>CM057233.1:9936970-10632482 GCA_029891385.1 Erythroxylum novogranatense | reverse complement strand
GGGTCCTTTAGGGTTAATCGATGTAATGAATGATAATGATGTGTAGAATGATAATGTTGATGACCTTTCTGAAAATCGATTGATATCTTTTCTTATTTTTTGAAAGCGGTGATTTTACTACGTAATCTTTGTCAGCTTATTTTAGTAAACCCTAATCCAGTTTTATCCCCGGATATCCAGATTCTCCTATCATTTCATTCATCTGCTTTGTACTATCTCGTAAATTTAGCTAGATCAATTGAGAGATTATTAATTCTCGATTTCAATTGATTAATCTCTTGAATCTATCTACAACTTTGTTGTTATTCAATTCCTCAACTTGCTTTCTCAAACTTATATTCTCACTCTATCTCATGAGTATGTTTGAGGTTTTCTACATATTTCTTCTTCAACGGTTTGTCTTGTTTGAGAATAGCATGAGAATCCTCTAACAATTACGAATATGCATCTTGTATATCATTATAGTGGAAGTTACCTCCTCATCACTTTCTTCTTCACTACGGACATATGTTAGCATGTTACGACGCTTGAACTTGTATCGATTACGATGAATCCAGATCTTCCCACGTTGCCATCATGCTTTTCTTGTTATCTCTACTCCTTCGGGTTGTCTTTTCAACATTGGACACTTTCGGACTTGTAATGTCCCGCTTCTTGCATTCATAACGGTAATGGATGCTTTATCGACTTTTCATCGTCTTTGCATTGTTCCTTCTAAATGTTGAATTTCCTTTGGACTTCTTTTCCACATTCTTCTTATCTTTCTTGAAATGAAAGATAGCTCATCGCCTTCATCACTTGATTGATTACGACTTCTGGAATCATCATCCTTTCTTCTTCAATCTTTAACGCCTTTGATGTATTCCATTTTGTTTTCTTCTTCTGGATTTTGTAATTCTTTTGACTTGCTTTGAGCGCTATGGACTTCTCCTTTTTGGGCTTATCTTCCGCATCAAGCTCTACTTCGTGTATCTTCAACGATCCAAGCAATTCATCAAGCTTGATGACGCTTAGGTCTTTGGCTTCTTATACGGCGAGCTTACTTTGGGTCTCCATCTTTTGGGCAGACTCCTCAAAATCTTTCGAACATGGTCTTGACTGTTGTACGTTCTTCCAAGAGCTTTTAGCCCATTAACAATTGTTTGGAATCTTCCAAACATTTGATCAATGGTCTCTTCTTCTTTCATCTTGAATAACTCGTACTGATGCACCAAAATACTTATCTTGGACTCCTTCACTTGATTTGTTCCTTCATGTGCAATTGATAATGTATCCCACATTTCTTTGGCGATATCGCATCCATGCACTTTGTCATACTAAACTTCGCTTTCGATGCACAACTCAAGAAAATTTAAACTTTGGAGTTTAGTTGAAATCTTGCTTTACCTTTCGGTGTCCATCTTTCTCGTGGAATTGGATTTTATCATCATCTTCGTGTGTAAGGTCCATTCTCGATGATGTCCCAAAGGTCAATGTGAGTAGACTCGATAAACAATCTCATCCGATCCTTCCAATAGTGGTAGTCTTCACCATTGAATCTTTGGAGGTCCGGTGACCGAGGCTCCTTCGCAATATCGTGTGTGATTCCACCATTTTCTTTAGTTCACACTTTATTAGAGTGATTCTTGAACACCTCGCTCGATACCAATTGAAGTAAATCACACGTTAATATATTGAGTAATAATATGACCAAGATACACTGAAGGGGGTTGAATTGTGATAAACTTTTCTTTAATCCCTTCAATAACAATTGCTTGTTCTTTCGAAAACTTATCGTAAATCAATTCTTAACTAGTTTGAAAAACTTTGTTAATAATGAAAACTACGATTTAAGAAAAGTAAGAGTTAGAGAGAAACACGGCAATTTTATCCTGGTTCACCCTAAACCGTGGCTACGTCCGATCCTCGATATTCTTCCGAGATTTTCACTATCTCCAAACCGATTACAAGTATTCTTTAGGCCGAGCCTTTTCGTGTCTCTTAACAGTAAGTATTCTTTTACTCTTAGCCTCTTGGGCTATCTCAGTAGCACTTTTAAAAATGAAAAGCGATAAAGAGCTTTTACAAAAGAGTTGCTCTTCACAATATACACTTCGAAAATAGTTCGCAATTTTCTCTCGATAGAGCGGATATTGAATACACAGAGTTTCATTCACTTTTTCCAAAAGTTATTTCTTCTTCAATCTCGACTCTTATTTATAGTGGAACTTTAAGCTGCTTCTTGACTATCTCGCTTCTTGAATCTTTAAAGAAACGGTTATTCAGTTTAGCTCCATAACCGCCTTAAGCGATGTTTCTTTCTTCCGCCTTATTTTCATATCGTTCGCTTTTGTCTTCGTAAAGCTTAGTCTACTTTTTCTTTAAATCGCTTTTGTCTTAAATAAAGCTTAAAATGCATTTTTTCTTTAAATCGCTTTTTGTCTTCGTAAAGCTTAAAATGCCTTTTTGTATCGCCTGCTTTTTCTTGATCTGTTTTTCTTTAATCATTTTCTTTAAATGCCTTTTGTATCGTCGCTTTTCCTTCGTAAAGCTTAAATGCCTTTTGTATAAATGCCTTTTGTATAAATGCCTTTTGTATCGTCTGCCTTTTCCTTAGCTTATTTTTTTCTTCCGCCTTTTGTATCGCCTGCTTTTCCTTTCGCTCATTTTTTCTTTTCAGTATATTTCTCTTGTTTATTATCAAAATTATTTAATCGTGAAGTCTGGTTTGACTTAACGGTACCTTCCGTGACTCATGGGATAACACTCTAAAATCTATGTGTCCTAAGACACGGGATGAGAGGATCTTATGAATATGATCCCGTATGCATCTGCGGTAGGATCTATCATGTATGTTATGCTATGTACGAGACCGATGTATCATATGCTCTAAGTGTTAGGAGCGGATACCAATCGGATCTGGTGAGGGTCATTGGGTGGTCATCGAGAATATCCTCAATACTTGCGAAGGACTAAGGATGTGTTCTTGATATATGGGGATGGAGATCTCCAGGTGAGTGGGTATACAGATGCCAACTTTCAATCTGATAAGGATGATTCCAAATCCCAATCAGGTTATGTATTCACACTGAATGGCGCGGCAGTTAGTTGGAAGAGTTCCAAACAAGAGACGACTGCCGATTCAACAACCGAGGCAGAGTACATTGCGGCTTTAAAAGCAGCAAAGGAAGTAGTTTAGATCAAAAAGTTCATTACTGAACTTGGTGTGGTTCCTAGCAGTGATGGGCCCATACAGTTGTATTGTGACAACAATGAGGCTATTGCGTAGGCGAAAGAACCAAGGTCTCATCAACGATCCAAACACGCACTCATGAAATATCATCGATCGGGAGATCATAGGGCGAGGTTATGTCGGATCGAGAGAATTCCTGAGCGCGAATATTGTCGATCCGTTGATAAAGCCATTATCACAAAAGAGTTTTGATTCTCATGTACTCGCCTATGGTATTAGATATCAAGGCGATTGGCTTTAGGTCAAGTGGGAGATTGTTAGAGTAGTGCCCTGAAGGCAATCGCCTTTAACGCATTTTGTACAAATTTGTGTACAGTCTTTATGAATAAATAAAGAAAGGCATATTTCATTACGTTGCTGTTCATTATTAATGAACTGATATTTATCAATAAGCAAATTAATGAAGTCCATGATATATGACATAGCATGAAGGAAATTGTGATGTGATCATACTACTGAGATTCCTATCATGTGCAATTATGTCAGTATCTAAATTATCCCTAGTCATAGGATTACTGAGACTAGACATTGGTAATCTGGAAAGACTAGCACATCTCAAGCTCCTTGATTTGGTCAAGCAGTGGATCTCGTGTGTAAATATGAGATATTTAGGGTTGAGATGTGGATGCTTACTAAGTAGTAAGTACATTGGATGACTGCTATGAGATCATCACATGGATGTCCTATTCTAATGTCGGTGATAATCTCATCATAGCAATAGTGCAAGTATCCTTAGACTTGAGGTGCTCGATGATATCTTGGATCTTGATTACGTGCTTTGACTCCATTCCTTGTTGCCTTCGAGGTCACTCATAGGGTGGTGCTTGGGTGCAACTTGAGGTATTCAAGGTAATTGAGTAGCCAATAAAGGATTCACCACTTACGTGATAGCGAAGATGATACCCATAGCCTCTTGTCGGGTCATTACTTAGAAATCTCGTCGAATATATATGTCATGAAGAGTGTCTTGGTGACATATAAAGTAATGAGTCCCGGACAAGAATCGATATCACTTGGACTAGATTTGGCGTAGTCGATCTAGTAAAGAGTTGACACTTTGCCCATACTCATAACCAAGTGGGGTATAGCGTGGTGAAAGGACTAATTGCACGGTAATTGTCATGGAAAGGTTAAGTAATATGGTTCATGATGAGTATAAGTTCATTCGTCAAACCAATTACTTTCCGGTCAATTGGGGTCATGATGTGTTGCTAGATACCGCTCATGACTTGCTCAGATTAAGTGTTAATCTAAGTGGCCAACATAACCGGAACCTAATGGGTCACACGATAAGAGTGTCTCGGAGAATTAAATAAAATAGTTTTGGATAGAGATCCAATATATGGAGAGCAATATAATTAAATGGATCCCGATGAGATCGAGATATGTCCCGATGAGATCGCGACATCGATATTCTGAAAAGGGTTTCGGTGGTTTTCCATACTAGGGACCCTAGGGCGGTAGGACCACCCGGTGTGTTGGACCACTTCAGCATTTATATATACATATATATATGTTATTAATTAATTAAAGAATTAATTAATATATATATATATATATGTCATTTACGTGGAAAGGAGAAAGGAAGCTTCTCCATTCCATGCTTAGTCATATAGTTTTATTAATGACTAAAAGACAAAATAATAAAAGGTGAAGAAGAGATGAGTGTGCTCGTTGGTGTTGTTTTAAGAGAAAAAAAAGGAAAGAGTTTCTTCATTATGATTGATTATCATCGTTGGCTTGAAAAGAGAAGAAAGAAAGGATTTTGTGAAAATCCAAGAGAAATTGTTCTCTCATCTTCTCACCAACGAGCTTCATCCTTCAAGCTCTTCTCCAAGGTTTCATCTCCTCTTCATCGTTGATTCAAGCTCTCCAAGGACAAAGGTAGGAGCTAGCACTCTTTACTTTGTTCTAACTATTCCCGGGTCAAAGGGTTTGTCCCGGTTAGGTTTTCCGATCTCTGCGTGGATACCGTTAGAGACGGTCTCCTTTGGCCGTTATGGTTTGAGTTTGTTGTATAGACACATGGATCCTGGCTTTCGGGAAGGTCCCGGAACAAAAATTTTTGTTTTTCGCACCGTGGGCATGTGATGCTCACACCGGAATTTTCCTACAGGGTCAACGTGCACGTGACTATCGAAGTAGGTTCTCTCTTGCCCAATCACAACCAATTTATTGCTCACACATTAAGGCACAAGCATAGCATTTTATGCTTCTTTCATTCTATCAAATCATCATAGTTTCTTTCTTTTCTTGCAAACCAAATGAAACACTTTCAATATACACACAATTTAACAAAGATAGCACACATAGGGCATTTGCCCATTACACAACAACTATAAAAATGTTACCCACCTATCGTCGGTATCCGAATTCAAGATTGCCCTTCCTCCTTGTCTTGAGTGGAGTTTTCTTGAGTTCCTTCAATTAAATCATACTTCTTTCAATAAATACATTTTGAAATAAAGTCATAATATTCATCAATCAAGCAAATATGGAAATAAACTTTAAACCTAACCTACCCATAGGACATTTATGCTAGAATAACCATAGCTTTAGCTTAGAAATCCAAAAAATCCATAGATCTCACCTTCTCTTCTTTCTTTCTACAAACCCTAACTTCCATTCCTCCCATTTTCGAACCTAACCTAAGCAAAGATGGAACTTACCTCTCACAAGAAGATTTCTTCTTCTTTTTTCTTCTTCTTTCTTCCTCCTACGACTCTCCCTCTTCTTCTTGGCCGAAAGCTTTCTTTTTCCTTGCTCACGTTTTCTTCTCTTCTTTCCTTTAAGTCTACGACAATCTCTCTTCTCCTCCTCTTTCCTTTAATTCATTTAACTCTTTTATTCTCATCTTAAAAGCCTACCTCCAAAACCACATAGTTTTGATACTCCCTCTTACAATCCCTTTTGGGCTCTCCTCCTCACAAGCCCACTTGTTAGCCCCAATTTTTTTTTTAAGATTAAGCATGATTAGATTAAATTGATTAAGTTAGATTAGCATTAATTAAGGTGTCATTAATTAATATGTGGTAGCATTAAAATGTTAGGTGGTGAGTTAATGAAATTAAATGTGTTAGGTTAAGTGTATTAATGGTCAAATGGGATTTGGGCCTAAAGAGGAAATGGGAAAAGAAAGAGGAAATGAAGTGGACTTAAGTGAGTTAGGTTGTAAAGTAAGAAGAAGAGGAAATGAGTTAGGCAAATGGGCCTTAGGGCTTGATGGGCTTAAGTGACTTAAGTAGAAGTATAAAAGGGGAATAATTAAATGAGTTGTAGGGAAATAAGAGAGAAGTTACGAAATTAAAGGGAGAGAGTTTCGTGCAAATGGGGAGAAGAGGAGAAAAAGAGAAGAAGCTTGGCTAGGGTTTGATTTTCCAAGAGATTCAAGAGGTTTTTGAAGAAAGTTCAAGAAGGAAAAGTGTGGAGGAGAGTCTAAGCTTCACTTTGAACCAAGAAATCACTTGGTTAAGTAGAGATTCAAGGTAAGCCATGAGTTTAAAGTTTAGTTTTTACTTGGGTTTTGAGTTAGGAAGACTAAAAATGGAATGGGTTTAGTGATTCTTAAGTCAATTGCATGAAAGTAGTTATGTGGATTTTCAATTGAAGCTATTGTTGAAATGAGTTTTATTTCTCTTGAAATAGAGCAAGAGAGAGGAGAGGAGCAAGAGGAGGAGCTTCATTTAGTAAGGATTTAGCAAGTATAAGGTGGGTTTCATTTTTATCTTTATGCTAGTAAGTGATAAATACCACCTTAATTAAAGAAATTATGTTCTTTCAAATTACTTTGTGATGATTTGATTGAGTATAATATATGTATGAATGTCATTATATGAGAACTTGACAGTATATGACATTGCTTGACATTGCTTGATAAAGTCATGAATTGAATGAGCATGAATATTAGTGAGTTTATGACATTTGAGCTAAGCATGAAAAGCATTTTCCAGAGAATTAGCTAATTGTATTGCATGAAAATCCATTTTCAGAAAATCAGCTAGTGGACAAGAAAAGTCCAGTTTTTATGCATGAAATTCAGTGTTATGTGGGTTAGTTAAGTCCACCAGCAAAGTCACATGCACGTTGACCAGTATAGCCTTCGCCCGGCTGCCCGATTGTGGCATAGGATGTTCCTTTTGGACTCTCAAAGATATGACTACACTTGTGTAGTTCATCAAGAACCGTGGACTTTTCGAACCATCACCTATGTGTTTACGTGTTAGCATATGTTTGTAAGAATGATGAATGCATGAATAATGAAATTATGCTTTTAGCTTGATGAATTCACAAAATGCAAGTTATATGATTTGTTGATGAGAATATTGCCAGCAGATGAGTAATGAATAGATTCAGCTTAGTAGTATAAATATAAACGTGTTACCCTCGAGTTTAAAGCTCACCCCCACCTTCCCGTCCCATCTCCAAAGTGAAGAGCGTGATCTCGAGGAATGAGCATAAAAGGCATACCCAAGATTATGTTTTGATGTATTTCAAGTCAATTGTTGTAAACGATGCTTTAGATGCATTTTAAGAAAACAAGAGCATTTTGGAAGTGTATTTTGAACTGTTGTAAAGGGCTTGAAATGCCCACTAAAGCATTATAAGCTACTTGTTTTGAATGAGAATGAGATGCATGAATTACGATTTATTATGGTCTCTCAAAACCATTTATTATCATGTTTAAGCATAGTATCCAAAGTTGCATGAAATGGCTTTGGAATCCATGTGGGTAGAAATGCATGTTTAGTTCAAGTGAAGACGTATATAGAGTTGTGATTGATGAGTGTTATGTAGAAGTAAGAATGTGATTGGGTTATGGTTAATAAGTTTTGCATGAGTGATTGTACAAGATCATTATGGTTTGGGTTTGATTAGAATGCTAGGAGTGTGTTGTTGCCATTGAAAATTCATTGGGATAATTAGGTTGTTATGTGTTGTGGGATATGGAGGATTTAAGTTTTTATGTAGGTACTTAGATTGAAGAGGGTTTAGAGAGTGAAATGTGGTTGTTGGTAGAAAGTTACACAGCCTGTGTGAATTTTCACACATACTGTGTAATTTTCTGGTGTAGGAGGCGCAGTTGGCAGTGGGTTACACAGCCAGTGTGAATTTTCACACAGACTGTGTAAATCCATGGTGCAGGGAGACAGCAGTGGCAGTGGGTTACACAGCCTGTGTAAATTCATGGTGCAAGGAGACGCAGTAGCAGAAAATTACACAGCCTGTGTGAATTTTCACACAGACTGTGTGATTTTCTCACGGTCCATGTAACCTGATAATGATAGAATTTTGAATTTTGGTCTTCACGAAAGTTGTAGCCCTAGATGTTTATTTTCTAACCGTACAAGAACGAAGTCATTTCGGAATCTATAGTGAAAGTTATGGCATTTGCGCCAAAAGATGTTCAATTTGATTTTGGGAGTGAGCATAGTCTATTCTTTTGGGCATAAAACACTCATTCGACCTCCAATTGAGGTGAGGTTTGAACCATTGGATTTATAAGACATATATCTTTCACTCCATAAAATTTGGTATCATTTGGAGTTAATTGAGGAGATTTGCATTAAAGCAAGTGAGAGGTCAGTTAAGAGAGCATGCTTCGGGTATGAACTCTTTTTGGTTTTTAGTGTGTATCTTGAGTTATATAACATCCGATTGAAGCGATTCTTGTCTTAAATAAAACAAGAGTCATAAGGTTATGTTTTACAAGAGAAATCAATTTGAAATTAGGGTTAAATGAAATGAACACTACAAGGCAAGATAATCAAGCGTCATGTTCTACGGTTCAAGAGTTGGACTCTGGTAACGGGATCCAACAGTTGGGGTCCGGTCTCCGGGTCAGGGCCCGACACCACTACATCAATCCACTTATTTCTAATCCTCCTTTTTATTTCACTTATTCCATAAAGCCCATTCTTTCCAACATTAAATTCTAACCCTTCACTTAATTCCCAACTTCTACCTACTAATTCCAAAACTTAAATAAAATATATCTATATAAACACATAATTAGATCAATTAAAACAAAATAAAAATAATTAACGAATAAATCTATAAATCAATAAATAATTAATTCAAATAAAATAAAAAAATTTCGGGGCCCAACAATTCTCCCCTCCTAAAAGAATTTCGTCCTCGAAATCCTTACCTGAATCTATGAAGAGGTAGGGATACTTCTCCCTCATGGCTTCCAAAGGCTCCCAAGTAGCCTCCTCGGTCGAATGGTTCCTCCATAAGACCTTAACCAGCTTCACACTCTTGTTCCTTAACACTTTTTCCTTGAAATCCAAGATCTCCACTGGTTGCTCCTCATAAGTCAAATCCTCTCTCAACTGAACCTCTGAAGGTCGAACTATATGCGAAGGATCCGATCTGTACCTCCTCAACATCGACACATGGAACACATTGTGAATCTTAGACAACTCCAATGGCAAATCTAGCTTATAAGCCAAATGTCCGATCCTCTCAATGATCTCATATGGGCCTATGTACCTCGGGCTAAGCTTGCCTTTCTTGCCAAACCTCAAAACACCTTTCCATGGAGAAGCTCTAAGAAACAGCTTCTCACCCACTTCAAATTCCATCTCTTTCCTATGGGCATCTGTGTAGCTCTTCATCCTATCTTGAGCTGCTTTAAGCCTCTGCTTCACTAACTTCACTTTATCCACAGTAACCTGCACTAACTCAGGTCCTACAAGCTTCCTCTCACCTTCCTCATCCCAACATAAAGGAGTCTTGCATCTCCTACCATACAAAGCCGCATAAGGTGCCATCCGAATTCCCGAGTGATAGGAATTATTGTAAGCAAACTCAATCAAAGGTAGGTGATCATCCCACGAACCTTTGAAATCCAACGCGTAAGCTCTCAACATAGCCTCCAAAGTTTGTATCGTCTCTCCGACCATCCATCACCGAGGATGGAAAAGCAGATCAAATGCAATCTAGACCCCAGAGCCTCCTGCAAACTTTCCCAAAATCTGGAGGTAAACCTAGGATCCCTATCAGACACTATCGAACTCGGAATCCCATGAAGTCTGATTACCTCATCTACATACTTCTTAGCCAAAACATTCAAAGAATCCGTTTGTTTAATTGGCAAGAAGTGTGCCGACTTGGTCAACCTATCAACAATAACCCAAATAGCATCATGCTTCTTGCTAGTCCTCGGCAATCCCATCAGAAAATCCATGGTAATCTTCTCCCATTTCCATTCCGGAATCGGTAAAGGATTAAGCTTGCTTGAAGGTGCTTGGTGTTCAGCTTTAACTTGCTGACACACTAAACATCTTTTAGCATACTCTGCCACATCTTTCCTCATTCCTTTCCACCAGAAATGGTCTTTCAAATCCCGATACATCTTAAAACTCCCTGGGTGCATTGCATAAGGAGCGTTATGCACTTCATCAAGGATCTCATCCTTCAGCTCTAACACGTCTGGAACACACAATCTGTCACCCATAACCATCAATCCATCTTCCTTTACCTCTACATCAAAGGGCTTGCCATCTTTTATCTCTGCTCTAAGCTTACTTAAGTACTCATCCCGTTCCTGCAATTCTTTGATCTTCCCCCTCAACACTAGTCTCATTATGAAATTTGCCAAAATACAGTCAGGCTCAACTTGCCTCAATGTCACATCAAGTCTGGCTAATTCTTTCAGAAAGGGAAGGTACACTGTCTCCACATGTGCCATAGTGGACTTCCTACTCAATGCATCAGCTACCACATTAGCTTTCCCCGGATGGTAGTCTATCATCAAGTCATAATCTTTCAACAATTCTAACCATCGCCTCTGTCTCAAATTCAGCTCTCTCTGAGTCAACAAGTACTTAAGACTCTTGTGGTCTGTAAATACCTTAGTAGTAACTCCATACAAGTAGTGTCTCCAAATCTTCAATGCGAAAATAATAGCAGCCAACTCCAAATCATGAATAGGGTAGTTCATCTCATAAGGTTTCAGTTGCCTAGAAGCATAGGCAGTCACTTTCTCTCCTTGCATCAATACACATCCTAAACCCTTCCTGGAAGCGTCACTGTATACAATATATCCATCATCACCATAGGGTAGCATCAAAATCGGTGCAGTAGTAAGCTTATTCTTCAGTTCCTCAAAACTGCTCTGGCACTCCTAAGTCCACTCAAACTTTTGATTCTTCCTCGTCAATTTGGAAAGTGGAGCAGCTATCAAAGAAAAGCCCTCCACGAACCTCCTGTAATATCCAGCTAGTCCCAAGAAACTTCTCACCTCAGCCACATTCTTAGGTGCTTCCCATTTAACCACAGCTTCTATCTTTTGTAGATCCACATGTACTCCACGCTCTGAAATCACATGCCCGAGAAATATTACTTCTCTTAACCAAAATTCGCACTTGTCGAATTTGGCATACAATTCATTCTTTCTCAAAGTCTTCAAAGCAACCCTCAAATGATCCTCATGTTCCACATCACTCTTAGAATAGACCAATATGTCATCAATAAAGACAATGACAAATCGGTCTAGGAAAGACTTGAAGACTCTATTCATCAAATCCATAAAGACTGCAGGAGCATTCGTTAACCCGAAAGGCATAACCAAAAACTCAAAGTGGCCATACCTCGTCCTAAAAGCAGTCTTTGACACATCGGTCTCCTTAATCCTCAACTGATGATAACCTGATCTCAGATCTATCTTAGAAAAAACTCTCGCCCCTTGCAACTGATCAAACAAATCATCTATGCGTGGGAGCGGATATCGGTTCTTAATGGTAGCATGATTCAACTTCCTGTAATCTATACACATCCGCAACAACCCATCCTTCTTCTTCACAAAGAGAACCGGAGCTCCCCAAGGAGAAGAGCTCGGCTTAATGTAACCCTTCTCTAAAAGATCCTCTAATTGCTCCTTAAGCTCTCTCAATTCCGTCGGGGCCATCCGGTAAGGCGGAATCGAAATCGGCGTAGTACCTGGAAGAAGCTCAACGGGAAACTCAATTTCCCTCGGGGGAGGTAGTCCTGGCAATTCCTCGGGAAAGACGTCCGGAAATTCCCTGACTACAGGAATATCCTCCAACCTCCCTCTATCTGCCTCCGTGTCTAACACATAGGCCAAATACACTTCACACCCTTACTCATCAATCTCTCTCACGACATAGTGAAACAACTGAGGCGGATGGCTCTTCTATCTCCCACAAAAACCACTTTTCTGCCATTCTCTGACTCGAATTCCACTGTCTTTTGCTTGCAGTCTAAGTTGGCATGATACTTCTCTAAAGTATCCATACCTAGGATCACATCCAATCCTCCCATCTTCAAAGGCATCAAATCCACCACAAACTTCCCTCCACTAATCTCTATCTCACAGTCTCTATACACTTGACTGATAACAATAAACTGGTCGATCGGAGTACTCACCATCAGCGGAGTATCCAATGGGCTTAAGACTCTACCACATACAGTTCTACCCGACGACACAAAAGAGTAGGTAGAACCCGGAACAATCAAAGCAAGAACATCAACATCAAACAGTTTAATCATACCCGTTACCACTTTTGATACTCCCTCTTACAATCCCTTTTGGGCTCTCCTCCTCACAAGCCCACTACATCAATCCACTTATTTCTAATCCTCCTTCTTATTCCACTTATTCCATAAAGCCCATTCTTTCCAACATTAAATTCTAACCCTTCACTTAATTCCCAACTTCTACCTACTAATTCCAAAACTTAAATAAAATATATCTATATAAACACATAATTAGATCAATTAAAACAAAATAAAAATAATTAATGAATAAATCTATAAATCAATAAATAATTAATTCAAATAAAATAAAAAATTTTTGGGGCCCAACATTAATAATAAGTTACTATATGTATAGGATGCTGCCTTATACTCCTTTCGACTAATATAAATTTTCAACCTTTAAATAGAGTCATCTCTCCTTTATCTCCGAAAGCACATTAGTTACATATGTGATATTGAAAAAGATAAATAACTCAAAACTTATCATGCAAGATAACTATTATTTGATGGCCATCACCAATGGAAGAATTCTTTCTCACAAACCAATAAATACTTGTAGTAATATGAAAGCATTTTGCTAGCATATTCTATTAGGTGGCACTCTTATACAATCATTACACCTATTCCTTAACCATACACATCCACTTCTAAGATAAATAGTTCACTATACTATTCATATCTCCTATGATGATTCTAGTTGTATTTAATGTTCTATATATACCTCTTAAACCATATGTTTGCAATAAATTAGTTGCTTGATGGAATTATTAAGAATATGTTAAGCATCATATGTTCTGCTTCAATTTCTCACTTTGACTTCAAGGTTTCTTTTCACCACTTTGACTTTGCCTCTTTCTTTTCCTACGGTTGGACATTATAGTTTGACAGAATGACATTTGATGAGGTAATTATGAGGTTTCACCATACAGGATGTTTGGTTAATGTGGCTAATAATCTTAGGTATGAGGGTGGATTTGTGGATGAAATTGAATTTGATCCTAACTTACTCAGCTACTTTGAACTACTTGATGTATGTAAGAAAAGTGGGTATAACAATATAAAAAAGATTTTTTTATCTTATGCTTAGTTTTGAACTATCTAATGGTTTGAGTGTTGTACAAGATGAGGCTACCGTGTTAGATATGGTTAGTGAGATGATGGTTAAAGGTGCTATTGATATTTATATTGAACACGGTGTAGATACCCCTGTTGAAATGAATGGGGATGAACCTAATGTGCTTAATCAGGATAATGTTGTTGAAGATAATGGTGAGGTGTACATAATACTACTGCTCATATGGAGAATGTGGAAAATTTAGATGATGTCTCGAATGTGGATGATGGATATGCTGTAGATGATGCAAATATGGAGGATGAAGATGAGGGCTGTCATGTTTACCAAAAATAAGCCTAAATTTGTCCAAGGTGAATGTAGGATAGAGAAATGCCTTTGGTATATATATGGAGCATTTGATAGAAAGCTTCAATCCTTTCAAGTTAGGAAATTTAGGGATACTCATGACTATAATAGGGTTTATACAAATCCTATGATGAATATTAGCATCTTATCACACTTATTGGTAGACAAACTTAAAAGGACGCCATTTTTGAAGAATGAGGATATCAAATTTTATGTTAAGGACTGTTTTGGTGTTCAAGTATCTATGAGTATAGTGAGGAGGAAAAAAATTAGATAGTGTTGCCATCAACATTAAAGAGGAATTTGAGAAGCTTTAGTCTTATGCTGAATTCATTAGACAAACTAACCCAAGTAGCCCAGTTATAATGACAATGTCTCGACCAATTCCAACATCTCCACCTATTTTTGAAAGAATGTACATATGTTTAAAAGCTATTAAATATGGGTTTAGGCATCAGTGCAGGCATTATCTTGGTTTAGATGGATGTTGGCTGAAGATCATAACTAAGGGTAAACTTCTATGTTCTATGGGAAGAGATGGAAACAATCAAATGTTTCCTGTTGCTTGGGCTATGGTTGAAGATGAGACTACTGTCACTAGAAGTGATTCATTGAAAGACTGCAAGAAGATTTACCTCACTTGGGCTTTGGAATTGGTTGGAGTATAATGAGGGACCAACAAAAGGTAAAAGTTTCACGTCAAAATTTCTTTTACAAAAGGTAAAATTTTCACGTCAAAATTTCTTTTTACTTTTATATTTTTACTATTTATGTGCCTACAATAACTGTGATTAAATAATTTGAAATGTTTATGATTTAGCCTACTTAAATGGTTTTTTTCCTTGTAGGGAATTGATAGAGCTATTGCAGATTTGTGTCCAGATGTTGAGTATAGATTTTGTGCTTGACATGTTTATGTTAATTGGCAAGGAAGAGGACATAAAGGGGAAGAAATGTAGGATCACTTTTGGAAAATTGCAAAATCATGTATAGTAAGGGATTTGAAGAAAATCTGGAAAAGCTAAAAGCCAAGAAGGAAAGGACAATAGAAGATATTGAGAGCTATGCACCAATTCAGCAATGATGTAGGGCATTCCAGAGGAAAGATTCTATGATTGAGTTGGTTGACAACAACTTATGTGAGACATTCAATAAGACTCTGTTTGATGTAAGAAAATTGACAGTTTTAGGGTTGTTTAAGCACATTAGAAGAGAAATGATGAAAATAATTGTAAGAAAAAGAAAAGAGGCAGCTAAGTAGAAAGGAAATTTTGGGCTAAGAATATGGGAAGCTATTGATAAGAGTGTCAACATTGCTCGGCATTGCTCAGTACATCATAATGGAGAAGGAGGGTATAAGATTGATCATGGTGAGGACAAATATGTGGTGAGGCTTCAGGACAAAAGTTGCTCTTATAGGAGATATACCCTCTCTGACATTCCTTGTGCACATGCCATATAAGCTATCAGAGACAAGAGGGTTAATATTGAAGAGTACACTTCAAGTTGGTTATGAAAGAGTCAATATGTCAACAAATATAGGAAGATTATTCAACCAATGCCTAGTATGAAGGACTGAACCATTATCAATGAAGAAACTATAAGACCACCATAATTCACAAGGATCTGGTAAGCCCAAAATAGCTAGAAAAAAAAAGGCATCGATGAGCCTCAAAAGACTACAAAAGTTACCAAAAAGAAAAATGCTGACTACATGTCTAGGAGGGGCATAATCATCACATGCAACCACTATAAATAAGGATACAAAAAAGAGGCTATCTTTGGAAGGGTAGAGTGGTAATTTTTATGTTATTTTGTTTTCTCTTTGGTACAACTAATATTCCTTTTGATAGTAGTGGAAATTTGATAGTAATTTTTATCTTTTTTACTATTATCAATATCATGTTCCAGCCCAGTTTCAAGACCCTACCGAAAGCAGCCAACTCATTTTGATATGGAGCAAAACACAAGCAATTCAGAATCAACCTAGAAAACATCTCAACAGAAGAAACCAACATAGATATCCTAGTAAATGCCCATGCATCTACATCTGATAATGCTAAAAGGGGAAAGAAAGAGGAGCAAATGCCTCTGCCTCTGCCTCTGCATCTATAATTGCGCTAGTTCCAAAACTGCTACAAGTACTGCCAACACTGAAACTAATGCTTATATATGTGGAAGTGCATATGCAACAACCTCAGTTGTTCTACCAACACCTGGAGGTGCTTTAGAAAGAATAAATATTTCTACATCTTTAAAGGCCACCACGAAAAGGAAAAGAGGGCCTGGCTATGGTGTTACAGATGATGAAAGCAGAATGAAGATGTTTTGTGTTGGCAGATATAGCCCAAATTCTCAATCAAATATTTTAGGAAAAAGGCTTGTCAGATACTCTTCTCTTCAATATAAAGTAAATAGCAAGTTCAAGAAATGGATGGAAGGGATAGGGATATACACAAATCCAATGACAGGGTTACAGATGCTAAATGTAAGTGATACAACTATAAAATTTTAATGTTTAGCTCATCTTTCCAAACATTAATTAAGTGACACTACTGAAGTTAATAATGTTTGCATTTTATCTGCAACTTGGAAGGTGAAGTAAGAGACTAATAAACCTTGGGCATAAATAAAAAAAGAGCAAGCAAGTTGTTACTAGACATGTGAATCCAAATCTAGAAAGTTAATTGCATCTTCAAAGTGAAAGGAGAAAATGTAAACAAAACTATGTTTATAACACTTTGCTGAATATCTTTCATTACTACTCCTCATTGCATGTAACTCATTTTTCAACTTTAAATTTTCTGCAATAATTTCAGCTTTCTAAACATATACAACTTTTTCTCTTAACTCTACCACTTTAGCCTTCAATAAATTAGTTTGACAGTATAACATCTTCTCTCATATTTTTTAGCTCTAAAATAATATGTCATACGCTTGGACGAAATCTTTGATCATGTCATTCATGAGAACTATATACATTTTCACTCTATCATGAAACAAAAAAGAGCATTTCTTTGCTGAATATCTTTCATTACTACTCCTCATGGAATGTAACTTATTCTTCAACTTTAAATTTTCTGCAATAATTTCAACTTTCTAAACATATACAACTTTTTTCTCTTAACTCTAGCACTTTAGCCTTCAATAAATTAGTTTGACGGTATAACATCTTCTCTCATATTTTTCAACTCTAAAATAATGTCTTACACTTGGACGAAATCTTTGATCATGTCATTCATGAAAACCATATACATTTTCACTCTATCATGAAACAAAAAAGAGCATTTCTTTGTTGAATAAATTTCATTACTACTCCTCATGGCATGTAATTCATTCTTCAACTTTAAATTTTTTGCAATAATTTCAACTTTCTAAACATATACAACATTTTCTCTTAACTCGACCACTTCAACCTTCAATAAATTAGTTTGACGGTATAACATCTTCTCTCATACTCTAAAATGATATGTCTTACGTTTGGACGAAATCTTTGATCATGTCATTCATGAAAACCATATACATTTTCACTCTATCGTGAAGCAAAAAAGAACATTTCTTTAATGAAAAACATGAACATATTTTTATAAAACAACATCAAAATGTACTAAATTACCGAAAAAAGTCAAAAGCCATAAAACCTTCTTCATAGATTTTCGTCAGTACAAGAAATCCATTTAGGTGCTTTCAAGTTACAATAACAATATTTAGATTCTCTGTCATATTCCATTCAACTGGGTAACTTAAAGAAATCAACTTCTATGACCTCGAATCAAGGTTAGAACATGTTCCTCTATTGTCAAAGATGAAAATTTTAAAAATTTCTAGCTAACCCTTCATTATAACCAAAGAAAACAACAAACTAAATCCTTTGTTTAACCTCATTACCTTGAAGAACTACTAATTAAGCTCATTCTCAAGTATTCTGCAGCTATTATTTGAGAGAAAGTCATAATGCTGAAATGTGAACCCTAAAGTCAAAATGAGAAAATGACGTATAACACATATTGTGTAACAGATTCAAATGGTTTAATTATGAAGTTAAAAGGAATCAAAAGAGTAAAAATAGAAGGGTGGATGAGTTATTACCAAAATGAGAATATAAGTACATCTATACCTTCCACTACCTATTCAAAATACAATCATGAACTAAGTTACTAATCACTATTCACATCAGTAACACTAATACGCTCTCCAAACCAATAGACTCATATAATCAACAACTAAAAAGTAGATAATAACAAAACATTAATTTAAAGATAAAAAACAAAGTTTAAAAATTTTTAACATCTGCAATTTAACCAAATAATCATCTATAACTTTGAACTACCCTCCTGTGTGTATACATATACTTCCAACTCCACAGGAGAGAATATTTTCACCTTATTCATTAATCACTTATAACACTGAAAATAGATGTGGGCCTGTGCATGTGTCCTTGCTTTGAAATAAAAAAAATCAAAATTTAAACACCCTAAAGAATGTGAAGTAGGATTATGGACCATGAAGATGAGGTTGTTGGTTATAAGATTGAAGAGTTGGCAACCTTCTTAAATAGTGTCAAGTAATAGTGACATCATAGTTGGAAGCAATTGAACAAAAACAAAGAAATCAAGTGCCTGAAATTATTAGGGATAAGATAAAGGAAGGACAAAATAACCAAAATAGCTTTATAAGTCAACGAAATCACTTACAAAATCTTCAAAGGTGGAAGAAGATAGGTACCTCGGCCTCAAGCAACACTCCCATGTCCAGTCCATGCTGTCCCAACCCAACCCAAGTTGTTTTCCATGACTTTATTGATTATTTGAATTATGACCCATCATCACCGACTAGTATAATACAATATCATCAAGGTGTAGCATATCTAGGTTGGAATCTAATACATAAAAGGCATAATAATGAGTATATCAAACATGAACATACTTAGCAGATCAATAAGAAGGATTCGTTTGATCGGTAGTGATGATGTGGACAATCCCTTTTGCTAAGTTTCCAAGAGAGAGAGAGCATGAATTTGGGGATGAGAAGCTAATTTAGGGTTCCTCAGATGATTTTCCTAATTTTTTCATTTGAGTAAGTCCATGTAAGCCACGTGTGTTTTTAACATGATATCTAAAGACCAATTGGCCATAAAGTAACGGCACGTGTATGAAATATCCTATTTTCCATCCAGATTTGCCTAATATTGAGCACACTCGTTAACATTTAACCCTTAAATGAGCAAATTATAATGTTTGGTCCTAACTTAATTAAACAAAAAAAAAACTTTGGCCCCTTTTTGGGCATTTAGTCTTCATTCCTTTACCCAATTTCATTGCTTTCTACATGTCATCATGTTGGGACCCGATTTGGGAACCGGATCCCAACCGAAAAAGCAGAACGAATGACGGAATCCATGGAAACGGAAGCGAACGGAGACAGAAATTTCGGATCGAAATTTCGAATCAGAAAACAAAGCACATCGCAAATCGAACGGAAAACGGCATAATCGGAAGCGAATGGAAGGGAAAGTTCGGATCGAAATATAAAGTAAGCAAACAAATCAATGTAAACTGAAACACTTTTCGACATCCGTGAATAAGCAAAGAACAGGAAACAGAATCGCGTTGGGAATTCCTAAGACGTTCCAAAATCTGATATAATTTTTTTTCCTTTCTTATTCTCATTTCTCACATCAATCACATCCAAATAATTTCTCATAAGAAAATTCATTCTTAAACCCGAAACTCAACAATCATACAAATTCTTATTCATCCATACAAATCTCAAATTCTATTTTTTTTCCAGATTCTATCGAAATTTCGGCAGCATAACGGCTGCCTTTATCCTAACCCAAACCTGCAAGGGTTCAAAAACACTTCTATAATCCCAAACACAACTCAAAATCATCGGACACTCCCGTCCGGAATCCGAACACCAGCAGAAACGCACATTTAAACCTAACACTTCCATAATTCTCAAATCAACATACCACTCTCATAACTCAATCAAATTCCCAAATCACCATACATATATATCCCAGATTATCCATAATTTCATATCTGATTTTACAATCATTCACAAACTCAACTTTATACACAAATACATTTTCCAAATTTATCTAAAGTCATAAACATATTCATACACAAGATCCAAATTTCTCAAAACCAACGTATTCAAATGTCAAACCGACGCCTTGACATACGTTTTCACATTCTTTCATCCGATCTCCGCTCAAACCCGGAGATGGGGATGAAAGGGGTGAGCTCAAAGCTCGTGGATAACACATTTATAAATCGATAAATAAGCGGAAATCATTTTCATAAGCTTTTTGCCAAAAGGGCTAATTTTTCAAACTTTATAATTTTTCAAACAATTTCCTCAAACACTTTTTCATATTTTCAAACTTTTCGACTTTCAAATATTTCTCTCAAACTCTTTCCAATTTTCCCAAACTTCTCATAAAAATCTCATTTTCTCATTTTCAAAATTCTCTAATTCTTCATAAATATGAATGCGAACATAGAAACAAATCAAAACACATAACATTTCGAATGGTCCAGCTAGTCCAAAGAACAGATCGCATTTGCCTCCGCATAATGGTCCTGTGTAATCGTGAATGAACGAAACATCTACACTTTCTCGCATCATGGTCCAGTAGCCGTGAAGGAGTCCGAACGAGTCCGTACACTAATGAGCGACTGGAGAAGGCTATACACATAGAGACAATGACTCACCAAAGGACCTACTAAACCCACATAACACATATCGAAACGGAAATTCAAATTGCCCAAGGCACTTTCCAAATTTTGATTTTCATATATTCACATAATACATACCAAGAAATCACTCAATCAATCAATCAATAACTTCAAAGACTTCACATAATTTAGCAATGCATACATAACAAAATGAACTTTCGAAATTTCTATTTTCTTTTCAAACATAATTCCACTTGTAATAATTTTTCGAAATCCTTTGAAATCACAATTTCAAACATTAACCAACCTTTCTTTTCAAACACTTACTAAAACAATAATGTATCAAAATCCAAAATTTTGCTTTCTTTAATTTTTGAAAATTGCTTTCTTTAATTTTTCAAAATTGCATATTGCTCACAAATCAAAATATAAATATGCTACCCACCTCAATTATTGCGAAACTTGATTTCAAGCTCCAATTGATCCTTGCTTTCTCTCTCCAAAATACCAAAACCTAAACCATAATCATCCAAATTTCACATCGTAAAATACTTAATTTTCACAATCAACTTAGGAATTCACCAATTCCATTTACATTCAAGCTATTTCAATCTCCAATTTTGAAAATCCCCAAATTTTCAAAATTGGCCTAAACCAAGACACTCGAATTCAATCTCATAAAACATAATTTCTTCAAAATTAATCTCACAATTCCTCAATTCACATTAATTCCAAACTATTTAAATCCTCAATTTCAAAATCCCCAAATCTTAAAATTGGCCTAAACCAATTTATCTCAATTCAATACCATAAAATACAAATTCTTCAAATTGATTTCATATATCATCAATTCATCATATTTCCTATAATTCTACACCAAAATATCTCAAAATTCTCAATCATAAAATTAAGCCTAAACCTTAATCAATTTTTCATCCAAAATTAAACCCAGCCTAAAGCATATATTTCAAAATTAACTTCATAAATCATAAACCCATCTTATATGCCATAATTCTAAACCGAAAATTAATCAAAATCTCAAAGTAGAAAAATTTCTCTTACCTCTTTCTCATCCAAATTCGAATTTTTTTGGCTTAAAAGGAAGCTCTTATGCTCCTCTATCTTTCTCTCTCTTGGAACCAACCCAAAATCCTTAAGAAACAAGTAGAAAAAAATCGAAAATCTCTTTCTCTCTCATCTTTTCCTCCATCACCGAAACTTCTACTTCTTTCTCTTCTTTCTTATTTCTCTTTCTCTCTTCTGTAATTCCAGACCATTCATCGTTTTTAATAGCTCAAAACGACAATCATTAATGAGTTTCATTAATTGATGGTCAAATGACGATTTTGCCCTCCATTCAAAACTTAAAATTACACTTACTTGCGGTTTGATTCGCACTATTGATTTGAAGGAATTTGTCAAAACTTCCTTCTCGAGAAATGTTCCTCTCACTCATACGATTCCAACGCCACTGACCGCGCTCAATTCCGAGCACTACATCAAAAGTTATGTGCAAAACAGTTCGGGAATATCCATATTCTAACACATTTTCCATGCACGATTATTTCCGTCCAAAATTTCACATTCTTAATCCCAGAATTGAAACTCGCTGTCTTCATAACAATTGTATCCTTACGTCTCTAGTTTAATTCAAAACAAGAATTGTCTCATTTCGATTCCCAGATCAAAAGTTATACTCAAATTACTCACAGGTGTTCCCAATCCAAAAATTACACCCCAATCCAAACTTAAATTCAAAAATTAAAAGTCCTAAGGGCAAAATTGACATTTCATGTCTTCATATGATTTGTAGCCCCTTGTCTTATCTTTATTTCGCCTCAAGAATCGCTTCAATCGGATCTCTACAGATCCCGAATTTCACAAAACACTGAATCATGCTCGAAAATTTCCCGACTCACTTTGATTAAATTAATCACTATTAATTTAATCTCAAAAGTTCACAAATTTCTTATAAATGAAATTCATTGTCTTAGGAATCCAACGCAAAAGAATCAACTCAATCGGATGTCGGACGGAAAAGATATAGGCAAAACGGTAAACAAATGTCGGATTGAAGAAGGAAAGTCAAGCAATCGTGGAGCAAACGGCGTTTTAAAGGCCGACGCCTAACTCATGAGGGCGAGGCGCCCGTTCGCCAGGGCGAGGCGTCGCCCTAGCGAGGGCGAGCGCAGCGCCCGCCTCGCTAGCCTCGCTAGGGCGAGCCGTCGCCCTAGCGAGGGCGCTAAAACTTTTCTCTTTTCTCTTTTTTTTTTTTTCACTTAAAAATCAGAAACTTCCGAAATTCATAACTTTTAATCCCGAACTCCAATTTTGACAAACTTAGTCTCTATAGAAAACTTGAGAGAAGCTCTAAATCTTCCAAGCAGAACATAAAACTCAATTCAACTCCTACGGGAGTCCATTTTCCGGTCAAAGATACTATCCTCTATACAAACTTGTAAAAATCATAACTTATTATTCCGAGATCGAAAAATTGCATACTTTATATCGAAATAAAGATCAAAACAAATCCTTCAATTTTCATGAAGAACATCAAAGCTCAATTAACCTCTAACTAGGTTAATTTCTCAGTCAAAGTTCCAACCAATATAAAAGTCAAACCCGATCAAACATAAACTTTGACTGATCATAACTTTCACTCCCGATATCGAAAAATTACAAACTTTATGTCCACAAAAATCTCTTAACATAACCTACAAGTTTCCAGAAGACCATTTTATCAAATTTTGCCTCAAACAAAAGTCAACTCTCAAAGTCAAACATTCTCTCTCCAAAAAGTCAAACTTTCTAAATCCTTCAAATTTTCACACTTTTTCTTTCTAATTCTTGCTATATAACTTCATTTCAATCAACTCATCCACTTGATCATTCATATTACTAAATCAAATTGTCACTCAAGGTTCGGGGTCCAACACATCAACATTGGAATAAGCTTAATTAGTAGACTTAGAATAATATTAAGTGAATTGAAATAATTATTAAGGTTTTTATGGATAAAAAAGTAATTGAATTGTGAAAAATTATATGAAAAAATAGCAATATGAACCATAAAAATCAGACACCTTCAAGTCATTATTTGAAGGGAAGAACAAGCCTTGACCTGAAGTCCCTTTTAAGTATTTGAGAATTTTATGTGTTGCTTTTAAATGAACATCTATTACAGCCTTTAAAAAATGAGATAATAATTGCACATTTTAAGTTATATCTAATCTAGTTGTAGTAAGATATAACAAGTTATTAGTAAGCCTTCGATAAGTAGTTACATTAGATAGAGGAAATCCTTAGTCTTTTTTCAAATAACAGCTATGAACTATACATATACAAGTTAGCTTAGAATATAAGAAATTGGCATCCTTAAGTAAATCCAAAATGTATTTCTACTAATTTGAATTGATCTCTCAAATATAATATGCAATCTCTAGACCCGAGAAATATTTTAAAGGATTAATTCCTTTGATCTTTCATTAATCATAAAGAAACTTTTCCAACTGATTAATAACATCCGTGCTAGTGCCAACTACTATAACATTACCAACATAAATATGCAAAATTATGAAAGAATCAATGATAGTCCTTAAGAATAAAGAGGAATCAGACTGAGCTATAACATATCCCTGACTAATTAAGGCTATAATAAACTTTTCGTTCCACTTACGATTAACCTAATTAAGTCCATAGAGACATTTTTTATCTTGCAAATTGGATTAGGAATATAATTCCCAAAACTAGGTTGTAGTTTCATATACACCTCCTCATATAAGTTATCATGCAAAAAAGCATTGTTTATATCCAACAGATGTAAAAACCAATTTTTAGCAGTAGCTAAAACAAAAAAAATATGCAAGGTATTCATATTAGTAAATGGGGGGGAATGTATCAAAATAATTAACTCTTGACTATTGTGTAAAGACTTTGGCTGCTAGCCTCACCTTATAACTTTCAATGGTGCCATCAAAATTGTGTTTCACTTTAAAGACCCGTTTATAGCCAATGTGGACCTTTAAAGGAGGTAATGTTACAATGCTCTATGTATTATTAGCTTCCAATGATTATATCTCTATTTGCATTGATTGTCTCTAGCATTTAAATTTGACAACCTTATAATAAGACTATGGTTTAGTGACTGCAAACACACTATAAGCAAATTCATGATATGCAGGTGTGAGTTTAAGATACAAAAAAACAGAAGATATAGAATATGGAGAAGTTATGGTTGTTCTTAATATAGGAACATAACAATTTTGAGATAAGAAGGTAAGTTTGAAGGTCTAGTACTTCTTCTTCTAGTTGTAGTTCATTAGATATTGATTGATCAATATCTTTAAAGTAAGAGAATAAACTAGACTAACTTAAAATAAGAGTCAATATTAGTAGTACTTGCAGAAAACTAGGAATAGAAATATGTTATCAAAAACATTAAGTAAAACAATTACAATTAATGAGTGAATATTAGGCCTCTCTTGAAAAGGAAATAAATGCTCATAGAATACAACATTATTAAAATAAAAAATTCTTGAAACTCAAGATTATAAAGCCTAAAACCTTTGACATTAGCTAGATAACCTATGAAAACACATTTTGTTACTTTAGAATCAAATTTGCCCTTATTATATTTTAATAGCATAACATTGACACCCAAAAACTTTTAGATGATTAAAAACAAGAGGTTTAGCAAATAAAACTTGATAAAGGTGATTGATTATTCAAAACAGGAGTGGGAATACAATTGATTAAATGTACTGAATGTAAAGCATATTCATTATAAAATTTCAGTGGAAGTGAAGTTTGAAATCTAAGAGCTTGAGCAACTGTTAAATTATGGTGATGCTTACACTTATCAAAACTATTATGTTTAGGCATGTTAAGGTAAGAACTCTGGTGTAAAAATACATATGAATTATAATAGTCTAATGGAGAAAATTCTTTACCATTACCAGATCTAATACACTTCACACAAACTAAAAATTGATATTTAACAAAGGAAAATATTTTGTAATAAAGTATTGGTCTCTAATTTAAGCTTCATTGGAAAAACCCAAACAAATATGGTTTGTCATTTGCAATAGTAAAAAGTAACGGTACCTATAAATTGAAGCATGATAAAATGGCCCCCCAATATCAACATGGATTAAATCAAAGCATTGATTCGTTACAAAAATACTAATAGGAAAAAGGCCTTTTTTTTCTTCTTAAAGTGACATACATTAAAAGAAAAATAATTATTGTAGGCAATGTTTTCATCTAAAGTATTAACAACTTTCATCCTTGGTAGAAAAGGATGACCAAATCTAAGATGCTAAATGTTATTGTTGGTGACAAAATGAACATTTAAAATAACAAAAGGTAAATGTTGTTTATAGAAATCAAAATGAACATTTGAAATAACAAAAGGTAAACGTTATTTTATAGAAATCACAAATTGATATGACCCTCATGCTCTTTAGCTAAACCAATTTGTCTCCATCTCTAAAGATCCTAAATAAAGTAAAATGGGCGAACATATAAGGCATCATGCAATATTAATATGTCTGACATATAAATTGTCCTAACAAGAGTTACTTTCACAATTTGAGAATTAGGAAGCTTAACCTTCATATTATTAATTGATCTACATATAGGAAAAAAAAGTCCAATATAATTAAAAATATGGTTTATTGCACCATTTTAATTATCTAAATAGTTTTAGCAAGAGAAACAAAATGTTTAGAAGAACACATAACCATACCTTGTTTTGCCTTATAAGAAAACTTGTGATAGACCATTAGTACTAGTACTTGAAAAAGAGTACTAGTACTTGAAAAAGTATCCTAAATTAAAGACATTAGCTTCAAATATTGCTCCTTTGTAAAAGAATTATTATCACTTATAGTAGCAGAACCTTTCACTACCTCAATCACAATGTCATTTGAATTATTAGAATTCGTTTCTCTATTAAAGAAAATTACACTAAAATTAATTAGGGTAATAAAAAATGTTGACTACTTAATATGATTACAATAAAATTAATTAAGTAAAGAAATTATAAGTTATAAGCTAAAACAAAATCAAAAGATTCCAAGTTTAAGAAGCAAAAATGAAGTTTGAAGTTAGATGAAGGAGCAAACAAGGAATAAGAAAAGATGAAGCGAGAATGAAAGGCTTGTGCAATCAATCACTTTGTCTTCTCATCAACAAATTCTTCTCTTTTTTTATTTATTACCAATCCTTCTACTCCTCTTGCTTCCCTTTTTTGAACCTTACACCTTTGCTCTTTGCTCTTTGGTTTGCTCATAGGAAGATGCTTTGCTCTTTGTATCCTCCCTTTCATTAGGACCACTTATAACTTTTGTAAGTGCTATCTCTAGAACAAATTTAAGGAGTATAAATGAAGTTTGAAGTTAGATGACGGAGAAAACTGTGAATAAGAAAAGATGAAGCAAGAATGAAAGGCTTTTGCAATCAATCACTAAGTCTTATCATCAACAAATTCTTCTCCTTTCCTTGCTCCACACAACCCCCCCTCCTGCCGCTCCCCCCCCCCCTTTTCTAACCTTACACCTTTGCTCTTTGCTCTTTGTTTTGTTCTTAGGAAGATTCTTTGCTCTTTGTTCCTTCCCTTTCATTAGGATCATATACGACTTTTGTAAGTCCTATCTCTACTACTTTGTTTCCTCGCAAATGTATAGAATTCTTATTTCCTTGAGATTGGAAAAACTACAATGTTATTCCTCTTCTTAAAAAGGTCATTTAGTCGAGGATTGTATGAGATGATCTCACTAAGCCTATCTTAATTTTGTCATCCCATTTATATTTGAGTGCAGTTGCTACTTTAGAAAAATTGAAATTGGAAGCTACAAAATGGAGCTCCACCTTGATCAATTTCTTCTTAGATAAAAAGCCAACAATTCGTATAATTCATAGATAAAAGAAACAATTTGGTTTAAACATGGATTAGATTAACTATATATTAAAAAACTTTCACAATGTCATTTGAATTATTAGAATTCGTTTCTCTATTAAAAAAATTTACACTAAAATTAATTAGGGTAATAAAAAATGTTGACTACTTAATATGATTACAATAAAATTAATTAAGTAAAGAAATTATAAGTTATAAGCTAAAACAAAATCAAAAGATTCCAAGTTTAAGAAGCAAAAATGAAGTTTGAAGTTAGATGAAGGAGCAAACAAGGAATAAGAAAAGATGAAGCGAGAATGAAAGGCTTGTGCAATGAATCAATTTGTCTTCTCATCAACAAATTCTTCTCTTTTTTTTTTTATTACCAATCCTTCTACTCCTCTTACTTCCCTTTTTTGAACCTTACACCTTTGCTCTTTGCTCTTTGGTTTGTTCATAGGAAGATGCTTTGCTCTTTGTATCCTCCCTTTCATTAGGACCACTTATAACTTTTGTAAGTGCTATCTCTAGAACAAATTTAAGGAGTATAAATGAAGTTTGAAGTTAGATGACGAAGAAAACTGTGAATAAGAAAAGATGAAGCAAGAATGAAAGGCTTTTGCAATCAATCACTAAGTCTTATCATCAACAAATTCTTCTCCTTTCCTTGCTCCACACAACCCCCCTCCTGCCGCTCCCCCCCCCCCTTTTCTAACCTTACACCTTTGCTCTTTGCTCTTTGTTTTGTTCTTAGGAAGATTCTTTGCTCTTTGTTCCTTCCCTTTCATTAGGATCACATACGACTTTTGTAAGTCCTATCTCTACTACTTTGTTTCCTCGCAAATGTATAGAATTCTTATTTCCTTGAGATTGGAAAAACTACAATGTTATTCCTCTTCTTAAAAAGGTCATTTAGTCGAGGATTGTATGAGATGATCTCACTAAGCCTATCTTAATTTTGTCATCCCATTTATATTTGAGTGCAGTTGCTACTTTAGAAAAATTGAAATTGGAAGCTACAAAATGGAGCTCCACCTTGATCAATTTCTTCTTAGATAAAAAGCCAACAATTCGTATAATTCATAGATAAAAGAAACAATTTGGTTTAAACATGGATTAGATTAACTATATATTAAAAAACTTTCACAATGTCATTTGAATTATTAGAATTCGTTTCTATTAAAAAATTTACACTAAAATTAATTAGGTAATAAAAATGTTGACTACTTAATATGATTACAATAAAATTAATTAAGTAAAGAAATTATAAGTTATAAGCTAAAACAAAATCAAAAGATTCCAAGTTTAAGAAGCAAAAATGAAGTTTGAAGTTAGATGAAGGAGCAAACAAGGAATAAGAAAAGATGAAGCGAGAATGAAAGGCTTGTGCAATCAATCACTTTGTCTTCTCATCAACAAATTCTTCTCTTTTTTTTTTATTACCAATCCTTCTACTCCTCTTACTTCCCTTTTTTGAACCTTACACCTTTGCTCTTTGCTCTTTGGTTTGTTCATAGGAAGATGCTTTGCTATTTGTATCCTCCCTTTCATTAGGACCACTTATAACTTTTGTAAGTGCTATCTCTAGAACAAATTTAAGGAGTATAAATGAAGTTTGAAGTTAGATGACGGAGAAAACTGTGAATAAGAAAAGATGAAGCAAGAATGAAAGGCTTTTGCAATCAATCACTAAGTCTTATCATCAACAAATTCTTCTCCTTTCCTTGCTCCACACAACCCCCCTCCTGCCGCCCCCCCTTTTCGACCTTACACCTTTGCTCTTTGCTCTTTGTTTTGTTCTTAGGAAGATTCTTTGCTCTTTGTTCCTTCCCTTTCATTGGGATCACATACGACTTTTGTAAGTCCTATCTCTACTACTTTATTTCCTCGCAAATGTATAGAATTCTTATTTCCTTGAGATTGGAAAAACTATAATGTTATTCCTCTTCTTAAAAAGGTCATTTAGTTGAGGATTGTATGAGATGATCTCACTAAGCCTATCTTAATTTTGTCATCCCATTTGTATTTGAGTGCAGTTGCTACTTTAGAAAAATTGAAATTGGAAGCTACAAAATGGAGCTCCACCTTGATCAATTTCTTCTTAGATAAAAAGCCAACAATTCGTATAATTCATAGATAAAAGAAACAATTTGGTTTAAACATGGTTTAGATTAACTATATATTAAAAAACTTTCAAAAGTAAGTTAGGTATGAATATATTTCTATAATAGAGTCCATGTCACAATGTAAGTAAACCTCTCTTTTTAAGACAATGCACTTGTGCATTAAACTAGATAAAAGAGACTAAAAGATAGCTTCCACCTAGGGTAATTTTCATAATATTCTCTTAGAATATTAAATTATTGAAGGAATCAACCATTTAGCCAGAATACTTAGGCATCCAATATACATGGATGAGGTATAAACCTCACCAAAAAGGATTGACATGCACCAATATGTATTAAGGTTGAGATAACTCTTACAGAGAATCTCATTTTTTTAGCAATAAGAAGGACACTAAGATATTTGAGAATGTAGCACCCCAACTCCTGCGAGACCCGAACCCGACATCTACAGTGACATCCGAGCCCGTGACCCGCGAGGGTGGCATGCTAGAGCAGTCAATCACAATTTAAAACTCGTTATGAAATTTTTCTTCCAAAAACGTTTTAACGTGCGGAAATCAAAACACACTTTGGGCCCGACATATCACAAAAATATTTTCAAATGCAAAATACTTTCAGTTATTAATTAGCACTCAACAGTGCTCAATCAGTACATAAGCAGAAAGGCATGACCCAACTGGGCTCGATGCCATTTCTGAACACAATTCAGTAATCAAAATCTCAACACACTATTACATTTATTAAGCTAGGGCCCACCAAACAAAACATTGTACTCATGCAGATGTGACGACACTGATCCCGACCACATTTCGCCTTGTTAGCAACGATCATACTCCCGTTAGTCTAACGGGTACTCTTCGCCTCTGAAAATAGATGCAATGTTGGGTGAGTTTGCGAACTCAATGAGAAACCATCATCGATGGTTCACCCAACTCATGCATTCACAATTCAATTCACATTGTATCACATAATATCACATTCCAAATTAATCCATGCATTACCAAATTCACACATATAAGGCGACGCTTTTCACATAATTCGCATATAAATATTCATATATGTAATGTACATGTGACTCTTTCATTTTCTTTCGTTGTTGTGACCGTGCGCCTGAGCTCATATACGTTGAGCCATTGGCTCTGGAAACATTGGGCTCAAAAGCCCTAATACGTTGAGCATATAGCTCGACAATCGTTAGCACGAAGCCTCGTGCGTTGAGCTTAAAGCTCTCATATACAATGGGTTGCACCGGTCACAATCGCCTTTTATCTGATCATCTCATATGCATGTATGCACATGTCCACTTTACAATACATGCATTATATTAGAATTCCATATACCTAATTCTCACCATTTGAAATCAATTATGAACAATTTATGCACAACCAACACTTCTATATCACAAGACAACTATCCCAACACCCGTGGTCCTAATCAATCAAATCAAACACATATAATCCGTCCTTAACTCCACATGGCATATTTGCATAAAATTAAACACATAAAGGTTGAGAAACCAACTAGGTTACTCACCTGCACTTCCGAGCTACAGCCTGGAAGTCTCAACACTGCCCGTGGAATTGCTCCATCGGTGCCTTTAAAACAATCAGAAAAATCGAATTAAAATCCGAAATTCCATCTTATCAATTCAAATTCTTAATCTCTAAATTCCAATTAATCACTTAGAAAACAATTCAGTTGAAATCAAATCTCAAATTCATTACTTGTAACAATCATCTTAAAAAAATCACTTCATTTCATTCTCCCAGATTGAAATTCCTAGTCTCAGAAATTCAATTGATCCATAGCCAATCCATTAAAAACTAATCCTCCAAATTCATAATCTCCATATTGAATTTAATCCATAGGTAATTAAATTATCAATTTCCTAATCCCCAATTTCAAAAACCCTAAAAATCCAATTTTCCCACATAAGCATTCCTCGCCGCGGCGTAATCGCATCCGCTCGCCCTCGCTGCGGCGTCCACACGCCTCGCCGCGGCTCCAATCTCCTTCGCCGCGACGCACGCGTCTCCTCTCATCTGCAGGCGTAATCACGCTTCGTGGTGGCGTGCGATAAATTTTCATTCGCCATCGCCTACCTCGCATGCCTCATGGCGTGTTCGTCTGCGTCACAAGCGCATGAACCCGTAAGCGCCAGAAAACCCAGATTCTTCTAATATAATCCGATCCCTTTCCTTCCAAATTCATTCGAAACACTCCAAAACAATATTATTCACTTAACACAACTTATTTCTAACCTCAAATCCATCAAATAAGCATTATTCCATAATCACCCAAATCAAAATCACATTTTACCCTAAAACCTATATCATCCGAAACTTTCTAGCTTCCAAACAATCAATCACTTAATTTCTTGCTTGAATCAAACTATAGAAAACATAAATAAGCAATAACTTCCTTGATTAAGCCTTAAACTCTTCCAAATCACCAAGAAATCCACGCAAGGGAAGAAGAAGAACAAAGCAATTTTCTCCGAAAAGAAGCAAACATCGCTCTCAAAGTTCAAAGGCATAGGCTTTATATATATACGAAAACCTTAAGGCTTGTTTGGCAATTTCGATTGCCACAAGTCCAATCCAACCACCTCAATTCAATTTCTGATTCTAATTTCTCCCAATACGCAATAATAATTAATAATAAATCCTAAAGTCATAATTCAACTTGCCTCATATCAATTGCCAATCAATCACGGACCAAATCGGTTTATCACCACTATACCATTTTTTCTATCCGACTCGATTCTCTAAAATTCCAGAAAATTTCCATAAATTCACAAAATTAGGAATTGCATATTCCTACACTCCAATCTCATAATCCAGTTCTCTAAATTCAATTTTCTCATTCCAATTCATATACAAAACTCATTTATACACTTTTCGCATGATTTCCAATTTCCACAATTCAATCGGGAAATGTCATACATGTACGCATATTCATATACTTATGCCATCAATAATCATTTATCGATGACTATAGAAACTATAATGCATGAAGAATTCACATTTGCCTGTACTTTAACCCTAATTCGATCCAATTTATAAATATACCCGCCACTTGATAGCGGATGTTACAATTCTCCCCTCCTAATAAAAATTTCGTCTTCGAAATTTTATATACGATTTGTCAAGAAGATAGGGGAGTCTTTTCGATCACTGATCCTCTGATTTCCACTTATTTCACTATACGCATAATTTCTGCCAAATCTTTTAATCACAATTTATCACTTCCAATATCGATAACACATACATCGGATCCTAGCAATATTTTCTAATCCAGTCTATGTAACATTTTGGATCCGAATCATCTTTTAGGATTTTAGACTGACTTGCCATCTTAATCACACTACAATCACTTACTTACCTCTTTTTCCTTTCTCAAACTTTATACTGTTTTAACGATTTCTTTTCGATTACTCGTAATTCTTTATATCCAATACCAATGACATACACATCAGATCATATCGATATTTCCTATTTATGTCCATATGACACTTTCCAAATCCAATTCATCTTTTAGGTTGTTATCTAGTCATACCACGGTCACATCAAGATCCCTAATAACGAACTTAATTTCCCATTTACCCCTATTACCGATTCAAAACACCTATCAATCTTAACTCAAATCATTCAGGGCCTTTGACTGTATTAGGTCCTGTTCACTTTACTATCAGGATGAACAACCCCTTTTTAGCTATAAGACCTTTTTATACACTTTTCAAATGATATCTCCAATGTAACACAATCAATCTTACTTATACATCAATCTCATAATCCTATGGACTCCAAACATATATATTAGTTTCGGATTGATAACACACAGTCAACTATGGAGGCCCAACATACTCATCATTTCTCAATGTCATATTTTTCTTTCTATTACTCTTCTAATACACTCTCGATAACTTCGATTATTCCTTGAGTTTTCACTAACAGTTCCTTTAATGAGTTTTACTCATATTTCTTAGTCTAGTCAGTCACGTTACTCATTTTCTTTATAGCTAAGCTATTCTCAAATTTTCTCGATAAGGTCCACTATTCCAACATTCTTAATTCGGATTTTTGCCATGCTTTTAATACACACCTGCACACTTGGGTTGGAAATTCCAATCGCTAATACATTCTTTTTAAGCTTTACCAAACTCGATACTTTACACTCATTCTTCGTTGGGTATCATAACCTTATTGCCTCATTATTTGTTCCATTAACGAAATTTCTAAAACACTCAAATGCATAGTCATTTTCCCAATTCACTCATATAACTTAATCATTATTGCTTTACAAACGATATACATCCAAAACAATTTCATGCGATTTAACGTAATTTCCAAGCTTTCACAACACTTTCCAATACAATGTCTAATACAATAAATTTTCAAATCATCAAATACCAATGCAGCCCATAAGCTTATAATCGATCTCCATACATATAGAATCTCTTTACACTATTTCAATCAATCACTTTTTAATCTTTACAATTCATTACATATAGTAACATCTCCAATTCAAAATGATACGATTAATACTCGAATTGAACATTTCTTCAAATGTCTCCTCTTACGATCATTAGTCATATATTTCACATATCTCTCCTCCAACACTTTCCTTATCGATTGAGGTCAAGACCTTTACCAATTTTTGGACGATCCAAGATACAATTAATCCTAAAATAACTCCAAATTCCTTGTGTATCTTCCCTTTACAATTTCACATTTAACAACACCTCTATTTGCATTTAATCTCCGATACCGTGTTCGAATAATAATTCATCCATTAAATTTTCAATCAAGATCTAATTGTCTCTTATAAAACTTGCATACTATACGATTTCCTCAATCGTGCTAATTTATCTTCTTCACTTTTCAATTGTATTCAATCGATCATCGATGATCATAGTCATCATCCACTTTAAACACAATTTAGATATTTCACTCTTCAGTAAAATAATGAACTCCTTACACCTATGATCTATTTACATAACTTTTTTATATATATATCATACGTCTCCAATGAGGAACAATTTGTCTCACAATCTTTTCTCAATACCTCAGGAAATCAATTTCGACTATTCACGCTATCCCGTGAAGTTCAATCTATGCCATAATCCACATAACCAGAACATCCTTTTTAATACCGTTCATTGGGGCACATACCATTAAAATTATTACATCAATATACCAATTAGTCACTTACGCTAAAGGCACCTCAATCTCATTTGATTTTTGACCACCTATCCTTGATCATGAGGATTTTACCATACCAATATCCTGGTTACAATCTCAATTCATTCCCAAATAATCACTATACGTGCTATCATTTCTTACTCCATCTCAATTTTAACTATAAAAATTGGCGGTTATCCAATAACTCACCAATTGATTTCCGATATCATCTCCATTATCAGGTGTGCATTCGCATAGGCAAATCCACTGACCTTAACAACTGTTCAGCTTTTTCATCTATCAATATCATTTTCTTACCTTTCAATCTTTTCATTATTTCATTTTACGCAATCACACTTAAATCCATATCACAACAATCAAAACTCCCATCACGCTTTCGCTGCGCAACTCTGATCATAAAACATTTTATTTCCATTCACTTTCCTTATACACTTTCAATCTTGCCATCTTTCACATATCTTCATACTTTTCCTATACATGTTCACATCTATTTCACATCCACAAATTGTTCCCATATCATTCTAATGTCGTATTTCATAATACGCCCATCAGTACCAATACACTAATTTTCCAATTATTATATCATACCATATACTCGTTCTTATTCCTTGATTTCCACCCACAACTTTCATTTATCACATTTTCCATATCATCTTTTCCCTCACTATTTCTAACCACTTAAATCACTAGTACAGGCTCATGTATGAGACTCATATGCTAGACTGGGGATCAGTTGTCACTATCTGCCAATGACATGACTTAAATGTATGCAATTTGACACACTTTTCAGAAAGCCCATGTAAGATTGTACTTCTGGGCTTTGATACCAAAAATGTAGCACCCCAACTCCCGCGAGACCCGAACCCGACATCTACAGTGACATCCGAGCCCGTGACCCGCGAGGGTGGCATGCTAGAGCAGTCAATCACAATTTAAAACTCGTTATGAAATTTTTCTTCCAAAAACGTTTTAACGCGCGGAAATCAAAACACACTTTGGGCCCGACATATCACAAAAACATTTTCAAATACAAAACACTTTCAGTTATTAATTAGCACTCAACGAAGGCTCAATCAAGACATAAGGTAAAGGCATGACCCAACTGGGCTCGATGCCATTTCTGAACACAATTCAGTAATCAAAATCTCAACACACTATTACATTTATTAAGCTAGGGCCCACCAAACAAAACACTGTACTCATGCAGATGTGACGACATCGATCCCGACCGTTACTTCGCCTTTGCTAGCAACGATCATACTCCTGTTAGTCTAATCGGGTACTCTTCGCCTCTGAAAAATAGATGCAATGTTGGGTGAGTTTGCGAACTCAATGAGAAACCATCATCGATGGTTCACCCAACTCATGCATTCACAATTCAATTCACATTGTATCACATAATATCACATTCCAAATTAATCCATGCATTACCAAATTACACATATAAGGCGACGCTTTTCACACAATTCGCATATAAATATTCATATATGTAATGTACATGTGACTCTTTCATTTTCTTTCGTTGTTGTGACCGTGCGCCTGAGCTCATATACGTTGAGTCATTGGCTCTGGAAACATTGGGCTCAAAAGCCCTAATACGTTGAGCATATAGCTCTGACAATCGTTGGGCACGAAGCCCTGTGCGTTGAGCTTAAAGCTCTCATATACAGTGGCTGCACCGGTCACAACCGCCTTTTTATCTCGATCATCTCATATGCATGTATGCACATGTCCACTTTACAATACATGCATTATATTAGAATTCCATATACCTAATTCTCACCATTTGAAATCAATTATGAACAATTTATGCACAACCAACACTTCTATATCACAGTACAACCATCCCGAACACCCGTGATCCGGAATCAATCAAATCAAACACATATAATCCGTTCTTAACTCCACATGGCATATTTGCATAAAATTAAACACATAAAGGTTGAGAAACCAACTAGGTTACTCACCGGCACTTCCGAGCTACAACCTAGAAGTCTCAACACTGCCCGTGGAATTGCTCCATCGGTGCCTTTAAAACAATCAGAAAAATCGAATTAAAATCTGAAATTCCATCTTATCAATTCAAATTCTTAATCTCTAAATTCCAATTAATCACTTAGAAAACAATTCAGTTGAAATCAAATCTCAAATTCATTACTTGTAACAATCATCTTAAAAAAATCACTTCATTTCATTCTCCCAGATTGAAATTCCTAGTCTCAGAAATTCAATTGATCCATAGCCAATCCATTAAAAACTAATCCTCCCAATTCATAATCTCCATATTGAATTTAATCCATAGGTAATTAAATTATCAATTTCCTAATCCCCAATTTCAAAAACCCTAAAAATCCAATTTTTCCACATAAGCATTCCTCACCGCGGCGTAATCGCATCCGCTCGCCCTCGCTGCGGTGTCCACACGCCTCGCCGCGGCTCTAATCTCCTTCGCCGTGACGTGCACGTCTCCTCTCGCTGCGGCGTAATCACGCCCGCTCACCGCGGCGTTTCGTTCGTCTCACTGCCATGGCGTGCGATAAATTTTCATTCGCGCTGCTGCCTCAGTAACATCCTGCTATCGATAAGTGGTATTATGGTAATATTGAGATCGATCGATAGGTTGCATCTTGTATTTATCGATCGAGCATGCTACTGGCCTCTAATTATAGAGAACAGGTCTATGCATATGCATAGTCATTTATTCATAGGTACATGCATTTATGATTTTCCTATTTCATCAGGAATTGGAATCGATCAATTGACCGGTAAATAGTATGGAAAAAGCTGACCGATAATTTTAAGAATGAGAATGTCAAGCCATTGAGATTTAGAGACTAAAATTGGGACTGATTTGAGACTACGATCTATATATATATATATATAGCTAAGTGGATGGTGGAGAATGACCGAAGGCAAAATCGTTTTCCCTCTCTTCTTCTCCACGGTGATCTTTGATCCTTCTTTATTGGTGAGAATCGTCGTTTCTTCTTGTGGTTTCCCTCCCATTGTGTTAAAATAACTGATTTATAGTGATTGATGAAGGTTGAGAGGTTTTTGAGGGATTGATCGTTGTGATCGGAAGATTTTAGGGTTTACAGATTCGATTCTTCGATCGGTAAGTCTCTATGGTTTAATGTTGTTATTACTGGTTGATTGAGCATTTATGGCATCTATTATGGTTGATATGGGTAGATGGGAGTGTTTAGTGATGGTTTAAGGGTATTAATGGTGGAAATCGATCGGAGAAGACGATCGAATCGTCGCACGTCGCGACGAGCTCAGAAGCGCCGATTGCATCGTCGCGACGAGTAATTGGAATTAACTAAGTTTATTAGTCGCGACGAGCCCGAGTGGACGTCGCGGCGAGTAGGGATTGGTACGTCGCGACGAGTGGTTTCCACGTCGCGACGAGCGTGGCTTTGTGCGACGCGACGAGTGGCTTCCACGTCGCGACGAGTGAGCTTTTCACGTCGCGACGAAGGGGCGTAGGTCGCAACGTATGGGACAATTTCTGATTGGAATGATTTAGTTGATTGGACAATAACTCATGGTGTAGACCTCCGATTGAGGTGATTCCTGTTTCACTGTGAACTAGGGAAAGAGGTCTACCATTGAGAAAATATTGAGAGTTGGAATTTAATTGAAATGGTACTGATTCTTGAGATTAAGGTTAATTATGGGTTATAGTGTGATCTAAGTACTGAATTGAGACAATTGGAGTTCTAATTGAGATTTTCACTGGATAATTTGACTGATGGATATGAAATTGTTATAAGGTATATGAATTGAGAAAATTAAACTGAATTGAGGATTGAACCAAAGCAGAGTTAATCTGATTGAGTGAAGAGTTAAAATTGAGCATAGAATATCGAAATGGGGTATTAGCACCGGAAATCATGAACATGCAACGTACATAATTTCATAGAGACTTATGCATTACTGAACTGTTTAATTGAGCTATTAGTAATGGGACTGTGTTTAATTGTTATAGAGGCGCCGTTGGATCGTCATTCCACGGACATTGCTGGGACTTCCAAGCAATAGCTCGGAAGTTACAGGTGAGTAACTCAGATGGTTTCTCAAATTCTTGAGTGTCTAAATGTTCACTGTGAATTACATGACTACTGAATTATATGCGATTGAATTGCATCAGATAACCACCAAATGTATAAAAGTGAGTTGTATTGTTACTGAAGTGAATATGACTGAATTGCATGCTCCTACCGTATAGGATTGAACAATGTGAATTGCACTGTATGACTGTATGACTACTGAAAAGAGTACGATTGAAGTGTGTGCGTTTACTGTATTGAATTGGATTACTGAATGACACTGAGAACTGAACACTACTGGGCTTTTATAGCCACATTACTGAACCACTGAACACTGCATTGCATGCATAAATGCATGAGCAGATAATGTAATGTGACCCAAGTTGCGATTATTACTGACCGGGCCTCGAGCCCGAGGGGAGTTGTCCCTGAACACTGTACTGATACTGAAAAGAGCTTTAAGCTCGAACACTATTACTGAATTGAGGATGCCGCGGTAACACCCGCAAACACACGCCGCAGTAACACCTGCAAACACCTACGGGTGGGGTGTGGGGTCCTACAATTGGAAAGGGATTAGTGCATACCCAGAGGGCTCTCCTATCCCTACTGACGCGTGGAAAGTAGTGTATACCCAGAGGGCTCTCCTACTTTCTAAGACGCATCTACTGAACACTGACTGAGCACTTGGGCGCAACACTGAATAATTAGAAAAGAGTCTCATATGCATTGCATACTATATTGAATGTCTGAAATGACTGTCTACTGCAAATTATTGTGAATGAATGACTGAATTGTGGCAATGACCGATTGCGTGTTGACATGATTTACTGTAAACTGCTGCATAATACCGCGAACCGTGATGTGACACTGAAAATTGTTATGTACGATTACCATAGACTGTTAATAGACTACTGTGAACTGTGAGGCCCTACTGTAATCTACGGTATGGTATCAGAATCGCTTATCATCAGAAAGCTGTTATATAGTGTTGTACAATGTTATACGATACTGTTAATTGACTACTACTGTACTGTGCTATACGCGATACGCGTAATGCATGATTTGAGTGAACCATCGATGATGGTTTCTCATTGAGTTCGCAAACTCACCCAACATTGCAACTATTTTTCAGGGATTGAAGAGTACCCCGTCAGACGAACGGGATTATGTCTGCTGCTTTGGAGTCCGAGACTAGGGTCGGGATCAGTTCGCGTCTGCATAAGTGTCTTTCCGAGTTGTGTGTGTAAATGAATAATTCCGCGTTTTCTACTAAATTGAACTGCTATTTTATAGGGCCCAGAGTGATAATTGTATAACCGAAATGTGATTATCTTGAAATTGTGTTTTGAGTGAATGTATTCGTTTTAAAGGGGACCCAACTGTTTATTGAATTGTGCACTTCTGATTGATTCTAAAGCGTTTTATAAATTGTGTATTGAGTTTTGTTACTGAAATTGACTGCTGTAGCCTACCATTCTCGTGTGGCGTGGACTCGGATATCACCCACGATATCGAGTTCGGGTCCCGCGGTTTGATGCTACTGACCTCGCATGCTCATGGCGTGGGGAAAATTACTCATGCATGGCGTGTTCGTCACACGTCGCGGCGTGCGAACCCAGAAGCGCCAGAAAACCCAGATTCTTCTAATATAATCCGATCCCTTTCCTTCCAAATTCATTCAAAACACTCCAAAACAATATTATTCACTTAACACAACTTATTTCTAACCTCAAATCCATCAAATAAGCATTATTCCATAATCACCCAAATCAAAATCACATTTTACCCTAAAACCTATATCATCCGAAACTTTCTAACTTCCAAACAATCAATCACTTAATTTCTTGCTTGAATCAAACTATAGAAAACATAAATAAGCAATAACTTACTTGATTAAGCCTTAAACTCTTCCAAATCACCAAGAAATCCACGCAAGGGAAGAAGAAGAACAAAGCAATTTTCTCCAGAAAAAGAAGCAAGCATCGTCTCTCAAAGTTCAAAGGCATAGGCTTTATATATATACAGAAACCTTAAGGCTTGTTTGGCAATTTCGATTGCCACAAGTCCAATCCGAACCACCTCAATTCAATTTCTGATTCTAATTTCTCCCAATACGCAATAACAATTAATAATAAATCCTAAAGTCATAATTCAACTTGCCTCATATCAATTGCCAATCAATCACGGACCCGAAATCCGGTTTATCAGTCACTATACCATTTTTTCGGTCCGGACTCGATTCTCTAAAATTCCAGAAAATTTCCATAAATTCACAAAATTAGAATTGCATATTCCTACACTCCAATCTCATAATCCAGTTCTCTAAATTCAATTTTCTCATTCCAATTCATATACAAAACTCATTTATACACTTTTCGCATGATTTCCAATTTCCACAATTCAATCGGGAAATGTCATACATGTACGCATATTCATATACTTATGCCATCAATAATCATTTACCGATGACTATAGAAACTATAATGCATGAAGAATTCACATTTGCCTGTACTTTAACCTGACCCGATCCAATTTACAAATATACCCGTCACTTCGGTAACGGGATGTTACAGAGAAGGTATCTAATGTCTAAAATTAGAGAATCTATAACTTATAGGATATTTTAATGAGGATTATTTAGGTAATTTGTTGAATAAGGAAAGCACATCATGTACTCATTAATTCTTAGGTCAATCTTTAATATTGTAGCTTAGCAAGAAATAAAATTTAGTAGTTTTATTCATAACTAAGCTAAAATAAGTTGCATTATATAGTGGTTACAAGCAAATGCTAATGTATATTCAATAACTTATGGATTTTCTAATTAAACTATTTTATAGCAACTTAGGGACTTTATAATTGAACTTTTCTTTAAACCCATAATATATGACAACATTGTGGTCCCATATTGTCATATGTATAAAAATTATGTGTTTTAAATACGTAATTTAATGAATGGAGGATCAAAATAGAAATTATCATCTTCATTCTATTTACTATTTTTGTTCTTTAGATGGTGCATAAGAGAAGGGTGGATTTTATGTGTTTCCTTTTTCAACTATTTGAAAAACTAATGAATGATTTCCTACTCTAATAAATGATTATGAAATTTTCATTTAAAGCAATCATAAAACAAACATAGCTATAATAAATAGACTAAGAAAAGAGAGAAAATTTTTTATTTATAATGATTAAACTAAACAATCCTTATCCAATGTCCACTCCCCAAGTTCCACTTAGGAATTCACCATCTTCTTTGTTTAATGGGTGAAGAAAAACTTTTCATAAAGTATCTTCATTGCCACGATTGAAGAGTAATCCTTTACAAATCTTGTTTAAGGTAAAGAGTAACTCCCACAAAATATAGTTTAAGTAATTTCTTCAATTGCAAAAATTATATAACAATGCAGGTTTTCACATACACTTCCTTACATAAGTTACCATGCAGAAAATCATTGTTTATATCTAACTAGTGTAAAAACCAATTTTTAATAATAGCTAAAACAAGAAAAATATGCAAGGTATTCATCTTAGTAACTGGGGAGAATGTTTCAAAATAATTAACATTCACACAGCATCTACCAGATGTTCTATAACCAGATGGATAGCCATGTTTTTTAATATTATTTATCCATTGTATAACTAGTAAAACCATTGTAAGTACATACAGAACTTTCCTACCAAAGTTCTTCTAAAAATCACCTTGTTGATCAAACCTAGATCCTCGATAGGTCATATTATAGATACTTACATACATAACTCTCTAGAATCATTCGAGAAGAAGATGTATAAGAATCTATTAACTAAATATCCTTTCCTTTACTGGTATAGGGAGCATTAGATTCAATAACATCTTGATTATCAATTCCTAACTACCATTCGCGCTATAAGGCTTTAGCAAAAGCTTAATTTAAAGGTGACAGAGGATCCATAAACAAAATTTGAAATTTTATCATAAAAAAGTGTCATTCAAACCTTGCAAAAAATGGATTACACAATCATGTTCTTGATAATCTTGTATAATAGTGAAAGCACCACAGTCATAAGAAGGCATACAAATGCATTTAGATACAGATCTTAGATTAACTAAACCCACCCCAAATTATCTTTATATGCGAGTAGTAACCAATAATAGAAATTGTACCTTACTTCATAAAGAACAACTCAATTTGCAAATCTGTTATTCTAAGAGCGTCACCTCTATAAAAACCATCATAAAAGTCTTTCCATAAATCTTGATCATAATCAATCCAAATGACAATTTAAGATATTACTGGAGATAATGATCTAATCAACCAAGAAAGCACTAAATTACTACATTTCTCCCAAGCATCATACATCGGGTCATCCTTCATTGGAATTGGTATAGATCCATCCATAAATTTTAGTTTGTTCGTTGAAATCAAACTCATTCTCATTGATCGGGACTAAGAATGATAATTATGCATTGTCGATGGTGAAAAAGTAAGAACCAATGGTAGGTTCTCATTAGGATACAAGTAGTAAGGACCTAAAGGGACATCTTCAAGTTTGGATGAACTTTTTGTTTGCATCTTTAGACATAAAGGCCTATATTTTTTCTTAAAATTTGTAGGTTTATTTGTTAGTTTTTTCCTTATGAATCCCCTTATCAATTTATGTGTGTAACTTGGATTCTATTGAAATAGTGTTGGGTAAGAGATGAAGTTCAATAAAGTTAAACCATATAGTAGAAGAAAAAGAAGAAGAGAGACATAACTTGGAGTTTGTATGATACACACATTATTTTGGGAGAAATAAAATATTTTGATTTTGAATGATAAAGTTAGTTTGGTGTCTCTTCACTCAATGATTGTTGCAGCTACATTGAAAAAGCTTTGTAGTATAGAAAAATATAATTTTAAGAACCTTTCTATATCTTTTGGTTAGAGTTCTCTAATACTATATAAGAAATAAGAGAAAACATACTCTTATTAAACCAACAAATGTTATATATATATATATATATAAATAAGAAATTGTATATATATATATATATATATATATATATATATATATAGAATAAGAAATTGTTTGATTGACTATTTGATCTTATCTAACTAACATATGCACAAATTAAATTATTAAACCAACAATCTATAAATATGTTAAGACTCCCAACAACCAATCCTCTAATATTAGGTGGCACCACAACACTAAAAGCTTCTTGACCAAAAGAACTTCAAACAAGCAATAAGGAAAAAAACAATAACAAAATAAATTGAGTGTGAAGTTTAGGAAGCAATGAAGCTAAGAGGAATGGAAGAAATAGAGGATACAAAGCAAAGAGGAACAAAAGAGTGAACTATGATCAGGGATTACAACAAAAGAGACTCAAACTTAGTCATCTAGATAAGAGGAATTTTGTTTATAGGCTCTTATTGCCTACCAAGTCTCCACAAATAAATATTAAAAATTAATAGAATTTTGACGAGAGTCTCGTTTGAAAATATTAAAATTCAATTTAAATATTATGAAACTTTTAAATCTTAGCAAAAATGTTAAGGTTCAAATCAATATTTTTACATGATAAGAAAATGTGTAAATGTTGATCATTATAGTAATAATGATGTTTCACATCAACAACTATTTTAGGAATTTGAATATCTACAAGAATAAATATATTTTAATCTTTTAATTTAAGATTATTTTTATTTTAGTTATTCATTTCTTAACTTTTATTGATCACTTTATTTAAGAATTTATTAATGTCTTAATCATGGATTTTAAGTGAAGTTAACAAAATCTAAATTGAATATATAACTTAAAATGGGAAAAAGATTTTTAATTTGGATGTAATGTAACATATTTGAAATAACAGTTTTAAAGGTAAAGTTTAAAGACTAAATTAAAATGTAATAATTAGAATATGAGAATGAATAACATTAAATTAAATTAAATTAAAATATATTTATCTTTAAAAGGGAAAAATGAGAAAAACTTATTAAATAAAACTAAATAAAGAAAAATTCCACAACAAACCTAATTATTTTAAAAGGATATTTTATATTTAAATTTCTCTTTTCATGTTTAACACTTTCTATCCTTATTTGAACATCAAAATACTTTTGCTGAAAAATGTGACACTAATTATTTGCTTGAGTATCATTTCAAAGTCACATCACATAATATCATCACAATCTAAATTGTTTTGCCAATTCAAATGTATATAAGATATTTGTTAACAAACATAAATGATAACAATAACGAGTAAAATTTAAAAATTGAATTAAAATTGAAAATATGTTCTCTAAAAGAGAAACGAACGAGGACAACAAGCTTAATGCAATACAATGCACTTTCTTACTAGATCGCCGTGAATGCCGGACAATCATCGGCACTTGCAGTGTAATTGAAACAGGGACATTGTAGCTAGTCACCGCGTTCTTCCTTTATTAGACATCTTAAATTGCAACGAACGAACGCATGATCAAATTGCAATCTTCACAGTTCTTGGATTATTGAATGCAACCCAGTTCCTCATTGTCTATACAAAGCTGAATAAAAATTTAGTACAGAAATGTTATTGACCGTTGAAGGCCTGAAATCCAGAGGATTATCCCAATTCTGATTTTGACTAGTATTGTTATCGTCAGACCATCTCATTTTTACATTATCAAACTCAATCCCATCAATGTGCTCCATGATGATCCCGGCTGCACTGTGATTAACAAGACCCCGGCATCCAGGTCTGTAATCTACCAGCCCACCTGCGTAATTTGTGTATCTCCTGTAAGCCAGATCCACGTTAATGAATCTCAGGTTGCTTAAAACCCCACCCTTACAACCGGACAAGAAGACACCATTCTCAGATTCTGCCGTTATGTTCATGAAAAGTAGATTAGATATAGAGCTCAATTTCGAGCTTGAGTCCCGGGGGCAGGATGTTACATAAATAGGCTCCGCTCTCCCCCACCACGAAGGATCATAGTATCTGGTCGTAATGTTAATGTTTGAGAAGGTGACGTTGTTCACATTACCTGCAACAAGTTTCGTGTCATCAGAGGCTAAGATAGGCTCAACACAATGTCTATTTCAGCATTAACTTAATTGGGATCTCAGAAAATCTGGCGACTTACCTCCGTCACGTATCTGAAAACCCAGTCCCCTGTGAGAGTTCAATATAGTGATATTGTCGAACACTAGATCTTTAAAATCGAAAAGACTAGCACTCCCTAGCTTGATTGCGGAAGATTTGGTTCGTATCCAACAGTTGGTGACGGTCAAGTTACAAACAGGGCCAGTAGATGTCTTTGGACAAATGGCATCATCTCCTGTATCGATATGACATCTTGTGATGACTGTATGATTTGAATCCTCTATATCTATTCCATCATTGTTTGGTGTATTGAAGTCCCCGTAGATGGAAACATCATGAATAGATGTGTGCTTGCACCGTACAATATGCAAGCTGCAACCATGGGAGTAAGATTTAAGTTTGAAAATGGAGATTTCTCAATTCCAAGGCAAATTTACAAAAAGAAAGCATTCACTTTTAACATTTGTCACAACATATGGCTTCCAGAAAAGTGCAAAAGAGAAGAGCATTGAACATACCACCAATATGCAGGCTGTCTCAAAATGATGTTCCAAACTCGAACATTGGAGCAGCGGATGAAGCCAACGAGCCTTGGTCTGCACTCATCCCCAAAACAAGCCCCTGTCCTATTCCAACTCACCATCACATTCTTCACTTCACTGAACTTCTCCACAAACTTCAGCCCTTGCCCATCCACCACTCCACCGCCGGTAATCCCCACATCGCTCGAATCCTCCGCCAACACAACGTACCATCTGTTGGATTCTCTTGGGTAGTCCTCTATTCTCGCCCCACCTAACAGGGTCGCCCCTTCTGTGATGTCCAGAATTACCTTTGACTTCAGATGGATGGTCGCCGTCAGGTAGGTGCCCGGAGGAAAGACGACTCGGCAGGCCGTGGTGGTGGGGCAGCTGTCGATGGCGGATTGGATGGCGAGGGTGTCGTAGTGGATGCCGTCTCCGATGGCTCCAAAGTCAGTAACGCAGACAATGTTGGTTGATCGGAGGAGGAGTGGGACGGAGGGGTTCAATGATTGAGCGAGGAAGAAGAGTAAAAGGAGAGTGATTGATTGAATAAGAAAAAGAGTCATTGTGGAAGCGCAATGCGGCAGTATTGCTCTAGTGTGTCAATGGTATTTACTTAATGAAGTGTCTTGATGGATTGGATAAGCATTAAGCATTACACTTTTAATTAATTGATTCGTTGACTCGATCCAATCTGTAGGTTTTGTGGAAGAAATCATTTTCTTGTAAGCAAAATTGATAAATCTTCTTCAATGAAACCAAAATGTCAAAATCAGTTAGGCAATTCTCGCACGCATAATGATGCTGCTCAGCATAAAAGATTGAGAAAACTAGAAGATTATTTGCTCTTTGTTTTGTTTTGTTCTTAGGAAGATTCTTTGCTCTTTGTTCCTTCCCTTTCATTGGGATCCATTGTAAGTCCCATCTCTGGAGCTTTAACTCCTTGCAAATGCACAGAATTCCTATTCCCTTTAGATTGGAAAAACCATCATATGTTCTTCCTCTTCTTAAAAAGGTCATTTAGTCAAGGATTGTATGAGATGATCTTATTAAACCTGCTCAAGTTTGTTGGCCCGTTTATATTTGAGTGCAGTTGTTACTTTGGAAACATTCAAATTGGAAGCTACAAGATAGAGCTCCACCTTGATTAGTTTAGGTCGAGTCGTCAAAGTTTCCAAAATAATTCTTATTCTCCAAATTTTTTTATGTAGTAGTTGTGGAACTAGATTGAATCTCTAGAGAACTGAATACAAGTTTTTAATTTCAATTAATAAAATTAAAAGGAAGGTATTTTTTTATTAAATAATTGATTAACTAAAATTAATAAAAAATCAAATTAAATCAACTGAATATAAAAGTGAGAAACTCAACATTACCAAACTTCGATTCAAGAGAAATATCTCATCTAATTGTAACATTGATCATTGGTTTAAAAAGAATATTTTCACAATTCAAGCAATTAGTCTGAAACATATTAGGATAGTCATAATAAGTCTCAAATTTTCCTAAATTAATTGGTTTCAAACTTAGAATCCAAACTAAAACTTATTATCCATTGATTAGGTGTAATAACATTCCATGTCAAATAAATGATAGCAATAAGCTTAGGGGTTGTTTAGTTCCACTTTTGTTTTTTGTTTTGGTTTTAATTTTAGTTTTTAGTTTTTATTAAAAACAAAACCTATTTTAGTTGAGATTTATAACATAAAACTTAAAATAAAAATCTATTTGGTTGAGATTTGTAATAAAGCTAAAGATAAAAATATGGTTCCAATGCATGGTATTGATAAACGATAAATATGAAAACTAGTAACGTAGAAATGCATAAATAAAAAAACTAGAATCGTAGAAATCGAAATCAGGAAATGTAGAAACCTAAAAGCCAAAATAAATAAAAAATGCAGAATAACAAACAATTGGAAATGTGAAAATGCAAGTAAACAATAAATAGGAAAGCTAGTAATATAGAATCGCAGAAATAAAAACAGGAAAACCATAAATGCAGAAAAATCAGATGCTAATGGAAAATAAGAAACCAAGAAAACTAGAAAAAAATAACACAATATAATTAGCAAAATATCAAATCAGTTTTAGAAACTGACCTGATTAAAAGCCTAAACTTTCACTTTCTACATGGATAGAAAAGGGACATAAGAGAAGAGTGAGGGAAGCAGGAGAGAAGAAAAGAATAAAGAAGTAGGAGAGAGAGAAGAGATGAGTTTGGGACGTAAGATAAGAGAGAAGAGATAGAATTTCTATAATAAAAGAAGTTTATAAGAAGAGGAAGTAGAAACAAAAGTGTTTGAAATCCTGTTGCCAAAAATTAGAAAACATATTTTCTACGTTTCTGTAAAGTTATTGCATTTTTTTAATTTTAAAAACAATAAGTGATAACAATATTCAACCAAACATGTTTTAAGGACTTGCTTTTTTTTTATGAAAACTGAAACAAAAATAGGAAAAATGGAAACAAGCAATTATTTAACTTAATTTTCTTGTTTATCATAAGTTAAATATGCAATTTCATAAATAACCTATTTGCTACTTGTACCAATCTTTCATGATAATTACAAATCACTAAATTAGTGGATAGTGATAGAATAATTAATATTAAATTAAATTGTCATATTAATCAATATTAATCATTCATGAAGTATGAGAATTCAAAACAAGAAATACTTGAATTAAAATATGAATAAAAGTTAAGAACACAAAACCTCACAAAGTTACAACTAAAATATTGAATCCCCTTGAATCGGAATAACTGAGTTAGTCACATATGACTTTTGCTCCAATAACAAAAGTAGAGGAAAGATAAACAATTGTGAAAAAATGTAAGAAGAGATAGCCTTTTCTATTGTGAGGAATGTCCCTTTATAAGGTTTTCCTGATCAAATCCTAATCTAATTCTACCTTACAAAGATGTCTATCTAAAACAACTTCATATTCAAATTCCTACATGATATGTGATAGTGCACATATTTCGCATACATTTATCTGCTTTGTGGTGTGAATCTTGACATCAATGTTCCTAGAATTAGTTCATTGTCGTTGAGTATTCTATTGCTTTTCTGCTTTGTCTTTTATATCTGAAGAAGATGATGATGTATACGGTGCTTATTGACTGGGTCTCACCCTTGACATGTGCCTCACGTGATTTATTAAATGCTTCCCTCTATGCTGTGCATTTTATGTTTGCCCATTTAACTTGCTTCTGACCTGCGTATCAAGTGGATGACAGCTGCGTCTTGGTTCATTACTTAAAAGCAATACGGCAATGCAATGACCTTAGTGGTTTAAGTGACACGACACCGCTTCAATCCATTAACATTTCAGTACTACGACATCAACTATATGGGTTAGATCTTTGGGCATTCAAAGCAACCACTTCTTTTACGTCTACATTGGAGCTAGCGCAAGACACCCAGGCAGCAGAGTTAGAGTTTCGATCCACTTCTTGAAAGTGAGATTGGTGAGTTTCTTAACTGGGAGTAAAGTTAATTCGAGATTATCATTAGAGAAGCGATTTTCTAGGGATTAGAAAAGGATTGTGATTATCTAGATTTAAATATTTTAGCTGTTAGGCTTCCTAATCTTTTTAGGACTTCTTTTGGGAACGTACTATTTATTGGGAAAGGAAAGGAAGTATGGGGGCTGGCTTTTTGTTTTCATTTTTCTCCTGCACTTTCTTTATGAACATGAGTAGATAATTTCTCTTTCTCAATTAAAGGATAATCGATGTTTCAATTCAATCATTTGTGAGATCTAATTGAGTTTCTTCATTCTTTAATTTCCAGCATTTATATTAGGTCTGCGAGTTCACGATTTGTACGATTCTTATGTTTATGTAGCTTGGTACCGTTGTGTTGATTTGAGAATTGCATATCGCCATACAAGTTCAATAGATCCGTAATTGTCTTTTGATTTGTAATCAGTGGCACATTAGAGTGAATAGGTGTGATCAGGTGCTTTCCTCATTCTAATAAATAATATGGTATAACTTAAATCGACCAAGTGTCTTGTGTTGGTTAGTTAGAATCGGGTCTTTCTAATTCGTAATGCAATCAGTGAGTTAAATCGTAGAAGCGTCTCTTATGGTTATTCATTGGTTAGGGCTGATTAACGAGCGTCCCTTAATTGGTTTAAAAATTAAGGAAAGATTGGTTGTCCAAAGCATCTTCGATAACTTTAACTGGTTTGTTAGTAAATTTTAGATTATACTTTTGCATCTATGATCGAATGTTGAATTGAGATGGGAAATTATACCTTTGGCTGAGATCCTTCAATATTGATTTCTTCCCTTTACTTTAGTTGTTACCTTCATCTTTTTCACTGAATTAATTTTCTACAACATAAATCCCCTTCATTTACTTTTGGTTATTTGTTAAGAAAGAATTAAAATTCCATCTCAATCTCTGTGGAATCGACCTTACTTGCTACTATTGCAAATTATTTGTTTAGGAAAGTAGGATTCTTATTGGTAGTTTCGACGCCTACCAATATGGATAGAAAGAAGTTTCCCAGTTAAACTCTAACTCTTTAAGTGATTAGCCTTATCCATTGCAGTAATTTATTCACTTCATTAAAAATTCTTGATTATCATCAATAGAGTCCCAATTTGATGCAATCTTTACTTTTCATCTCCTAAAATAAAAAAATAATTTTAATATTTAAGCACCAAAATAAATTCAAAACAAAGGAGATAATATCAAATAGTATGTCTAGATAAGATCTTATCAAATTCTCCCACACCAGACTTTTGCTTGTCCTCAAGCATACATCAATTCAATACATTAATCATCTTCATAACAACCCATTCATCTCCTTTCATGTTATCCAGAAATATCCAAACAATAATTCACATTTAAGGGTCGATTAACCACTCATAAGACACATTGTTAAAACATAAGATCTCATCAATTCCATGAAAATCAAATGAACAAGACTTGACACCTTCACAAGGATTTCACTCTATACGCTCAGAGTGTTTAAGGTTTATTGATCTCTCAAATAAAAACATAGCAAGTTATTTCCATAAGCTTTCTCAAGAATCATATCTCTACTACTTAACAAACATGAACCTAATACATAAATCAAAGGGACTTAATAAAGGTTGTAACGTGACTTAGGTAAGGTATGAAAAGAAGAAGATTTTTAGTTAAATAACTTGAAGGGAATCGTATAAAATTATCCACACAAGTTTCAACTTAAATCAAAATTCACTTGATTCAAATAACATCTCTTTCAATCACCTTCTCTTTCCTTCTTTTCCTTTTTACTTCTTTCTTCTTTTTCTCTCTTTTTTTTTTTAAATATCAAAAAAGATTTTTTTTATACTTCTCCATTTTATAAAAAATCAAAACAATGAAACTTGAATCATCTAATTAACTTTTTATGGAAATAGTCAAATATGCAAATAAGCTCGATACAATTCGTTCATTTAGACGTTCAAAATCATTAAGGATATCAATAACAAAAAAAAGGGTAAATTAGGCTTGTAACAAGGTTATTTTGCAAGAAAAGAAATGATAAGGCTTAAATTGGTTTTCAAAGGATAAAAAGTAAGGTAGGCTTGTTTAGGTTAAAAATGGTTATTTTGAATGCCCCCATCATCTTTATACACAAATTCATTAAAAAATGTGGTCTCAACACATATTCAAAAGCAAGTTCTAGCATAAACATCTATGTTTGATAACAACAACAAAAGATATGTATGAGCATAATTAGGATAAATGCTTTTAGGCTTAAAGCTCACGTAGGTGTCAAAAATGCATCAAGTCTTATAAACTTTTCATTCAACAAAACCAATGAGATACTTGAAATAATTCAATGAAAACACTAATTATGCTTGTCTCTCTTATGCATTAGATTTTAAGCAAAAAATGTATCCTAACTTAAGGATTATTTATAAACAACAATCAGAAAATTGTGATGCTATCATGAGAAATAATTAATATATGAATCAATATATCATGAGTCCAAGCATAAATTACAACATTAATCATAATATAAACCCTCTTTCCTCCACACCTAAATCATACACTATCCCTAATATATGCATAAGATACTCACAACTTAACAAAATAATCAAAGAAAATAAAGAATAGAGGACTCCCCTTAGGTGTGAGCATCGATAAGGAGATGTGTTATGGAGGTGCGATTGTTGTTAGACAACTTGTTTGGCACTGCGTTGGAGCTACATGAATCTCACTTGTGGAATTAAAACAAAACATATATGGGTGTGTTTGTTGCTTAGAGAGGAGGGCTGTTGTTGGTGCCTGCTTCTGTTGGTAAAGTTGGTTCTATCGCTGGTGTGGAAACACTCTATATGCATTGGAGTTGCTGGTGAAGCATTGGAGTTATGCTGGGCGTCTACTTTTGATGCTGCTGCCGCTTTCTACTTGCGTGGAGATATGTAGTAGCTTCTTTATTTTGACAACTTTTGCGTGGAGTTGCTACTGTTGTTTTCTTTGGCGTGGGTGAAGGCTGCATGAGTAATGTGTTAAAAGAGGGCTAATAGTCTATGTTTGGCTGGTGGAGGGTTGATGAGTGTTTTGTTTGTGTTTTTCAAAAGAGAAACACACAGACATTAGGCTAGGGATTTTATTGTTTTTTAAAATATTAAATTAAATATAAAATAAAAATAGATAAAATAAAAATAAGTAAATAAATAATTAAATTAAAAAATGAGAGATTAAAAATTTAAGTTTTTTGTTAGAGCACTAAATCACATAAGACGAGATCTCGCCTTATGAGATTTAGTGGTATAGAATTTTAAAGTCTTCACTCCAAAAAGCCTTATGTGATTTAGCAGTCCGGAATTTCAAGTTCTTCATTCCAGAACACTAAATTATATAAGGTGAGATCTCACCTTATTAGATATAGTAGTTTGGAATTTTAAGACCCCCCTTTTCCCTTATTCTAATAAATTTATGTTTCACAAGCAAGTTATATATAATTGAAATAAAATAAATCTATCATATTTTTGATTGCCTCCCGAAAAACACAATTGTTTAATGTTGTTATGCTTGAAATGGCTTTTTCCTCTCCAACTTCTATGTATTGCAGTTTTGTACTTCTTAAGTAGTGCTACTAGCCATTCCTCTTGCTTTTTAGTCAACCTTTTTGAAATGATTGCGTGTAATGACTTTCCATCAACTAAATAGTCATACTTTGGGCGATTAGGTAACACCTTTAATTCTATCTTCAGAGCCTACAAAACAAAAGGTAAGATTTTCTTGTGAGTTATAGTAAGTTCATCATTTAAAGTTTTTGAATCTGTTATAAGTGTTAACAATGGTTCTACAACTTCATAAGTTTCATCAACTTGTTCATTCACTTCTGATTTGGCCTTAAAATCCAACTCATTTTAATATTTTCTTCCTTAAACATATCCTACACAAATGAATCCACAATATCCATATGATAGATGGATTGAAAATCATTCGGGTTCTTCATTGCTTCAAAAATATTGAACTTCACTATCTCTCCATCAAATTCAATGAAAAGAATACCCTTATCTACATCGATTTTTGTCTTAGCCATCTTTATAGATGACTTACCCAACAAAATCTAAGATAAATGTTCAACACTATCTCTATTCATTTTCAAAATGTAAAAACCCATTGGAAATAACAAACGTTAACTTAGAATAAAACATCTTCTATAACACTAATAGGATGCATATACGAACAATCAAGTAGCTAAATAATCACGTTAGTTTCTTTCGAAGAATTCAGATTTAAAGCCCGACAAATTGAGTATGACATGACATTAATGAATGCACCTAAGTCTAGCATGGCACGCTCAACTTGCTTATTACCAATAACACAAGGAAGTGTAAACATAACTGGATCTTTGCATTTTCGGTAATTTCCTATCTATTATAGCTGATACATTCTCTAAAATTATTCTCTCTTTGTGTTTCAACTTTTTTTTTTATTTGTGCACAACTCCTTTAAGAATTTTTTTATATTTCACAGCCTGGTTGATGGCTTCTAAAAGTAGTATATTGGTTTCCACTTTTTTGAATGTTTCTAAAATCTCTCTTTCATACTCATCTTCTTTTGGTTTAGCCAACTTGCTAGGAAAAGGAGATAAATGTGCATTAATTGATAGTAATGAAGATGAATCATTTTTTGCCTTTGTTAATTCTTGAGTTGGAAGTTCTTACTTTTTTTCTCCATCATCATGCTTTTCTATCTTCGTTGGTAAAGAAGTTCCAGGTTAAATTTCCTTACCACTTTTCAAAGTCATTGCACTTACATTCTCTTTAGGATTCCCCACCATTTGGGAAGGTAATTTTCCTTATGTTTACGCTTCTAGTTTACTCATCAAAGTGGCTAATTGAGTTATTTGATTTCCTAATTTTTTAGGCTTTCCCTTGTTTCTAGTTGAAATTATTAAGTGTAATTAGCAAGTGTTTTAACAATTTTATCTAAAGACATACCTAAATTTGAAGATTGAGGTTGAACATATGTAGTTTAAGGTTGTTTAAAATTGTGAGGTTGATATCGTTATTGGCCTCCTTAAATTTCATAGCTCAAATTTGGATAATCCCTCCATCCTAGATTGTAGTAATTGAAATAAGGGCCATACTTTCGTTGAGGCTAACTCAGAAAGTGTAAGGCCCCAAATTATACCTTAGTTGAAATATTACATGTTCATGAAACTTGTAACATCCCGTTACTGTTAGCAAGGGCATTATGGCAATATTGGGACTGACTGATAGGCTTTACTGTATTTACTGACTGAGCATGCTACTGGCCTCTAATTATAGAGGAACTGGTCTACTGCATATGCATATTTATTTATTCATTGGTACATGCATTCATGATTTTTCGGTATTTAATTGTGAATTGGAATTGACTGAATTGACTGGTTTGTGAACTGATCGAATTATAAACTGACTGGAACTGACTGGACTGAAATTTGGACTGAATTGGAGACTTATGTCTATATATATATATATATATAGCTAAGTTGAAATTTGGGGGAACTTACCTAATGACCTAAGGCAAAATCGATTTCTTCTTTTCCCTCCCACGGTGAGTCTTCTCTCCTTCGACGGTGTCGTGCGATTTCTCCCATTGGTGAGATTCGTTGATTTTCTCTTATGGTTTTCCCCTCAATGTGTTAGACTAACATGTCTATAGTGATTGGTGAAGGTTAGAAGCTTGGAGAGTGTTTGATCGTGGGTTTCGAAGGATTTTAGGGTTTACGGATTTGATTCTTCGATTGGTAAGTTTCTATAGTTTAATGTTGTTATTACTGGTTATTTGAGTATTTTATGGCATTTATTGGGTTAGATTTGGTAGTTGGAGTGTTTAATGGAGGTTTTAAGTGTATTAATGGTAGAAGATCGATCGGAGAAGACGATCTGGTCTTTGCACGTCGCGACGAGCACAAAAGTGTTAGGGCTTCGTCGCGATGAGTAATTAGATTTAATTAAACTTATTAGTCGCGACGAGCTCGGGTAGACATCGCGACGAGAGTGGATTGGTACGTCGCGACGAGTGGTTTCCACGTCGCGACGAGCATGGTTTTGTGCGACGCGACGAGCGGCCTCCACGTCGCGATGAGCGAGCGTTCCACGTCGCAACGAAGGGGCGTAGGTCGCGACGAAAGGGGTCAATTTTCTGATTGAATATATATATGTGGGTTTATTGGACATAACTTATGGTGTAGACCTCCGATTGAGGTGATTCTCAATTTACTGTGAACTAGGAAAAGAGGTCTACCATTAAGGAAAAATTGAGAGTTGGAATTTAATTGAAATGGTACTGATTCTTGAGATTAAGGTTAATTATGGGTTATAGTGTGATCTAAGTAATGAATTGAGACAATTGGAGTTCTAATTGAGATTTTCACTGGATAAGTTGACTGATGGATATGAAATTGTTATAGGGTATATGAATTGAGAAAATTGAACTGCATTGAGGATTGAACCAAATCAGTGTTGATCCAATAGAGTGGAAAGTTGAATTTGAGCATAGGATATCGAATTTGGGTATTTGCACCGGAAAACGTGAATATGCATTGTACATCATTTCTCTGAGACACATGCATTACTGAATTAGTTAATTGAGCAATTAGTAATGGACTGCTTTCTTCGTTATAGAGGCACCGTTGGACCGCTGCTCCACGGACATTCTTTGAGACTTCCAGCAAGAGTTCGGAAGTTACAGGTGAGTAACCTAGTTGGTTCCTCAATCCTTATGTGATAAAATGTGTTGTGATATGTGTGATTAAATTGACAATGTGAGTGATACATGTGTGAAATAAATGTGCTGCAATTATGAATAAGTGTTCTGATTGTGAGTGAATGTGAGCATTAGTGAATGTGAATCAGTGTAAAGAGTTATGAGTCGTTGTTCGATTAAGATAGCGAGTGAAGTGATATACATGTGCTAGGATCGTCAAGTGTGCTCAATGTGAATTACATGACTACTGAAATATATGTGATCGAATTGCATCGCATGACCATTGAAATGTATAAGAGTGAATCTGTATTATTCTTGAAATATATGTGATCAATTACGTGCTTTTATCAGATAGGATTGAACAATGTGAATTGTACCGTATGACTGCATGACTACTAAAAAGTGTACGATTGGATTGCACGCTTTCGAATCGAATCTGCATCTTTATTACGTGACAATGAGACTGAATACTGGGCTTTTATAGCCATATCAGAGCGATTACCGAACACTGTAATACTGGGCTTTTATAGCCGTACACTGAATCACTGAAAACACTGCATTGCATGCATAACTGCATGATCAGATAATGGAATGTGACCCAAGTCGCGATTATTATCGACCGGACTCGAGCCCGGGGAGTTATCCTAAACATTGTCTTGATCCGCCTAGCCCGAGGGAGTTATCCTCGAACATCGCATCGATCGGGCCTGGCCCGAGGGGAGAAATCTCGACGCGTCCCATCGATCACCGATCAACGCTGAGCACAACATCAATAATCGGAAAAGAGTCTCATATGCATTGCATACACATGAATGACTAAGTTGTGACAATGATGATTACGTGATGACATGATTTATCAGAATCGCAATGTGATATCGCAATTGTTTCGTGTTCAGAATCGCTGATAATATCGCGAATCGTGACATGACATCGTAAATCTGTTATGTATGATTTCGTAGATGTTATAAACTACATCAGAATGTGATGCAACATCAGTAAACTATCAGATAATATGAAATTAGTGTACGATACCGTTAATTGACTAGTACTGTACTGTGCTGTACGCGATACGCGTAATGCATGATTTGAGTGAACCATCGATGATGGTTTCTCACTAAGTTCGCAAACTCACCCAAAATTGCAATATATTTTTCAGGACTGATAGAGTAGACTCCTAGCTCCGAAGATATTCTTTTCCTGCCGTGCGAAATTCTTTGCAAGAGACGCGATGACACACAGGTCGGTCAGCTGGGTTAGCTTTTGAGGATGATTTAGGATAGATGCTTGTATGAGTTTCCCTTTTTGGTTTTATTTAGGGAACTGATAGACTTGTCTATTATGCTACTGGATGACTGTATGAAGACTGATATTGTAAATTTTAATGTACTGATTTATGTTATATTGTGATTTAATTACTGCGATGCCATGTGGATATTAGTGAAACTGTTCTGGTAGTGCACATTTATCGTGGGATACGTGTCGGGCGTCCCGATGTGTACCCTGCGGTGAGGGGGCGCTAAAAAACTAAATGTGATAGGTGTTGAAATTGTGATATGATTGTGAAATATATATGTCTTGAATCTTGGTTTGATGGACCATGATTAGTAACCTGGAATTAATTGATACCATTAGAAAATTGATGTATTAAAAAGTACATTTGGACTAGAAAAATTGTCAAGTGGCAAGATAAGTTGGAACATAAAAATTAGTATGACTAAGCCTATACATTGAATGACATTTGGTAGCATTGGTTGAGTGACAAATGGCATAATATAATTGTGACATTTGGCAGCATTGGTTGAGTGACAAATGGCATAATATAATTGTGACATTTGGTAGCTTAAATGGAGGAAAAGTGGCTCACTTCTATGTGTGACATGTAGTTGATTCATTGAAAAACATGTGCCCTTTCAAATTTATGAAATCTAGCACTGAACAAGTGTTGAATCACTCCAACCCATTTGATGTTTTTGCTGCATTTTCACTTTCTTTTGCTCCTCTCCACTGAAACTCTCTCTTACTCTCACAAACTCTTGGATTTTTCTTCAATTTGGACCTTCATCACCTAACATCTTTGCAAGATGTCGCATCAAGGAAACTAGATCTTGTTTTTGGTGCACTTGCCTTAGATTGTGGGTAGCATATTAGTAATAGAGAAAACTTTAGAGTAATGTAAAAAAAAACATAATAATAGTATGTCCAAACTCACAGTCAAACCCCTACAAAGACTAAGTTGAAAACTTCAACTACAAAATCATATCAAAGATAAGACACTCTTTTGATAACAACTTGATTCAAAGTCATTACAAAAGCTTTTTTTTAATCGAAAGATTTTATTTAAGGATCAAAAAAAATTTCCTCTTAGTTGTGTTATGATTTATACGTTAAGCTTACATGAAAATGATTGTGCAATAATTGAGCCCCTAATTCATTGAAAAAGATAAAGAATTTTACAAGAATAATTACAATGGTTTATTGAATTTTGATGTTCTTGATTCCTCTTTATAGTTGGTTTTTCACTTAAATTTTTTTGAAATTCGCTTAAGTTGCATATGTGATCCATCTTTCTCTTTTTCACCATCTTTTAATTGCTCAATTTATTCTGTTAACCCATTTATTCACTTTGTCATTATACTAACCTTAATCATTAATGTATGACTTAATTTAATTGTAATAGAGCTTTTTCAAATATAAATTTATTGATAGTAATAACATTTTTATTGTAAAAATAATAGGTTATGACCTCAGTCAATCCAATATAAGAGAATTTATAGTGAAAAAGAACTTTCGTCTTTTCATTTTTAAATGGAGAAAACTAAAATTGGCAATCAAACACTTGAGAGATGAGAAAGGACTTACCTTTAATCCCCTGAAATTCCAACAATGATTTACCCAACAAATAATATTAAAGAAATGGATAAAAAACAAAAATAAAGGTTAACAAGAGAACATTGATAAAACACAAAAATTTAAACTTGAAAAAGCATAAGCAAGCCTAAAATGAAAAAAAGGGTTATGAAGATGGAATAAAGTTAAATAGTTTGGATATGCATATTCTAGAGTTCGATTAAATATGTTCTTCAGTTTAGAGAAGAAAAAGAAAACCTTGGTGGAAACACTATGTACCTAGATGAAATAGATTTTGTTGGGACCCAATCCTGAAAACCGAATCCCAACCGGAGAAACGAAAAACGAAAACGAGCGAAAACACAATCGAAAGAAAGGAACACAAGGCGGAAGTAACAAATCGATTAACAGATTCGCGAAGCAACGACAAGTCTAAGATCAAAGCAAAAAAAATCAATTTCCGACATCTGTGAACAAATATTTTAGGAATCACTGTCGCGTTGGAAACCTTAGACTTAAACTGTCCAAAATCCGTTATAATTTTTTTTCCTTTTCTTTTCTCTCTTTTCTCATTCCCCAATCCAAATACATTCACATACAATCGCACTATCCAATGTCCAATACACGTTCATTCACATTTTTTTCCATATACAAATCATGCTTATATCTCAATTGAACATACGAAATTTATATGACATATCCATGTGCAATACCATAACTCAATAGTCTCATCAAAATCTCATAATTCAATTACAATTTATACACCATTTCATAAATCAAAGCTTTATACAAAACATAGTGGCATTTTCAAGCCTTATACATTACCCATAACCCTAAACCAAAGTAGACAATGCACAACAATTTTAGACTTCTCAGCAACCACCTAACTTAACAATAATACAATATAAACACATGCAAATAGAAATCTTCAATTTTCTTTACCCGATCTTCTTCTCATCACCTGTGGATGAGAATGAAGGGGGTGAGCTTATAGCTCGTGGGTAACAGTTTATAACAAATAAATAAGCAAAACCCTTGAAATTCTTTTTATTTTTTGGTCTTAGATAACGTTTCTTTGAAATCCGTAAAGCATATTTTCAAAACGTTCTTTTCTTGCCGTATTCAAAATTGCAATTTGCAAAACGTATATTTTTTAGGCTTTTAGCCATAAACCCATAGGTTACAAAACATGAATGCATCAACTTGACAGTTCACATATGCAGTGGCAAATCACATATGCAATGCACACAATTGGCTCGAGAGTTTTATAAACATGACAAAAAACCAAAGTTTTACCGTAAACACGACGAGTCCGATTTCTCAGGATCTCGTGGCCTCAAGCGGGCATCTGGGATAAGGCTAGGGGTCATCGTGCACGAGACTAAGGAAACAGGTTCTCTTTCGCCCACACAAAGCACATATCATGCTCAAATCAATTTATCGAATGATCTCTTCCGAATATACGAAATGCTATGGAAATCTTTCGAGGCATAACACAAATGTATTTTGCAATTCATCAAAAGTTCATGTATTGAATCAAAAATAATTTTTCAAATCATTCATATAATGATGCAACATTTATGATGCAATTGAAATCAGAAAAATCTCTTTGTTTAAAGTAAGCAGTAGTGGCTTATAAATTTTATTATAAACAGGTACCCACCTCGAATCGATGCTAAAAGCTTGTCCTTAGCTTCAATTTGACCATTTCTTCTTTTATTCTCCCAATTGAAAATTTCCTACACCAATGTCACACAAATTCGACCTCATAAAAGACATAATCCTTAATATTGAACTTAGAAAACACTAATTCCACACATAATCAAGCCATCTAAATCACCAATTTTCAAAAACCCCAATTCATAAAATTGGGCATAACCCTAATTAATTTCCATCCAAAATTAAACCCATAATACTAAGCAATCACCAAAATTGACTTCGTAATACACAAACCCATATCATTTTCCATGATTCTAAACCAAAAACTCTCTAAAAGATCAAAGATCGAAAATCAAATCTTACCTTCATCTTCTTCAATTTCGGGTTTTCTTGGTTCATGATGGAGCTCTCTTCATTCTCCACCTTTTTCTCTCTTGAATCAATATAGAAAGCTTGCTTGAAGACCCTAAAAATCAAACCCTAGCTCTCTCTCTTCTTTCTCTTATTCCTTTTCTTCTTTTGTTTCTGTTAATTGTCGTGCATTCTCTCCTTATAAAGGACCACAATCTTTCCATGTCATTAAATGACTTAAAATTGACTCATTTGCCCTTACTCATAGGCCTAAAACTTAACTCTTTAAGTAAACTTCCAAAATTTCCCCTTCCTTTTTGCCTTAAAAACTTTATAGAAATGTCCCTCTATGTCTTACGAATCCATCGCTTTAAGAATCGGATCGATCGGAGCTCTATGTCTCAAAATGTCTCAAAAATACTGAAGTCTATTAGATATTTCGTTTGGACCAAAACTAAATCAAGACTGATCACTACACGTAACTTCACTCCAGAAGTTGAACATCTTAGAGGCTAAATTGTCGATTGGCTCCTTCATATAACTTGTAGATCTATGTCTCTAGTTTCATTTGAAATAGAAATCACCTCATTTCGACCTCTACTAATTCAGAAAACATCAAAATGGGAAACACCAGCTCAAATCCTCTAAGAACACACTCACTGCACCCGTCCCACCTTTTCCACTTAATCTTTCTCACTTCATTTCAGATAGCTTCGATTTATTGGAGATGAATAGAAAGGTCTTATGAATCCAATGGTTCAAGAATCAAGTCATTCGGAGGTCTAGAGAAGAAGTTATGGTCAAAAGAAGCAACCATGTTTATGACCTCAATCGTACTGAACCTATTTCGGGGAAATAGCTATAACTTTCTGTAGAAATGTCTGATTGAGGTGTTATTTAAATGGTTCGAAAGAGGACATGAAGAGCTACAACTTTCATGAAGGTCTCAAAGGTCAAATCTGTCATCTGTGGGGTCAAAAACAAAAGCAGACGATGATGACGTCATTTTAAGACGATGATGACATCATCAGACGATACAGATTTGAAAAATTACTATAACTTTCTCTACGGATATCGGATTAATGATTTCTTTATATGGATGGAAAGATAATTTCAAGAGCTAAAACTCTTATGAAGACCTCAAAGGCCAATTCCAACGTTTTAAGGATAAAAAATGGATCAGAAGGTAACAATATATAGCAACTGAGACGGTCAAACTGAGACGCAAAAAGTCAAACTGAGACGATGAACAGTAACTGAGACGATAAGAAGTAGACGATGAAAAACATATGATGAACAGTAACTGAGACGATGAAGAGTACTTCGTCTCATTTCTATGAACAATGGCGAGACGATGAATAATGCCGCCTCATTTCTATGAACAATAATCGAGACGATGAACGAAGAATCGAGACGATAAGAAGTAGACGATGAAAAGCAGGGCGATGAACAATGGCGAGACGATGAACAGATGCCGATCATTTCTATGAACAGTAACTGAGACGATGAACAGTAACTGAGATGGTCAAACTGAGACGCAAAATGTCAAACTAAGACGATAGGGTGAACAGTAACTTCGTCTGACTTTTTCTCCAGAACGTCTCAACTTATATGACACATAACTTTTGACTCAGAACTCCAAATTTGACAAGCTTAGTGTCTATAGAAAGGTAAAAGAACCCTATACAACTTTCATGAAGGCCTTAAAAATCAGATCGACCTTTAAATTAGTAAAAAACTCCACACAAAGTGACTGGTCGATCAGCTTCACACTAAACAGCATCAGAACTTCTAAAAATCATAACTTTCTACTCCCTTGTCCAATATTTTCGTGCTTTATATCAATGGAAAGATAAAAATAAGCTCTACAACTCTCAAGAAGGCTACTTGATCCAATTCCATACACATCAGTCCCGAATTTGCATTGATCACAGCATATACAAAACTTCCCTATGAACACATCAATTCAAAATTTTGCAGCATCTGCACTCAACTTCAATAACTCACATCTCCCAACCTCCACATCCAAAAATAGCACATTATACATCATTGGGAAACTATGGAGGTCCTCTATAACATTTAAGAATGCCATTTGATCCAATTCAAACCACAACAATCCAGAAATCGCCTCAAAACACAACATATACAATCCTACAATTAGAGCATTTTCCAAAACCAAAGCAAACTACACTTAACTTTCAAAGATCATAACTTTCAATCCCGATATCAAAAAATAGCATACTTTATGGCTACGAAAAGCTCTCAACATAAGCTACAATTTTCATAAAGATCATTTTTTTAAAATCTGCCCAAATCAAAAAGTCAACTCTCTAGTCAAACTTTCTATTTCTTTAAAATTTCACACTTTCACTTTCTATTTCTTAATTTCAACCTCCATTTCAATCATCTCATCCACTTAAACTTTCATAACCAAAACTAATCTTCAAATTCATCAAAACCAATAAATTCCTTTTTCTCATCAATTTTTTTTAAGCACAATAACATCTATAACACAATTCATATATGAAAACACTCATTGAATTTATTTAATATTTCTAATTTCCACCAAAAGTTCAGCGTCCAATATATTTAATTGGCTATATTTGCAAATCATTAAAAGATCTACAGTTTTGATAATAAATGTTTTATGTTTTCAAAAGTTATACTACTACATTAAAAAATTAAAATATTTAAAATTTATTAAATATTAAAAGTCTTATTTCTTATTCAGTTATTATTTCTTGATTATATATCTAGCTTATAAAATTCAGTTAAACTTAGCGAACATAGATTATTCTTTCATAAAAATATTTATATTTCACTAGTGATTATAACATTATGCTTAATATAAGAAATTTATTAGATTTTCTCTTTCTTTTTACTCAAACCCTTATTAGTTTCAATATGATTTCTTTAGAGAGAGATTTTTCTTCTCCTCTCGATCCCCTTTACACAATCTTAACCAAATTACTTTTTAACTTTCGTTTTATAGTTAACTATCACGTACTTCCTTTCCCGCCTCTAATTCTTACTATTATTTACTTCCTTTTCAAGCATTTCTATGTTAAAATGTCCTTTTTTAAACATGTTCCTAGTCTCTCCTCTCTCCTCTTCTTTAGCTCCTCTCCTCCCTTCTCCGTCTATCTTAAGGAGTTCCTCTCTTTTCCTTTAGCTTCCAATAGATCCTTTTAGAACATTTTCCTTCCCTAAGACCTATTTCTCTATCTCCTACCCCTATAATTACTTTAACGCCTCCAATTGTAACTCCTAATCTCTATGCCCCTCCTTCCACATCCAATTATGCCCTTCCCTTTGGTACACTTGGATTGATTGCTCCTTCTAGCCCTTTTCCTCTTAGATCATAGTTTCCAAGTTATTAGGGACCACTCCTTCCATAATTAAGCTTCAACATTTTCTATCTATTTCTTTTAATTATTCTAGTTCTACTAGGTGGTCTATTACCTTAATGGGATTCTACTGGGGTAAGAGACCCACCATTTTGCAGAAAAAAATTAGGTAAACTCTAGATGGAGCAATCTTGGATTGATTCAAACATTAGTAATAGAAGATGAATTCTTTATCTTCAAATTTACTAATGATCACCAAGCCTCTAAAGCACTCGAGCAGGGACCTTGGAACTTTAATGATAAGCCCCTATTTCTCCATAAAGGGAGCCTATTATGTCTTTAGATAGGAACAAAGTTAGGACCATCCTATTATAGATTCATTTCTATAACATTCAACTAGAGTATTAGTTCAACTTTAGCCTAGCTATATGGCTAGTTCTTTAAAAAGCCAATCTTCTTAAACAAGATTACTACTGGGGTAATGATTGTTTATTTTATAAAGGTTTACATGGAGATGTATTTCCAAAAGGCATTATCTTATACCTTAAAAGTACTAAGAATCAATGATGTGGGCAGTTTAATAAAAGATGAAATTAGTTTCCTTTACCATTGGAAATATGTTCCTCAATCCTCTAACAAGATTTGGAAAGATAATTGGAGGTTATTCAATAATGGATTTTTTATGAGTTAATAAAATTCCATACCTTACACCCTCATTTTAAGGCCCTTGAAGTTTCAATTGACTTCATTCTATAAACTCACTCTAGAAATGTGATGCTGTCATGACTTGGTACCACCTCGGGCATATGATAACTGCCGCATACCAGAGCTAAGGACACTCATGGTACCTTTAATATAATTATACAAGGATAACTAAATATCTTTTTTTTAAAACATTTAGGTAGCACAACGACTGTATTTTAAAAATCCTAAAACTCAATCAAAACACCTGCAATTAGTTTTAAACATTTATATTTACATTAAAATTCTACCACAACTTCTAGACTTTTAAGTCCACTCAAAAGCAATCTCAACGACAATACCAAAAGTTCATACATAAGATCTTTTACAAATAACAAGACAGTCAAAAGTTAATTTATAAAATTATAAAGTATATCATCATAATCAACCTAATAAAAACAGTTCATGAGCTACTATGCAACAAAAGTACAAAACAAAGTCTACCCACTTGTGGTAATGTCTCAAAAATGGAAAAATACTGCACGATCCACTTGTAGGAAAATCCCGGTGTGAGCATCACATGCCCACGGTGCGGAAAACAAAAATTTTTGTTCCAGGACCTTCCCGAAAGCCAGGATCCATGTGTCTATACAACAAACTCAAACCATAACGGCCAAAGGAGACCGTCTCTAACGGTATCCACGCAGAGATCGGAGAAGCTAACCGAGACAAACCTTTTGACCCGGGAATAGCTAGAACAAGTTGAAAACTGCTAGATCTTACCTTGTTCTTAGAGAGCTACAAAGAAGACGATGAAGGAGAAGCTTGGAAGATGAAGAGATGATGAAGATCGATGATGAGATTAGAGGAAAAACAATTTTCCTTTCAAACTTCACTTCTTCTCTATCAACCAACGACCACACTCATCTCTACTTTCATTTTGTCTTCTTACCATTTAATGTAAAGATGACAAGGAAAAAGATGGAAGCTTCTTTTGCATCCACGTTAGCTACTTTATATATATATCTATATATATAAAAAGTTAAAAGATGAAGCTTCCTCCTCCTTCATCCACGTGACACATATATATATATATATATATTAATTCTTTAATTAATTATATATATATATATATATCTGTCAAGTGGTCCAGCACACTGGTTAGGTCCTAACGGCCTACCGGTCCCAGATAGGAAAAACCCCAAAACGTTTTTCAGCAATATCGATGTCGCGATCTCATCGAGACATATCTCGATCTCATCGGGATCCATTTAATCCTTTTGCTCTCCATATATTGGAACTCTGTCCAAAACTATTTTACGAATTCTCTGAGACACTCTTATGCGTGTGACCCATTAGGTTCTCGGTTATGTTGGCCACTTAGATTAACACTTAATCCAAGCAAGTCATGAGCGGTATCTAGCAACACATCATGACCCCCAATTGACCGGAAAGTAATTGGTTTGACGAATGAACATGTATTCATCATGAACCATATCACGAACCTTTCCATAGACAATTATCGTACAATTCGTCCTTTCACCATGCTATACCCCACTTGGTTATGAGTATGGGCAATGTGTCAACTCTTACTAGACTGACTACGTCAAATCTAGTCCAAGTGATTTCAGTTCTTGTAATGGGACTCATTACTTTATATGTCAATGAAGACATTCTTCATGACATATATGCTCCGGCCAGATACTTCCAAGTAATGACCCTGACAAGAGGCCATGGGTATCATCTTCTGCTATCACAGAAGTGGTGAATCCTCTATTGGATACTCAATTACCTTCGAATACCTCAAGCTGTACCCAATCACCACCCTATGAGCGACCTCTGTAAGGCAACAAGGAATGGAGTCAAAGCACGTAATCAAGATCCAAGATATCCTCGAGCACCTCAAGTCTAAGGATACTTGCACCATTGCTATGATGAGATTATCACTGACATTAGAATAGGACATCCATGTGATGATCTCATAGCATGTCATCCAATGTACTTACTACCTCTAGTAAGCATCCACATCTCAACCCTAAATATCTCATATTTACGACTTCGAGATCCACCGCTGATCAAATCAAGGAGTTGAGATGTCCTAGTCTCTTCGGATTACCGATGTCCAGCCAATAATCCTATGACTAGGGATAATTTAGATACTGACATAATTGCACATGATAGGAATCTCAGTAGTATGATCACATCACAATTTCCTTCATGTTATATCATATATCATGGACTTCATTAATTTGCTTATAGATCAATATCCATTCATAATTAATGAACAGCAAGTTAATGAAATATGTCTTTCTTTATTTATTCATAAAGACTGTACACAACTTTGTACAAAATGCGCTAAAGGCGATTACCTTCAGGGCACTACTCTAACAATCTCCCACTTGACCTAAAGCCAATCGCCTTGATATCTAATACCATAGGCGAGTACATGAGAATCAAAACTCTTTTGTGATAATGGCTTTGTCAACGGATCAGCAATATTCTGCTATGTGGGAATTCTCTCGATCTGGACATCACCTCGACCAATGATCTCCCTGATCAGGTGATATCTGCGGAGTACGTGTTTGGATCGTTGATGAGACCTTGGTTCTTTCGCCTGCGTAATAGCCCCATTGTTGTCACAATACAACTGTATGGGCCCATCATCGCTAGAGCCACACCAAGTTCAAGAATGAACTTTTGATCCAAATCGCTTCCTTTGTTGCTTCAAGCGAAGAATGTACTCTGCCTCGGTTGTTGAATCGACAGTTGTCTCTTGTTTGGAACTCTTCCAACTAACTGCCCCGCCATTCAGTTTGAATACGTAACCTGATTGGGATTTAGAATCATCCTTATCAGATTGAAAACTGGCATCTGTATACCCGTTCATTTGGAGATCTCCATCCCCATATATCAAGAAAACATCCTTAGTCCTTCACAAGTACTTGAGGATATTCTTGACAGCTACCCAGTGACCCTCACCAGGATCTGATTGGTATCTGCTCGTAACACTTAGAGCATATGATACATCGGGTCTCGTACATAGCATAGTGTACATGATAGATCCTACCGCAGATGCATACGGGATCATATTCATGCGCATCCTCTCATCTTGTGTCTTAGGACAATAGATTTCGAGAGTGTTATCCCATGAGTCACGGGAAGGTACCCTCTTTTGGATTGCTCCATGCTAAACCTTTTTAGCAACTTGTCTATGTACGTTGATTGTGAAAGACCAAGCAACCTTTTTGATCTATCTCTATAAATCTTTATCCCAAGGATATAAGTTGCTTCACCAAGGTCTTTCATGGCAAATTGTTTGGACAACCAAATCTTAACTTATTGTAGCATCGAGACATCATTTCCTAGCAATAATATGTCATCTACATACAGCACAAGGAATACAATTGCATTCCCATTAACCTTCTTATACACACAGTGTTCATCCGGATTTTGTGAGAAACCAAACTCTTTGATTACTTCATTAAAATGGATGTTCCAACTCCTGGATGCTTGTTTCAATCCATAGATGGATTTCTGAAGCTTGCATACCTTTTCGCCATCATAGGAGGTGAAGCCCTCCGGTTGTGTCATATACACATCCTCAGCTAGATTTCTATTTAGGAAAGTTGTCTTCACATCCATTTGTCATATCTCATAATCATAATGAGTGGCAATGGCTAGGAGTATTCTAATGGATTTAAGCATTGCTACTGGGCTGAAGGTCTCGTCGTAGTCAACTCCTTGTCTTTGACAAAAGCCTTTAGCCACAAGCCTTGCTTTATAGGTAATTACATTACCATCCATGTCGGTTTTCTTTTTGAAAACCCATTTGCACCTTATGGGTTTGATTCCTTCGGGTGCGTCAACCAAAGTCCATACTTGGTTTTCATACATGGAATCCATTTCAGCCTGCATGGCATGAAGCCATTTCTCAGACTCTGAACTCTTCAGAACCTCTTCATAGGTGGTAATCTCGTCATCTTCTATGAGCAATACGTCATTCTGTTCATTTACGAGAAATCCATATCTCTCGGGAACAAAGCGTATCCTACGTGACCTACGAACTTCGTGTGTTGTAGAAGGTTGAACTGTTACTTCATCTATATGAGTCACAGTTTCAGGTTCAGGAAGTTGATCTGCGTCTGTTCGAGCATCCTGAACTTCTTCAAGCTCAATTTTGCTCCCACTGTCTTCTTGTAAAAGAAACTCTTTCTCTAAAAAGATAGCATGCTTCGAAAAAAACACCTTTTGTTCCTCAGCAAGGTAGAATTGATATCCCATTATTTCTTTAGGATATCCTACAAATAAACACTTGTCAGATTTTGGATCAAGTTTATCTAACTGTGTCCGCTTCACATAAGCAGGACAACCCTAAACTTTCAAATGAGTAAGATAGGGTCTTTTGTTAGTCCATATCTCATATGGAGTAACATCAACTGTCTTTGATGGAACTCTGTTTAACAAGTAAACAAATTGTCTCGATTGCATACCCCAAAAGGATTTTGGTAACTTTGCAAAGCCCATCATTGATCGTACCATGTCTAACAAGGTTCGATTTCTCCTTTCTTGCCACACCATTATGCTGTGGTGTGTAAGGAGGAGTCCATTGAGATAAAATCCCATTATCTCGAGATAATCCAAAACTCTTGGTCTAAGTATTCCCCACCACGATCCGATCGTAATGTCTTGATACTTTTCCCAAGTTGGTTTTCTACTTCATTTCAATTGTTTGAACTTTTCAAATGCTTGATTTGTATCTCATCGATATAAGTACCCATATCGAGAATAATCATCGATAAAGGTAATGAAGTAAAGACAACCACTTCTGGCATGGATGGACATCGGACCACATACATCTGAATGTATTAGGTCTAATACTCCAGTCGCTCGTTCACCCTTTCCCTTAAAGGGTAATTTAGTCATCTTGCCTAATAAACAAGATTCACATGTGTCATATGATTCATAATCACATGACCCTAAACTTCCATTCTTATGGAGCTTAGCTATGCGTCTCTTATTTATATGGCTAAGGCAACAATGCCATAAGTAAGTTGATTTTAAATTATCTCGTTTATGTCTTTTTGTGCCATTGACATTCATAATTGGATGTGACATATCTAATATGTAAATTACATTGCATAATGTACCAGTACCATAAAGCATTCCATTCAAACTAATAGAACAACCATTATTACTAAAAGTCATATGGAAACCAGCTCTATTTAAACAAGAAATGCATATATGTTCTTTGTTAATACAGTACAAAATAACATTCATCCAATTTAATTACAAGCCCGGTGGGGGCGATTAAAGGTAAGTGCCTACGGCTAATGCAAGAACTCTTGCTTCATTTCTTACACGCAGATCTAGTTCTCCTTCATGAGCCGCTCATCGTCACGAGGCCCTGCATATCATTGCATATGTGTGAGCCACAACCGTATCTAATACCCATATGTTATGGTCGAAAAAGATTAACCTCAATGACAAACATACCGAAGAAGTCGAGGCATCCGATGCCTTCTTCGCTTCAATTCTTCCAGATAGACTTTACGCCCGCTTAGGTGGCGGCCTTGCCACAATGGAAGCAAGTTCCTTTGTGCGCCTCTTTGGTTTTCTTCTTGGCTGCACTTCTTTTTGGTTTCTTAGACCTTTTCTTCTTTTGATTCTTTTTCTTTGAACCAGAAGAAGAGTCCACAACAAGCACTTGCTTGCTATCCTTCTTGATAGCTTACTCTTCTGTCTTGAGCAGATTGATCAACTCAGGGATTGTCGTGGATATTTGGTTCATCCGATAGTTTAACAAAAACTGTGAATAACTATCAGACAATCCAACTAGAATTAAGTCAACACTTAATTCATAATCCATAACAAAACCTAAGACAGCCAACCTCTCAATATATCCATTCATCTTCGGTCATATCTTGCCGCAGATGAACCTGGAGTCAGCTTAGTAGTGAATAGTAGCCTCGAGGTCTCGAACCTTTCAGACCGAGCTTGCTCATCAAACAGCTCTCTAAGATGAAACACTATGGTATTAGCATCCATAGACTCATGCTGCTTTTGCAGCTCTGGTGACATCGAGGCAAGCATAATGCAGGTAGCCATGTCACTGTCTTTAAGATGCTTACGATATGCTTTCTGATCCTCATTAGAAGCATCAGCAGCAGGTGGATCAGGAAGTGGAACATCTAGGACATTTCCTAGTTCCTCAGACCTGAGAACAATTCTCAAATTTCTCAACCAATCTAGAAAATTAGGTCCAGTTAATTTGTTCGAGTCCATAAGTGAGCGCAAGTTCACACTGGAAGTCATCTTCAATAACCTATAGGGAAAAGAGAGAAAGAATGTTAGAATAGATTTACATGCATGATCGTAAGGACTTGCATGACATGCATATGGCTCCCACTAGTTTCAAAGAATCCATAACCCTCAGTACGAATCCAAGAAACATTATGACAAAATGTCCTAGTGGGTCGATATCTGACATTACTAAAATGACCTTGGGTTTACCCAACAAGCCACCTTAGGTCAATCGGTAGGTATCGGTCATACCAATTGCATCATAGATATCCGACATTACTAAAATGACCTTGGGTTTACCCAACAAGCCACCTTAGATCTATCGGCAGGTATCGGTCATACCATTTGCTTCATAGATGCAACTATCGACTAGTCTATCAACTCGTAATGTATGCACACATTGGGTTATCAACTCTTGATGCGCGTACATCCGATGTACACTACCCAATTTAGCCTCGCTCACGTTGACCTTGAGTTTACTCAACAAATCAACGCTTCTAGTGAAAACCGACCCATTAATCCGAAAATCTTATTTTCATGGTTCGAACATATCCGTATAGAGTGAGCTTGGGTTTACCCAACAACCCAACTCTATAAGAACTCTGGTTCTCCCCATATTAATGGAAGGCGTTAGTTTTCATATGATGTGTGAGGGTTTTTAGGTCTCATCTTCTTCTCCTCCAAGCCGTAGGATTCTAGTCACCATGACTATATGGAATGATTTAGGGCATTTCATCAATCACATTGAATCTATACCTAAAATCATCCATCATCCCACCTTTGCATGTTGTAAGTCGACTTGTGTATGTGTAAGTCGACTTATGCTAGTGTGTAAGTCGACTTATGCAAGTGTAAGTCGACTTATGCAGCTGTGCACGAACAAGTCGACTTGTACCATTGTGCAAGTCGACTTATCGCTCTGATTACTGCACAAAGTCGACTTGTATCTTTATTAGTTGACTTATCCATGTGGAATTGCTATCTAATCGGCTAATTTCTCAATCCGTGCAGTTCCAATTCACAATATCAAGTGTAATACACTTTACCTTGATGTACCAATGAAACACTTTCATTGTTGCTTACCATATATAGTCAAACTATACATGAAATACTTGAAATCGGTGAATACACTCTTATTCATTTAGATCTCCAAATAATTTAAGAATATCAAACTATCACCCTAAGTATCTCTAGGTAGTCTAAACTTTATCAAGATTACTTTGGCACTGGTCACAAAATTTGTGACGGCCAAAATAATCAGGACAACGAAATGCACTAACGAGACGCTAATGTGACACATTTGACATCCGAAAAATATTTGGAAACCCAATTTCAAGAAATTCAATTTGGAAAGCATACAACATCAATATAACACATTTTTAATCACATTAAAAATGATCAAAGGCACTGGAATTGAGAAATACACAATTTATCATTCCAAACAAAACAGCTTCAGCAACTTTCTCAAAACTGCCAAGCTCTATGTTTTGCTTGAAAAACTCATTGAAACAATTTCGATAAATTCTGAGAAAATTAAAGAGGTTACAACATGTTCACAACATGTTCCATGAATTGTGTCAGGATTTATTTCTAACAAAAACTCATCCAACCTCAGCAACAAAGCCAATGTAGAATCTGTGTTCCTCAACACAGTTATTCCCAGAAGCACACAATAAATTCTCAAATAAATAGTAAATCACCTCTAAAACATTTTTCCATTCTTATAGACATTCATAAACATCTTAGAGACATGTTGGTGAAAGAAAATCCGAAAAAACATTTTTCTACAATTTATTCTCGAATTTATAAGCATGCATGTTCATTAAATGTGCACAAAGACAGCAACCAGAACATTGGGGAATAAATTAGCAAAACCATATCAAATCACATTGATAAATTCCGAGCTTCCACAGACATATGCAACAACATCTTGTGAACATATCTGGGTAAGGATATTTCTAAAAATATATTTCTATACTGAATTCGAAATTCACACAATCAACATGCATCATCGTCACAAGCAATAGGCAACTCCGACCTAGTCATGGTTTCTTCGTTATATACGACACAAGTGGCTCTGATACCACTGTAGGAAAATCCCGGTGTGAGCATCACATGCCCACGGTGTGGAAAACAAAAATTTTTGTTCCGGGACCTTCCCAAAAGCCAAGATCCATGTGTCTATACAACAAACTCAAACCATAACGGCCAAAGGAGACCGTCTGTAACGGTATCCACGCAGAGATTGGAGAAGCTAACCGGGACAAACCCTTTGACCTGGGAATAGTTAGAACAAGTTGAAGACTGCTAGATCTTACCTTGTTCTTGGAGAGCTACAAAGAAGACGATGAAGGAGAAGCTTGGAAGATGAAGAGATGATGAAGATCGATGATGAGATGAGAGGAAAAAAATTTTCCTTTCAAACTTCACTTCTTCTCTATCAACCAACGACCACACTCATCTCTACTTTCATTTTGTCTTCTTACCATTTACTCCCTCCGTTTCATAATAAGATTTGTTTTTGAAAAATACACGCTTATTAAGAAAGCTAATAAAATTATAGATATACCCTTATTAATACTTCCATAAAATTACCTCGGTAATCAGCATCTTAAATAAAATTGTGAGAGAAATTGCCTTGAAATTGTGATCTGTATAATTAAGATGAGAGAGAAATGAAAGGTTAATTTTGGAAAAAAAAAAGTTATAAACATACATACAAAGTCAAGAATGACACTTATTTTGAATAATTAAAATGTATCTAAAACGACTCTTATTATGAAACGGAGGGAGTAATGTAAAGATGACAAGGCAAAAGATGGAAGCTTCTTTTGCATCCACGTTAGCTACTTTATATATATATCTATATATATATAAAGTTAAAAGATGAAGCTTCCTCCTCCTTCATCCACGTGACACACACACACACACACACACACACACACACACACACATATATATATATATATATATATAAATTCTTTAATTAATTATATATATATATATATATATATATATAATGCTGAAGTGGTCCAGTCACACTGGGGTCGGTCCTACCGGCCTACCGGGTCCCAGTATGGGAAAAACTCCCGGAAACGTTTTTCAGCAATATCGATGTCGCGATCTCATCGGGACATATCTCGATCTCATTGGGATCCATTTAATCCTTTTGCTCTCCATATATTGGAACTCTGTCCAAAACTATTTTACGAATTCCTCCGAGACACTCTTATCGTGTGACCCATTAGGTTCCCAGTTATGTTGGCCACTTAGATTAACACTTAATCCAAGCAAGTCATGAGCGGTATCTAGCAACACATCATGACCCCCAATTGACCGAAAAGTAATTGGTTTGACGAATGAACATGTATTCATCATGAACCATATCACGAACCTTTCCATAGACAATTACCGTGCAATTCATCCTTTCACCATGCTATACCCCACTTGGTTATGAGTATGGGCAATGTGTCAACTCTTACTAGACTGACTACGTCAAATCTAGTCCAAGTGATTTCAGTTCTTGTCACAGGACTCATTACTTTATATGTCAATGAAGACATTCTTCATGACATATATGCTCCGACGAGATTTCCAAGTAATGACCTCGACAAGAGGCCATGGGTATCATCTTCGCTATCACGAAGTGGTGAATCCTCTATTGGCTACTCAATTACCTTCAAAACCTCAAGTCGCACCCAATCACCACCCTATGAGCGACCTCTGTAAGGCAACAAGGAATGGAGTCAAAGCGTAATCAAGATCAAGATATCCTTGAGCACCTCAAGTCTAAGGATACTTGCACCATTGCTATGATGAGATTATCACCGACATTAGAATAGGACATCCATGTGATGATCTCATAGCAGGTTATTGATCGCGGCTCTGTCGATGCGATCTTACGATCGATCCTTGGAAACCGGTCAAATAAAATAAATTCCAAGATAGCTGTATAGAATGCAACCTTGGGTCGTCTCACTTAATTGGAACCAAATAAAAATGGTCTAAACTAGCCTAAATGTCAAAAATTGCAATTGAAGTTGATAAACGGGGGTTTGGTATTTTGGTCAAAACTGATAAAGTAATCAAAATTGAATAAAAAGTATAAAGGAATATTTTTGGGATTTTTGAAATAATGCAATAAACAAGAATCAGATAAAAATCAAATTGATAAAATCCTCTTGAAAATGAGGTTCAGGCTATCACAGTTCAAAAAGAGTTTTCAGGGATACAATCCACTAAGTTTCAAAAGATCAACCCTAAAGGACTCTTTAGGTCCAAAGATTTAATCAATGAACTCCATTTCAATCTTTGTTAAAAACCTTAGTGTGAAAATTGGACAAGCAAATGCAATTGGTCAAATGAATAAAATACAACAATCTCAATCAAACACAACTAGGCAGATTAAAACCGTAAATGTAATTTCCAATGACATATATGAAACTTCATATATATTAGGCATCAAAATGTTCTACAGATTACTTGGTCCAAATCTCAACATAGTATCAATACACGGTTAAACTATAACAATGCTAATCTAAATATATCGATGCAATCCTCTAACTCAGAAGTTTACACAAATATACTAGACTTCAGATACTAAGTGATTACTCCCCTTCGAAGCTCTGTAAACTCAAGCCCTTGCTACATCTTCAAGAGGAAGGTTGACTTAGCCACGCATTGCTGTAATCAATCCCTCAGCTACGGAAGGTTGGATAATACTCATTTTAGCAGAAGATCCGAACGGTGGCGATGGTGATGGGTGGAATCGAAGGAGACGAAAACGTGATGACGATGGTGAGGAATGGTGTCGTCTCTTCTGCCCGAATGATCAGGGTCTACGCCTCAAGTGTCTGCGTGCTCTCAGTCTCAGCCTCTGCGTATTTTAAATGCAGATCACTATCTCCCGTATTCGCTTCGTGACCTAAAATAGTAAGCTCTTATATGATGGGTCACGGGCTCGGGTTGGAACAATGAGACAAACTTTTCATAAGAGGGTCGGATATCCGCTCGTACGTCGCGACGAATAAAATAAATGACTTAAATTCATCGCGACGTGTGCAATCGCCTGCTCGTCGCGTCGTGTGAATCGCCGTACGTCGCGACGTGCGGAAGTGTGCTCGCCGCGTCGTGTGAGATGCCATGCGTCGCGACGTGCGGAAGGATCTATGACTGTTGACTTCCTTCGTTGACTCCTTTGATCCTGCAATAAAACAATAACAACAGTTTGCAGTATCAATTGTCCCAATAAAAATTATGGAAAATAAGTATCAAATCATGACAATTTACTGACAAATTGGGAATTGAAATAACTCGATATGAGGAACCAATTTAAGCACAAAAATCATCAATAAGGAGTCAACACATGCACAAGTAGCTATGAAAATGTAGTCAATTTATAGTATAAACTTGGCTCAATCAAATTCCCCCACACTTGAACCTTTGTACTCCCGGACAAACTTTACAAGAGTAAAAAAGAATACAAGAGGAAAAGAAAGTAGCAGCCATGCTCAAAACAATAAAATGAAATTGACGCAAGTTACTTTCTCAGAATTCAACCGCAGCAAATAAAAAGAAAGCTAACAGAACAAACACTGAAAGAATTCGAGTACAAGAGATTGAACAGAAGAGAAACACTCAAGATATAGTGTTTGCACTCAGCTCACTTGTGTCTAAGGGTATTTTTCTCTCAATCTACTTAAGTCACCTCCTACCATAAGCTTGTGTCAATTCTATTTCTCCACCACAAGAACTATCATTTTGAAGATCAAGAGGACTTTGAGGATTGTAATGTATGGAAGGCTAAATGAATGGATGAAGTAGAAGAAAGAAAATATGAGCATATGCACTAAATGTGAACTGATGTCAACAGTAGAATTCAAACTAAACAATTGCATAAACAGAATGCAACATTATTCTTTTCTTTCTTTCTCTTTTCTTCTTTCTTTTTTTTTGAACATTTTAGAGACATTGTCTCGTTCTGGATACACATTTTTTTTTGTTTTTTTTTATATTTCGACATAAGCAAACTAACTAATGACACCACAAAGATATGAATGCAAATGCTCATAAAAGGAAGGCTCAAAGGGGCTAGCGAGGGATAAATGTGTAAGGGACAGTGTTTAGAAAAATGGGTAAGAAAGAAACGCCTCAATCATATCAACAAAATTTCAATTCATTAAGCTTCAAGTAAGAATTAAAACAAGTTCTGGAGAAGAATGAAATAAGAAGATGCACACACAACGATAGAATGAAAATGTTTGGCTCAAATATCCTTCCACAAGGGTATGATCTCTATGAACAATCTCAAGTCCCAAAAACTTAAAATGCCACTTTATTAGCATGCTTCCATCCACTTTGTATTGAAAACGTCGAAAGCAAGATTTTGTCAAGTCCAATTATCATTAAAAGGATGGAAGATGTTTTCAATAACTCAAGCATCGTTTTGAAACTAGTAAAAGCTTTGAAAAACAAAAGCCACAAAAGTCCAGTGCAAGACAAATTTGAAATAAGTGGAAGAATTAAGCACAGAATCATTCATGCATGAAAATGGCGTCGCGACGTGCAGAAGCAGACGTCGAGATGTATGGACGTCGCGACGTAGCAAGAATGATGTCACGACGTATACAAAATTTGAAGAACGCTTCGCCGCGACATATGGACACTCGTCGCAGCGAAGAAGTGCAGAATGACAGCAGAATGTAAAATCACCAAGTTTATCAACAGAACGCACAAATTAGTCAACAATTCAGCATACTATCAACAGTCATGCAATGTGAAAAATAAATAGGGAAACAACTCCCCTACACTTGAAACACACATTGTCCTCAATGAAAATGTAAAAGAAGCTCAAATGCCTAGAAACTCATGAAGGGATAGAAAGGATGATAGGAAAATGAAAAAAAAAACAAATGAAGTTATATATTTAAGGGCCACAAAAAGTAAGTGCAAAACACAAAAAGTAAAGAAACAAGCAAAGGAGACGGAAAAACCTGATATTCACGATGATTTCTGGTTCTCATAGTAGAGCTTCAAAAGATGGTCATTGACCTTGGGTCGGGTTCCAGTTGCCTCATGTAAAAGCTCTACCATACCAAAGCTGTGCACCTTTGTGACCAAGTACGGTCCCTCCCAACGAGTATTGAAAGTCCCATGTTTGAAGGTGAAGCGAGCTTTGAATAACAGGACTTTATCTCCCTCTTTGAAACTTTTCTTCAATGATCTTGTCATGCATCAATTTGGATTTTCTTTGTAGAGTCGTGCATGCTCATATGCCTCTAACCTTAATTCCTCGAGCTCTTGAAGTTGCAACTTCCTCTCCATTCCGTAAGATTCCAAGTCCATATTGCATCGCTTGATTGCCCAATATGCTTTGTGCTCCAATTCTACAGTAAATGGCAAGCCTTTCCATAAATCGACACAGTGAGGGACATACCTATTGGAGATTTATACGCATCCGATATGCCCAAAGTGCTTCCTCGAGGTGAAGGCTCCAATCCTTCTTGGATGGCTTTACTATTTTCTCCAAATGTGCTTTACCTCTCTGTTGGAAACTTCGCATGTCCATTAGTTTCATGGGTGATACGCATTGGAGATTTTGTGAGTGACCCCAAATTTCAAAAATAAGTTATCAATGACTCTATTACAAAATGGGTTCCCTATCACTCACTACTGCCTCTCGGTATACCAAATCGACAAAAATGTTGGACTTAAGAAACTTAGACACGGCTGAGCATCATCTTTTCTAGTGGGATGGTCTCTATCCATTTTGACACATAATCCACACCAAAAGGATATACACAAATCCAAAAGAGGGGGAAATGGACCCATGAAATCAATTCCCCAAACATCAAAGATTGCACAAAATAAGAGAGGTTGTTGTGGCATTTCATGTCGCTTTCCTAATCCTCCAAAACGTTGACATTTATCACATGATCGACAAAATTAAATGAATCCTTAAAAGGGTAGGCCAATAGAAACCGGACTCGAGGATCTTCCTAGATGTTTTTCTTGCCTTTGAAATGCCCACCACAAACCATTGAATGACAAGCCGAGATTATATCATCATGTTCTTCATGAGAACACATCTTCGATCACTTGGTCATTGCACATTCTCCACGTAAAAGGGCATCCCAAATGTAATGTCTAGCTTCACTCTTAAGCTTCGAGTTTGTGCACGAGACATAAAGGAGGAGTCATCCGGATATTAGGTAGTTAACAATATGAGCATACCAAGGTTCTTTAACAATTGAAGCACATGGGACCGAATCAGAAATGAATCATAGGTAAGGTCATAAGAATCCACTCCACATGTGTCATTGGGTAGCTTTGCTCAAATGATCAACCACGGGTTTCTTTGCTCCCCGCACGATCCTTAATCTCGATATCAAATTCTTGGAGCAACAATGCCCACCGTATCAACCTAGGCTTGATTGTGGTTTCTTGAGGAGATACCGAACAACCGCATGATCAAGAAAATGGTCACATGTGAGTTTAACAGATATTGCCTAAATTTTTCTAAACCAAAACTATCGCAAATGCCTCTTTTTCGGTGGTTGTATAATTGATCCGAGCCGGATCCGGTGTCTTGGAGGCGATGCAATAACTCTTGGCAATCTCTCTCTCGTTGACCCAAAGATGCCCCTACAGAACAATTAGATGCATCACATGAAAGCTCAAAAGGTAAATTACAATCAGGAGCAACTAGAATAGGTGGAGAAATGAGTTTTGATTTCAGCATATTGAAAGCACTCTTGCAAGAATCATCAAAGTCAAACTTTTCATCTTTTTGCAAAAGCTTGGAAAGAGGTAACGCAATTTTGCTGAAATCCTTAATGAAGCGCCTGTAAAATCCTGCATGACCCAAAAATGAACGTATGTCACGAATACAAGTAGGGTAAGGCAAAGAAGATATAACCTCAATCTTAGCTTTATCCACCTCAATTCCCTTGGGAGAAATTAAATGACCAAGCACAATACCTTCACTGACCATGAAATGACATTTCTCAAAGTTCAAAGTCAAATTCTTTTCAATGCATCTTTGCAAAACTTTTTCAAGGTTGGACAAACAAGCATCATAGACTGTGAAATCATCCATAAATACTTCCATACATTCCTCTAAAAATTCACAGAATACAGCCATCACACAACGCTGAAAAGTTCCTGGGGCATTACACAAACCAAAAGGCATCCTTCGATATGCGAAGGTGCCAAAAGGACATGTAAATGTGGTTTTGTCCCGGTCCTCCGTGCAATGGGTACTGAAAGTATCCAAAAACCATCCAAGAAATAATAATGTGATTTGCCCTTGAGCCTTTCGAGCATTTGATCAATAAAGGGAAGAGGAAATGGTCTTTTCTTGTGGCATCATTTAATCTTCTATAATCTATGCACACACGCCACTTAATTTTGCACTCTAGTAGGAATAAGCTCATCCCTATCATTTTTGACCACTGTTATCCCACTCTTTTTAGGTACTACATGAATTGGACTAACCCACTCACTATCAGAAATAGGATATATTATCCCTGCATTCAACAACTTCGTAATTTCCTTTTTTACAACATCTAAGATGAGTGGGTTAAGTCTTCTTTGAGGTTGCCTCACCGATTTTGACCCCTCACTCAACATGATCCGGTGTGTGCAAATGGCTGGGCTAATACTTGGTATATCTGCTAATGTCCACCCTATAGCTCTCTTGTGTTTCCTCAAAACATTCATGAGTCTCTCTTCATCAGTGTCGGGCAAGGTACTAGCAATTATTACAGGTAATCGCTCATTGGACTCAAGAAAGGCATACTTTAAGGTTGGAGGGAGAGGCTTGAGCTCAAGATCAAGAGGTTTCATAACAGAAGGAGTTAATTTATGAAGTTCAAGAGAAAAGAGATCACTCCCTCGTTCTTCTGGCATAGAGTTCGACTCCTTGTAGGTCGTCGTGGCTAATCCCTCCTGCTTCCCTGAAACATGAACAGAAGACCTTTTTCCAAGATCAAGTGAATGTAATCCAGAATTCAAAGAATCTTTTTGTGACTCATATTTTTGGCAAGCATTTTTTTCGACTGAGTCAATCATGTTTACACCCAAAAGTGAATAATCCTCATGTGGGTGCTTCATTGCCTCATACATATTAAAGCTCACCTGTTGGTCACCCACCTTCATGGTGATCTTACCTTCTGTCATACTGATCATTATGCCTGCTGTTTGCAAAAATGGTCGTCCGAGAATTAAAGAAGTATCCTGCACAACTTCAGAAGACATATCAAGCACATAAAAATCTGCAGGAAATACTAAACCTTTAACTTGGACCAAGATATCTTCTATAATACCGACTGGATGCCTAAATGATCTGTCGGCCAATTGTAAAACTACAGATGTAGCTTTTATACTTTTCACTCCTAGGGCCTCATAGACAAATTTAGGCATCACATTGATAGCAACCCTTAAATCTAATAATGCACGTCCTATGGTCACTTTTCCTATAACACAAGGAATAGTGAATGATCCAGGATCCTGACACTTAACTGGAATTTGGGGCTTGAACAATGCAGACACATTGGAGCTTACCTGGACTCTCTCGTTCGGCCTAAACTTCCTCTTATTCGTGCACAAGTCCTTTAAATACTTGGCATAGGCCGGAACTCTCTTTACTAGATCAAGAAAAGGCACATTCACTTCCACTTTCCCAAACAGATCAATGATTTCTTTCTCATGTTGTTTTTCATTTAGGCGCTTGCTCATCAAATAAGAATTTGGAAAAGGGAGGTCTTGAATACTTACCTCCTTGCCTTTACCTGCTTGCTTGCTTGAGTCTCCATCTCTTGCTTGATCATTGGAACTCTCTAAAGTAGTTCCCTTGCTCCTTGAAGCTTGCTTTCTCTCTTTCAGAAGCTCTTCTTCCCTCACACTTTCTGATCTCTTACTCTGTTCCTTAGGTGGAGGTACTGGCTCACTCTCAATCTCATACTCACATATCTCATCATCTTCTTGAGGCTTGAACCTCACTTGTTTTCCACTCCTAAGGGCAATGGCATTTAAACTCTTTGGGTTCATCACAGTGTTGGAAGGAATGGTCCCACTGCTTTTTGCTTGATTTTCACTCATGTTGTTGGACAACTGAGTGACATAGGAATTGATGTTCTCCGCCTTAGTCTCCCATTGCTCCATCCTCTTCTCCAAGGCATTGAATCTGGCAGCAGTCTTTGAGGAGTCCTATTGAATCAAAGAAGCAATTGCATTAAACTGGTTAGCATTAGAATCCCTCCCTTCCTTCTTCAAGGTCATCATACTGTGGAGCAACTGATTGGTATCCTCCTTTGGTGGGACTACCAGGGCTTGCTGTTGATTAGGGAACTGGCTAGTGGAAGTGCCAGCTCCTCCTCCTTGTGAAAACCTGGTAGGTGCCCTGTGCTCCTCACTTCTCCAACTGAATCTAGGATTGGACTTCCATCCTTCATTGTAGGTATTGGAGTATGGGTCCCATTTTCAATCCTGTCTGCCCTGATACATTGTCGAAACTTCCTCATATCTACCTGGGCAAACGCTCGAAATATGCATTACCGACCCACAATTTTCACAACTAGTTGCGGTAAGCTCTGTTGAAGAAGTAGAGCGTTGTACATTCAAATTCTTCAGCTCAGCAGTGATGCAAGACAGCTGTGATGATATTCGACTCTCCAAAGAGTCCACTTTCGACTCTAGGCTCTCCATTCTTTTAGTTTGAGCCGTCAAGGCTCCCAACTCATGCACTCCTCTTTGATCTCTGACACTATACTGTTGAGGGTTTAAAGTCATCTTCTTAATCAGATCCCATGCTTCCAAGGCTGTGAGGTCAATCAAAGATCCTCAAGATGCAGCATCTAACATACCCTTCTCCTGGCTCTTCAACCCATCATAAAAGTACTGCACCAATTGTGCATCAGGAATTTGATGATGGGGGCATCTGGACAAAAGATCTTAGAAGTGGTTCCAGTAGTCATACAGTGACTCATCATAATCCTGGCGGGCTGAATAAATTTCCTTCCTCATGGAAGATGTCCTGGAAGCTGGAAAGTATTTCTCCAAAAAGGCCTTCCTCAGATTGGCCCAGCTATGGTAAGCATTAGCCACATGCCTAGGAAGACTCATATACCACTCTCTTGCTTTCCCTTCCAAGGACAAGTGAAACACCTTCCAAAGCACTTGATCCAAGGTAGCTCCCACTGGCTTCATACTCTGGCAGATCATTGTCAAAGCCTGTAGGTGCATATATGGATCCTCTCCTTCCAAGCCATGAAATTTAGGAAGAGAATTAATCAACAAGCCTTTAATCTCAAAATTAACATCAAAATTAAGGCAAGCAGCAGTAAATGGATCATAATGCACATCAAATGTTGTTGCTTCCCTAATTGTCCTGCGTCGCTGGTTCTCATTGTTTTCTCCCACTCTCTCATGCTCACCATTTCCTCCATTAGTCCCATTTCTAGGTTGGTGAACAGGATAATCAGGATTCGGAAAAAAATTTGGATTCTCAGCCATACTTTCACTATCTCGCTCAACTACTCTCTGTCTCTCTTGTTCTTTCCTTTCTTTCCTAAGTCTCCTCAAATGTCTCTCAACTTGGGATGGAACCAACAGTTCTACCTCTCCAGGCATGCACCAAAAGCAATCCAAAAGCAAAAGAATGGTAACAAAATGCTCACAGTCACACAAAATCAGATAAAAGTGACATGCGATGAATGTGAGAGTATGAATGTATGAGTGTATGTATGAGAGTGTATGCGTCGAAAAAGTGGAAAGTAAGAGATAAAATTAAAGTATGAAGTATGCATGCGAAGGAGAATCAAACCTATACTATGAACAAGTGTGAAAATCAAACTATACTAAATGCAAGCAAAATAATGATTCCTATTATCAACGACAAGTCAAAGAATGACAATGGCTATCCGATGGTAAACCAATTTCTTGGTTCCCCGACAAATACGCCAATTTGATCAGCGGCTCATCGATGCGATCTTCGATCGATCCTTGAAACCGGTCAAATAAAATAAATTCCAAGATAGCAGTATAGAATGCAACCTCGGGTCGTCTCACTTAATTGGAACCAAATAAAATGGTCTAAACTAGCCTAAATGTCAAAATTGCAATTGAAGTTGATAAGCGGGGTTTGGTATTTTGGTCAAACCGATAAAGTAATCAAAATCGAATAAAAGTATAAAGGAATATTTTGGGATTTTGAAATAATGCAATAAACAAGAATCGATAAAAATCAAATTGATAAAATCCTCTTGAAAATGAGGCTCAGCTATCACAGTTCAAAATGGTTTCGGGGATACAATCCACTAAGTTTCAAAAGATCAACCTAAAGGACTCTTTAGGTCCAAAGATTTAATCAATGAACTCCATCATTTAAATCTTTGTTAAAAACCTTAGTGTGAAAATTGGACAAGCAAATGCAATTGGTCAAATGAATAAAACACAACAATCTCAATCAAACACAACTAGGCAGATTAAAACCGTAAATGTAATTTCCAATGACATATATGAAACTTCATATATATTAGGCATCAAAATGTTCTACAGATTACTTGGTCCAAATCTCAACATAGTATCAACACACGGTTAAACTATAACAATGTTAATCTAAATATATCGATGCAATCCTCTAACTCAGAAGTTTACACAAATATACTAGACTTCAGATACTAAGTGATTACTCCCCTTCGAAGCTCTGTAAACTCAAGCCCTTGCTACATTTTCAAGAGGAAGGTTGACTTAGCCACGCATTGCTGTAATCAATCCCTCAACTACGGAAGGTTGGATAATACTCATTTTAGCAGAAGATCCGAACGGTGGCGATGGTGATGGGTGGAATCGAAGGAGATGAAAACGTGATGACGATGGTGAGGAATGGTGTCGTCTCTTCTGCCCGAATGATCAGGGTCTACGCCTCAAGTGTCTGTGTGCTCTCAGTCTCAGCCTCTGCGTATTTTCGTCTGTATCAGTCTATCTCCCCGTATTCGTTCTGTGACCTAAAAATAGTAAGCTCTTATATGATGGGTCACGGGCTCGGGTTGGAACAGTGAGACAAACTTTCCATAAGAGGGTCGGATATCTGCTTGTACGTCGCGACGAATAAAATAAATGACTTAAATTCGTTGCGACGTGTGCAATCGCCTGCTCGTCGCGTCGTGTGGATCGCCGTACGTCGCGACGTGCGGAAGTTTGCTCGCCGCGTCGTGTGAGATGCCATGCGTCGCGACGTGCGGAAGGATCTATGACTGTTGACTTCCTTCGTTGACTCCTTTGTTCCTGCAATAAAACAATAACAACAGTTTGCAATATCAATTGTCCCAATAAAAATTATGGAAAATAAGTATCAAATCATGACAATTTACTGACAAATTGGGAATTGAAATAACTCGATATGAGGAACCAATTTAAGCACAAAAATCATCAATAAGGAGTCAACACATGCACAAGTAGCTATGAAAATGCAGTCAATTTATAGTATAAACTTGGCTCAATCAGTCATCCAATGTACTTACTACCTCTAGTAAGCATCCACATCTCAACCCTAAATATCTCATATTTACAGCTTCTAAGATCCACTGCTTGATCAAATCAAGGAGCTTGAGATGTGCTAGTCTCTCGGATTACCGATGTCCAGCCAAGAATCCTATGACTAGGGATAATTTAGATATTGACATAATTGCACATGATAGGAATCTCAGTAGTATGATCACATCACAATTTCCTTCATGCTATGTCATATATCATGGACTTCATTAATTTGCTTATAGATCAATATCCATTCATAATTAATGAACAACAAGTTAATGAAATATGCCTTTCTTTATTTATTCATAAAGACTGTACACAACTTTGTACAAAATGCGCTAAAGGCGATTGCCTTCAGGGCACTACTCTAACACCACTCAGAGCTTGAAACTTACTAATTTAACATGCATGGTCGGAAAGCGGAGGGGGTGAGTATACTATACACTCAGTGAGCAGGAAAAACATATATTGCAAATAGAATTCGATACATACCAAGACAGTGTAGATAACCTATGAAGTGAACATACATGGTATTGAAATACATAGGTTTGGCCTATGACTCAACATATACTAGTTAGGAACCACATAGGCCTAGCCTATTAATCACTCAACCAGTGAACATAGGATCCAGTTTTGGTACACAAAAACAAAAAAACATCACGCGTATAAATCAAATCTCGTCATAAAACAAATCTCATAATAAGCTAAAACAATCATATATGTCACCACTAGTAGGCCAAACTAGTGTGTACAACCACCAATTCGCAATGTTGGCTCGATTTTCATATGTGGTGATTCCAGTCTACAGTCGACAAGAATGTCATAACCTTAGGTGATGACCTCGTCGATGTCCAAGCCCTAAGTGTGGAATCACCCATAAGTCTTGTAGAAAGGTGTAGATATAGGACTCAAATTTTATGTACCAACATTAAGGGAATGGGGGTCGCTTAATCTATTGTGCCTAGCACATGATTGGCCAATTGTTACCTTACTAATCACAAAAATCATATGCAAATATTAAGTACTAAAATCAAGTAAGGCACCATGCCTTTATTTATCGGTCCAACCAATCAAATGGAAACTTTCCATGACTCTAAATTAAAATAAAGCACTTAGACATAGGATACATGACTCAATTATGCACATGTAAATTCTAAAACAATATTTCATGCAATAAGTCATCTTTTGCACTCCAAGTGTAAAGTGTTATGTAAAATAATGTCATTTCTTGAATACCCAAGTATACTAGAATCCATTTAAGATTCAATTCTATTATGCATTACCTAGGTTTAAAATTTACATACAAGTCATCATGCATGTCTTGGGATGCCCTAATCCTATTTGAGAGATATGGTTTTCCTAACTCACCGTAAAAGAAGGTGTATACTCCCTTGACTTCAACAATCCTCAGTACGAGCTCCTTGATTCACAACTCCTGAGCCTTTATACATAAAAATATACAATGTATTTAATCCTCAAACATGTATCTCATATTTATACACTATCATATAAATGTATAAATCACAATATCACTATCTTTAAACTATAGGATTTGGCCATTAAGCTTCTCACATGGTTACTTCCCTTACTATTCACATTAGCTTTTCTTTTGCATTTTTCAAGGCATTTAATGCCTTCAATCCAATACTCACGCATTTCAAAACATAATTAAGTACATTAGGCCATTACTCATCAATCTAAGAAAAAAATTCAAATTTACTCTAAGTAAACATGAAAGCCGCTTTCCAACACATATCATTACGATTCCTTAAATCCTAAGCCAAGAGTTCACTTGGGCATTTTACCAAACACCTAATGCACATGACTTTCAAGTCATATTTTCAAGACTTTTTCATACTAATTCATGCTCCTATCTTGTTATATAACAAACACTTCCAAACAACAACACATTTCACCACTCTATTCAATCCAATTCCCTTTGTTATATTCATCATAATTATATAACTCATTACATTAATCCATTTCTTCTCCTGTCATTTCGACCAAGCCTTATCCAATATCTATCTTCTTCATTTTTCATCATCAATTCACATTATACATGTACAATCAACACCATAGAATTCATTTAAATCATCAATTTCAAAAAATATTCAAAAATTCACAAACTTTAACCAAGAGGAGAACATTTCAGTTTTGACTTAAAGGGACTTATTCATGACTCATTTCATTCACCTAAATCATGTTTCATGCATATTCAAACATGGAGAACAACATATCTTAACACCAAACTCAAAATCATAATGTAGAGAGAGAAGATACAAAATTTACCTAAACTTTCATTTAGTGATATCTTAAAATCCTTTAAGAAGTTCTCAAATCTAATGCTAGATTTGAGTTCCTTGATCCCAAATTAACTTAGAACACTTTAATTTGGGTTGGAGAATCAAAAAAAGGGTAGAATTTTAGTGATGGCCGAAAATGGGTTCTTCTTCTCCTCTCTTCTCCTTTCTTATCCTTTCTTTTAATTAAAACAAAATGTTTTTAGTCTTTAATGGTGGGGTGCATGGCCTTAGATGAAGAAGGGTCTAGAATATTGACTCTTCTTTGACCAAATATGGTGAAATTATCGTTACACCCTCCAAAATTTTCCTAAATTTGCAATTAAGCCCAAAATTTGGGAATGACCAAAACTTTTATTTTTATTTTGGTCCCTAAACTTTTGAAAATAATCATTAAGTCCCTTAACTTTATAAAATTACAAATTGGTCCTCCAAGAATTGAAAAATTACAATTAAGTCCTTTAACTTTTAATAATTGGCAAATAAACCCTTATGTACATTAGCTTTTCTAATTAAGCTTAAGTGTCCAATAAGTCTATAAATCATGTCTAATCACTCTAAGGGATTAGAACACATTTAACTCAACCACCATGGTCATATCCTTCTAATGGAATCGATTTTACACACTTAGAAGTTTATATGTCAGAAATCTCCAACATTTCACATACTAAGGAACTCTAAGTTCAAGTAAGCGCATATAATATTATAAATCACTGACATATATACCCAAAAGGATTTGAATACATCTTTAAACTCATATACAACCATGTATATATCAATAGACAGTAGTGTCTCCAAGTGCATAACAATACAAAAGGATCCAGAGATGTTGGATCGCGTACAGTCCAAGTATTCACAATACACTGCAGAAAAGACCATACAACAACATGAAGTATAATCGAAAATATTTAGGATGTACGAAAATACCTTTATTCCGTGGGTGGGTTGATTCTTTTCGGATTCCAAGACACTGCAACGTGCGAATGCCCTCTACCGGTATCTACACGAGTATGCACGATCCGGGCTGTGGCTGTGGTGTGCTAGCATGTCCTGAAACACTTTTTGAACGCCACATGTTTTTCCTCTCAGATGGTGGCTAGGGTTTCTTGTGACAATAGTGTCTTAATTATAATGAGACCTAAGTTTCTCTATTTATAGAGAAACCCTAATCCCATTGAAGCCCAATAAGTTCTGCCCATTATATCTCATATAATAAAAGCCCGACAACTTAATTCAATCTAGCCCAATAAATATATCTATATATATTTATTCAATACCTAATAAATTAGGCCCCAGAGAATAAGCCCAAATCACATCACTCTTTGTGTGCGACCCTGTAGGCTCATTTGATGTTGGCAATGGGCTTGATCACACTTCAAGGCCCATAAGTTATAAGCGACCTCTAGCAAGACATTATGACTACCCAAATCAAATGAGGATCGATAATTCGATTTAACCTGTAACCATGGTTATAAGCTCAGCCTTTTGTAACGCGATATCAAGATTAATCACAAGGCATGGTACATGTCAACCTTTGATTAATCATAGTTTCTTGATCCCCAAGTTGACTGATTATAACAAATGACATTGATGACTCCTCATCAATTCATTTGAGCACAACCATGCATTTCTTCAGTCACATTTGTCAAGAGGCCCAAATGATATCTCTCTCATTTAAGAGAGGTACAAATCCCATCTACGTCATTCACATCTCTCCGCATGATTCATTTAGTGTCCAACATAAGACTACTTGTTATTCGGTTAAAAATAACTTAGTCTAACATCAAAACACCGAATTCCTTATGTAGGGAACCATGATGACTTCAGGTCAAATGACTAAAGTCAAACCATATTAAGAATCACTAATGACATGAAACCATGTAGTATTCTTTATGTGGGTCTGTCCAATATATGTTCTCTAACATATATCTATGTTTCTGATTTGATATCTCATATCCATGATCAGTAAGACGTGATCATCAACAAGAACACATACTAGCCTTAATTCATTATTGTTCCACCAATAATGATCGACCATGGACAGTCTAGAATAGTCTTATAATGCTTATGGTTTTACTATCAAGTCACATACTTGAAGACATAAGTCTAAAACCATTCATGGAATGTAAATCACACTACATAAACGAAATACATGCATATATGAAAGGAATACCTCATAATATATTATTAACAAGTCATAATGTTAATACATGAATCACAACTATTCATTAGCCTATGGCACACTACTAACAAGAGAGTCCAACGTTACAGATGCCCTATTTAGCTTCTTCTTAGGTCGATGAAAAGAATGTTAAGACTCAAGAACTGATAACTAACTCTCCCTTTAATTCTTTTAAGCCTCCTTATGTCCCAAACCTTACTCATAATCACTTGGAAAGTATTCAACTAGTTAATAAAGTTTGAGTAAAATCTTTTTTTATAGCTCTTGTGCAACATACATCAAGTAATATTGTCGATCTACCAGTTGAGGCTCCCTTTACTACTATAAGAATAGCCTCTAGTAGGAAGAAGAAATCCAAAAATCCTAAAGTTCTAGGATGATTTATATCTTCATTTAGAACATAAGGGGTTCAAATAATCCTAATAAGTAATATGCATTAACCGTTATCTAATTATAGAAGGTCCTTTTTAATAGGTCTACTTGAGATCAAAATAAAGGTTAAACAATTCTATAAAGTTTAAGGTTTATTAGTAACAACTAGAAGACCACCTCCAACCATTCCTACTACTACAATGGTATGATCATCGTGGATAATAATCTAAATGTCATTAGGATACTTCTCTCTAAAGCTTCAAACCAATTTATTCATACTTCTATATGGTTATTATCATTGAAAACCCTAATGGATATTGTTGGACCCCAAACTTTTGATGAAAATTAGAAATATTAAAATGAATTTAAGTGAGAAAGAAATTGGTGAGAAAATTATGAATTTAAGGAAATTTGATGAAAAAAAAATTATGAGAAAAGAGTTGTTTAATTTTGAGGACTTTGATATTTGAGTAAACTTATATGGATTATGAGAAAAAAGTGGATGAGTTGATTGAAATGAAGTTAAATAGCAAGAATTAAAAAGAAAACGTGTGAAAATTTGAAGAATTTAGAAAGCTTGACTTTTGGAGATAAAATGTTTGACTTGAGAGTTGACTTTTTGATTTTCGGAGAATTTGAGAAAATGATCTTCTGGAAACTTGTAGTTTATGTCAAGAGCTTTCTGTAACCATAAAGTTTGATATTTTTCGATATCGGGAATGAAAATTATGATAAGTCAAAGTTAGCTTGGAAGTTTGACTTTTTGAAGAAAAAGTTGACTTTTTTTATTTAGGCAAAATTCGAGAAAATGATCAACATGAAACTTGTAGCCTCTATCGAGAGCTTTTCGTGGACATAAAGTTTGCTATTTTTTTATGTCGGGATTGAGAGATATGATTTTCCGAAGATACGCTTTGTTTTGAAAATGCTATTAAGTATAGATTTGTGTGTTCTAGGTTTCGAGGCCACTCGTCGTATGGATTTAGTTTGAATTGGAGTAAGTGGTCTTCATGAAAGTTTTAGATGATGTTTTTATCTTTCCATTGATATAAAGTTTGTAATTTTTCGATATCGAGGCTAGGAGTTATGAACGTTTAAAAATTGGAAGTCGTTTAGGAAAAGTTGTTTTGGACATAATATTTGATTGAGGTTTTGACCCCTTTCGAGACCTACTTTGATTTTGAGTACTTCAGGGAAGTTGTAGAGCTTCCTTTGATATTTTTATTGACACCAAATTTGTCAAATTCCGAGTTCGGGATCGAGAGATATGATTTTTGAAAAGTTTGTTTTGAAGTTCCGTTACTTTGTTTTTTAATCCGATCCCTTTTGTAATCTTTTGCTTATAATTCCTTCGTCCGACATCCGATTAATTTGATTCTCAAAGCGTTGGATTTCTAAGACAATTAATTTCATTTTTATGAAGATTTATGATTTTTAGGAGATTAAATGGAAAGAAATTGATTGAACCAAAGTGGGAGATTTGGTTATAGGGTATAAGTTGGATAATTTTCTGAACATGGTTCAGTATTTCGTGAAATTCGGGAACTGTACAACTCCGATTGAGTTGATTCTTGAGGAAAAATAAAGTTAAGATATAGGGCTACAACTCTTATGAAGGGATCAAAATTTAATTTCATCTCTAAGATTGTTAATTTCTGGACTGAAGTTATGTTAATGTTCAGTCTCGGATTTTGTGAAGGTCCGATAGTATTTTGGCTATAACTTCTTCGTTTCTGATCCGAATTGAGCGCGGTCGGTGGCGTTGGATTCGTTTCATATGATCTAGAGGAACAATTTTCAAGAAGAAAGTTTGTTCAAATTATTTCGTTTAGATGCTTGAAAATAGGACGCAAGTAGTCAGTTTTTCAAGTTCCTGCAGGGGCAATTTTGGAAATAGGCAAATAAGTGAGGGCAAAATGGTCATTTATCCTCCATTTTAAGTGACATGGCAGAGAATACATAGGGGCTGTCGTTTTATGTCCTGAAACTCACGAAACTTAGCAGCAAAATAGAAGAAAGAAGATAAGAAAGAAAGAAATAAGAAGAAGAGAGAAGAGAGAAGCTTTGTATATGGAGAAGAAGAGAGGAGTAGAAGAAGGATGAAGCAAGTTGGCGTTTTTCCTTGAGATTTCTAATGGGTTTCGTTTGTTTTAAGAGGAAAGAGATAGAAGAAGAAGAAAGCTTGTCTTGGAGCTCAAATATAACGAAAATGGTGGAAAAATGGTAAGTGAAAGAAAGTTGAGTTTTGAAATTTTTTATGAGTTTATGGTGTTAGATGGCTTGGAATGGTTATGGATTTAGTTTATCTATGATTAATTGAAGAGATTAGGCTATGATTGTGTTTAATTTTGGAAAATTTTGAATTGGGGATTATGCCCAAAATTGAAAATTGGGGATTTTTGAAATTGTTGCTTTAGATTGCTTGAATTAGTGATGAATTTGAGATATCCTAAGTTAATTTTGATGTTTATGTTTTAGGTAAAGTTTAATTTAAAAAATTGTAAATTGGAGGTTTAGGCCAAATTAGAAATTTGGGGATTTTGTGAATTAATGGTGTAGAATCATCAATACTAGTATGAATTGGTGAAATATGAAATCAATTTTGAAGAAATTGTGATTTATGCTATTGAATTTGTGTAAATTGGTTTAAGCCAATTTTGGAAATTGGGAATTTTCAAAATTGGAGATTGAAATAGCTTGAATATGTGAGGAATTGATTTTTTCTAAGCTCAATTTGAGAAATTAAGTTAATTATGATATTGAATTTGATTGAATTGGTTTAGGTTCAATTTGAAATTTGGAGATTTTAGAAATTAATGATGTACATATCTTGGAATTAGTATGAATTGATGACTTATGCATCAAATTGAAGGATTAAGTTATTTATGAGATTGAATTTTGATGAAATTGCTTTAGGGAATGTTAAATTGGAAGAAAGAAGGAGGCTTTTGAGCAATTGAGGCACAAAGCAAGTTGTTAGCATAGATATGAGGTGGGTAATATATTTATATTTTGATTTATAACCTATATGTGAATTTTTGAAAATTAAAGAAAACAAAATTTGATTTTTGATAAATTATTGTTGATAAAAATGTTTGAAAAAGGAAGTAAATGTTTGAAATAATGATTTCGAAGGGTTAAAATGAGTTTTAGAAAATGCAAGAATTATGAAATTCATGGTTTTCAAATTATGTGATTTATGATTTAAATGATTTAAAGAATTAGTGCATATATTGTGATGAATTTGATGAATATGTGATGTAAGTGAATTGTATTCGATTTGTTATATGAATTCATGTGGATGTATGTTTGTGTCATTTATGACACATTATGATGATATGGAAAATTTAAAGAAAATTAAGATTTGAAAAGTGCCTTCGGGCAATCTGAAATTCCGTTTTGCTTATGTGCTATGTGGGTTTTGTCAGGTCCTTTTGTGAGGCAGTGCATTGTCTCTACTTGTTAAAGCATTCTCTCACCGCTGCGAGAGCAATGGAGTTCGATCACGGACTCCTTCACTACCGCACACGACCGCTATGCAAATGTGCGATGCGTCTGTTATGGACCAAACCAAACCATTTAATGTGTTATTGTGATTTGTGTTGGATGCATGCGGTATAACCCATAAACACGCCGCAATATAACTCGCAAACACCTACGGTGGGGTGTGGGGTCCAACATCAAACCATTCATTATGTTTTGTGGTTTTGATTTTGTTTATGTGCTATATGATGCATTCATGTTTAAAGTCATGCATGGTTGGTAAAAGTTTGAGAATTTGAGAAATGAGAAAGTGAATTTTCAATTATGAATTTCGGAAACTGTTTATGAATGTTTTGGAAAGTTTGAAAATGGGTTTTGGATAAATTTCCAAATGGGAAATGTTTGAAAATTTTGAAAAGATAATTTTCGCTATGTTTCAATTTATAAATATATTATCCACGAGCTTAGAGCTCACCCCCTTTCATCCCAATCTCCGGTATTGACGGGAGATCGAATGAAAGAACGTCAAGTTTGATTTTGCGCATTTTATTTTTGTGTAAATTGAGAATTGATATTGTTTTGGCTTGAATTTCCTTTTGTGTATATAAAACAGTTATTACGGGATGTATATGAATTCGAGACTTGGATATTGATTTTATGATCATAATTGAGTATGATTTTGCTTTATGTTTGTAATTGGATATTGAATGAGGATTTTGTATATGGATTTGAGATATTGAATGTGGTTGGGATTGATTGAGATTTTATATAATCGATTGAGGATTTATGAAGTGTTAGGTTTAGATGTGCGTTCTCGCTGGTGTTATGGATTCTGACGGGAGGTCCGATGATGATTTGTGTTGTTGGGTTGTGATATTAGAAGTGTTTTACCTTTGCGAGAAATTTTTGGGCTGTCAAAATACAATCGTTATCTTTAAAATTTCGTAAAAATCGGGTTTAGATAAGAAATAGAATAAGAAGTTAGTTTGGTAAAGTTGAGATTTTAGTTAAAAAGAAATGAAAAGAAAGAAAGAATGGGAATATGAGATTAAATTATGCGTGAGTAAGAAAAAAAAATTTATACCGAATTTCGAAATGGTACGTCTTAGGGTTTCCAACGCGATTAGTTTCCTATGCTTCATGTTTGCAACGGATGTCGATGTTTGTTCAGGTTGATTAATTCGTTCGCTTTGTATTTGATTCGATTCCGAATTCTGTTTGTTTTCGGTTTTCGCTTTCCGGTTGGGATCCGGTTCCCAGATCAGGTCCCAACTGATATCATTTTTTCTATGCCCATAACCTAACCTCTCACATACTCACTTCGTGGCATGAAATTAACATACTTTTAGTTTTATTATATCTCCTTGGCTAGTTATTGGTGACTTTAATTACATCCTCTATACTCATAAAGATAATGGATATTTCACCTCTAAGCTTCAAGCCAATATTTATGGGCAATTCTTATTTAATGCTAGAGCTAAGGATTTATCTTATAAAGGGGCATAAGTCACTTCAAGTAATAAACAAACTGGCAACTTTATTTAAGGAAGAAACTTGATTGAGCCTTGATCAATAGAGCCTAGTCATCAATATTCTCCAAAAGTAACTGTGAACTTTCTACTTTAATGGTATCTAACCATTTTACTATTGATGTGAAAATGCATGTAAGTAACTAAAAAGGAAAAAAAAATGCCCATTTAGATTGAATAATTTTTTAGCTGCTCAACTAAATTTTCTAGATGTTATCTCTAAAGGCATATATTTAACTATTAAGGTATATGCTTCCTTTAAATGTTGCTCCAAGCTTGAGGCCCTTAAAGTGGAACTTAAAAAGGTTATCTCTAAAGTTATTAGCTTACTTTTTTTTAAACTCTACCAGGGATGAGCTAGCTAAAGTGTAGAAACTCCTTTCTGCTGCTCCAAATTGTCCTACATTATTGTTGGAAAAAAATTGGCCCTTAATAATTATATATATCCTTTAATAATCACAACTCCATCCTTAAGCAAAGATCAAAAGTACTTTGGCTTAGAGAAGAGTATGACATTATCAGGTATTTCTATAACTTCATACTAAGTAGGAATAACTCTAATATAATTATTTATTATAGTGAATACTCAAGCAATACTTGGTATTCTTAATAGGAACTCAAAGCTTTTGCTACTCAACACTTTCAAAGTATCATTAAATCTTCCAAATGCTTATCTAGGAAGGCTGAGGCAATTCTCTCCATTATATCCCTTCCTGTCACGAATAAGCAAATTTAAGCTCTCACTACCTCATTCTTGCCAGAGGACGTTAAGAATATTATGTTTAATAAGGATCCTAATAAGGCCTTTAGAACTAATAGTTTCAAAGTATTTTTCTATCAAAATTCTTATAACCTTGTTGGTGATATCATTATTAGATTAATACTTGAATTCTTTAGCTTAGGCTTATTTCTTAAGGAATTCAATGGAACCTTCATCTATCTCATTCTAAAAGGCCCAAATCTTAAAGGTTTGAATGATTATAGACCAATTTCCTATTGCAATATGGTCTAAAAATCATATCCAAGCTGCTAGCTAATAGACTCAACTTTATTCTCCCTTCCATCACTGGTATTAACTAAAGTGCTTTCATTAACGGTAAAATTATTGGTGATTTTCTTATTTCCTAAGATTTCAATATTAAAAGTTGTGCTTTAAAATTGATTTTAACAAGGCATTTGACTATATTGAATGAGCTTCTTCCTTGATGTTCTAAAGGCATTTTGTTTTCCCTTAACTTTGTAAATTGGATTCAACAATGTATTACCTCCACCTTATTTAGAATACTTATCATTGATGAACCTTTTGATTCCTTCCAAGGTTTCAGGGGGTTAAGAGAGGGGGATTCATTCTCTTATTACCTATTTTGTCTACGCATCAAAGCACTTCAAAGTATAACGAGCAAGAATATCAACCTGGCTAGTTCATTCCATTTCCACTAAAAATGTTCCAAGCTTTAACTATTTAACCCCACTTTTATACAAAACATTCTCTTGTTTTGTAGAGATGACACGAACTCCATTAAGACGTTGTTAAAATCACTGATGCAATTCCAAAAGCTTTCAACATTAAAGATAAAAAGGTGAAAAATCAATCTGTAGGTAATCAGGATTTGGTTAAAGTTGTAGCCCTCCTATCTGGTTTTCAACTATCTCACCCACCTTTTAGATACCTTGGTATCCTTGTTGTGGTCTCAAGGCTATCTTATCTCAAGTGCCAACACTTGTTTTATGCCATTCATAAGAGATTTGGAAGAACAAATGTCTTTCCATGGTAAGTATACTACAACTAGTGAAATATGTCCTATCTCGCTTGCAAGTGCACTATCACTGTTACCTTTATCTACCTATTAAGGTCATAAAGGATATAGAGAGATTATTGAAAAAATTGTAATAGATTGTTAACCTCAACAATAACTCCAAAGTTAATACTAAAACTAATATCGAATAGTAGCTTTTGAAACTTTGATACTAATCAAAATACTAGTAAATACTGCTCAGTTTCGTGGCAAAACTGTTAAACCCTTACCTCTTTAACAAGCATAGTTTCACTCACTTTCAAAGCCTCATTCCATCTTTGATGATGAGCTACAATCCTGACAATTTCATCTTCAATGCTCAATTCTTCAAATTCAACCTCGACCATCTCAACCCAATCTTTGTGGCCATGGGTTCCCCAAAAGATACCACAAAAAATTCAAACTTGTTCTAGAGAACACCAACTCACTCCTATAGATCGAGCATAGGAAGATCGATAAGCTAGGTTCTTTTGCTAGCAAAATTAGTGACAATTTTTTCAACGCCATCAGATGGGATGTGTTGGTTGAACCTTCTTTTTCGAGGATCAAAGTAAGGAAGGCTATTATAAAGAGGTCTGCAAAGGAATTGTTGGAGAAATGTATTCTTAATATTGCTTTGTATTTCAAATTCATGAGTTCTTTGGTATTATTAATAGTACTTTGTACTTGAGAATGTTAGTAAACATTTAATTTATAGGGTTACTTTTCACAATAAGTTATAGAGTTTTATTTCATTTATATAGTTAATGACATGATACTTCACTTTAGGATGATAGTACATTTCACTGATGGTGAAACTTTTGCTTCTATGAGAGTATAATTGATATATGGAAATAAAGGTTAAGAGATTATTTTGTAATTTTATAAAATTAAGAAATTATTTTATAATTTTAAAATTTACCTAAAAGCGGTATTTAGTCTTATCATATTATAACTAAAACCAATATCTAATTGGGTATGATTTTTATTATTAGGATATATGTTAATATCTATCTAATTAGTTTTGGCATTATTTATTAATTGAACATATAAGATATTAATTGGATAATGGCTTAGATTCAAAAGCTATATGGATAATCTTTGAGTTGAAAAAGAATCCTATCTTGGATATTGAAGTCTATTATTGTTGGACCCCGTTTCTAAAGTCCAACTCTTACGAAAAATCATAAGACTTAAGTTGTTTCCAATTAAAAACACTTGAGCTATTATCTATTCATCTTCATGCTTCGATACCATAACTGTTAGACCCCGTTTTTGGAGCCCAACTCTTGAGTCGTGAAAACAGGAGCTTGTTCCATGAAAATCTCCTTAGGGTAATTCTAATAAAATAAAAAAAATTCAGCGTCTGCAGTGGATGACTTCACCACAGCAACAGAATGTTCGTCGTGGCAAACCGTTGGGAGAAAATTCTTCACCGTGGTGAAAATGTTGAAGTAATTTTCCTTGATCCTTCGAAAAAAGTTCGTCGCGGCGAACTCTTAACTTCACCGTGGCAAAGATGCTCAATTTACCACACCGAATTTCCTTCCATCTTTTCTAATCTTAATTTCAATCTAAGTTGTCCCAAATTCACTTACTTTAACTCACATCATTTCATAACCATTCCACTACCAATATTATCTCATCAAACTCTCTAGACTCTTTTCATTTAACTCACTACTTACAACTAATTCTCATTGTTCATAATTTGCTACCCTTTCTTTTTTTCATAACACTTCTCACTTACATATATGTATGTAACAAGAATTCATAACCACCATAATCATCTCAAATCAGTAACTACCTCGGGTATACCTAATTTCATTTCAATCTTATCCATAAACAAATTCGTATTCCCACTCAATATCATTAATACATAATTCATAATTCATTAACATCAAAAGAATAGAATATTATAAGCTCTAATGGCATTCAAAGCCACAATACAACAATAATCCAAAATCTCAAAAAAATTTCAAATGTTGCATGAACTAATAATCCTTGAAATGAGACTAATCCTTGTATTTTGCAAAGATAACTTAAATTCCAAGATATACAGAATTTGAAGTAATGTCCTTATACTCTTGATCACTCAATCTCTTTTTCTTCACCTAAAGATGGGATGAAAGGGGGGAGGTGAGCTCAAAAGCTCGAGGGTAACAAGTTTATAACGAAGAATAAACAAAATCATTGAAATGTTTCATTTGTCATAGAAAATATATTTCTCAATTTTCAAACAAATTTACAATCTTAACGTAAACTCATAGTTTGAATATCATCACACAACACTCAATTATGCACCATTCATGACTATACAAAGATGCAATGCACAAATAACTGACTTGAGAGTTTCATGGAACAAACCGGATAAACTGAAATTTATACCCTGAAAAAAACGAGTACAATTTCTCAGGATCTCGTGGCCTCAAGAGGGTAGCCAGGAGAAGGCTATATGTCGACTTGCATGTGACTAACGAAACATTCCTCTCTTGCCCAAACACAAGCAAATTTATGCTCAAATCATTTCATCATACTTTCATGCTTCTTCTTCTTTTCCAAACATACAAAATGCCATAATATTTTTCAAGGCATAACACAAAATGTTTCAATGCATTTTCATCTTTATTTTGAAATTCATCAACATAATTCATATATCGAAACATGTAGCAATTTTTGCAAATCATTCAAAAGCAATAAAAGCAACATTTATGAAGTAATTGAAATCATTTTATTTTCTTGATTTGGAAGAAAACATTAATGGCTCATTACTCAATTATAAACATGAAACCCACCTTAGAAATCCTTGTTCAAAGGTGCCTCTCCACTTGATCCTCTTGCCTTCTTTGAGTCCATTTATCAATGAAAAACATTCCCATTCAATAGGAGTTCCACTTTATGATCAGGTAAATGAAGAAATTTGATAATACTTTCTTCTAGAACAATTTTTCCCATTGTTGTAAGTTTCTAATGACTCTAAAATCATTCAATTTATTCAAAACTCTAAAAGTCATGACCCAATCATTTTTGGGTTGTTCTTATACTAAGACAACATTCCATACTCAACTTCCATCCAAATTTTGAAATCCTTATAGACTAAATTTGAACTCAATTCCTCATACAATTTATAATCCTATGTCTCTAGTTTACACCAAATTAAAAAACATTCCATTTGGATAACTACACGAAAAGTTATGCTCAAAATGCCAAAATATGTTCAGTGCTGGAAAATTCACCGCGGCGACCCAAAAAAATTCACTGCGGTGAACTTTTCCAGAGAGGAAAAGTTCATGTTGGAAAGTTCGCTGCAGCAAACTTTTGCAAAAACGTATTCCGGGAACCATTTTTGTTATATTTTCCAACTTTTTACTTCCCACATTTCACATATAACCCATCTAAACACTAAACCATCATTTCTACTTCATTTTCAACTTCATTTCAACCCAATATCTTTGACAAAAATATCAAAATCTATCTTTGATCTTTAACCCCAAAAACTAAACATATATATTTACCCATTCTCAACAACTTCCCACACACATTTACTTCATTCCCATTTCTAACTATCACCAAAAAGGCTTCATTTAACAAATCAATAAGGGTTAGTGCTTATACTTACTTGTTTAGCTTCAAGATCTTCAAAATTCTTCAAGATCTTCAAAACCCTAACTTCCTTCTTTTCTTTTCTTCTTCTTTTCTCTCCTTCATCCACGTTTCTTTCTTCTCTCAAATGCAAGACACATTTTCTTCTTCTCTTAATACCCTACTGATCGTGGCTTTGTCGATTCGACCTTACGATCGATCCTTGAAAACCGGTCAAAAATAATAATTCCAAAGATTGCAATACAGGATGTAACCTCGGGTCGTCTCACTTAATTGGAACCAAGTGAAAAAGGTCTAAGCTAGCCTAATTGCCAAAATTTGCAATCAAAGTTGATAAAATGGGGGTTTTGGTCATTGAAAGAACTAAAGAAATTTAACTAAATTGAAGGCAAAAGTGTAAAAAGTATATTTTTGGATTTTATGGAATTAAATGAAATTATAAATTTGAGTAACAAAAAAATGATAATAAATCCTCTTGAAAATGAGCTTAGGCTATCATGGTTCAAAACAATTTTCGAGAAGTGAAATTCACTAAGTTTTCAAATATCAACCTTAAAGACTTCTCCTCAAGTCCAGGATCTTGATCAATGAACTCCATTTCTCAAGATCCCATTAAGTGCTCTCAAGCCTTAGAAACTTAAGGGATTCTTTAAGTCCAAGGTTTTAATCAATGAACTCCTTTAACTAAAACCTTGTTAAATGCATCTTAGTGTGTGAAATGGACAAGCTAATGCAATTGATCAATTGGTTCAAGCATAATCTCATTATCAAACACAACTAGGCAGATAAAGAGGGTTAGCACAATCACCAAAAGACATATGAGACTTCATATATTGAACATCGAAGTTCTACATTTAGCATTCCATAACACAATACATCGTTCAACACTTGATTAAACTATAACTAAGCTAATCTAACTACAAGCAGTAAACCCTAACTCAAGAATTTACAACAATGTAATTAAACTTGACGATGCAAGATTAACTCCCTTTTTAGAACCGGTGAACTCAAGCCGATGCTACATCTTCAAGAGGAAATGGTGTTTAGCTACGAATGACTCCGGACTCTCTCACACCTGGTGAAGATTGGACGTCTCCCATGGTAGCAGAAGATACTGACGATGGCCTAGGAAATGATGGTGATGATTGACGATGATGAAAATGGAGAATGATGATGGAATGAATAGTCGTCTCCGCTGCCTCCAGAACGTCCCCCCAAAGATATTCGTTTCTTTGACCTAAAAATAGCAAAGTTTTTAAATGATGGATGCGGGTCAGGTCGGAACAATGAGAGATCTTTCCAAATGAAGTCCGGGTATTAGTCTCCTCGCAGCAGCGAGATGTTTTGTAGGCGCCACGGCGTGCTCCTTCTTGATCGCTCGCCGCGGCGAGATAATTAATCGACGTCGCGGCGTGCTCCTCTTGGTCTCGCCGCGATGAGATAATTTCTAGGCGTCGCGGCGTGCACTTCTTGGTTCCTCGCCGCGGCGTGCTGCTGTGTTAGTCGCGGCGTAAGACTTCTTTTCAACCTTTTTGACTCCCTTAGTCCCCTACAACATCAAACAACAATTTGGCAGTATCAATTTTCCTTAGAAAAATTATGATGAAATTAATGTTAATTTATGACAATTTTACTATCAAATTGCATAATTGTAAGCTCACTGTAAGGGACAAATTAAAGCACAAAGTCACAAATTAAGAGTCAAAAAGTACCTTAAAAACAGTAAAAGTGTAGCCAATTAATAAGATAAACTTGGGCTCAATCAAATTCCTCCACACTTAGACCTTTGTACTCCTGGACAAAGTTTATAAGAATAAAAAAGATACAAGTGTAAAAGAAAAATTCGTCCATGCTCAAAACAATAACAGGAACTTGGCGTAAATCACTGTCTCAAAATTCAATCAAAACAAATATAAAGAGTGCTAATAAAATAAACACTAAAAGAATTCAATTTAAGAGATTGCACAAAAAAGATGTCACTCAAGATAAGGTGTTTGCTCTCTCCTCGCATATTGGGGATATTTCACTCTCAATCTACTTAACTCATTCTCTACCATAAGCTTGTAGCAGTTCTATTTCTCCACTACAAGAGCTATAATTTGAAGATCAAGAAGACTTTTCAGGGTGGTAATGTGCGGAGGGCTAGATGAATGGATGGAATGGAAGAAAGAAAAGGTATGAACACATGCACTAAAATTATGAATTGGATGTCGAAAGATAAACTAATATTTACACTTTTTTATTTATTTAAATGCAATACACACTATTGGAATTATTATTGCTCTTTCTTTTCTTTTTGCTGCTTTTTTTTATAAACACTTTATGTCCCTTTTTGGAACACTTTTTTTTTAACACAATCAAATTAAACTACTGACATCATGTAAGGATGCACACATGCAAGTGCTCATAAATAAAAATGGCCCAAGGGGATAAAAATGGCCCAAGGGGCTAGCAAGTGATAAGTGTTTATGGGATAAGTGTTTTGAAAAAAAAATGGTTGAAGAAAGAATGCCTCCATCATATCAACAAAATTCTAATCCAAAAAGCTTTGATTAAGAATTGAAACAAGTTCTAGAAAGGTATGAAATAAGCAGATGCACACAATATCAAAGAAAAATTTAGGCTTAAATATCTTTCCAACAGGGGTAATATCTTAATGAACAATCTTAAGTCTCCAAAAACTTAAAGTGTTAATTTGTTAGCATGCCTCAATTCACTTCGTATTGAAAACATCAAAAGTAAAATTAGCCAAGACCAATTATCATTAAAAGAATGGAAGGTATTTTCATAAACCCAATCACTTTGAAACTTATAAGTTCTTTCAAACACAAAAGTTACAAGAGTAAATGTGGAAAAATTATAATTGAGGAAAAATTGTCGCATAAACCTTCTGTAAACAGAGTTGACATCGCGACGACGTCGATGCATACTGCCATGACGTGTATCAGTGAATCGGGCTACGCCACTGCTTTGTGGCGATGGCTCGCATGCGACATGCCAACTGTCGCCGCGGCAAGAAATAACAGAAAGGCAGAAAAAATTTAGTTGCACCAAGTCTAAAATGTGTAACATCATGCAAAATTGGCTAACACACACATCAAAAATGCACTATGGAGCATAACAAAAATAAGAACATAAGAACAGCTCCCCCACACTTAAACAACACATTGACCTCAATGAAAATGACAATAGAAACTTGGTATTAATCATGGTGGCAAAAAGTGGTCATGACAAAGTGTGCTAAGAAACTGAAAAACAAAAGAAAACAGAAAACGAAAGAAAACTACAGAAAAATAAAAGAAAAACAATCATAAAACAAAATGCCAGAACTAAGCTGAGGGGTCATTAGGGACTGGATCAAAAGGTGCGGCTGCAAAAGGACTAGGACCGGCCGAAGAATCACCGTCTGCAGGAGGAAGAGGAATGTGGAGGTGCGCCGCAATCAGGGCATACATCTGTTGGTGGTAGCGTCGATCGGCGGCTAGCTGGGCTCTAAGACTAAGGAAAGCGGCATGAAGGGTGGCCACCTGATGGGAGAGGGTGGTCAAGGTAAGAGGAGAAGAGGGGTTAAGGAGGTGTGGGTGTCCGGAGGAGGCACATCGGTAGGTGTAGTAGCAACAACAGGAGGGGAGGGAGGGGGTGGTGGTGGTGAAGGAGGGTGTGGTGGTGGAGGGGGAGGTGATGGCGAAGGAGGAGGAGGAGGTGGTGCGGGAAAACGAAGTTGTTTGAGGCAGATGTAGCGAAAGAAGGAGGCGGGTTCAAAGGTCCGGTCAGAAGGAAGTTCCGGGACCTGATGGGCCTGGAATAGATCGGTGATGAGGTGAGGGAACAGAATGGAGTGAGTGAGAGTAGAGGTGAGGATGGATTGGCGGAGGGCGGAAGCGATTGTAGAAGCAATATCAACCGGCCGGTCAACCATCAGGAGGTAGATGTAGAGTGCTTGCTCTTTGGGAACAAAGGCAAGGTGGGTGGTGGGAAGGATGTTGTTGCTGATGAGGTGAAGCCAAGGACGGGCCTCAGGACGGAGATCAGCACACCGAATATATCTCTGGGACGCCCGAGGTTGATGCCAGTAGGCACTCTCAAGACAAAGGGTACAAAGGACATCATCCCAAAGGTAGTCATTAATAAGATCGGCGTAGTGACAGCGAAGGATAGGAGGGAGGTGGTAATGGACGTGGATGGCGGCATGGGTGAAGGCGTGAGGAATGGTAACACCGCGGAAATGAATATCCAAGGTGTCATGGTACCGGGAATGGGTATAGAAATGACGAACGAAGGTGTCATTTCCAGGAGTCCTAGGCTGCACTAAACCGGAAAGTTGGGAACGGACGAGCTGTTGGACAAAAGGGTGGTGGGAGGGTGAGAGAGGGAAAGGTCGCTCCTTGAGTAGTGGCCTAGCTTCTATCTTAGCAGCTAGGTCGGCATACTCCTGATCGACCGGAGGGAAGGAAGTGGAAGAGCGAGTGGGAGAGGCTGGAGGATGTGAACTGGGGGAAGGGCCAGAAGGTGGAGGTGAATGCTCGGAGGAGAAATCAAGGGAGCTGGAAGAGTAGAGATCGGAGGGTGTAGAGGGACGGACGGAGGCGTTCTTAGTGCGAGGCATTGTCCTGAACAGAAAGAAAACACACAGAAAATCAGTCCAGCAGAAGAAAAATAACAGCGTCTTGCTGCGGCGTACGAACGCGTGCCGCGGCGAAACATGCTGGCCTCCCATGCCGCGGTGAGATGCAAATCACACGCCGCGGCGAGAGGCGATAAACCCGCACGTCGCAGCGAGATGAGATAAACCACACGCCGCGCAGCGTTGAACATATTCGCCACAGAAAACAATTCCTACTCTAAAGAACTGAAATGGAAATGACTAAAGGGAAAAAGATTTCTTACACGGAGAGCACAGAGACAGAGATGGAAGCTGAGGATAGTCGCTAGCAACAGACGAAGAGGGAGGAAGGAACACAGGGCAATGAAGGTAGGAGAAGTCGCGGTGCAAAGATGAGAGGGAGACAGCGTGAAAGTGGTGCGCCGTAGGGTTAATAAGATTGAGAAGGTAAAATGATTAAAAGAGCACTGGGTAAAGAGAAGAATCGTCGTGCAATGAGGAAAAAAAGGGAATTTGAACCCCTCTAGGGCTACGTCCAAAAACCTCGCGCCGCGGCGTCACAATCGTTACACGCCGCGGCGAAATGATTAGTGAGCATCGCGGCATGCCCTTCTCCAATCGCTCGCCGCGGTGTGCTATTTGGGACATATGGCGACGAGTCATCCCACGCCACGGCAAAGCTTCCCAAAACTTAACAAGGTTCCTAAGCTCACTATTCCTGACCACTCATGCGCAAAAATTTCTTCTACCAAGCTACATGTATCATGCATTACCAAGATCAAGGGTTCCAGAAGAGAAAAAAAATTATTAAAAATAACTGAACTAAAAACCTACTGAACTAAACCTAACTCTAATGAGTAAGTTTCTCCCCCATACTTAATCAACATATTCATGCACAATAATGTCACTCCAATTTTCAATCAATATGCACAAATATAAGATAAGTGAAAGGAAAGAAACTACCCGGCGCTTAAGGTGGGTCTGTTTGCCTCTTGTGGATGTTTGGCGTGTGTCCATACCTCGGTGAGGTGATGTGATTGCTTTCCAACTCTATGCTAACATCCACACTCAATGATTCACCTGAAACATCAGAAACAAAAATGTTCTCCAAGGATTTATCAGTCAAGGGTTCCATTGATTGTTCAAAATCAGTGCATGCATCTTCAACAACCATATCAAGCATATTAACTCCTAGAAGTGAGTAATCTTCATGGGGGTGTTTCATCGTTTCATACATGTTGAAGCTTACCTATTGGTCACCTACCTCCATGGTAATCTTACCTTCCTTCATGCTGATCATGGTGCTTGCTATTCTCAAAAAGGGTCGCCCGAGAATCAAAAAAGTGTCCTGCACAACTTCAGAAGACATATCAAGTACATAAAAATCAACAGGAAACACTAAACCCTTTACTTGGACCAAGATGTCCTTAATTACACCCACTGGATGCCTAAATGATCTATCAGCTAATTGTAGGACAACAGATGTAGGTTTCAAACTTTTCACTCCTAATGACTGATAGACAAATTTAGGCATCACATTAATAGCAGCCCCCAGATCTAACAAAGCTCTTGCTATAGTCACTTTCCCTAAGATGCAAGGAATGGTGAAATGTAACACCCCACTCCCGCATGACCCGAACCCGACATCGATGGTGTCATCCGAGTCCGTGCCCTGTGAGGGTGGCGTGCTACATCACTCAGTCAAAACTCAGTTTTTTTTTTGAAAACATACACATACATTATATATATTATGCGGAAACAATTTACATAAATAATCATCGGTGAGTTCAATGACCACGGGGCCCCTTTTGTAAATACAATAGAATTTAGTCTGTTGACTTTACAACATGACCTAATCATTTGTACAAAAAAATTCAGAAAGTACAATTTTTCTTAGACACTAATGCAGACGCGAACTGATCACGACCTCTTTTCTCACTAGCATGCGGTTGCTATATGCCCGTTGTCTAACGGGGTATTCTTCTGGGTCCTGAAATGTAGCGCCCCCTTACCGCAGGGTATCCACCAGGACACCCGGAGGTCATTCCGGCACATATCCTACGATGAGGGCACGCTACGATCGATCACTACATCCCTCTCTATGGCATGGTAACATAATTCAAGAATAAAGCATCATAAGAAGATCACAATATTTTAAAACCAACTTTTTCCTCATTACATTTCGCAAAAATCAAAGTCTACATCGCCCATCCACAACATCCATATGTACATCATCGAGAAAACCTAATACTGAGAGTACTATGCGAATGAGGAAAGTGAATCAAAATTTTCTAAACCATCCAAAAGTACCCCAACCGACCGACCTTTGAGCCATGACCTCTATCTCAATCGCAATCTACTCGGCTAGAAGATCCTCTTTAACAACTAGAGTTGTCTCGGTCTGAAAAGACAACGTTGCAATTTTGGTGAGTTTTGCGAACTCAATGAGGTAACCATCATCAATGGTTCACTCAATTCATGCATCAAATCATCGCATAAACATAATATTCACTTCATTGCATATTCACAATGTATCACATTGTTCATATAAATCACACATTAATTATTATTAGCGATGCACGTGAGACTCACTTTCATTTATTATTGTCGTTATGACCGAGTGCCTTTTTCCAGCTCATCCCTTTCTGGATGTCGAGCTTAGTCGAATAACGTCCCATATCTCTTCGTAGATATCGGGGACAGTCGCACTCGAGCCCAAGGCTCTATTCACATTTTTGAGCTTTTAGCTCCTTATCCTGGCAACTCCAATCATAACTTCCTTTATCTTTCATGCATACATGTAATGAGTGTTTCACATATCATAATCTCAGTCAATTACATGGATGCACATTCACGTTTTGATCACATTTATCATCGGACCTTAGTCCGGCATTCAGTAGAAATGCTTAGCACACTTTTGCATTCATATGCACATTCACAATTTTCACATGTTTGGAGCACTTAGATAACTCATTCAAAACATATTCTAAAGCAAACAATTAATTGAGTGAGACCGTCTAGGTTACTCACTAGTTTCTCCCGGTTAATGCTCGGAAGATCCAGCAACGTCTGGAGGTTGACGTTCCAGTGGCTCCTCTAAAACAAATAACATATACAGATATCACAATTTGAACAATCGTAAGTGTTTAATAATGCACATGAATGAGATGAAATATGTACAATGCATATTCATGATTATCCCGGGTATCAATCCATCAATTTCTTCACAAGACATTCAACTATCAAAACTCACTTAACTAGCCCCATTCTGTGGGATTTAACCCTCCATACCATTTGAATCCAATCTCATAATCTAATGAACCATTTCAGATCTTTCTCCAAAACAGTGTATTATATCAGACTTCCATCCAAAATTTGAACACCTTAGAGACCGTATCAAGATTCAGCTCCTTCATATAATTTGCAGCCCTATTACTCTAGTTCACTACAAATCAAGAATTACCTCAATAGGAATCCTATAGACCAAGATATCATCAAAATCTTTGGAATACAATCGATAAAATATCCAAATTCATACTCCTTCCACCGGTACCCTTACTTTGATTCGATCAATCATTTCCAATATAATACCAAAGACCATAACTTTTTGTGGAGAGATAAATAAATGTGTTAGGAATCCAATGCTTCAAAAATCAAGTCATTTGGAGGTCTAGAGAAAAAGTTATGACCCAAAAAGTACAATCTGTTTCTCTGCGTCTACGTCTCAGTTTTTGCGTCTGCGTCTTAGTTTCTGCGTCTGCGTCTCAGTCTCTGAGTCTGCGTCTCAGTCTCTGCGTCTGCGTCTCAGTCTCTGCGTCTGTGTCTCAGTCTCTGCGTCTGCGTCTCAGTCTCTGCGTCTGCGTCTCAGACTCATCCACTTAAAAAGGTCATAACTTTTGACTCTGATATCCAAATTTTACCAACTTTATACCGTTAGAAAGCTAAAAGAAAGATCTACAACTTTTCAGAAGGAAACTTTGCCATAATCTATCTAAATCAGGACCAAAGTTCCTCCCAAAGTTGGAACACGAATTTTCGTTTAACTCTCAACATCCTGCACCCAGTTCTCAACTTTGTGACAACTTTTGAGACTCTTAGAGACAGAACTGAAATTCCATGTCTTCATACGAATTGCAGCCATATATTCCTAGTTTACTCCAAATCAAGAATCATCTCATTTAGACAACTACAAAAAATGTTATGGTCAAAATACTGAAACATGCTCAGTGAGAAATTTCCAGACTTTCTAACTTTCAACACTTTACGTCTCCAAACACCAAAAGTTTTCTCAAAAACTAATTTAACACTATAACTGAATTTATTTCTCCCCAACTACCCAGTATTTAAGAACAAACACATGAAGTACATTTTTTATGCAAATGACAATAACCTATCAGCTTTATTTCTCAAACCCCCAACAGTGAGGAATTCTCTAACACTTACTTGCTGAAAACTCCAAAATCTTCAAGCCCTAAACTCCACACGTTTTCGTACTCCACTGAGTGAAATGATAAGCTTCTGGTTTTTCCTTAGAGTAGATGACACACATGGCAAAGTAAGGTTGGTGAAAGAAGGAAGAACTCAAGAGTCCCTTAGAAGATATTTTGCTGAAAAATTCTGTGTTTCGAAGAGAGAAGTTTTAGAAAGATCAAAGTAAAGAAGGGACTTGGACAAGACTTAACCTGCCAACTCTCAAGGAATAGTGACCTACTTCTAGCTAGAGTACAAGGTATAAGTGACACATGTCACTTTCTAAATGATTAAACCCTAACTTAGTTTCTTTGAAAACTAACTCCATTTAGTTCCCCTCTTTCCAATACAACAATCATCTTTACAACCCAACTATCTCCAAATCTTTATTTAATTTCTTTCTTGTTCCCTACTATAAATATATCTCTCTCAATACTCCATAACTTCACCAACATATAAAAATACAATAATTCCACTAAAATTCAAAACATCAAGATCTCACTAACCCATAAAATTTTCAATATAATAACATTCAAGATTCTCAAATCATTCCAATTATACCCGGAATTATTCATGAATGCATGTACAAGTATTTTCATGTGCAACAATCAAGTCTAAGTATGAAGCAAGTTATACATGAACATGTTGAATACATTCCTAACACTCATTAGACACTCACATTTACCAACCTACCCCTTTCCACTAGCAATGGGATGTTACAACTCTCCCCTCCTTAAAGAAATTTCGTCCTCGAAATTCTTACCTGCTTGCTCGAATAGGTGGGGATATTGTCTCCTCATATGCTCCTCTGTCTCCCATGTTGCTTGTTCAGTCGAGTGGTTCCTCCAAAGGACTTTTACCAATGGAATAACCTTATTCCTCAACTGCTTAATCCGTGATCCCACAATCTTGATCGACTCCTCAACATAGCTTAAGTTACTAGCAACCTCGATCTCCCGAAATGGTATCACATGTGTCGGATCGATCGGTACCTTGAGCATACTCACATGGAAGACATTATGCAATTGAGACATCTCATTTGGTAAAGCCAACTTATAGGCCAAAGGTCCTATCCTCTCAATGATCTCATGGGACCAATGTACCTAGGGCTCAACTTGCCCTTTCTACCAAATCTCAAAACTCCCTCGGGGTGACACTCTCAAAATACTCTATCTCCTACATCGTACTCCATATCACGTCGATGTTGATCCACATAACTCTTTTGCCTATCTGAGCCGCTTTGATTGACGGATCAACTTCACCTTATCCACTGTGTCCTGTATCAACTCTGAGCCTTCCATCATTCTCAAGCCCTCTTCATCCCAATACAATGGCGACCGATATTTCCTACCGTATAGTGCCTCGTACGGTGCCATTCCGATACTACTGTGGTAGTGGTTATTGTAGGCAAACTCAATCAACGCTATATATTGATCCCAAGCTCCTCTAAACTCCAATACAGAAGCCCTGAGCATATCCTCAACAGTTTTAATTGTCCTTTCACTCTGTCCATCTGTCTGAGGATGAAAAGCTGTACTGAAGTTCAATTTAGTTCCCATGGCAGTCTGTAAGCTCTTCCAAAATCTCGAAGTAAATCTCGGATCCCTGTCCGATACTATGGACACTGGTACTCCATGCAATCTCACCACCTCATTCACATACTTCTGGGCCAACTGATCAAGTGAGTTATTCTCTCTCACTGGTAAGAAATAGGCCGATTTAGTCAACCGGTCCACTATGACCCAAATAGCATCATGCTGCCTCGGAGTCTTAGGCAAACCCATGATGAAGTCCATAGTGATCCGTTCCCATTTCCACTCTAGAATGGGCAATGAATTCAACTTCCCTACTGGAGCCTGGTGCTCCGCCTTCACTTGCTGGCACGTCATACATCTTGACACGTACTCAGCTACTTGCTTCTTCATCCCAGGCCACCAAAAATGTTGCTTCAATGTGTTATACATCTTGGTAGTATCAGGATGCATAGCATAGGCGGCCATATGAGCTTCCTCAAGGATCTCCTTCCTCAAATCATCTACATTAGGTACACATAGCCTATGTCTCAACCACAAAGTCTCATCTCTCAACTCAAACTCGGACTCGGTTTGCCCTCACTTTCTTTATAAGCTTTACTATATCGGGATCTTTGTTACGTACTTTTACGATTCTATCATGTAGCATTGGCCTCAACTTCAAAGTAGCAACTAGTGCCTCATCTTGCTCCAGATTCAACTCTACATTTAGAGCTCTCAAATGAATCGATTAGGTAACCTCGATAATCTGAATCAAACATACTAGCATTAGACTTCCCGCCAAAGCATCTCGCCACCACATTAGCTTTCCTGGGTGATACTCAATAGTACAATCATAATCTTTTAATAACTCAATCCACCTCCTTTACCTCAAGTTTAGCTCCTTCTGACTCATCAAGTATTTCAGACTCTGATGATCAGTATATATCTGGAAGGTCTCCCCATACAAATAATGTCTCCAAATCTTTAGAGCAAAGACAACTGCAGCTAGCTCTAAATCATGTATCGGATAATTGATCTCGTGAGACCTTAATTGTCTCGATGCATAGGCGATCACCTTGCCATGCTGCATCAGTACACATCCCAAACCTTGATGCGAAGCATCACTATATACCACATATCCTCCAATCCCTGACGGAATAGTCAACACCGGTGCGGTAGTCAGCCGATGTTTTAACTCCTTAAAGCTCTTTTGACACTCCTCACTCCATCTAAACACTACATTCTTCCTCAAAAGTTTAGTCAGAGGGGCCGAGATCAAGAAAACCCTCAAAAATCTTGGTAATATCCATTAATCTAGGAAGCTTGGATCTCGCACACATTTCTGAGCTTCCCAATTCATAACTGCCTCTACCTTCTTTGGATCTACCTGTATGCCATCTCCAGTTACTATATGTCCCAGAAATACAACTTGATCTAACCAAAATTCACACTTACTAAATTTGGCATACAATTGTTTCTCTCTCATAATCTATAAGATCACTCTCAAATGCTCAGCATGCTCCTTTCTACTCTTTGAATACACCAAGATATCGTCAATGAATACAATTACAAATCGATCCAGGTAGGGCTGGAACACCTTATTCATCAAGGCCATAAAAGCTGCGGGGCATTAGTTAACCCAAACGGCATCACTAGGAACTCATAGTGCCCATACACGCCCTGAATGCACTCTTGGGTATATCGACCTCCGCTATCTTCAATCGGTAATACCACGATCTCGAGATCTAGCTTAGTAAATACCGAGCTCCTCGCAATCGGTCAAGCAAGTCATCAATTCTCGGCACGGATACTTGTTCTTCACGGTCACCCGATTAAGCGCTTATAATCGATGCATAACCTCAAAGTTACATCCTTCTTCTTCACAAACAACACCGGCGCTCCCAAGGTGAAACATCGGGCCTTATAAAACCCTTTTCCAACAACTCTTGCAACTGAGTTTTCAACTCCTTCAGTTCCACAGGTGCCATCCTGTATGGGGGAATGGATATAGGAGCAGCACTTGGAACCAAATCAATTGTGAACTCTGTTTCTCGATCTGGTGGTAAACCAGGTAACTCCTCGTGTTAGCCCCAAAAATTTTTAGGATTAATCATGATTAGATTAAATTGATTAAGTTAGATTAGCATTAATTAAGGTGTCATAAATTAATATATGATAGCATTAATGAGTTAGGTGAAGAATTTATGAAGTTAAATATGTTAGTTGGACTTAGGTGAGTTAGGTGTAATTAATGTATTAATTGGGCTTTGGGTCCAAATGAAGTAAGAAAGAAGAGAGGAATGTAATGCAATGGGCTTGAAGGAAAAGAGTTAGTGGGCTTGAGTAAGTAAGGAGGAGAAATGAAAAAGAAGAAGAAGAAAGAAGAAGGAAGTAAGTTGGGCTTAGGCTTATTGGGCTTAAGTAATTTAGAAAGGAGTATATAAGGAAGGAGATAAGTGATTTTGTAGGAAAAGAAGATAGAAACGAAATTTGGAGGAGAGGAAAGAAGAGTGTCGTGAAAGGAGGGAGGAAAAGGAGAAAGAAGAGGCTTGTTAGGGTTTGGCATTTCCATGAAAGTGAGTGGGTTTTTGAAGAAAGTACAAGAAGAAAAAATGTGGAGGAGAGTCTAAGCTTCACTTTGAACCAAGAAACCACTTGGTTGGTTAAGGATTTAAGGTAAGTTCTTGGTTTAAGGTTAAGTTTTGTTTGGGTTTTGGTTAGAAAGATGAAGAATAAGATGGGTCTAGTGATTCTCTTATGAATTTCATGATTTAGATTTTTAGGTATTTCAATTTCTAAACCCTATGTTGATATGGGGTTATTTTCTTGTTATGCTTGAAGGAGGAAAAGAAAGAGGAGAAGAACAAGGAGAGGAACTTCCTTAGGCAAGTTTAAGCAAGGATAAAAGGTGGGTTTCATATTTATCTTTATGTATATAAGCTACAAATGTAAATAAATGCATGACATTAATGAGCTTTGATCACTTGGTTGTTGTATTAAATGTGTGTGATGGAATGATGAATGTGAGTGTATTAAATGCTTGATGATGATTGAAACTGTCATGAAGAAACTTGTTGAATGAATATAATGAAAGACATGAACGATGTATGAAAAGATGATTTAAAAGAAACAATGAATTGGATAAGAACAGTCCAATTTCCTTGTATGATTCATGATTGCTATGTTATGTGGGTAAGGTATTGTCTAAGAACTGCCACGTGCACGTTGACCATGAAGCCTTCGCCTGGTACCGCCTGATTGTGGCATAGGATGATCCAACATTTTGGACTCTAAAGATTTGCCCATATAGACTCATGAAATGAGACTATATGGTTGCCAAAATAAGGACTTACCGAGCCATTTGATGTGTTTCATATGTGATTACATGAAAATGCAAGAATGATGAATGTTTGAATTGTGAGAAATTATGTTTGAGTATTGATGAACATTGCATGATGCATGTATTATGATTGTATTGAAAGATTGCTAAAAGTATGAATAACTAATAGGACTGCTTGATATATAAATATAAATGTGTTACCCACGGAGCTAAAGCTCACCCCTAAAATTTTCGAAAATGGCGGGATCCCGAGGAGCAAGCTTAAAGGCATTTACTCCAAGATTTTCTTTTGATTTTGTATTTGAAATGATTTTTGTAAAATAATGCTTTAGTTGCATTTGGAGAAGATATTGTATTTTGAAACTTCATTATAATTGGGCTTGAAATGCCCACTAAAGCATTGTATGAATATGAAATGATTTGATGAAGATGGAATGAATGAATTATGAAAGCAAAAATGTTCAGTTTTAATGTATTTTGAGAAATCCATGTATGTTTAAGACAATTGAATCATTGTTATAGTTTGGATATGATAGATGATTTAGAGTGTGGCTGTTGCTTCGAATGGTTTTTGAAGATACCTTAGGGTTTAATCATGTTATATGAGGTTGTATGATGAGTTTTATGCGGTGGAAGTCTTAGAATTGAAAATTGGGTAGTTGCATTTTAAGGGGATGTCTGTCAAATTTTCCTAAAATTTGACAATGCTTACTCAATATTAGACCCTCTTGGTATGAATTAGATCAATGAGTCTTCATGAAGATTGTAGTAGGAGTTTAGAGTTTTCCAAGGGTATATCGTTTGCTAAATTTGGAGTTCGGAGTCAAAATATATGATCCTTACTAGAAAAGCAGAAGATAGAAAAGCGTAAGATAGAAATCGGAAGATAGAAAGCGAAGATAAAAATCAAGATAGAAATCGAAGGAAGGAAATCAGAAGATAGAAAAGCGAAGGAAAGAAAGCGAAGATAGAAATCAGAAGATAGAAAAGCAGAAGGAAGGAAATCAGAAGATAGAAATCAGAAGGAAGGAAATCAGAAGATAAAAATCAGAAGGAAGGAAATCAGAAGATAGAAATCAGAATGAAGGAAATCAGAAGGAAGGAAATCAGAAGATAGAAATCAGAAGGAAGGAAATCAGAAGATAGAAAAGCAGAAGGAAGGAAAGTAGAAGATAGAAACCAGATGATAGAAATCAGACGATAGAAAACCAGATGATAGAAATCAGACGATAGAAAACCAGATGATAGAAATCAGACGATAGAAAACCAGATGATAGAAATCAAACGATGGAAAAATAGGACGCTGCAGAATGTAGGAGATAGAATCAGCCTTTGTAGTCTTCATAAGAGTTGTAGATCTAGATGTCTACTTTCATATGGTAAAAGAATGAAAACATTTGGAGCTATATATTAAAAGTTATAGCAATCGCGCCAAAAGAGTTTTGATTCGATTTCGTAAGTGAGCATGGTCCGTTGTTTTGGGCATATTTCCCTCATACGACCTCCAAATGAGGTGAGGCTTGAACCATTGGATTTATAAGACACATATCTTTCACTTCATAAAATCTGGTATCAATTGGAGTTAAATTGAGAAAGTTTGTTCTAAAACAAGTGAAAGGTCAGTTAAGAGGGCATGTTTCGGGTATGAACTCTCTTAGGTTTTTGGAGTGTATCTTGAGTATATGACTCCGATTAAGGTGATTCTTGTTTCAGGGAGAACTTGAGACATAAAGCTACAAATTATATGAATAAGTCAACCCATGATTTTAGTGTATACATGGTGTGTGCTTGCCACGAAGGTGGAGTTACAATTAAGAATCCTGCAAGATTATAAGCGCGGGTTTGGGACAACGAAAGTTGGGCTCCGAAAACGGGTTCCGACGTCTATGGTACTATAGTAAGAGTAAGAGTGTCAAGTTTAAGGTCTCAGCAAGGCAAGTTTCTTGGGGATGGGCTCCACTCGGGCTCACATCCCGGGATAGTCGGGCTCCCGGGATCGGGGTCTGACATCTGTGGTATCAGAGCGAAACCGGGTTTAGGGTTTCCTAGGAACCTTAGTGGGATGTCTAAGGGTCAAGTCAGCATGCATTTTCCTACATGAATTATGTGAAGTATGTGCCTTGCTTTTAAATGCATAACATGCAACATTGTTTTCAAATGAGTGAATTGAATTTGTTTTATGTGAACTAAAGATTTTCACCGATTTTTTTAAATTGAAGGAGTAATGCGCCTCGAAAGAGAACTCGAGGAGCTCAATCTCGCCCAGCTCTCGTTGGAAGCATGCGGATGAGTCGTATGTTCGCAGGATGCAGGACCATTCTGCTTCGATTCCGATGCACCAAGTGTGCAACATGAGCCGCCTCCCTCCTCCTCCTCAAGTGAACCTATGGATCCCAGTTCTTCGAGGCATTCGCCCGGCTTTCACTTATGCCATGGGCCAAGGAAGGCAGACTCAAGTACCGGCCCAGTAGAGAAGAGCGGGCAAGATGATAAGCTCCAAAGTATGGAGCGATTGACTTCAGCGGGACCACTAATCCCGAGGAAGTGAAGATGGTGAAGAGGACCGAGAGGGTCCTAAATCGATGAAGTGCAATGATGATGAGAAGCTCGATTATGCGATCGACTTCTGCGAGGGATGCACCGACTTTGGTGGGAGTCGAGACCAGTGGTCGGGAAGTACCTCCGATCGACATGGAGGAATTCTAGAGGCCTTCGGAGGAAGTACTCGATGGTCTACATGCGAGGATAAGGCCAGAAATTTTGAATCTCGCTCGAGAGGAGTTGAGTGTGGCGAGTCTGAATTGAAGTTCACTCGGTTATCACGGTATGCGCCAATATCATGGCAATCAAGAAGACAAATGCCAGAAATTTGAGGTGGATTACACCTAGGGATCCGAGAAAAGTGGTGATCCACAACTTCCGTGATTACCGAATTGGTGGATCTTGCTCTTAAGTGAGAAATTTGAGAACATCCGGGTTGAAGTGACTAAGAAGAGGAAGAACGAGCGATTCTCGTAAAAGGCATGAGTGCTCCAAAGACTGCTAGGAGCATTAGAACTCGATATCTGCAGAGTGGTGTGGGTAGCAGTGGCCCCACTAAGAGTAAGCGACCTAGGGCTACTCGGTCAAGCTTCGGTCAGGACAAGTCCAGGATGGACAGGTAGAGAATCCCGTGTGATCACCGTGGGAGATTTCACAAGGGAATGTCTGTTGAAGATAGGAGCATGTTTTGGCTGTGGCCAAAGGGGCACCAATCAAGGATTGTCCCAGCGGTCGGCGGAAGGGTCTCGATCTCGGGCCCCAAGAAGAGCGTAAGCAGTGGCATCTCGGCGATTACATGTTGTGGGCGATTCGAACTGCAAGGAAGGCATATCCGCAGGAGACCTAGAGGAGACGAGTCGAGCACCAGCTCGAGTCTTTGCCATGACCAGGGAAGAAGCTGCGGCGCTCAGGAAGTAGTGACGGTATGGCTATGCTATTCGACTCTCTGTTTATGTGTTGATTGATCTGGCTCCACCCATTCATTTGTATCTGCAAGTATGAATATGCATGTTGTGTGTCCCGAGGTTATGGACAATTTTCTGGTTGTTAGTACTCCTTTAGGGGTAAGGTGGTGATTAGTATGATCTATAAAATTGTGAGCTCGATGTCGACGGTGCTAGACCGGTAGTAGATCTACTACCTCTAGACCTTCAAGGTTGGATGTCATTTTGGGATGGATGTCATGGAGAGTATAAAGCGAAGCTAGATTGTAGTTTGAAAGAAGTAGAGTTTGATCTGGCAATGATCGAAAGTGGTTTTCAAGGGGACGAAGTCGCCAGTCTGGATGATCATTTCGGCTATATTAGTGACAATATGATGAGCCAGGTGTGAGGCCTTTTTGGCGCATGTAGTGGATTCGAAGTGAATGTGGCGATTAGAAGATTATCGAGGTTGTGAGGAGTTTCTGATGTATTCGGAAGAATTACCGGGGTTGCCACGGTGAGGGAAATTGAGTTGAAATTGACTTGATTCCTAACCGCGCCAATCTCCATACCACCTTATAGAATGGCTCCAGTTGAATTGAGAGAACTCAAGGAGCAATTGCAGGAATTGTTAGAGAAGCGGTTCATCGGTCGAGTTCTTCACCTTGGGAGCTCCTATCTGTTTGTTAAGAAGAAGGATGGAGCGTGGAGGATGTGCATAGACTATAGAAGGCTTAACAACATGACGATTCGAACAAGTATCCGTTGCCACGGATAGATGATTTATTTGATCAGCTCTGAGGAGCAAGGGTCTTTTGAAGATTGACTTAAGATCGGGATATCATCAACTCCGAATCGAAGTCGATGTAAGTAAGACGACTTCGGGACCGTTCTGAGCACTATGAATTTAGGGTCATGCCCTTCGGATTGACCAATGCCCCACCGCCTTCATGGATCGATGAATAGGGTGTTTAATGAATTCTTAGATCGGTTTGTCATTGTGTTCATTGATGACATTCTGTCTATTCTAAGGATGAAGGAGAGCATGAACGACATCTCGAGATTGTATTGCGAGAGATTGAGAGAGCAGGAGTCAGATGCCAAATTGATGAAGTGTGAGTTTTGGCTGCATGAAGTAGTTTTCCTTGGACATGTGATTTCCAGCAAAGGGATTCATGTTGATCCGAGGAAAGTAGAAGTCTATGGTGAATTGGCAAGAGCCTAAGGCAATGAAAGAGGTAAGAAGCTTCCTAGGCTTGACGAGGTTATTATAGGAGATTTGTAGAAAGATTTTCAATGATAGCTGCCCTATGACTAAACCGTTAAGAAAGAATCGGTGGTTCATATGAAGTGAGGAATGTCGGAAGAGCTTTGAGGAGCTCAAGAACAGTTGACAAGTGCTCCAAAGATTGGTTTTGCCAATGGAGACCAGGGGTATCTGTGTCTGATGATGCTTCGAGGAAGGGTTTAGGATGTGTCTTGATGCGAATGACAAAGTGATAGCTTATGCTTCACGGCATTTGAAGCCATATGAGTTGAATTATCGACTCATGACTTGGAGTTAGCGGTGTAATTTTTCCCTAAAGATTTGGAGACACTACTTGTATGGGGTTCGAGACGAGGGTCTTCACGGACCACAAAAGTCTTAAGTACATTATGAGTCGAAAGAGTTGAACTTAAGCGAGACGATGGTTGGAGTTGCTCGAGGACTATGACCGATGATAGAGTATCATCCAGCAAGGCGAATGTAGTGGCGGATGCTTTGAGCAGAAGTCATCCATAGCTTATGTCTAATCGGTTTACTTGCCTCTGTTGGAGCAGATGGCCAAGTTGAAGATCGCTTAAAGCGAAATGAATCGATGGTGTTATTGCTCAATTCAGAGTGAAACCTATCCTTAGGGAGAAGGTCAAGGAGTTGCAGGAGCGGGATACGTGAATTAAGTAAGTTGAGAGATGAAATTCAACATGGTAGCGATCGAAAGTGCAAGTAAGGGATTATGGGCTAATGGTAGTCGTAAAGCAGGTTGTGTATTCCAATGATAAAGCGATTAAGGATAAAATCATAGATGAGGCACACAATCGCCTTATTCCATGCACCCAGCAACACCATAATGTCTGAGATTTGAAGGAACATTTCGGTGGAAAGGCATGAAGAGGGACGTGGTGAATATGTGAGCGGATGTCTAGTGTGTCGTGGTCAAGGTGAACACGGGCACCTTCAGCATGCTAAAGCCATTGTCCATTCTGAATGGAAGTGGCAAAGGATCACGATGGATTTTTGATGGGTTTGCCTAGACCAAAGAAGAAACATGATGCCATTTGGGTTATAATTGATCGGTTAACCAAGTCAGCCCATTTTACGGCGGTCAAGCAAATGTATTCATTGCAAGTCTTAGCCAGAAGTATATTGATGAAGTGGTAAGGTTGCATGGAGTTCAATTCTATAATATCCGACAGGATCCACGATTCACATCGAGATTTTGGGGAAGTCTGCAGGAGGCATTAGAACTAGGCTGAATTTCAATCTGGCGCTTCATCCTCGGAAGGATGGTCACCGAGAGGACAATCCAGACTCTAGAGGGATGCTTAGAGCATATGTCATGGACTTCAGAGGAGCATGGGATGATCATTTGCCATTGGTCGAATTTGCTTACAACAATTGTACCATTCGAGCATCTGAGATGGCTCCTTATGAAGCCCTTTATGGCGAAGATGCAGGACTCCGATATCTTTGGGATGAGGAAGGTGAGAGGAAGCTAGTGGGACCAGAGTTGGTCCGGATGACAGATTGAGAAAGTGGAGGTAATCAAACAACGACTTAAGCCGCCGCCAGACGTAATGAAAAGCTATCTTAGATGCTAACGAAAAAGAAATGGAATATCGATGGGTGACAAGGTGTTCCTCAAGACGTCTCCATGGAAGGGAGTTATGAGATTGATGAAGAAGGGAAGTTAAGCCCTCGGTATGTGGGTCCGTATGAAGTATTGGAGAGGATTGGGTCGTTGGCCTATAGGTTAGCATTAAAATCGAATTGTCGCAGATTCATGATGTATTCCATGTCTCGATCTTTGAGGAGGTATAGATCGATCCTTCTCACATCATTCGGACCTCGAAGTTCAAATGGCGATGATTTGAGTTATGAAGAAAGACTGTGGCAATTCGGATAGCAAGGATAAGATCCTCGAGAACAAGACAATCAAGCTAGTCAAGGTCCCGTGGAGGAATCATGCGATTGAAGAGGCGACGTGGGAACCTTTGGATGCAATGAAGGAGAAGTATCCACACCTCTTGATAACTTAGGTAAAATTTCGAGGACAAAATTTCTTGAGGGGGAGAAATGTTAGCCCAAAATTTTTAGGATTAATCATGATTAGATTAAATTGATTAAGTTAGATTAGCATTAATTAAGGTGTCATAAATTAATATATGATAGCATTAATGAGTTAGGTGAAGAATTTATGAAGTTAAATATGTTAGTTGGACTTAGGTGAGTTAGGTGTAATTAATGTATTAATTGGGCTTTGGGTCCAAATGAAGTAAGAAAGAAGAGAGAATTTAATGCAATGGGCTTGAAGGAAAAGAGTTAGTGGGCTTGAGTAAGTAAGGAGGAGAAATGAAAAGAAGAAGAAGAAAGAAGAAGAAGTAAGTTGGGCTTAGGCTTATTGGGCTTAAGTAATTTAGAAAGGAGTATATAAGGAAGGAGATAAGTGATTTTTGTAGGAAAAGAAGATAGAAACGAAATTTGGAGGAGAGGAAAGAAGAGTGTCGTGAAAGGAGGGAGGAAAAGGAGAAAGAAGAGGTTTGTTAGGGTTTGGCATTTCCATGAAAGTGAGTGGGTTTTGAAGAAAGTCGAAGAAGAAAAATGTGGAGGAGAGTCTAAGCTTCACTTTGAACCAAGAAACCACTTGGTTGGTTAAGGATTTAAGGTAAGTTCTTGGTTTAAGGTTAAGTTTTGTTTGGGTTTTGGTTAGAAAGATGAAGAATAAGATGGATCTAGTGATTCTCTTATGAATTTCATGATTTAGATTTTTAGGTATTTCAATTTCTAAACCCTATGTTGATATGGGGTTATTTTCTTGTTATGCTTGAAGGAGGACAAGAAAGAGGAGAAGAACAAGGAGAGGAACTTCCTTAGGCAAGTTTAAGTAAGGATAAAAGGTGGGTTTCATATTTATCTTTATGTATATAAGCTACAGATGTAAATAAATGCATGACATTAATGAGCTTTGATCACTTGGTTGTTGTATTAAATGTGTGTGATGGAATAATGAATGTGAGTGTATTAAATGCTTGATGATGATTGAAACTGTCATGAAGAAACTTGTTGAATGAATATAATGAAAGGCATGAACGATGTATGAAAAGATGATTTCAAAGAAACAATGAATTGGATAAGAACAGTCCAATTTCCTTGTATGATTCATGATTGCTATGTTATGTGGGTAAGGTATTGTCCTAAGAAGCATCACGTGCACGTTGACCATGAAGCCTTCGCCGATCGCCTGATTGTGGCATAGGATGATCCAACATTTGGACTCTAAAGATTTGCCCATATAGACTCATGAAATGAGACTATATGGTTGCCAAGAATAAGGACTTACCGAGCCATTTGATGTGTTTCATATGTGATTACATGAAAATGCAAGAATGATGAATGTTTGAATTGTGAGAAATTATGTTTGAGTATTGATGAACATTGCATGATGCATGTATTATGATTGTATTGAAAGATTGCTAAAAGTATGAATAACTAATAGATCGCTGATATATAAATATAAATGTGTTACCCACGGAGCGAAAGCTCACCCCCAAAATTTTCCAGGAAATGAGCAGGATCCCGAGGAGCAAGCTTAAAGGCATTTACTCCAAGATTTTCTTTTGATTTTGTATTTGAAATGATTTTTGTAAAACAATGCTTTAGTTGCATTTGGAGAAGATATTGTATTTTGAAACTTCATTGTAATTGGGCTTGAAATGCCCACTAAAGCATTGTATGAATATGACATGATTTGATGAAGATGGAATGAATGAATTATGAAAGCAAAAATGTTCAGTTTAATCATGTTATATGAGGTTGTATGATGAGTTTTATGCAGGTGGAAGTCTTAGAATTGAAAATTGGGTAGTTGCATTTTAAGGGGGATGTGTTGTCAAATTTTCCTAAAATTTGACAAGATTACCAATATTAGACCCTCTTTGGGTATGAATTAGATCAATGAGTCTTCATGAAGATTGTAGTAGGAGTTTAGAGTTTTCCAAGGGTATATCGTTTGCTAAATTTGGAGTTCGGAGTCAAAAGATATGATCCTTACTAGAAAAGCAGAAGATAGAAAAGCAGAAGATAGAAAAGCAGAAGATAGAAATCAGAAGATAGAAAAGCAGAAGATAGAAATCAGAAGATAGAAATCAGAAGGAAGGAAATCAGAAGATAGAAAAGCAAAAGGAAAGAAAACAGAAGATAGAAATCAGAATATAGAAAAGCAGAAGGAAGGAAATCAGAAGATAGAAATCAGAAGGAAGGAAATCAGAAGATAAAAATCAGAAGGAAGGAAATCAGAAGATAGAAATCAGAAGGAAGGAAATCAGAAGATAGAAATCAGAAGGAAGGAAATCAGAAGATAGAAAAGCAGAAGGAAGGAAAGCAGAAGATAGAAACCAGATGATAGAAATCGGGCGATAGAAAACCGGATGATAGAAATCGGGCGATAGAAAACCGATGATAAAATCGACGATGGAAAAATAGGATGCTGCAGAATGTAGGAGATAGAATCAGCCTTTGTAGTCTTCATAATAGTTGTAGATGTAGATGTCTAATTTCATATGGTAAAAGAACGAAAACATTTGGAGCTATAGATTAAAAGTTATAGCAATCGCGCCAAAAGAGTTTCGATTCGATTTCGTAAGTGAGCATGGTCCGTTGTTTTGGGCATATTTCCCTCATACGACCTCCAAATGAGGTGAGGCTTGAACCATTGGATTTATAAGACACATATCTTTCACTCCATAAAATCCGGTATCAATTGGAGTTAAATTGAGAAAGTTTGTTCTAAAACAAGTGAAAGGTCAGTTAAGAGGGCATGTTTCGGGTATGAACTCTCTTAGGTTTTTGGAGTGTATCTTGAGTATATGACTCCGATTAAGGTGATTCTTGTTTCAGGGAGAACTTGAGACATAAAGCTACAAATTATATGAATAATTCAACCCATGATTTTAGTGTATACATGGTGTGTGCTTGCCACGAAGGTGGAGTTACAATTAAGAATCCTGCAAGATTATAAGCGCAGGGTTTCAGGACAACGAAAGTTGGGCTCCGAAAATGGGTTCCGACGTCTATGGTACTATAGTAAGAGTAAGAGTGTCAAGTTTAAGGTCTCAGCAAGGCAAGTGTCTCGGAGATGGGCTCCACTCGGGCTCACATCCCGGGACAGTCGGGCTCCCGGGATCGGGGTCTGACACCTCGGGAAACACATCTCAGAATTCCTTAACCACTGGAATGTCCTGAACGCTCTGCTCCACCCTAGTATCAATGATGTGGGCCAGATAAGCCTCATTTCCTCCCTATATCAACCTTAATGCACTCATGAAGGATATCATCCTAGCTGGCACTGCCTGACTAATTCCTCTGAATACTACTCTAGGCTGACCAGGAGATTCTAATACTACCTCCTTAGTGTAACAGTTCATGATGGCCCTATGGGCAGTGAGCCAATCCATACCTAAAATCATATCTATCTCTCTCAACTGTAATACAATCAGGTCTGCCTTCAGCTCTACTTGATCAACCTTAACTAAGCACCCTTGCATACCTCACCAATAACAAGAGTGCTACTGAGGTGTACTCACCTCTAGCCCATACTCAAATAACTCCCTAACACAATGCGCCTACATGCCAAATGCGGTGAAATGAAAGAATGTGTGGATCCCGGATCTAGCAAAGCAAATGCCTCTAAATCATAAACAAGAAGAGCACTGCAACCACATCTGGTGAGTCTTGGGCCTCCTGCCGAGTCATGGCATAGACCACGGCTTGAGGCGTCGTGGTCGTGCGCCTCGACTGCAGCCTCGTGGAAGAACTCCAGCTCTCCCTCTATCTCTACCTCTACCTCTCTGTCCAGATCCACCACCTCTTCTCTGCTGGCAGAGCATCACTCCGGATCTCCCACTAACACTAGACTGGGTTCCAAAGAACAACCGGACAATTCGATTTTGTGTTCAAGGAGCCACAAGCCAAACAAGCTCTGTCACATTGAACACTCTCCACGTGCCTTTTCCCACATACTCACATGGGGCCGCTGATTTTGCACTATACTTCGTCCCCACCACCTGTGTAGATCTACCTCTCATTCCTGCTCCGGACCGTCTAAATCCACCGATGATCTGAATGGTCTACTCGCGCTTACTAAAACTCCCGCCAGAATCGCCTTGACTCTCACTAGGCCTCTTTCCTCTGGACCTTGCCCGATCTCTGCTTGCTTCTCTTTCATTACTGCTCAATTCGATTGAGGCGCTCTCAACTCGATGAAAGTGCCCATATCGACCTCGCCAACCTTGATCTGATCTCCATATTAAGCCCATTCTCAAACCTCCTGCACTTGTCTTCCTCTGAAGGAATCAGAACGGTAACATAACCCATCAATTCCTTAAATCGGACCTCATAGTCCGCCACTGACATCTTGCCCTGCTTTAGTTCCAAGAACTCTTGCATCTTCATGTCCAAGTAGACCTTAGGCATGTAGTTGTCTCTGAAGACTCTCAGAAAGTCTTCCCACTTCAATAAACAAGGCCCGTGGTACTTTATGCAGAATAGCAGTTCCACCACCGTAAGTAGGGCCTCGCAAGAGAGACACTGCATAATCGAACCTCTCATCGGGCTCGTAGTCCATCTGATCAAATACTCTCTCTGTCCTCTCTAACCATCCCTCGGCCTCAGGTCTGTGCTGCCATAGAAGTCAACAGCTCCACGCTCAAGCCTATCATACCTCCTCTCCTTCTCTCGAACTCTAGGAGGCAACCCTCGATCGAGGTACCAAGGACTCTTCTTGGCTCCTACAGATCCTTGGTCGTGGGTTGATCAATCTGATCACCTAGGCCAGATGACCTATAAGAAAAGATAACTTCAATCATTATCCGCATTGCTCAAGACATTTCATGCTTATCATTTCTATAAGTCCCAACAGATGCTAAACCATGCTCTGATACCACCTAAATGTAGCGCCTCATCATAGGTATCACCGGACACCCGCAGGTCATTCCGGCACATATCTTACGATGAGGGCACGCTACGATCGATCACTACATCCCTCTCTATGGCATGGTAACATAATTCAAGAATAAAGCATCATAAGAAGATCACAATATTTTAAAACTAACTTTTCCTCATTACATTTCGCAAAAATCAAAGTCTACATCGCCCCATCCACAATATCCATATGTACATCATCAGAAAACCTAATACAGTAGTACTATGCGAATGAGGAAAGTGAATCAAAATTTTCTAAACCATCCAAAAGTATCCCAGCTGACCGACCTTTGAGCCATGACCTCTATCTCCAATCGCAATCTACTCAGCTAGAAGATCCTCTTTAACAACTAGAGTTGTCTCTCGGTCCTGAAAAGACAACGTTGCAATTTTGGTGAGTTTTGCGAACTCAATGAGGTAAACATCATCAATGGTTCACTCAATTCATGCATCAAATCATCGCACATAACATAATATTCACTTCATTGCATATTCACAATGTATCACATTGTTCATATAAATCACACATCAATTATTATTGGCAATGCACGTGAGACTCATTTTCATTTATTATTGTCGTTATGACCGAGTGCCTTTTTTTCTAGCTCATCCCTTTCTGGATGTCGAGCTTAGTCGAATAACGTCCCATATCTCTTCGTAGATATCAGGGACAGTCGCACTCGAGCCCAAGGCTCTATTCACATTTTTTAGCTTTTAGCTCCTTATCCTGGCAACTCCAGTCATAACTTCCTTTATCTTTCATGCATACATGTAATGAGTGTTTCACATATCATAATCTCAGTCAATTACATGGATGCACATTCACGTTTTGATCACATTTATCATCGGACCTTAGTCCGGCATTCAGTAGAAATGCTTAACAAACTTTTGCATTCATATGCACATTCACAATTTTCACATGTTTGGAGCACTTAGATAACTCATTCAAAACATATTCTAAAGCAAACAATTAATTGAGTGAGACCGTCTAGGTTACTCACTAGTTTCTCCGGTTAATGCTCGAAGATCCAGAACGCCTGGAGGTTGACGTTCCAATGGCTCCTCTAAAACAAATAACATATCTGATATCACAATTTGAACAATCGTAAGTGTTTAATAATGCACATGAATGAGATGAAATATGTACAATGCATATTCATGATTATCCCAGGTATCAATCCATCAATTTCTTCACAAGACATTCAACTATCAAAACTCACTTAACTAGCCCCATTCTGTGGGATTTAACCCTCCATACCATTTGAATCCAATCTCATAATCCAATGAACCATTTCAGATCTTTCTCCAAAACAGTGTATTATATCCGACTTCCATCCAGAATTTGAACACCTTAGAGACCGTATCAAGATTCAGGTCCTTCATATAATTTGCAGCCCTATTACTCTAGTTCACTACAAATCAAGAATTACCTCAATAGGAATCCTATAGACCAAGATATCATCAAAATACTGGAATACAATCAGTAAAATATCCAAATTCATACTCCTTCCACCGGTACCCTTACTTTGATTCGATCAATCATTTCCAATATAATACCAAAGACCATAACTTTTTGTGGAGAGATAAATAAATGTGTTAGGAATCCAATGCTTAAAAATCAGGTCATTTGGAGGTCTAGAGAAGAAGTTATGACCCAAAAAGTACAATCTATTTTCTGCGACTCGCCTCAGCCTTACGTATGCTGCTCTCGCCTTACTGCGTCTCGTCTCGATCTCTGCGTCTGCGTCTCAGTCTCTGCGTCTGCGTCTCAGTCTCTACGTCTGCATCTCAGACGCATCCACTTAAAAAGGTCATAACTTTTGACTCCGATATCCAAATTTTACCAACTTTATACCGTTAGAAAGCTAAAAGAAAGATAGACAACTTTTCAGAAGGAAACTTTGTAAGAATCTATCTAAATCAGGTCCAAATTTCCTCCCGAAGTTGGAACATGAATTTTTGTTCAACTCTCAACATCCTGCACCCAGTTCTCAACTTTGTGACAACTTTTGAGACTCTTAGAGACAGAACTGAAATTCAATGTCCTCATACGAATTGCAGCCATATATTCCTAGTTTACTCCAAATCAAGAATCATCTCATTTAGACAACTACAGAAAATGTTATGGTCAAAATATCAAACATGCTCAAAGGAGAAATTTCCAGACTTTCTAACTTTCAACACTTTACGCCTCCAAACACCAAAAGTTTTCTCAAAACTAATTTAACACTATAACTGAATTTATTTCTCCCCAACTACCCAAAGATTTAAGAACAAACACATGAAGTACATTTTCATGCAAATGACAATAACCTATCGCCTTTATTTATCAAACCCCAACAATGAGGAATTCTCTAACACTTACTTAAAACTCCAAAATCTTCAAGCCCTAAACTCCACATCGCCAGACTCCATCGAGTGAAATGATCAGCTTCTGGTTTTCCTTAGAGTAGATGACACACATGGCAAAGTAAGGTTGGTGAAAGAAGGAAGAACTCAAGAGTCCCTTAGAAGATATTTTGCTGGAAAATTACGTGTTTCAAGAGAGAAGTTTTAGAAAGATCAAAGTAAAGAAGGGACTTGGACAAGACTTAACCCGCCAACTCTCAAGGAATAGTGACCTACTTCTAGCTAGAGTATAAGGTCTAAGTGACACATGTCACTTTCTAAATGATTAAACCCTAACTTAGTTTCTTTGAAACTAACTCCATTTAGTTCCCCTCTTTCCAATACAACAATCATCTTTACAACCCAACTATCTCCAAATCTTTATTTAATTTCTTTCTTGTTCCCTACTATAAATATATCTCTCTCAATACTCCATAACTTCCCCAACATATACAAATACAATAATTCCACTAAAATTCAAAACATCAAGATCTCACTAACCCATAAAATTTTCAATATAATAACATTCAAGATTCTCAAATCATTCCAATTATACCCAGAATTATTCATGAATGCATGTACAAGTATTTTCATGTGCAACAATCAAGTCTAAGTATGAAGCAAGTTATACATGAACATGTTGAATACATTCCTAACTCTCATTAGACACTCACATTTACCAACCTACCCCTTTCCACTAGCAATGGGATGTTACATGAAAAATAATTGCAAATTTTGGGTAAGTTTTGCGAACTTAGTGAGGTAACCATCATCGATGGTTCACTCAATTTATGCAACATATCAAGTCACATAACATTATTCACATTTTTGCATACTGGATCTCATTTCACAATTTCACTTGACCTTAGACAATTTAATACATTTCATTTAATTTGGCAGTCACAACCGATTAATTTCATACAACACTGAAGCATAATACATTTGTTTCATAAATCACATTCAGAAGTATCACATGATTGGTACCACAGAAGCATAAGGCAGTTAGCCTTTCACTTAATCAAAGAGATTAAAATTAGATGCAAATGACATGCGCATATGGCACTTTTCCAATTTAGTTCGTTGTTGTGACCGAGCGCCTGTACTGTCCCAATATGGGAGCATAATCGTTGAGCCTGAGACTCTGAACTGTCCCAATATGGGAGCATTAATCGTTGAGCCCGAGGCTCTGAATCACTGTGGGGCTTGAGGCCCAAATATAATCGTTGAGCTTGTAGCTCTCGGTGGCTGCTCCGGTCACAACTGTTATTATCTGATCATGCCTTGTATGCATGGAATATATAGGTCAAAATGAAACCATATCAACATCTCAATCATTTCCAATTATCACATTCAACCAATTAGTTCACAATTTTTCACATTAAAACCACACTCACATTTAAAACATAGAGTTCCCAAATTCTCAGACAACAACACTTATATGTCATAATCTCCCAATACATCGGACACCTTCAGTTCGGAATCCAGACATAAACAACGCACAATCCCACCATTCTTCTCCACAGTATTATAATTGCAAAATAATAAAAAATTATAATTGAGAAACCATCTAGGTTACTCACAAATAGCTCCCGAAACAAAAGCCTGGAAGTCTCGACAACGTCTGTAGGGTGACGTTCCAAAAGCGCCTCTAAACCAGTCAAAATATTCAAACATTACCAAATGTACACTCAGAAATAGTTAATAATGCACATGTATGCATGTTCGTGACATTCCCGGCATTACACAAAAATTTTCCGTTACAAAATTTTCTTCTAATTTTAGAAACTCATTGATACCAAAATCACTCAATTCGGACCTTTATAGGTGTAACATCCCATTACCGGTATGAAGGGCATATCGATAATTTGGATGAATTTAGACTAGGTGCATTTATAATTTGATTTGCATATGCATTCATAGCCCCTATATTAATGATAAATGATTATTATTGCACTAGCATATGTATGTACATACATGTATGATATATTTCCGACCGGATTGTGAAAATCGGAGATTTTGTGATTTTAAGGTTAATTGTACTTCGATTAGTGAATTGGAGTGTCAAATTGAACTTTAGGGATTTGAATTATGAAATTGGAGTGTAGGATTATGCAATTTATATTTTTGGAGATTTATAGAAATTTTTCTGGAATTTTGGAGCAATAGGTCTGGACCAAAAAATGTGCATAATGACTGATTAATTGAATTCCAGTTCCGAGATTGATTGAAAATTGGTAGGAGATAATTGGAGTTATGATTTTAGGAGCTATTATTCATAGTTATTGGAATTCGGGAGAAATTAGAATTAGAAATTGGATCGAGGTTGTTCGGATTGGTCTTGTGGCAATTTCATTTGCCAAACAAGCCTTAAGTCCCTTAGGTTTATAAACTTCTTCCTTTGAAAATTGCCAATCACGATGCTTGCTTTCCTTTGAAAGAAAACTTGAAATTTCTCCTTCCTTCATCGTGATTTCTTCTTGATTCCTTCTTGCCATTTGTTCCTTTCCTTTGCCTTGAATCTATTTGTTGATTTAGTGTTGAAGAAGATGAAAATGGGTTTGACTTTGGGTATTGCCGTGGGTGTCGATGAGTTGGGATTAGAGTGAGTCTTGAAGATTTGAAGCTCTTAATCAAGTAAGCTTACTTCTTTCTGGCCTAGACAGTTAGATTTGTTGATTTATTGAGTTAGATTGATGATTAGTTTAACTATTGAGTGATTGCTTATGTTAGGGTTTAGGATGATGATTTTGCTTGATTTGATGTTGATAATTTAGGGATAATGGTTATTTGGTGGATTGAAGGTGAGAAATGAGTGGAGTTTAGTATATAAAGTTGTTTAGGAGTGTTTAGAATGGATTTGGATGGATTTATATCAGAAGATCTGAGAAATTTCTGGGTTTCGGACGCAAATCTGGGTTCGTATGTCGCGACGTGTGATGAACACGCAGCGGCGAGCCATCCCTTCTTGCACGTCGCAACGAATATTTATTCGTACGTCGCAACGAGCTGATTTCTAGATCACGCCGCGACGAGTGGATGTGTGCGCCGCGGTGAGCGGATTTTCATCTACACGTCGCAACGAGCAGTAGCGCATGTCGCAACGAGCAGAAGATTTCACGACGCGGCAAGGGATCAGGCGCCGCGGCGAGGGCGCTTCTTTAGGCCGAAAATGATGTGTTTAATTGGAGAATTTTGAGGTTAAATTTGCATTAGTTAGAAATTGATTGGAGTATAGTTAATTGAATTATGGTGTTAGGAATTGCTATGGATTAGAGTGAAAATGCGGAATTGAGATAATTTGGGAATAGGGTCGGAAATGTCATAACATGTATAGTACGTACATTATTCGATACATATACATCATTGAGTATTGGAATTGTACAATTAGTAATATTTGGATATTATGATTATTGTAGAGGCTCAAATGGATCGTCGATCATTTGACGTAGGCGAGACTTCCCGGCAGTGGCTCGGAAGTTCTGAGGTGAGTAACGTAGTTGGTTTCTCAACCTATATGTGCTACATTTTATGCAATTATGCCATGTGGAGTTAAGGATGGATTATATGTGTTTGTTTTGATTGATTTCGGACCACTGGTGTCATATGTGAAATGTGATATAGAAGTGTAACTTGTGCATAAATTGAATCTGATTGGCTTAAATGAAAAATTGGACATAGGATGATAGATTGTGACACGATTGTGGTAAATTGGAATATGTGCATTCATGCCATTATGCATGATCGATAAAGGCGGTTGTGACCAAGTGCGACCATTTGATTCGTAGCTTTAAGCTCAACGCATGTGGCCTCGTGCTAACGATTTTCGAGCTTTATGCTCAACGTATCAGGACTTCAAGCCCAATGTTTTCAGAGCCAATGGCTCAACGTAAATGAGCTCAGGCGCACGGTCACAATAACGAAATAAAATAGAAGAGTCACATGTACATTGCATATATGAATATTCAAATGTGAATTGTATGAAAGGCGTATCGCCTTATAAATGTGAAATAGAATGCATGTGATTCTTAATTGTAAATATATGATTTAGTGTGAACTGTTTGGTTATGCATGAGTTGGGTGGACCATCGATGATGGTTTCTCACTGAGTTCGCAAACTCACCCAACATTGCATTTATTTTTCAGGACAATGATAGTTTGACTCCTAGCTCTAGTTAGCGAGACTTTTCCTGCTGTGTGAGTGCTGGCGAGAGGAGCATGGCCCACAGGTCGGTCAGTTGGGATCTTTTGGGATATTTTGGGGGATGATCTAGTTAGGAGTTATGTTAGTCCTTTTGGTTCTGTACAGCTGTAATCGGATAGAATTGTAAACTTATTGTTTTAAGAAATGAAAGGAGAAGTATCTTTGGTTTTAAAATTTAGTGAAATTAATATTACTACTTTATTATATTGATGCCATGAAGTTTATAGAATGATCGAATCATAGTGCACCCTCATCGTAGGATATGCATCGGTACAACCTACAGGCGTCCCAGTGTATACCCTACGGTAAGGGGGCGCTACATTAGGTCCAATTATTAATAAAATACGGACCAGAAAAATAATTATCCGGTCCTCTCACTTCGACCTAGTCAATCCCTGTCAATTTCATCTCTAAAAATTCCCAATTTCACATATAAATGAAATTAAATATTATACGAATCCGATGCCTCGGGAATCAGGTCAATCGGACGTCAGATAAAAAAGTAATTGACAAAAGAAACAAATTAAGACAAAAATAGAAATAATAAATAAAAAAAATAAAAAAAATATTAATTACTTTAAAAAAATCAATCTAGCGAGGGCGACATATCGCCCTCGCGAGATGCGAGGTCTGAAATTTTCGATTTATTTTTTCAAATCAATTTTCTATTTTTCACAAAACCAACCCTCCTTTCTTCCCCACTACACAACTTTTACCACACACATCCAAAAATCACAAATTCGGTCTCGTTGGAAAGATATTGAAAAATCCTACAAGTTTCTTGAAGAGTTAAAAATCCAATCTCACCTCTAAGGTTGTCAAAAATACATTCAAAGACACTGCCTCATCACACATTTGCCATAACAATACAGCATCTTTCTAAAAATCATAACTTTTCATCCCCTTTGCCAAAAATTCCAAATTTTATATCAATCAAAAGAGAAAAACAAACGCTATATCTCTCATGAACAACTTGGAGCCAAATTCAATTGCTCAATGGGTCAAAAATTCAATTAAAGATTCTGCCCATACATTGCACCTGAACAGTACTCCAATTTTCTAAAAACCATAACTCCTTACCCAAATGTCCTAAAAATGCATACTTTATATCCATAAAAAGATTAGATTACATACTAAAATTTTCATGAAGGGATTAGAAGCCAATTCCAATTCTAATTAGGTCAATTTTGCCCATGAATATGACTGCCCGATAACTAGTGGAATACCTAAATCAAATCCCACCTTTGAAAATTCATATCTCACGATTCTGACATCCAAAATTCACATATTAGACCTCATTTTAAATCTAGTTCATCCCTCTAAAACTTTCCATAAGGCCACTTGTGCTAATTAAAATCACAAAAATCCAGAATTTAGCTTCAATATCCAATCACTACAAAACCTATACTTAGAACAATTTCTAGCACCAACATATTAACATCCAAAAGTCAACAGGTCATAACTCTCAACATACATATCAAAAAATTGCATACTTAATGGCGACAGAAAGATAACAAGGAAAGATTCAACTTTCATTTAGACCAATTTCACAAATTCAACCTCAATCAATCTAGAAAAATTCATCAAAAGTTCAGGTCATCAAGCTCGAATTACTGTTCATACTGCATCTATACTTCACTTTCAAAGCAAGATTCAACACTCTTCTAATCAAAATTGGGCAGTACTTCCTTCACAAGAAATGTACCCAAATGTCTCAATTTTAATTTAAGACAAACGTCACCTCAATTGCTTAACTACACAACTAGTTATGGCAAAAACATTGAAACATGTATAAGGTAACTTTTCCAGCTTTATGTAGCGACCCGAACTTTGCGTACTGGGTGGGTTTCCCGCGCACCTCAAGAGGCCCGCAACCGCTACCGGGGTGGATTTCCCCTCGGTATTGTCCTCTTTGGTACTTGGATGAGTCACCACTCAAGACCCAAAACCTCGAGGTCTTGTTGCTTAAGTGCGACTCATCCAAGTACCAAAGAGGACAATACCGAGGGAAATCCACCCCGTAGCGGTTATGGCCTCTGAGGTGCTGGAAACCCACCCAAGACGCAAAGTTCTGGTCGCTACATAAAGCACCTTTTATGTAGCGACGAACTTTGCGTCTGGGTGGGTTTCAAGCACTCAAGAGGCTCATGATCGCTACGGAGTGGACTTTCCCTCGGTATTGTCCTCTTTGGTACTTGGATGAGTCACCACTCGAACCCAAGACCTCAAGGTTTTGTTGCACTTTGGCTCAATGGTAAGAGGCGTGCACTTAAGTGCAACAAAACCTTGAGGTCTTGGGTTCGAGTGGTGACTCATCCAAGTATCAAAGAGGACAATACCGAGGAGAAATCCACCCCGGTAGCGATCTCGGGCCTCTTGAGGTGCGCGGGAAACCCACCCGGTACGTAAAGTTCGGGTCGCTACATAAAAAAAATTATACTGAGTTTTGACTGAGTGATGTAGCACGCCACCCTCACAGGGCACAGACTAAGATATCACCATCGATGTCGGGTTCGGGTCATGCGGAAGTGAGGTGTTACATTTGTAGGAAAATCCCGGGAGGAACATCACATGCTCCAGCAGCGGAAAAACAAAAATTTTGTTACCGGGACCATCCCGAAAGCCAGGATCCATGTGTCTGTATGAAGACTCAAACCTAAATAGCCAATAGAGACTATCTCTAAAGGTATCCACGCAGAGATCAGAAAACCTAACCAGGGCAAACCCTTTTGACTCGGGAATAGCTAGAACAAATTAAAGGCTGCTAGACCTTACCTTTGTCCTTGGAGAGCTAGGAATCAACGTTGGAGAAGAAGAAGAATCGATGGTTGCTTGAGAGGAAACTTGAAATCTTATTTTTAAGCTTTAACCTTAACCATTAAGTAAAGCTTTGTCTTCTCAAAACCGATGAACCTCTCGGCCATCTACTTCTCAACTCTCATATATATATGTCTATAATATTTTAAAGACAATAAATCATATGAGTGGAAGGCCATCCACGTGGATGCCTTAAAGGAATAAACTAATAATGGTTTTGACTTTTCAAAACCTTTATCTTCTTCCTTTTCCCATTCCAACGCACATGGCAAATAAATATATTTATTAATTAATTAATTACTTAATTAATTAATCAATATATAATTGCTAAGGTCCAGTCTAACTGGGCCTGTCCTACCACCTATTTCGGGCCCCGGTGCTAAAACGACCGAAACCTTTCTTAGCAATATTGATGTCGCGATCTCATCGGGACATATCCCAATCTCATTGGGATCCATTTAATCCTAATGCTCTCCAATAATTGGAACTCAGTCCAATACTATTTTACAGATTCTCTGAATCACTCTTATGCGTGTGACCCTTTAGGTTCCCGGTTATGTTGGCCACTTAGATTAACAATTAATCTGAGCAAGTCATGAGTGGCGTCTAGCAACACATCATGACCCCCAATTGACCGGAAAGTAATTGGTTTGATGAATTCATCACGAACCGATCACAAACCCTTCCATGACAATTATTCTTGTGCAATTCGTCCTTTCACCATCCTATACCCCACTTGGTTATGAGTATGGTCAAAGTGTCAACTCTTACTAGATCGAGTCTAGCCAGTGATTTCAGTTCTCGCCTTAGACTCATTACTTAATATGTCAAGGAAGACACTTCTTCATGACACATCTACTCGCCGAGATTTCAAGTAATGATCCCGACAAGAGGTCATGGGTATCTCTTCCGCTATCACGTATGATGAATCCTTTATTGGCTACTCAATTACCTTGAATACCTCAAACTGCACTCAAGCACCACCCTATGAGTAACCTCCGAAGGCAACAAGGAATGGAGTCAAAGCACGTAATCAAGATTCAAGATATCCTTGAGTACCTCAAGTCTAAGGATACTTGCACCATTGTTATGATGAGATCATCACCGACATTTAAATAGGACATCCATGTGATGATCTCATGGCAGTCATCCAATGTACTTACTCTCGTTAGTAAGCATCCACATGTCAAATCTAAATATCTCAATATTTACGCTTCGAGATCCACCGCTGATCCAATCAAGGAGTATGACATGAGTTAGTCTATCCGGATTAACGATGTCCATTCTCGTTAATCCTATGACTAGGATAATTTAGATCTTGACATAATTGCACATGATAGGAATCTCAGTAGTATGATCACATGATAATTTCCTTCATGCTATGTCATATATCATGGACTTCATTAATTCGATTTAAAGATCAATATCAATTCATAAACAATATTCATGAACATCAAATTAATGAAATATGTCTTTCTTTATTTATTCATAAAGTCTGCACACGACTTTGAATAAAACGCGCTAAAGAGGATTGCCTTTAGGGCACAATTAATAATCAGATCCTTGAATAAGTCGACTTACCCAATGTACAAGTCGACTTATCGGTACTGGACATGTGTAAGTCGCCTTGCATAAGCACACAAGTCGACTTACACTTACAACATTTAAGTGGTATCAGAGTCCAGAAGTATGAACTTCTATGGGCATTTATTGAAACATGGGTAAAGTCACTTACATTAAAGTCATGTCATAGCAGATCGTAGCAACTGATCCCTAGTTTGAATCCCGTGGGTATGAGTTATACGCATGGAAAAGTGTTAAGTGTTTTAGTGTGAAAAGAAAAACGAAATATCAGCCTTGAGCCAATGTGGATTATGGGCAATTGGGAATGGGAAAAGTAAAAATAGGAGGGCGCAAGGCCCAAAAGGCCGAGGCCTTTTTTAGGACACGAGGCCCGAGAGGCCGAGGTCCTACAGATTATTAATGATATTCACATTGTACTGTGGTTATAAACCCTTGAATGTGATATGAATGTGAAGACAGTGATATGGGCTGATTTAGGAAAGAAGTGATATAAAATTGAATAATGAGTTTTCAGTGTATAAATTGGGTTGAAAGAAAACGAAATTTGCGATACCCTGGAGGGGTCATTTTGGACATGGGAAGAATATCGGTTAAAAGTGATAAGAGTTAATGAGTTAGCATAAAAATATGTCTATGATTGATTAAAAGCTCAGGGATGACTAGGAAATTGTGATTATGATGATTATGTCCGATAAAATGGGATAAGTGGAAATGAAAAAAAGGCAGGTAAAGGTTCACTGTATTTATGTTGATATGAGTATGATGGAATATATTGTAGTGTAACTGAAGAATTGTTAGAATGAAACGGAAAAGATGAGATTAAAGTGTGCAAGCCCGTCAAAAGAAATAACTTTCTATGACTGTGAAAGGATAGATTTGGAGTTGAAGTGTGATAAAAGTTGTGATTTGACGTAATAATATGTCTGAGATACTGAGATGACATTTCTTGATGCTTCTGCGTCTATAATTTGAAATAGATTGAGAATATACATATGGACAATGAAATAATAGAAACATGGCCTTATCAGTGCGTAAAATGCGCCTAAGTTTGGGTTGCATGTGAGTATGCAATTATGGAAAATATGATGAAGCAAAGGAGTAGAGTGAATGTAAATTCTATAATTATGATAAGATGTTGCATAAGAAGAAGAGGTAAATATTGGGAAACTGGCACAGAATCGCTGTCAATATGTGGGGTAAAGTGAGGTAAAAGTGCAGGCCACGATATGGGGCTACAAAAATAGGTTTTTGCTATGATCAAATAGCAACCTCCAGTTATGGACAGGAACAAGGATAGAAATGTTATCTAGAGTTAATTGGAATGTAAGTAGCAGTAGAGAATTTGAGTACATGGCTATATGATCTAAAGACATCTTTCAATAAGATGTCAGAATTTTGAATGGTATCAGCCAGGGTGTAAGTGTAAATGAAATTGCTTAATGCCTCATTGAGCCTTAGTATCGAGGATACATCGACCATAGAAATCATGAGACAAATTGATCTTTTAAAGATCTTGTGAAAAGTTGTAATTGATTTTTCTTGAGCTATTAGGAATGATATTACTAATAGGTGAGTGACAATATCAAGGTTTGTACCAAGAATTACTGATATAGGGTCAGAAAACCAGGTAATTAAATTTATGACCAATGAAGACAGCCTTTCCATGACCAGTAGCTGGGATCATAAGCTCTTCTCTCAATTCAACAATGGAATCGAGTAATTCTTCCATAGTGGGCCAAGGCCCCTCGCTTGAGTCAATCGAGTTTGCTTTAGAAAGGAATTGACAGACGCAATGGAGGGAATTTTGAAATAAGATGACAGGTCTCCCGAAAAAGTTGTGATGCACTGTCTCCTTTATAAAAAAAATGATAAATAAATAGTGAGGTAAAAGAGAATATTGGAGTTAGTTCCATAGCAAAGATTCAAGCATAAGGGGAGAAAAGGCTATTGGGAGTATATAGATTTTTGTTGATGTAAAATATCCAACAATTCGAGGAGACATTCTTATTCATGTGAGGTGAAATTTGGATCACATCATAGGCTATGTTTTTAAATCTATTTGGGAACCATAAATTATATTTGATAAAGGGGTTTTCAAAGCAGAAAATTATGGTTGTAGATAGATTGAAATGTGTGGAGCAACAGGTATAAATGAACACACATTAGCATAAGTCAATGTATAATCATTGGGAAAGTGATAGAACTGCTGAAATCTGTCGAGAAAAAGGAAGTTCAATGAAAAATTGAGGATAGCACGTAATCATATTACTGCATTGAGAAATTAGTTACGCAAGGAATTACAAGAACTAACTATAAGCATAATGAGTTTGAGGTTATATCTATTTGAGTTAACAATACCCCGATAGGATTATGATATTGAAGGTTAATGTGATCCAAGCAAATCCAATTCCTCTCATTCCAATTCCAATTCAACAAGCATACCAATTAGACAAGAAATCAGCCAATATGTCATCAATACCTACACTTGGACAAATAGCCACAAATTGGCAGCACCTAAACTCAACTTGCTTCCCTTAATTTCCATTCATCTTTAATCACAAAATCCACTTCAAACTATCCTAATTTTCATACAACACATACTACCTTTACATGCTTTGTTTATCCTCACACAAACATACATTCATACCCAAACAATCCGACCATAAGCTTCATGACATGAATGCACCAATAAGCACAATAAGTGCAATTAATAACAAAACAAGACATAAAACTCAAAGCTTACCTAATGAAGCTTCAAATCTTCCAATCTTCCAACTTATCCCAAATTTCCTAACTCTCACTCACCATATATGATCATCATCTTCTCAAAAATGTGAGGTTTCATGTTAGCCTTTTAAGTGAACTAAAAAGAAGATAAAGCCAAGTAAAGGAAGGCAGGAAAGATGAGCAAAAATTACCAAGGAAGCAAGGAAGAAGAAGATCCACGAAGAAGAGGGGAAGAGGAAACCTACATGGGAGAAGAAGGAAGCACTTAAAAGAAAACTAATTACCTTTCTCACTTTTAACATAAAAGTTTCGTGTAAGAGTAGCTTACCAAGGTGATTAAATGACAATTAAACTTAAGGCTAAGTAGGCAAGTGACGAGTGTCACTTGCCACTTGTCCTGCTTTTACACACTCTTCGGGTCTCTTTCCAATTCCAATTCAATTTCTACTCCAAATTCCAATGGCTCAGAGTTATAAATTCTAAAATCATGTATCAAATTTTCCAGTGCCATTTGGCTCAATGGTAAGAGGCGTGCACTTAAGTGCAACAAAACTTTGAGGTCTTGGGTTCGAGTAGTGACTCATCCAAGTACCAAAGAGGACAATACCGAGGGGAAATCCAACCCGATAGCGATCGCAGGCCTCTTGAGGTGCGCGGGAAACTCACCCGGTACGCAAAGTTCGGGTCGCTACATGAAAGATCCAGGGTCTTGACATTTCACAGGTATTTGCGGTTTGAACAAGGCTGACACATTGGAACTCACTTGGACTCTCTCATTTGGCCTAAACTTTCTCTTGTTAGTGCACAAGTCCTTCAGATATTTAGCATAGGCCGGAACTCTCTTCACTAAATCAAGCAAGGGAACATTCACTTCTACTTTTCCAAACAAATCAATGATTTCTTTTTCATGCTTGATTTCATTCATACGCTTGCTCATCAAATATGAATTTGGAAAAGGAAGGTCTTGAAGACTTACCTGCTTACCTTTGTCGGCTTGCTTGCTTGACTCTCCATGTTCAGTTTGATCTTTGTAACTCTCTGAAGTAGCTCCTTTATTTCTCGACACATGCCTCTTTTCTTTCAATAATGCTTCTTCCCTCACACTTTTAGATTTCTTGATCTTTTCCTTAGGTGGAGGCATTACTTCACTCTCAATCTCCTCATCACATGCCTCTTCATCTTCTTGAGGATTAAACCTCACTTGTTTCCCACTCTGAAGGACGATTGCATTAAGACTCTTGGGATTCATCACAGTATTTGAAGGAATAGTTCCACTGCTTTTTGCTTGATTCTCACTCATGTTGTTGGACAACTGAGTGACATATGAATTAATGTTCTCTGCCTTGGTCTCCCATTGTTCCATTCTTTTCTCCAAGGCATTGAACCTAGCAACAGTTTTTGAGGAATCCTGTTGAATAAGAGAAGCAGTGGCATTAAACTGGTTAGTGTTAGAATCCCTCTCTTCCTTCATCAAAGTCATCATGCTATGAAGCAACTGGTTGTTGTCTTCCTTTGGTGGGACCATTAGGGCTTGTTGTTGATTGGGGAGCTAGTTAGTGGAAGTATCAGCTCCTCCCCTTTGTGGAAATCTATTTTGAGCCCTGCTTTCTTCATTCCTCCAACCGAATCTTGGATTAGACTTCCATTCTTCATTGTATGTGTTGGAGTATGGAATCCACTTCTGATTTGCTCTCCCTGGATACACTACTGACACCTCTTCATATCTTCCAGGGCATACACTTGATATGTGCATCACCGACCCACAAGTGTCACAACTAGGTGCAGTAAGGTCCATTGATGATGATGGGCGATGCACATTCAAGTTCTTCAATTCGGCAGTAATACAAGAAAACTGTGATGTTATCCTGTTCTCCAGTGAATCTACCTTTGTTTCCAGACTCTCCATTCTTTTGGCTTGAGCTGTTAAAGCTCCTAATTCATGCACTCCTCTGGAATCTCTCACACTGTACTGTTGATGGTTCAAGGCCATCTCCTTGATCAAGTCCCATGCTTCCAAAGCTGTAAGATCAATTAAAGAACCTCCAGATGCAGCATCCAACATACCTTTCTCCTGACTCTTCAACCCATCATAGAAATATTGCACCAATTGCTCATCGGGAATTTGGTGATGGGGGCATCTGGATAATAGGTCTTGGAAGCGATTCCAGTAGTCATACAGTGATTCATCATACTCTTAGCTAGCTGAATAAATTTCCTTCCTCATTGATGAAGTCCTAGAAGCTGGGAAATACTTCTCCAAAAAGGCCTTCCTCAGATTGGTCCAGCTATGATAAGCATTGGCCACATGCCTCGGAAGACTCATGTACCACTCCCGTACTTTTCCTTCCAAGGACAAATGAAATACCTTCCATAGCACTTAGTCCAAAGTAGCTCATACTGGCTTCATACTCTGGCAGATCATCGTCAAAGCTTGTAGGTGCATGTACGGATCGTGTAGCATCCCACTCCCGCCAAGACCCGAACCCGACATCAACAGTGATGTCCGAGTCCGTGACCCGCGAGGGTGGCATGCTAGAGCAGTCAATACTTTTTAAAACTCGTTATGACACTTTCCTTTTAAAAAAACGATTGAGTGCGCATAGAAATCAGTAAACAAATTTGGGCCCGCAATACTAAAACATTTCCATACAAAAACAATTTCGATCAATCACCATCTCAAACTTCAAATCATTTCATATACATATACTCATCACTAAATCGGGCCTTATACCATTTCAATACCAAAATATGGAAATGCCAAATTACACATAATCCAAATTGACATTTATGCAGACGTGAACCGATCCCGACCCTTACTTTGGCTCCTTGCAGGAGACATACTCCCGTTTCACTAACGGGGTACTCTTCGATTCCTGAAAAATAGATGCAATGTTGGGTGAGTTTGTGAACTCAGTGAGAAACCATCATCGATGGTTCACTCAACTCATGCATTCACAAATCATATCCACAGTATATCACATGTTAACACATTCATAAAATCACATGCATTCAATTTCAGTTTCACAAGACACCTTTGATCATTCATATATGCAATATGCATGTGACACTTTCATTTTCTTTTCGTTGTTGTGACCGTGCTTTGAGTTCATTTTCGTTGAGCGGTGACTCAAATCGTTAGGCGTGATATGCCTGCAGCGAGCTGAGGCTCTAACGGTCGTTGGACACGAAATCTCGCGTTGAGCTTAAAGCTCTCATATACATTGGGCGTGATATACGATAATCCCCGTGAAGGGCACTATGCATTGAGCTCGTGGCTCAATACGCTAGTACCACCGGTCACAACTATCATTATCGATCATGCAATTATGCATGAATGCACATGTTCACTTTTCATTTCGATAACACTTTTTAGTTCTTCGGACCTTTGGTCCGGTATTTCGATCATATGCACATTCAATTCATTTCACTCATGCATTACAATCCAATTCGCTAATGCATTTATACACAATTATTCACGTTTACACTTCAATATCGCAATCCAATATTTCGAACACCCATGGTCCGAAATCAATCAAAAGCAATCACACACACACATCCATCCTTAACTCCACATGGCATTAATGCATCTAATATTAAACACATAAAGGCTGAGGAACCAACTAGGTTACTCACCTGCACTTCCGAGCTACAGCCTGGAATTCCCAGCATATCCGTGGAATTGCTCCATCGGTGCCTTTCAAAACAGTCAAATAATCTCACATTACCAATTTTACCGATTTCAATCAATAATAAATATTTAACAAATGCGATAAATACTATACATGTTATGACATTCCCGATCCAAATTCCCGAATTCTTATCAATTCAATATTCTTAGTCTCCAAATTCCAATTAATCATTTAGAAACCAATTCATTTGAAATCACCCTTAAACTCATTACTTGTAACAATCATCTCATAATCACTTAATTTCATTTCTCCCAATTTGTAATTTCTATTCTCTCAAATGCCATTTTGATCCATAAACAATCCAATTTAAATCCCACAATTCTCCCAATTCAAAAACCTCAAAATCTCATATTCGGAAATCAGTCTCCCTCACCGCGACGTCCGATCCTTCGTCATGCGTAAAATTCGGCCATTGTCATGACGACGACGCTTCCGACGCGACGACGTGCAGCCTACTGACTCGCTTCATTCATGCGCATTTAATTAAAAATCAATTATTCGTCGCGACGTGCGAGTTAAAGGGGCTCGCCGCGGCGTGTTCATCACACGTCGCGACGTGCGAACCCAAAAACTCGTCCAAAACCCAGAAATTCATCTGATTTTTCTGATCTAACTCATTCAAATCCATTATAACCACTCTCAATCAGTTTTAAACCTTAAACTCAACTTATTCCTAACCTCATATCATCATTTAAACCATCTTTTATCAAAAACCCAAATCAAAACCAACGAAAACCCTATCATCGCAACTTTCCAAATTTCTTACTCAAATCAATGATCAAATGCAACGATTTAAGGCATAAACACATAGAAACTTACTTGATTCAAGCCAGCAACCTTCGAAAATCTTCCAAAAACTCCAAATCGCAAGATGCTCTCCCACGACCGTCGATGAAGAAAACTAACAGTTAAACTTATATATATATATAAGCTTTAAAGGCTTGTTTGGCAATTTAGTTGCCACAAGTCCAAATCTTAGAATCTATCAATCCAAATTCTTATTCTATTTTTCTCCCAATTTCGCAATGACAGCGAATAATAGTTCCTCAAAAATCAAAATTCAAATTCTCATATCAATTGCTAATCAATCCCGGACCCGGAATCTAATTAATTAGTCACTGGGCCAATTTTTCCGGTCCGGATCCATTACTCTAAAAATTCCAGAAAATTTTCCATAAATTCACAAAATTAGGAAATGCCTATTCCTGTACTCAATTTCCAATTTTCACAACCCAATTTTTCATCTGAACAATTTTAGCCAATTTTCGATTTCACAATCAAGTCGGGAATTGTCATACATGTATGTACATATATATGTATATATATATACCTGTACAATTGAAATCATTTACCGATGTCTATCGAACTTTAATGCATGTATAATGCAACAATTGCCTGTACTCGATCCTAAGCCGATCTAAATTACCAACATACCCGTCACACCGATAACGAGATGTTACAGATCGTCTCCTGCCAAGCCATGAAATTTAGGAAGGGAATTAATCAACAAACCTTTAACCTCAAAATTAACATCAAAATTAGGGCAAGCAGCAGTAAATGGATCATAATGCACATCAGAAGTTGTTGCTTCCCTAATGGTCCTACGTCGTTGATTCTCATTGTTTTCTCCTACTCTCTCATGCTCACCATTTCCACCGTTAGTTCCATTTCTAAGTTGGTGTGCAGGAAAGTCAGGATTTGGGAAAAGATTGGGATTTTTAGCCATATTTTCTCTTTCCCGCTCAACTAATCTACTCCTCTCTTGTTCTTTCCTCTTTTTCCTAAGTCTCCGCAAGTGTCTCTCAATTTCAGGTTAGAATTGAACAAGTCTACTCCTCCTAGGCATGCGCAAAATCAATCCACAAATAAAAGATGCAGTAACAAAATTTTCTCACAATCACACAAAGTCAAATAAAAGTGAAATGTAATGAATGCGAGAATATGAGTGCATGGATGTATGTATGAGTGTGTATGTGTGAAAATTTGCTAAGTAAGAGAAAAATTAAATTATGAAGTATGCTTGTGCAAAGGGAAATCAAAACCTATACTATGAACAAGTATGAAAATCAAACTATCCTAAATGCACTGCAAAAACAATGATTTCGATTGTCAACGACAATTGAAATGAGATGGCAATGGCTATCCTATGGTAAATCAATTTCTTGGTTCCCCGGCAACGGCGCCATTTTGATCGCGGCTTTGTCGATTCGACCTTACAATCGATCATTGGAAACCGGTTAAAAATAATAATTCTAAAGATTGCAATACAGGATGCAACCTCGGGTTGTCTCACTTAATTGGAACCAAGTGAAAAAGGTCTAAGCTAGCCTAATTGCCAAAAATTGCAATCAAAGTTGATAAAACGGGGGTTTTGGTCATTGAAAGAACTAAAGAAATTTAACTAAATTGAAGGCAAAAGTGTAAAAAGTATATTTTTGGATAAATCCTCTTGAAAATGAGCTTAGGCTATTATGGTTCAAAACAATTTTCGGGAAGTGAAATTCACTAAGTTTTCAAATATCAACCTTAAAGAATTTTCCTCAAGTCCAGGATCTTGATCAATGAACTTCATTTCTCAAGATCTCATTAAGTGCTCTCAAGCCTTAGAAACTTAAGGGATTCTTTAAGTCCAAGGTTTTAATCAACGAACTCCGTTAACTAAAACCTTGTTAAATGCATCTTAGTGTGTGAAATGGACAAGCTAATGCAATTGGTCAATTGGTTCAAGCACAATCTCATTATCAAACACAACTAGGCAGATAAAGAGGGTTAGCACAATCACCAAAAGACATATATGAGACTTCATATATTGAGCATCGAAGTTCTACATTTAGCATTCCATAACACAATACATCGTTCAACACTTGATTAAACTGTAACTAAGCTAATCTAACTACAAGCAGTAAACCCTAACTCAGGAATTTACAACAATGTAATCAAAACTAGATGACACAAGATTAACTCCCTTTTTAGAACCGGTGAACTCAAGCCGATGCTACATCTTTAAGAGGAAATGGTGTTTAGCTACGCATGACTCCGGACTCTCTCACAACTGGTGAAGATTGGACGTCTCCCATAATAGCAGAAGATACTGACGGTGGCCTAGGAAATGATGGTGATGATTGACGATGATGAAAATGGAGAATGATGATGGAATGAATAGTCGTCTCTGCTGCCTCCAGAACGTCCCCCCCAAAGATATTCGTTTCTTTGACCTAAAAATAGAAAAGTTTTTAAATGATGGATGCGGGTAAGGTCAGAATAGTGAGAGATCTTTCCAAATGAAGTCCAAGTATTAGTCTCCTCACCGCGGCGAGATGTTTTGTAGGCGCCGCGGCGTGTTACTTCTTGATCGCTCGCCACGGCAAGATAATTAATCGACGTCGCGGCGTGCTCCTCTTGGTCTCGCCGCAACGAGATAATTTCTAGGCGTCGCGGCGTGCACTTCTTGGTTCCTCGCCGCGGCGTGCTGCTGTGTTAGTCGCGGCGTAAGACTTCTTTTCAACCTTTTTGACTCCCTTAGTCCCCTACAACATCAAACAACAATTTGGCAGTATCAATTTTCCTTAGAAAAATTATGATGAAATTAATGTTAATTTGTGACAATTTTACTATCAAATTGCATAATTGTAAGCTCACTGTAAGGGACAAATTAAAGCACAAAGTCACAAATTAAAAGTCAAAAAGTACATTAAAAACAGTAAAAGTGTAGCCAATTAATAAGATAAACTTGGGCTCAATCACCTACATGAGTGTGCAAAGTCAATTTTGCCCCTTTCCTCATGCCTTATGTCTTATAACCTTAAGTGAACTTCCAACAATGCCCTTCATTCATTCTTATAACATTAATACTTCAATTCAATTAATCTATGTCATAAAATCTTACCAACATTGACATAATAATTATCTCCACAAAATAATCCCTTAAGGACCTCATAATGTATTCAAATCATACTTGATTCTCAAGAAAAAAAATTAGGGGGCCAACAATGATCATATTGGTAATTGAATTATATTTGCATGGATTTTGTGGATTTTGGATAAGAGAAGAAAAAAAGAGTTTATGTGCGTGTTGGCAATTGGGATGTTGTGTTGTTGCATGGCTGAAGTAGAATTCTTCTTGTTTGAGTATGTTAGTGTCGTACATGTCTCATATCAATAGTTGAAGTGAATCTCTAATGTGAGTTTGTAGTAATAGAGTTCATGGCTGCATAGGGCATGTAGTTTGTGTGTGACATAGGAGAGATGTGCATTAATTGTCAATAAAACAAACAACTATAGTAAATCTCTTTGGCGTTGGTGCGGCATTGAGCAACAGTTAAGTGTGAGGCAATAAAGTTGACGTGCGTGTGTGGCATTGGAGTGATAAGCTACGGTGAAGTGAATGAGCTAGTGTGAAGTGGGCGTGACAACTGCAGAAGTGATTTTGGTGTATGTCTCCATGACATAGTTGAAGAGAATTTCATGTGTGTGTGTGTGCAATCAACAATGCAGTGGGCTTTGAAAAACATTGCTGCATTTTTCTGATACGCATTCACAGTAAATGGAAGAGCAAAAGGTGTTTTTGATGAATGCATGACCCAACTCCTGCACTTAAATCATGGTTGACTTAGTGAAGCTCTTGCTTGGTACTTCTGTGTGATTATTCAGCTTCTCTTGATTTTGTGAATATGTAGGAAATTATTTCTTGTCTTTTTGTCTAGTATTTTCTTGAGTGATTTAGTTACTGTTCTTGTTTCAAAAGAGTGTTAAGAAAAATCCTTTGTTCAGGTTAACACGAGTCAGTTGTATTATTGGGTATGAAATTCTTTCACGGGAAGTGAGATTGAGAGATAGTGTCAAGGGTTGAGTGGTATCGGCTTAGTAAAGCCTTGGGTAAATCTATTGTACTTTGATGAAAGTTATTAAGCTAGGTGAGGGCCCTACAGACATAAACAAGATGTGTCAAACTGTGCTAACAAATTTCTGGTGTTTTTATTATTTCTCTTTTGATTGTTTTTGTTTTCATTTGTGCTAGAGACGCCTACGGTAAAATTGAAAAGCTTGCAAAATAATTAACCCCTTCAGTTTTTCAATTGGTATCAAAGCAAGGTTACCATTTTAGAACTTGGTAGCAAGTTAGTGCAGATCCTAGTTTCGCAAACATGGCTATAAGAGAGGGTGCTTCAATCACCAAGCCACCACTAGATGGATCTAACTATCCTCCATGAAAATCACGGATGAAAGTCTTTATCCAAGCTTAAAACATTAAAGCTTGGCATTCAGTAGTACATAGGTGGACACATATGATGTTTATTGATGATAAAGGAGAGGCAATTCAAAACGATGCATATGAATAGACAAGAGCTAAAGAAGTACGTGCACTTGGAAATTCACAAGCAATACATGTGATATTCAGTGATGTTGATGAGGGACACTTCTCAATGATATCAACTTGTGAATCGGTTAAAGAAGTGTGGAATGCTTTGCAAACTATTCATAAAGGGTCCAAATTTGTGATAGCGTCAAAATTACAAATGTTAGCTGTGAGGTTTGAAGAACTGAGGATGGATGAAAATAAGACTATTGGAGACTTTCATGAAAGATTGCGAGATATAGCGAATCAGGCACATTAATTGGGGAAGAAATATTCCAATCTGAAACCAGTCAAGAAAACGTTGAGATCACTACTTCCTAGATTTATTTCGAAAATTGCAGCAATTAAGGAGGCTCATGACATCAACGACTTATCATTGGAGAAGGTAATTGGAATTCTTACCAATTTCAAAATGAATTTGTTGAGGGATAATCGAGAGAAGGAGAAGGACTACCATAGCAAGCCGAGATTGGTAAAGTTGTGAATGACTTGGAAGATGAATCCGATGAGAATGAGGATATTGAGCTATTAACACGAGAGTTCAGTTAGTGGATGAAGAGATTAAAAAAGGACAAACCCAAGTTTAGGTAAAAAGGTAGGAGCTCATCGAACAATAACTTCATACAATCCAAAACTCAAAAGGGAGAAAGGAAGGCAAGGAGAATCCAATGTCATTAATGCCAAGGTTTTGGACACATTCAATTCAAATGTGCTAATAATTTGAAGAAAAGAAAAGGAAAGTCCTTCACAAGCACCTGAAGTGAGAATGATTATCAGAGTGAATATGGTAGCAAAGAAGAAATAGCTAATGGTGTTGCGTTGGTTGCCTTACATAGCAAAAGTCTAGTTACTTGCTTAACAGTAACTGACAAGGAAGTAATTAAAGTCAAAAAAGAGGGAAAATCGAGAAATTTTCAAAACAACTCATCTCAAGACCTAATATCAGATTATGACAGTGATGGAAGTGGCTTAGATGACAAAAAGGGGAACATTTACAAGGCTTATGAATTAATGTGAAAAATGGGTGAAAATATGTAGAAAGAATAAAAGATTAAAGGAAGAGAATCTCTCCATGAAGAACACCATCCAAGAGTTAAAAAAGAAATTGATGTTAATGTTAGATGAGCTTGGTAAAGCTAGAATGAAATTAGTAAGTATTGAAAAGGGATTGAGAATGTTGATTGGAGGCATAGAAAAACTACAAAAGTTAATGGAAATTGATAAAGTTAAAGAGGATCTTCAAGGCATTGGCTATAAGGGTGAGTGCTCTAAAGTGAATAAGAAGAAAAATAATATGTCCAAATCTATTCAAGAAGAAGAAACTTCGAGAAAGAATTAAAGATTTGTACCAACATGTCATTTTCGTAGAGTTATAGGGCACATAAGGCAAAGATGCTACAAGATGTTACCAATTATGTTTCAAAGGGGTCAAAATCGAAAATCTAGATACTCTCTATTAAATTTCTAGTTGCAACCTATGATACCAAAGTACACTTGGATTAGAAAGGGTCAATTACAGGCATGAAGAAATTGTGAAGGAAAAACTAGAAATTGTCTATATATATAGTTAGTTATTGCTTGTGAAGAAACTATTCAGACAAAGGATAAATCAGTTACTTCAAAAGATGGGCCAAAGATGACAAAGATAATATGACGAATAAAAAGACCAGGTTTGAATTTCTTTGAGGGGCACAAGGATTGTGTACTTTACATTTTTGAAATATTTTTTGTGCTGTTAAAACAAATGAAACGTAAAAAAAATTTGTCTTTTTTTAGTTCTTTAGTTTTTATATTGCTATTGTCATCTCATATTTTTAGTAGTTTATATTGTGACTTCTATTTGACTCTACTGAAGACTCCTCAACTCTCTCATCAGTGTGGATCTCTCTCTTTGGTATCTCTCTCTCACTACACTGGCAATAGTCATCTTTATTTGCTTGGGTTTATAAATTTGACCAGTCTTATGAAAATGGAATTGAAGGGCAAACATCAGATTGTTTATAGTGACTGTTCCATTTAGGGGGAGATTTCAAGGTATATACATGACTAATCGTTGTGCCTTTTGACATCTTTTTGTCCCAAATGGGAGAAATTTGGATGATTAGATAATTGTCAAGTTTTTTGGAACATAATGTTTGATTAAAGGGGAATATTTGTCATATGAATTATGAATTTGATACTTATATATCCAATCATGTTATTTAGGGGGAGTTTCATATTTGTGACAAACAATGCCAAAAAGGAAGAGATTGTTAGGATATATGTCATACATCTAAGCAATTAATTTTAGCATTATTTATTTATTGGACATATAAGATATTAATTAGATAATGACTTGGATTCAAAAGCTATATGGATAATCTTCTAGTTGAAAAAGAATCCTATCTTGGGTTGAAGTCTATTATCATATTGGTAATTGAATTGTGTTTTGCGTGGATTTTATGGATTTCAGATAAGAGAAGAAAAAAAATAGTTTATGTGCATGTTGGCAATTGGGATGTTGTGTTATTGCGTGGTTGAAGTAGAATCTTCTTGCTTGAGTATGTTAGTATCATACATGTCTCATATCAATAGTTGAAGTGAATCTCTAATGTGAGTATGCAGTAATAAAGTTCATGGGTGCATAGGACATGTAATTCATGTGTGGCATAGGAGAGATGTGCATTAATTGTCAATAAAACAAGCAGCTGCAATGAATCCTTTGGCGTTGGTGCGGCATTGAGAAACAGTTGAGCGTGAGGCAATAGAGTTGACATGCATGTGTGGCATTGGAGTGACAAGCTACGGTGAAGTGAGCAAGCTAGTGTGAAGGGAATTTCGTGTGTGTGTGTGCAATCAACAGTGCAGTGGGCTTTGGAAAACATTGTTGTGTGTTTTTTGGTGAGTATTCACGGTGAATGGAAGAATAAAAGGTGTTGTTGATGATTGCATGACCCAACTCCTGCACCGAAATCGTGATTGACTTAGTGAATCTCTTACTTAGTGTTTCTGTGTGATTATTCGGCTTCTCTTGATTTCGTGAATATGTAGGAAATTATTTCTTTTTTCTGTCTAGTATTTTCTTGAGTGATTTAGTTACTGTTTTTGTTTCAAAAGAGTGTTGAGAAAAATCCTTTATTAAGATTAACACGAGTCGGTTGTATTATTGAGTGTGGAATTCTTTCACAAAAGGTGAAGTTGAGAGATAATATCAAGAGTTGAGTGGTGTCAACTTAGTATAGCCTTGAGCAAATTTATTATATTTCGGTGAAAGTTATTAAACTAAGTGAGAACTTTACAGAAGTAGACAAGATGTACCGAACTACGTTACCAAATTTATGATGATTTTATTATTTCATTTTTTATTACTTTTGTTTTCATTTGTGCTAGAGATGTTTATGGTAAAATTAGAAAGTTTGTGAAACAATAACTCTCATCATATTTTCATTTATAAGATTGGAATTGAGCCAAACTTAGATAAAATAAAAGAAAAAGTAAAAATTTTTAAAAAAGCGGCCGGAGCATGAAAGCTTGCCAAAAGTGTAAATGGTGATATAGAAATAGAACATACCTGAAGTAATTAATAATGCTTTGCCCTATATTGTACAAAAAAAGAACCATTCGGAAGGCCTGAAACGGAAATCTTAACAATGAGAACGAACCTTTTGTTGGCTACTTTCCGGCCAGACCCCATTTCCCTTATTTGCCTCTCTACTTCAAAAGTAGGATAATAAACTTTACCTACTTGGTTACCCTCTAAAGGAGCACTCTCGTCTTTACCTTTTTTAACCTTTTCGTTTTCTATTGAACGTGAAGCCCACCGTCCCTGATCGTGTTCTTTTACTTTCTTACGTTATTTTGCATTTATTGTTTATAAATCACAGAGACCAAAGGTAGGTGGGACGAGGGACCACAGGAACCACGTGAGTATGTTATTATTTAACCTAAATCTAAAACTTTCCATTAACACGTGAGATTAGACTCAAACGAGAAGTTAAAAAAGAAGACTGGCAAATATGGTAAATAAGGGGGAAAAGTGATGGCTATAACCACAAAATAAAAGGGGAAAGGCGGCGACCGTTCCGTGATCCTTTATGCTTTTCAATATCTGTCTACTTTTGCATCTTGGAACTGGATGCGGGCATGACCATGACGGATGATGAATCTGATGCTCTAATCTACCATTAAATCTCACCCTGACGTCAATATCCTCTCCGCATCTTTCTTTCTTGCTTTTTTTCTTTTGTCTTCTCAGACATCATACAGACTTTGCCTTATCCATCCTGCTTCCCACTATTCTCAAGGTTTTACGCCGTCACCATTATTCGATTCTCAATTACACAATTGTCTACTTCTGCTTTCAATTATGGGAAACAAAGTTTGAGTGGATGTAATAATGTACAAATCACTAATTAAGTGATGGAATGGAATACATGTACCTTGGTTAGAGAATGCAAACATGAATCAACAGAAGTGAAATGGGATTCCATGAGAACATTTTCTTGTCAGCTGATTCCATTGTCATGAAGAATGTCCACAACTTGTTGTACTCGTTTCTGCTGATACATCACTTATGACCTGCTTGTTGTTCCCTTAAATAACCTAATCAAACAGCAGAGGATAGATATCAAAAGACATAAGTCATTTGGTTTGCTTACCCATTCCAAGTCAAAAATCTATAAACATTGTGACTATCACTTGTTTTTGGACAAGTAAAGAAGGATTATTTAACTCTTATCCTGAGCCTCCAAAGTCAACTTTTTCTTTTTCTGCGTACATAAGGAAGATCCAAAAACTCTCAATTGAGTAAGATAAACAGATCATGTCCAAGTTCTTAAATCTGCTAACAAACAAATGTTCCTGTCTGAAGAAAGAAACAAGGTTATAAGAGTAACGACAGAGCTTCAAACACCAAAAGCCAATCTAGGTGAGACCGGATTGATTGGTCTTTGTAGTCTGCACTTTGACATTGGCTGCATCTCCAGCACACCAAAATATACAAATTACATAATTTCTCTTCTCCTTCTCCCCTTCTTAACCCCTTTCTCTCTCCAACTTTGTTCCCAGAGCTCAAGATCTTCCTTGCTTTTGGTTCTCTGAATAGCAAATCTGTGGCTCTTGGATATCCTCTACTCTGTTTCCCAAAATCGCCTTCTCTGTTTATATCAAGCTTTTCACTTTTTATGCCATTTTTTTAAAATAATTTTAAAGTTCACAACTTCTATTAATTTGAGGTTCCATAATCTGCTATCTGAGTTTGTTTTTGGGTTTCTCATTTAGATATTTATGCTCTAACATCTGTTAAAAGTTTTAGACCTTTTCCTTGGGTTGCTTGCTCTTCAAGATCTTATCTTGTGCTGCTTAAAAAATAAGCTTCATAAGGTTTACTCAAGAAAGTGATTGGAAAATATTCCAAGAAAATTTTCGAATGAATTAACTGGTGTTTGATTATTCTAATGGTTCTCTGGCATCAAATCTCTTTAAGATGAGCCTACAGTGTTCTTCTAGGGAAGAAAGAGACAGAAGCATGGTTCAAACAGAGCAACAACAGATAAATACTGAGCTTTTGTTCATGGATTCAAGTTTTAGTCACAATTATCAGCAGCAAAACGACCAACCCTCTTTGGGGTTATTGCGGTTTCGCTCTGCTCCGAGTTCACTTCTCTCCACTTTCAATGATAATGGACTGAACATCGATCCAATCTTGAATTTCAAGGAATTTGAGGATAAATCAAGAGCAGGAGTGAGCGATGCAGCTGCTCCTTTAATGAAATCCCAGCAGAGTAACTCTGCTTTGCCTCCTCATTATCCAAGGCAAAATTCATCAATCTGCTCTTCACCTATGGGCACTTCACGTGGTATGGTTGGTACAATGGCATTGCGTCAAGATGAGGAAGTCAAAAGGATTGATTCAATACTTGCCAGGCAGAATAGCTCTCCAGCTGGACTTGTTGCCAGTTTTGCCGTTCAAAATGGTATTTTTCCTGCTCTCCTTAGTGAAAGCATGTTTTCTCTTCCTTTTAATCCTTCTCTTCCAACGAGTGCTGTTTCTTCTGTTTACTTATTCTCCATATTTCGATAGATGAGCAAAAATGTGTTAAAAATACTCTGTCAATTAAGATATAAAGATGGAAGGAATCATTGAATATCTCTCAGTAAATTGCAGACTATGCCACCATGAAAAGTACGGAAAACTACTGTGCTGCAAACAGTACCACATACGAAGGAAGTCCCAGATTGAAGTCTAAACTTAGCTTCTCATCTACACTACCTTCTTCCTTAAGCATGTTGTCCCAGATTCCTGAAATTGGGAATGAAAGCATTGTGAAAGGCAGCCCTGACAGTAGCAAGCTCAGTGGGGATGATAGTCGTTTCTATGGTAGCCCTGGATTCCCATATAGTTCTTATGCAGAGGATAGCAGCAGCTTGAAAAGAGATCCAAATGGAAGTGGAAAGCTTTTCACTACTTCACAGGTAATAAATTCTGTAAATTGGCTGTTAAAAGTACTTCATACGCTTGACCACAGTCTAATCAGTTGGTGCAAATCTAGAATGGAGAACATGGCAGTCACTTTCCCTTGTTATCCCACCATTTAAGTTTACCAAAGACTTCGGCAGAAATGGTTGCCATAGAAAAGTTCCTCAACTTTCAAGATTCTGTGCCTTGCAAAATTAGAGCAAAGCGTGGTTGTGCCACTCATCCTCGGAGCATTGCTGAAAGAGTAAGAGTCATATTTGCACCTTCCTCCTCTCCTTAATTTTGATAATATGCACACACATCGAAGATAAACTATGTTCAAATTCAGGTGAGAAGAACCCGGATCAGTGAGAGAATGAGGAAGCTGCAAGAGCTTGTTCCAAACATGGATAAGGTAGAATGTTTAACGATCTCTCCGTTACATAATACACAGTTCTCGGGTTTAACTTTTTTTGTTTCTTCTTGTCAGCAAACGAACACAGCAGACATGCTAGATTTAGCAGTTGATTACATCAAAGATCTTCAGAAACAGTACAAGGTATTAGGCTGTTATCTATAAGTGAACCCAATAAGCTTGGCCCATGTTAACTTCTCGAATTCTGATTCATACTTCTGAAATTTCTGCAGATACTGGGTGAGAAAAGAGCCAACTGCAAATGTTCAAGTAGTCAGAAGCCGGTGGAAAATCAAACTCGATAGGAACTAGAAAACTTTCTTGTTTCTTGTTTCTTTTTTTCCAATCTGTTTGGTGGAATAAGGAACACAAATTGATGGTTTAGGTCAATATTTAGTAAGTATTAAAAGTTGAATTTACTGCCTAAAATGAAGAGGTAACTGTATAGGACTGGTTGCTGTCTTCCATTTGTTCCATGTTTTATGTAATGTTCCTTCCTTTTTCAGTTCCTTTGACTTATGCATACAATAATGCTCATAACTTTCGATTGAGGAGGAGATACAGTAACACATCTGGAGCACAAGTTACCTTCATTGCACCACCTCCTCCGTATCCGTATGATAAAAGCAAGCCTAGACAAATGCCACTTGAGGTGCAGATCATTGACAGTAAAGGGACTTAAGGATATCCAAGTTCCATCTTATATTTATTTGTAAATTTGCACTCATATAAGCCTTATTTGTAAGAATGATTCCTATAATCTTTATATTAAATTCATACTCGTCCATTACTAAGCCTTTTTGTAGTCTAATATTCCTCTAATGCCACATAGTATAAATACTATATGTGAAACAATTTAAAGAAAACAAGCATCATGTGTCATACCCCTTAATTGCATTGCTCACTGATTGTATAATATTCTGCCATTCCCACACACCATTGTATAATTGATACAATTGTTTTATACTGGAACAAATAGCCTCAGAGTAGACACATTGGAAAAATATGTGAGCATTAGTTTCACTAACAAGTTAACATAGAAAATAGATATTCTCTTATAACCCATTACATCTATCCTTTGTCTGCATTCTTTGCGTTTTTGCTAGCCAATTGATGAAAAAAGTTTTAAGGATTAGAGATTTGTCGTAAATAAGATCCAATAGAAATAACTTATAAGATCAAATAAAAAAACTTTGGATGAATAGGGAGTAAGACTTAGTAGAGTGAAACTATGTGAGGGATCTCTTAACCAAACTATATTATCATCCTTTAAAGGATTTGATAAATTAGGCATGCTATTAACATTGCAATCTGAACATTTGAAATTAAAAAACCAATTTCCCTTAGAGATTAAATCACTAAACTTAATAAATCCTTATATTGAGTGCATGTAAGTATTCCTTCAAGTGTAAATGCACAAGAGTGCTTATTTGTCAAACTAGAACTAAGTTTGCTTGACATTTCATTAGGTTTTCTTGACATTTCCTATCAAACTTTTAAAAGGAGAGTGAAGTTGATCCCTTAACTTTAGCATTTGGATTAAGCAACAAGAGTGCTCTCTACTGATTTTCAAATATCAAAACTGGTCTTAAATAGTTAGTATTAATGTGATAGATGGTTAATTGACTATATTTTTACCCTATATTTAATGTATTATTGCTTGATATTTTATATTTTTGTTGTATATTTGGTACTTAATGTACTCCAAGTGTGTTTACATCTGATAATTACCTTCAGTGTGTTTACATTTGATAATTACCTTCAAGGACTTAAAGGAGAATAATTCAGGCGAAAAAGCGACATAAAATAGAAACTAAACAATTTGGAAAATGTTCAAGGTCGTGCACTTTTACAATACTCGACAGATTCTGATTATGACCGTACATAACCCAAAAATCTAGGTTTTCATATAAATTTGACGTTTTGGAGGCAAATAAAAGTAGGAAGTGGTTGGTACTATTCTAAGACATTCAGTGTAACACCCCATTACTGTAAAGTATATATCCGAATATCCAGAGGGCATTCAAGTACATATCCTATGACAATGGTATGTTAGAGCAAATATAATCTCTTAAATGGCATCATAAAGAATATACAATACTTAAAACTTCAACACTTCATTTCATTTATTGACAAAAGTTTACATTATATTCATTGAAACAAATATTTTCATAACCAAACATAAGAAAGTTTAGAATCCTTTATACAAAAGTTCTATATGTCAAAGAAACTACAAAATACAATCTATAACTCCTCTGATATCAGTTGACAAACCTTTGAGTCATATCTTAATCCAAAATATTCCTTTAGAAAATCTTAAGAACTAAGTCTCTTGTCTCGTACCTAAAAAGTCACGTTGCAATTCTCGTTGAATTTTACGAACTCAATGAGTGAACGATCATTGATGATCTTACTCAAGTCAAATACACAAATATCATACAACCAACCATTTTCACAAACATTTTCCATCTCAATAAGACATAATGAATGTCACACATTTCACATACATTCTTTCAGAACATGTATAACTCAATCAATACATGTATAACTCAATCAATCACATTATTATGTAATATCACCTTATCATCACAATTTCATAAAAGATTTCATAATCATAAATATACAAATGCAGATGCAGATGCAGATGCATATGAGACTCTAGATTAGTTATTATTTGTTGCGACCAAGCACCTTTCAGACAAAAATACAAATACTGGTCCATTAGGCTCAGTCAGATATCGAAATCGTGGAGTAAAGCTCTACGTGCAGAATTTTGAACTTAAAGCTCTTTTAGATTGGCTACTTTGATCACAATGCTTTTATCTGAACATGAATTTTATGAAATGCATCAAATAACAGAATATACCATGAATAGCATTCACTTATGATGCACAGATAGAATTTTATATTCATTGAACCTCAGTCCGACATTCAACTTTCGTTGAGTATTTTAAAATAATTCAGAAATTAGTTGCAAACAAATATCATTCAAATTTAAGATGCAAACAGAATACATCCAATGCATTCCCGAATATCAAACTCCTCGGATCATTAAAGTTCGGAATTCACATACGAATCACAAATAGTTCAATAATTGGAAGTTAAATAGAATAAATCAATCCTAAGAAGATCATCTAAGTTGACTCATAGTATGCTCCAATTTATGTTATTGCCTAGATGATCCGACAATGTCTGAACGACATCCGACTTGAGCATCTTAAATCATACAATTCACACATAATTCACATTATAAATTCGATCAATCAAATACTTATTCAATTGTGCACATATATACATATGTCATGTTCAATGCATACCCAATGACTATCTCGGGTATGTTTCCTTAATCATAATTCATAATCATTCACACATTGTCACTTGGATATGTCTTATTTGCATTTAGGTTAATACCTTAAGCAGACTTGATCATGCTTAATTCATTAACCATACATTTAACCAACTTTTCCAACATCAAATTACGTTCTTTTTAAATCTTAATCAAGTCCAAATGCATCATAGTTAAATACCTTAATCCTTAATTGGTTCAAGAATCACAAAAAAGAACATTTTCTTTACTTCCATGCTATTTCCATAATCATATATGGCTTCCCACAATTGTGGGATGGGTTACTCAAAAGTTTCCATCCAATTCATTCATTAGTTTTTCAGATTTTCTCAGGACAAGTTTTGGGTCAGTTTTGTATGGCCATTACGACATAGAAACTGAGGTTTCTAGATAATATGTTCTTCTAAACAAATGTTCCTATATGTCTTAAGTTTCTAATGAACTAAAATTCATATAGTTTGGTTTATTATTCCTAGAGTTATAACCAAAATACTACAGAATGTTCTCAAATAGTGATAGAATCTAAAAACTCAACTTTAAGCCAAATTTCGAAACTCTTAGAGACATAATTAAAATTTTATTACTTCATGAAAAAAAATACATATGTCTCTAGTATAATATAAAATTAAAATCATCCCAGGATGTCTATAGTTCAAAATATGGCTAAAATATATATGCATGTTTAGTAAAAATACTACAGCTAACATATTCCAGCAATTCTTCTTTCACTTTTCCATATTTTTTTACACTTTATTCCAAAGTTAAAAAAGCCTCTTTATAGTTCATCAATTATACATCTATTAATCATGAATCATACTCCAATTCCTCATCAATAACCTCTCCTATTCTAGTTCAAAATGATTCAATTAACAACTCACAAATCCTAGTCTTTCATGAATCAAAAATCAAACCAGAAATCTATCTTTAATTATCATGCATATAGGTCTAATTCTTTCTCAATTCAAGAACCCTCTTCTAACACCTTTCTTTGGCATAAATCCACCTTCTTTATACATCAAATTCCAATCCAATACATCCACATAATGAACTATACTCCACGGTTTCCATATACCATAAACAAAACAGAAAAAACTTCCAAGTTCATGTAACATTTTTCAGCATATATCTTCACCAATATCACATGCATTTCATTCCAAATCAAGCACAATTCTTATATCATTTGACATGCCATAAAACTCAGATTGTTACTTACCTATTAGGATTCCAATTTAACACAAAATTCCAGATTAACCAATCCTCCTAAGCAAGCAAAAATAACACAAACTTATGGTGAAAGCAAGTGATTTTCTAACAGAAAAAATGAAGATCACATTCAGCTAGTTTTTTGGCAATTTGATGAAGGATATACTTATGGTTTTTTTGTAGAAACTTAGCTAGGGTTCAAACAAAATTACAGAGCAAAGAAGGAGCTATTTTAGTGAAAGAAACAAAGGAAAGAAGCAGTAAAACTCAGCTGCAGAAACTTGCTACATCATATGCTAGGTGTCACCTTCTAATGTCAACATTTATGTTAAGGCATGTATTACATTTGTCTAATCAAGATGCTACCACTAATCCACACATTTAGTAGCCATTTATCGCCTACTAATCAATCCACATGTCACTCTAAGATTGGTCCACTTGTCACATACTAGTTGATCCAATTGTCATTTAATTACTAGTCCATTTGTCACTAATTTAACTATGTCAAATGTCACTCAATTTTAGGCTTAATTATCCTAATTTTCATTATCAATTTTTCTTACCATTTGGCATTTTTTTCTAGACTAAATGTGCATTTAATTTACTAATTGAAATCCAGTCATACCAAAATTCAAGACTTATTAATTTATAATTCACATCATTTTCACTTAACTTCTTTCAAATCCCAAGATAAGTCAATTGAGTGCATATGCTAACTTGTAATGTGTACAAATATCAATTCGTGTATGAATACTAATGTTATGCATGTATATGCAATACTTAATCTAGGATTAAACCCTAAACATATACCATAAAAGAGGATATCACATTCAGAGGTGATTCTAAAGGCAATTTGGAGCTTAAGGAGCAGAAGACATTAGGTTTTTATCGAATGATCCATCAGAACACAAGATAAGTGTCGGGCCCCGGTCCCGAGAACCGGATTCCGATCGCTTTGATGTCGGGACCCGACCCGGAGACCGGACCCCAACTGTTGGATCCGAGACCCGACTACATGGGACTCATACTTATTACACTTGCTTGGACACCATAGATGTCGGATCTCGTGACCCAACCACTTAATTATCGTAATCCTGAAGCCTTGTGCTCATAATCTTGCGAAACCCTAAGCTGTCACTCTGCTTCCGTTTAATGCAAACTTCCTCAATTTAAATTCAATTGTTACTAATTTTGTAGGGAGATAGATACATGTCTTATGAAGCTAATGGTCCAAACCTCACCCCATTTGGAGGTCGGACGAAGGAGTTATGACCCGACAAACTCAACGTGTTCATGTTTTGACTCCTATCAAACATGTTTTGGCGTAAATGTCATAACTTTCACTATAGATGTCGGAATGACTTCGTTCTTGGACGGTTAGAAAATAGACATCTAGATCTACAACTCTTATGAAGACCACAAAATCAAATTCGTCCTCTAACAAGCCCAAAACACTTGACTAATGATCCTAGTCGATTGGAATAGATGCTAGTCGATTGGGATGGGTATTTCTTTGGTTGTAGTCATTCGAAACATTTCCAATCATTGGAACTTACGAAATATTCTCCGCCCTCCGAGTAGTCGATGGGACACCTTCCAGTCGATTGGAACCTCCTAGTCGACTGGAACACCTTCCAATCATTGAACCTCTCTTTCAAGGCCACTTGGAATCATCATCTTCAAGACTCATAACTTTTATCCCTAGCTCCAATTTGTGCATACTATACCTCTATGGAAAGGTAAGAAGCTGAACTACAAATCTTATGAAGGATGCTAAAACTAACTCCATCATTTAATAAGGTAAAATTCACTCAAAGGTCACTTTGCTCCATTAATACCTATGTAATGATTGCTATGGCTAAATGAACAATAACTGGTTGTGTTCTAATCCTCATAACTTCTTAACCCTAGATCCAAATGAGACATACTATACACCCTTGGAAAGCTCTAATCTTCTTCTTCATTCCTCATGAAGATTTATTAATCTAATTCCAACCCGAAGAGGGTCTAATATTGAGTAATCTTGCCAAATTTTAGGAAATTTTGACAAGACCTCCCTATTTTATTCCTAACCCAATTCTTCAATTTAGACCATAACCCGCATAACAATTCTACATTCGGAAGCAGCAACACACTCTTAGTTTTCTAGACATTCTCAACCCATAACCAGCTAACACAATCACATTCTTAATCATCTATCAACTCAATCCAACACAAACATAGATCTTAAACAACTATCGCAAACTCAAAGCTAATCAATGCATTCATCAAGCTATTGCATCATTTATCACCTCTCATTCATTAACCCAACCTATCATGCATTTATGGATATCTCAATTTGAAAACATCATCATTCATACATTTTCATTGAAAATCGAATATACTATTTTACAATGCTTTAGAGGGCATTTAAAGCCCAATTACAAAATGATCAAATGCATTGTTTTGCTAAAATGCAACTAAAGCATTGTTACAAAAATTCCACTTTAAATGTGACAAAACACAATTCTTGGAGTATTGCCCTTTAATGCTCATCCTCGTGCTCGCGCTCTTCACCTGAATGGGGAGGGACTGGAGGGGGTGAGCTATTGCTCAGTAGGTAGCAAGTTTATATTTAAGCTAATAAACTGAATTCTATCTCATTAAGCATACTTTTAGCAATTTCTACTACAAATTTCACAATTATGAATTCTATACAATTTATCACTTTCCACAATCACAATTCACATGAATTTCACAGCCCTCAATGCTGAATATCTTGATAACACATAACCGACATGTAATGCATAGGCGATGGTTCGGTAAGTCCATAAATCGATGAGCTACAAGTGTAGTCATATCTTTGAGAGTCTAAAAGGAACATCCTATGCCACAATCGGGCAGCCGGAGAAGGCTATCTTTGGGTCAACGTCGGCGTGACTATCTGCCGATGGACTACCTTACCCACATAACATAGATTCATGTATTAAACTAAACCGATCTCATCTAGTGATCGATCTTTGAAATGGACATTCATGCATCCATTCATTTAATTTCAAAACTGAATTTCATGCATTATAAAAGTGACTTTTGACGCAATCTATAGCATTCAAGGCATTCAATTTAATTTGCTCAAGACAACTCAATCATCATATCAAATCATGTAAGTGGCATCCATTTGCTATAATTTTCACTTATAGGCAATCATAAATGACAATCATAGATGGCAATCATAAATGTACATTACTAGCATTCTCACACAATTAATGCTCATTTATGTTAGCTATTAATCATTAATTTCACTAATTCATAGTATTCAAATCTTACTAACTTAAAGATAAACAAGAACCTACCTTAAAATCGCTAAATCCTTGCTATATTGGGCTCTTCCACCTGATCAATCCTTCCTCCTTGGTCAACTTCATGGAAATATAAATTTCAAAGTTAACTCAACTTCAATAACAAACCCATACAACATCTTTCAAGAAATTAACTTGATATTCACAATACCCATTCCACAACCAAGTCTTTGAACTAAAATCCAACTAAAACAAGCTAGTGGAAAACATGACTTACCTTGAAACTCAACAACACAATGAGATGCCTAGCTCAAAATGAAGCTCTTGATGTTTTCCACCCTTTTTTATACTTGCACTTTCATCAAAAACTTACCCAAACTCTTGGAAAATCCCACCTTTCTTCTCTTCTTCTTCTTCTTCTCCTCACTTTGCAGTAACTCTCTCCTCTCCTCTTCTAATTTCGTTCCTCACTTCTCCTCTCCTACTAATTCACTTAACCTCCCTTCTTTTATACTCCCATCCACTTACTTAAGCCCATTTTCCAAGTCCAAGCCCATTTTCACTTAATTCCTTCTCCTTCTCCTCATTTCTCCTACACTTAAGCCCATATCATCCTATCAAGCCCATTTATTCTATCCAAGCCCTAACTAACTTATTAAATTCAAATCTAACCCATTTAATTCAACTAACATATTAATGTCACAAGCTAACTTATTAATTACTAACTAACACGTTAATTGTCACTCTAATTCATATCATATTTAATGCTAACATACTTGAGTGTTAATTGTAATTAATACATTAACTTAATTAACTTAATCATGCTTAATTAAATAAATAAATAAAAAATTTCGAGGCTAATATTTCTCCCCCCCTTAAGAAATTTCGTCCTCGAAATTCTTACCTGACTCATTGAAGAGGTATGGATACTTCTGCTTCATAGCATCCAATGGTTCCCGTTGCCTCTTCAACCGCATGGTTCCTCCACGGGACTTTTACTAAATTGAACTGCCTTGTTTACGAGGACTTTCTCCTTACTATCTAGGATCTGGTGGCATTTCCTCATACCGAGATCATCATCTAAATTTGGACCTCTAAGGTCTGAATGATGTGAGAAGGATCGTCTGTACCTTCGACAAGATCGATACATGAAAACATCATGAATCTGAGCTAGCTCTGAGGCAATGCCAATCAGTATGCTAACGGTCCAATCCTTTCTATAATCTCATATGGACCTATATACCGTGGATGAGAGCTTCCTTTTCTACCAAATCTCATAACCCCTTTCCATGGAGGTCTTGAGGAACACTTTATCCCTACTGCATATTCCATTTCTTTCTACCAAAGATCTGCGATAGCTCTTCATCCTGTCTGGAGTGCCTTGACCTCTGCTGATCAGACTAACCTTATCCACTGTCATCTGGACCAACTCTGGTCCTGCTAACTGCCTCTCACCTTCCTCATCCCAACATATGGGAGTTCTGCATTTTCTGCCATATAATGCTTCATAAGGAGCCATCTGTATGCTCAATGGTAGTGCAATTGTTGTAAGCAAATTCGACCAACGGCAAATGCTCGTCCCATGCTCCCTTGAAGTCCATTGCACAAGCCCTGAGCATCCCTTCTAATGTCTGAATAGTCCTCTCAGACTGACCATCTGTCTGAGGATGGAAAGCTGTACTGAAGCTCAGCTTGGTTCCTAGAGCCTCCTGCAAACTACCCCGAATCTGGCGTGAATCGGGATCTCTATCGGATACTATGGAGTCGGCACTCCATGCAACCCGACTACTTCATCCACATACTTCTTGGCTAGCACATTCAAATAATCTGCTCGCTTGATCGCTAAAAGTCTGTTGACTTAGTCAATCGATCAACGATGATCCATATGGCATCATGCTTAACCGTCTGGGCAAACCCATCAGAAATCCATTGTGATCCTCTGCCATTTCCATTCGGAATGGACAATGGTCATAACATCTCGAAGGCGCTTGGTGTTCGACCTTGACTTGGCGACACACTAAACACTGCTCCACAAATTCGCTACATCTTTCTTCATGCCCTTCCACCGAAATGCTCTCTCAAGTCTCTGACATTCGGTGTCGCTGGATGCATGGAATAAGGCGCGTTGTGCCTCATCCATGATCTCCTCCTTAATCGCTTTAACATTCTAATGCACAATCGCTCCGACTACCATCGACCGTCATCTCTCACATTATTCCCGATCGCTTGCCATTCGAATATCGCTTCGAGCTTATTTAATTCGCATCCTGCTCCTCGCAACTCCTTGACCTTCTCCCAAGGATAGGTCTCACCTCGAATCGAGCAAGAATGCAATCTGGCCGATCCCGCTTCACACGATCTTAAGCTTTGCCATCCGCTCCAACAGAGGCAAGTAAACCGATTACACATGCCATAGATGATTTTCTGCTTAAGGCATCTGCCACTACATTGGCCCTGCCTGGATGATACTCTATCATCAGATCATAATCCTTAATTAGCTCTAACCACCTTCTCTGCCTCAGATTCAACTCCTTCTGACTCATAATGTACTTGAGGCTTTTGTGGTCTGTAAAAACTCTGGTTTGAACCCCATACAAGTAATGCCTCCATATCTTCAAGGCAAATACTACTGCTGCTAACTCCAAGTCATGAGTAGGGTAATTTATTTCATAAGGCTTCAACTGCCGAGATGCATAAGCTATTACTTTGTCATTCTGCATCAATACACAGCCTAGACCCTTCCTCGATGCATCACTGTAAACTGCATAACCCTGATCTCCACTGGGCAGTACTAAGATTGGAGCACTGGTTAACCTCTGCTTAAGCTCCTCAAAACTATTCTGACACTCATCACTCCATATGAACTGCTGATTCTTCCTTAACAGCTTGGTCATCGGAGCTGCTATTAAGGAGAATCCTTCTACAAATCTTCTGTAGTATCCTGCTAAACCCAGAAAACTTCTGACTTCTTTTACTGTCTTTGGCTCCTGCCAATTCACTACTGCCTCTACTTTCCTTGGATCAACATGAATTCCTCTGCTGGAAATCACATGACCTAAAAACACCACTTCATGCAGCCAAAATTCACACTTACTGAATTTGGCATACAACTTCTGCTCTCTCAATCTCTGCAACACTATTACGAGGTCTTGCTCATGCTCGCTTCATCTCTAGAATAGACTGAATGTCATCTATGAAGACAATGACAAACCGATCTAAGAACTCCTGAATACCCTGTTCATCAGTCCATAAAAATTCTTTGGAGCATTGGTCAGCCCGAAGGGCATGACCCTGAACTCATAATGCCCATAACGGGTCCTGAATGCGGTCTTGTTAATATCAGACTCCCTGATCCGGAGTTGATGATAACCTGACCTGAGATCTATCTTAGAGAAGACCATCGCTCCCTGCAGCTGATCAAACAGATCATCTATCCGTGGCAACGGATACTTATTCTTGACTGTCACCTTGTTGAGCTTTCGGTAGTCGATGCACATCCTCCATGTGCCATCTTTCTTCTTAACAAATAAAACCGGAGCTCCCCAGGGTGAGGAACTCGGCCTGATGAATTGCTTCTCAAGCAACTCCCGCAACTGCTCTTTCAGCTCCCTCAACTCAACTGGAGCCATTCTGTACGGAGGTATCGAGATTGGCGCGGTTCCGGGAATCAAGTCAATCTGGAACTCAATTTCCCTCACCGGCGGCAACCCCGGCAACTCCTCTGGAAATACTTCAGGAAATTCCCTTACTACAATGAAATCCTCCAATCTTCCCACATTTTCTGCTGAATCTACCACATGAGCCAAGTAAGCCTCACACCCCTGACTCATCATGCTATCCGCTAATAAAGCTGAAATCATCTTTGGCACTGGCAACTTTCTATCCCCTCTGAAAATCACCTTCTGACCATCACCCAGATCAAACTCTGCTTCTTTCAGGCTACAATCAAGCTTCACTCTATACTTCTCCATAGTATCCATGCCTAGGATGACGCCTAACCCCTGAAGGTCTAGAGGTAGTAAATCAACTACCAATCTAGCACCACCAATACTGATCTCACAATCTTTATATACTGAACTGATTACCATCTTACTCCCTAAAGGAGTACTAACAACCAGAAAATTGTCTAAAATCTCAGAATTCATGGCATGCATATTCATACTTGAAGCAACAAAGGAATGAGTTGAACCAGTGTCTATCAAAACATAAACTGGGAAATCATATAACTGTGCCATACCAGTCACAACTTCAGAGCTACTGCTTCCTCTCTGGTCATAGCAAACACTCTAGCTGTTGCTTGACTCGAGCCTCGCTCGCCAAATGATTAGCCCTCCTGTCACCTCGAATCGCTACCTCGATCCATCGTGCAGTTGCCCTTTGTCTTTCTTGGCCTCTGAACTTGAGGCTGGATCCTCCCGCCTCGCCTCGAGGACAATCCTTCATCATATGACTCTTTTCTCCACATATGAAACAGCCACCAAACCCCTTGAGACACTTTCCGGGATGAAACTTCCCGCACTGACCACACTGAGGGTACTGGCCCTTCCATGGCTTTCCTGGGCCTCCTACACTGGAGACCTGCTCAGAAACTGCTCTGGTCTGCTGACTCATGGCAGGGCCACTACTGCCCATGCCACTCTGAGTATGCTGAGTTCTGGCACTCTTCTCAGATGCCTGAGCACTCCCTCCCTTTCTGGAGGTCTGCTCTCTGCTCTTTCTCTTTCTGTTCACCTCCGCCTTGATATTTTCCAGCTTTTCTGCCTGGAGTGCTGCATTCACCAACTGTTGGTAATCCCTGAAACAATGGATCACCACCTTCTCTCTAATCCCCAAATGCAGCCCTGCTTCAAACTTGCGGCACTTGGCAACTTCAAGAGCCACAATGTTTCTTTGCATACAGACAGTTAGTGAACCTCACTCATACTCACTCACCGTCGGCTCCTCTCATGTGAGACTCAGAAATTCTCGAACCTTCTCTTGAACATAAACTTCTGAGAAGTACTTCCCCCTGAAGGCTTCCAAGAACTCATTCCAGGTCAACTCTGATGGTACTGCCTGACTGCGAGGCACTGACTCCCACCAGTACAGTGCATCTCCCTGCAGCAAGCTCACTGCATAATCCAGCTTCTCTTCCTCTAAACACTTCATCTGTTTCAGGACCCTCTCGGTCCTCCTGAGCCATGCTTCTGCTTCCTCGGGATTAGTTGTCCCGCTGAAGTCGACGGCTCCATACTTCCGGAGCTTGTCATACTGCCCGCTCCTCTCTGCTGGAGCTGGCATCTGAGCTTGCCTGCCCTGGCCCATAGCATAGGTGAAAGCCTGGGCGAAGGCCTGGAAAAATTGTGGATCCATAGGATTCACCTGAGGAATGGGAGGAGGCTGCTGAGGCACTTCATGTTGCACACTGGGTGCCTCAGAATCTGATACAGGGATAGTCCCTGCATCCTGAGGAATCTGGGATTCATCTGTACTCCCCCTCTGTGAGCCTGATCGAGCTTGAGCTTGAGCTCCTCGAGTTCTTCTTCGAGGCGGCATACTCCTTCATGTAAAAATCATTTAGAACTTTAGTTCATGCTTAATCATGTGTAAATCATGCTGAGTACTTTTAAAACAATTCACTGGTTCATTTAAAAACAATGCATCTGACTTATTTAAAACACTGCAATGAGTTGATATGCCATGCTGCATGCTGACTCTACCCTTGGCTACCCACTAGGGTTCCTAGGAAATCATAAACCTAGGATTGCTTTGATACCACAGATGTCGGGCCCCGGTCCCGAGAACCGGATTCCGATCGCTTTGATGTCGGGACCCGACCCGGAGACCGGACCCCAACTGTTGGATCCGAGACCCGACTACATGGGACTCATACTTATTACACTTGCTTGGACACCATAGATGTCGGATCTCGTGACCCAACCACTTAATTATCGTAATCCTGAAGCCTTGTGCTCATAATCTTGCGAAACCCTAAGCTGTCACTCTGCTTCCGTTTAATGCAAACTTCCTCAATTTAAATTCAATTGTTACTAATTTTGTAGGGAGATAGATACATGTCTTATGAAGCTAATGGTCCAAACCTCACCCCATTTGGAGGTCGGACGAAGGAGTTATGACCCGACAAACTCAACGTGTTCATGTTTTGACTCCTATCAAACATGTTTTGGCGTAAATGTCATAACTTTCACTATAGATGTCGGAATGACTTCGTTCTTGGACGGTTAGAAAATAGACATCTAGATCTACAACTCTTATGAAGACCACAAAATCAAATTCGTCCTCTAACAAGCCCAAAACACTTGACTAATGATCTAGTCGACTGGAATAGATGCTAGTCATTGGGATGGGTATTTTTTGGTTGTAGTCATTGAAACATTTCCAATCATTGGAACTTACTGAAAATATTCTCCGCCCTCCGAGTAGTCGATTGGGACACCTTCCAGTCGACTGGAACCCTCCTAGTCGACTGGAACACCTTCCACCATTGAACCTCTCTTTCAAGGCCACTTGGAATCATCATCTTTCAAGACTCATAACTTTTATCCCTAGCTCCAATTTGTGCATACTATACCTCTATGGAAAGGTAAGAAGCTGAACTACAAATCTTATGAAGGATGCTAAAACTAACTCCATCATTTAATAAGGTAAAATTCACTCAAAGGTCATTTGCTCCATTAATACCTATGTAACAGTTGCTATGGCTAAATGAACAATAGCGGTTGTGTTCTAATCCTCATAACTTCTTAACCCTAGATCCAAATGAGACATACTATACACCCTTGAAAGCTCTAATCTTCTTCTTCATTCCTCATGAAGATTTATTAATCTAATTCCAACCCGAAGAGGGTCTAATATTGAGGCGAACTGCCAAATTTTAGGAAATTTTGACAAGACCTCCTATTTTATTCCTAACCCAATTCTTCAATTTAGACCATAACCGCACAACAATTCTACATTCGGAAGCAGCAACACACTCTTAGTTTTCTAGACATTCTCAACCCATAACCAGCTAACACAATCACATTCTTAATCATCTATCAACTCAATCCAACACAAACATAGATCTTAAACAACTATCGCAAACTCAAAGCTAATCAATGCATTCATCAAGCTATTGCATCATTTATCACCTCTCATTCATTAACCCAACCTATCATGCATTTATGGATATCTCAATTTGAAAACATCATCATTCATACATTTTCATTGAAAATCGAATATACTATTTTACAATGCTTTAGAGGGCATTTAAAGCCCAATTACAAAATGATCAAATGCATTGTTTTGCTAAAATGCAACTAAAGCATTGTTACAAAATTCCACTTTAAATGTGACAAAACACAATTCTTGGAGTATTGCCTTTAATGCTCATCCTCGTGCTCGCTCTTCACCTGAATGGGGAGGGACTGGAGGGGTGAGCTATTGCTCGATGAGGTAGCAAGTTTATATTTAAGCTAATAAATGAATTCTATCTCATTAAGCATACTTTTAGCAATTTCTACTACAAATTTCACAATTATGAATTCTATACAATTTATCACTTTCCACAATCACAATTCACATGAATTTCACAGCCCTCAATGCTGAATATCTGATAACACATAATGACATGTAATGCATAGGCGATGGTTCGGTAAGTCCATAAATCGATGAGCTACAAAGTGTAGTCATATCTTTGAGAGTCTAAAAGGAACATCCTATGCCACAATCGGGCGTGGGAGAAGGCTATCTTTGGGTCAACGTCGGCGTGACTATGCTTGATGGACTACCTTACCCACATAACATAGATTCATGTATTAAACTAAACCGATCTCATCTAGTCGATCGATCTTTGAAATGGACATTCATGCATCCATTCATTTAATTTCGGCCGAATTTCATGCATTATAAAAGTGACTTTTGACGCAATCTATAGCATTCAAGGCATTCAATTTAATTTGCTCAAGACAACTCAATCATCATATCAAATCATGTAAGTGGCATCCATTTGCTATAATTTTCACTTATAGGCAATCATAAATGACAATCATAGATGGCAATCATAAATGTACATTACTAGCATTCTCACACAATTAATGCTCATTTATGTTAGCTATTAATCATTAATTTCACTAATTCATAGTATTCAAATCTTACTAACTTAAAGATAAACAAGAACCTACCTTAAAATCGCTAAATCCTTGCTATATTGGGCTCTTCCACCTGATCAATCCTTCCTCCTTGGTCAACTTCATGGAAATATAAATTTCAAAGTTAACTCAACTTCAATAACAAACCCATACAACATCTTTCAAGAAATTAACTTGATATTCACAATACCCATTCCACAACCAAGTCTTTGAACTAAAATCCAACTAAAACAAGCTAGTGGAAAACATGACTTACCTTGAAACTCAACAACACAATGAGATGCCTAGCTCAAATGAAGCTCTTGATGTTTTCCACCCTTTTTATACTTGCACTTTCATCAAAACTTACCCAAACTCTTGGAAAATCCCACCTTTCTTCTCTTCTTCTTCTTCTTCTCCTCACTTTGCCGTAACTCTCTCCTCTCCTCTTCTAATTTCGTTCCTCACTTCTCCTCTCCTACTAATTCACTTAACCTCCTTCTTTTATACTCCCATCCACTTACTTAAGCCCATTTTCCAAGTCCAAGCCCATTTTCACTTAATTCCTTCTCCTTCTCCTCATTTCTCCTACACTTAAGCCCATATCATCCTATCAAGCCCATTTATTCTATCCAAGCCCTAACTAACTTATTAAATTCAAATCTAACCCATTTAATTCAACTAACATATTAATGTCACAAGCTAACTTATTAATTACTAACTAACACGTTAATTGTCACTCTAATTCATATCATATTTAATGCTAACATACTTGAGTGTTAATTGTAATTAATACATTAACTTAATTAACTTAATCATGCTTAATTAAATAAATAAATAAAAAATTTCGGGCTAATAATAAGACATCTACATTGTCATAACACATGAGAGAGAATAATTAGGAGATTTATAATTATGATTTTGATGTATTCTGCTTTTTTTTCCGCATATGGATATGATTTTATGTTTGTTAATGTATAGCTATTTTTTTGTTAGTATTTAGGCTAGGTGAACCCTAGTTGAATACTTTAACATTTTTTGATTATTTTGTGAATGCAATGGAATTGATTAATTGTTGCAATCCAATTATCTATTTTATGATTGTATATTAATTTGATTTATTAGACTTTAATATGATTTCGTACTTAGTGATTGAGAAATCTTAGTTGAATAGATCCACGATAATCAAAAATAGTTGATTGCAATCCTAGAGATAGGATGATATAAATCTTCTATATTAAGGTCAAACCTAATAGAGGGATTCATAATACAGAAATGCAATCCTATAAGTTTTAACCTGAGTAATTCGGTTAGAAAACTTAAGATTAGTTGTTAATAGACTCAAGGTTACCTACCGCGGTCCAACTAATCAATAACACAATTACATAAAAAATAATCAATCAATTAAGGTTTTAGGGGGATTCGACGCGTAGATACTAATCATTTGATATTGATAAATAACTTAGTGACTTAGCTAATTATTTGTTTTAATCATGTTGCTTGTTTACTTTAATTGTTAAATTTTAGTTTCTTAAATTCAAAACCTATAATCAACCCGTAGGCTAGATAATAGAATAATGACCATTACTAATACTCACCGTCCTTATAGGATCAACTCGTATTCACAGGTACTAGCTACAATTACACCATGCACTTGCAGTATTAAATATTAATTAAAGTGAATTAAGTTAATTAAGTTTTTGACGCCGTTGTTGGGGACGGTGATATTGGGAACACTTAAGTTAATCAAGTTTTTAACATCGTTGTTGGGGACAATGATATTAGGAACACTTTAGTTTTATTATCCTAGTCATTTTTTTGTTTTACGTTACTTTATTTGTTCTTACTTTACATTATTTAATCTGCTTTTGATAGTTAGGTTATTTCCTTAGTTTAGGCTAGACTCTAGGTCAATTTATGACCCGGAGTAACACTAAGAAACTTATTTGATGTAGATTTTGAGATAGAAAAAACTGTGCATAGGAATCATAATAGAACAAACCTTAGGGAGTTTGAACTAGATCGTCGAATAGAGGACTTGGAAGGTCACACAAACACGAAGGATCGTGCAATGTGGTCGACTAACTGCAAACTATGTTTGACTATGCTAAGCCAGACTTAACTTAAAATCTAGCATCTTGAGGCCGACTGTACAAGTCAACAATTTCAAGATCAAATTGAGCATCATTCAAATGGTGTAACTGCCAGTCCAATTTGATGAACTCTGGGACAAGAATCTTAACGTGCACATCTATAACTTCATAGAGATCTGCAATACCTTTAAACTAAATGGAGCAAATGGTAGCACCATCAGACTGCGTCTATTTCCTTTCTCTTTTAGAGGAAAAGCAAAGTAGTGGCTTAATTCTGTGCCACGTTCGTCATTGACCACTTGGGATTAAGTGGAAGAAAAAAAATTTCCGAGGTATTTTCCTTTTACGAAGACTGCGAAACTAAGAAATGACATCTCTTTGTACTCCTAACTAAAAGAGAATCATTATACGACACTTGGGAGAGATTTAAGGAGATGTTTTGATGATGCCCATACTATAGATTATGTCTGTGGATGCAAATCCAAACTTTCTATAACGGGACAAGTCAAAATACTTGGTAGTCAATTGATGTTATAGATGGAGGGACGCTAAATAATAAGACACTTAAAGCAGCCTAAAAGTTGATCGAGGATGTGGCCATGAATAACTATCAATGGTGCTTAGCTAGAGCATAAGCCACTAATAAGCCGTCTAAAGTATACGAAGTAGACACTGTGACGAGACTGGCAAGTAAAGTGGAGGCCCTAAGCAAGAAGATAGACAACATTACTTCGGCTCCACAGGGAAGAGTGATAAAGTATGAGTCGTGTGGGTTAGATCACCCAGGATATGATTGTCAATCAGATTAGCCCAAACATGTATACTATCTGAGGAATGTTTTTGGACCCTAAAATAATATGTACAGTAACATATACAACCTTGGATGGAGGAACCACCCTAACTTCTCATTGGGTAACCAAGGTCAATAATGAAACAACCCCCCACTGATATTTTAGGCACAAACATCACGTCCAATGAAGCCGGGGATGGATAAGCTAATATTGGATTTTATTTAGGATTCAAAGGCAAAACATCAATAAACATACTCATCCATCCGAAACTTGGAGATAAAATTTGACTAATTGGCCAAAGTAGTGGTGGAGAGACCTAAAGGGAGTTTGTTAAACACAACTGAAACAAGTCCAAAAGAAAGGATAATGGCAATCACCCGATCTAGTGCAAAGAAGCTTGTAAGGAAGAAGATGAAGAAGTGACTACTGAGGGTCACTCTGAAACAGTTAGTGAAACTATTTTAAAGGAAGTCAAGTAATCTTAACCTTCTATTCCGAACCCTTGCAAACTAAGAAAAAAAAATGAAGAAGAGTTAGATTATGTCATTAGCTTGTTCAAGAAACTTAAAGAAGAGTTTCCTTATGATAAACTCCTTCCGCATAGATCAAAGAACATGCAATTATTGGAAGAGATATCATCAAAGAAAGAGGAACCAAAGAAGTTGGAGGATGAAGAGTCAAGTAAGGAGAGCTCCAATGAAGTAGCAACACTACCATAGAAACAGTTGACCCAGGGAATTTTTATATCCCTTGTACTATCGGCAGTGTCAAAGTGGATAAGGATTTGTGAACTTAGGAGCTGACATAAATATGATGCCTTACACTTTATTAAAAAAGATGAAATTAGGTGAATTAACACCAACCAGGATGTGTGTGCAAATGGATGATAGATCACTCGGCCATCCTAGGGGCATAATTAAGGATATGTCAGTTAAAGTTGTTAAATTCATCTTTTTGACTGATTTCACCATCTTGGACATAGAAGAAGATATAGAAATACTTATTGTATTTAGACAATCATTTTTAGTTACCGCCAAATCTCTTATAGATGTTGACGAAGGCAAGTTAACTTTGAGAGTAGGGGACGAGAGGATTTCATTTAAAGTATTCGATGGAAAGAAAAATCCCTTTGAATTGGTGGGTGTAATCAAGATAAAGGAAATTTGTGAAGAAGTTGTACAGGACTCCACTTGCAAGGATCCACTTGAGAAGTCACAAATTTAAAAGAATAAACTAAGGAAGAAAGGTGGTAGAAAGCATAGACAGGTAGTTTACTTATAGATTATGAAACATATAGTTAGGCTGCAATCACATGATTCATTTGAACCACTGTGAACAAAAAAGGTACATCAAGCTAGCGATGGTAAACGAAGTAAGAGGCAACTCACGATTTTGAGTTTATTTTGTTTTAGCTTCTATTTTAAATTAGGTTTCTAATTTTGTTTTTAAGTGTTTTTGATACAAGTTAAGCATCTAGGAGAATTTGCGCATAATTTGGACTTAATGGTAGCTTGTTATGTGTTTAATGATAAAGTGTAAGGATTGTTATGTTACAGATTATAATTTGAAGTTGAACAATTCACATAACACATTAAAAATATTCTGCATGTTTAGATGCATGATCGTGCATTTGAACATGCACATTCACTATTCAAGGTATTATGAGCAGTGCATGGTCTAATGCACAACCGTGCACTTGCGTGATACATCCTAACATGTGTTAATTTTTTTTAAATTTCTCATTCTCTTCTTTCCCTCTTTACGTTGATAACTCTCCTCAACATACCTAATCCATTTTTTTCGCATTTTTCATCTGTTTTATTAACATCCAAGTAAGTTTTCATATCTCTTTAACTTGCTTATGCTTTATTGGATGTTTTATGAGCATTCATAGTTTTTTCAAAGAAAAAATGCCAAGTTCTTTAGTTTGGGAGTTATGGATAATATGTGTTATTTTAGGCTTAATTATTGTCTAAGATTAGATTTAATCTTCATCTAATTGTTTTTTATCATATGATTTGAGTCAACGCATATAAATTGGGTTTATATTTAACTCTAATTACGAAACGTTGTGATTATGCTATTTTCATATTTTAATTGCAATGTTTTTATGTCAAATTAGGTTAGTTAGTTAATTATGATGCTGATTAAGTATGGGCTTGTGTTTAATAAAGATCCAACAATAATAATAATATGTCTTAACCACATTCTTAATTTCCAGCAGATAACCTTTTGAAGTTAGTGAAGTTGAGGTTAGTTTAACACAATTGTCAATTACCATGCATTGTTATTCATGTAGGTTATTCTTCTTCTATGTATTGGTTACATGAATAATTCATTGTTTTGACCTTTTTTATAATAGAAACTACGTCACCATTAAATAGAAAGATAACATTTGGATCAGTTGATCTAAACACTTTTCAATTATCATTATAACCAAAATGGTTGAGGTGGAAGGGAGGCCCAAGTATCATATGATGACAATTGCAAGAGAGAGCTTCCAAACGAAGAGCTATTACAAATTCAAACCAACAAGCTTCTAACATTCAAATTGGAAGTCGACAAAGTATAAATGACAATTAGTTGTATATTAGTTAGTTTGTAGAGAATTCTGGTTGGATCCAATATCCAATACTTAATTGGATCTATTTTGTATATTTTGTTTATTTTATATACATTATAGTTAGATTCATTTGAAGTATCTTAGTAATGTTCTAGTTACATCCATTATGATTTAAAATTGAAACATTGTAGTAAAATGATACAACTTGATAACCATTATATGCATAGCTCAAAATGGTATACATTACTTCCTTTTGCATAATTACTTTGATTAAATGAATCTTGTTCTTTTAATGGCTTAAATTATATGAATATCAAAGTTAATGACGATATTATATGTCTCATCTTTCTAACTTTATAATTCTCATATTTTTCATATGTTTGTCAAATGGAACTTTGTATAATATCTTTTGTGATTGACTTTTTAAACATATTGTCACAAGTTAAACTTCAATTTGAATGTAACTATATATGTACTTACATAAGAATGTAGTAACTAAAATATATTAAATAAAGTTCATGTACAATACAAGTACTTCTCACATTATCTTCATTCATATACAACAATCTTAATATACAAATTCTTATAAAGCATATCACATTAGCCCATGATTTTAATAGTGAGAAACATATAACAACAATATATATTGACATGGAAATAACCATAATATATGTCACGAATATCTTCTTTAACTCCTTGATATCATTCATAGCAAGCTTCAATTCATACCCCATTTGCTTTATATTTTTCATCTAACTCAATTTATTCATTTTGTTGCTCCTTATTTGGCCCTTTGACAACTCCCTCATAAACCTCATCTTCAATTATCCCTTTGTAATTTAATGCTAATTAAAGCTTTAACTTAGCATTATCATCGTCATCCAGTGAGAGAAATTACAACCCCTAACCTTGTAAGCATCACCAAAACAAATATTCATTAAAACATTTACTCTATTTTTTTTTCCATTTTGAACATCATAATAAACTATTTTTACTAACCAGATATTTTGGGCACCCACAAAACCTATGACCAAGATTTTTTTTTCACTCTATAAAGTACTTAAACAAGTGTCGAGTGTTGGTTTTAGAACTATTGTTAGTTGAAGACCTAGAAAACGATGTATCTAATCCATACTTCTCCACTTTTCTACTATATGCCACAACATAACCCAACAATAACAAGAAATATGACCATTAATTAACAATATGGAAATAGCCATCAATCACCAACAAATAAGTATCCCATTCATAATGGAAATGCAAATCACAATGGAAACACATACATTCAACAAATAACAACAATATTCAATATGGGATTCACACTTATTTTTATCAACGAAATTGTTAATTATTGTTCAAAAATTATAAAGGAGAAAAATTAGGAAGTTGTTTTCTTTATTTAGAAGAAAACAAACAAGGAAATATAATAGTATTCACCTTAATAGTATTCAATTGGTCGCTGAAACATTTAATCTAATTCTAGGATGTTAAATTGTTCTTTTCCTTTCTTCATCACTTTTATAAAGTTACCAACAAATGTATGCATATATTGTAACCTCATTACCCTCCAAATTCTTCTTAATGCTAACACTTTCCTCATTCAACCATGTTCTCCATGCCATACAAGAATTTAAAATGTAGATGAAGGTGGTATAACTGAAGTTATTTTTTGAAAAAGGTGAAATTTTATAGACTGCTGAAGTTAACACAAATACTAGAGGCATCCACCAATGCTTAATTCTTGGATAAGAAAAATTATCCATTGCAAAATTGAAGGATATATGGGATTACCGTGAACAAGCCACCATTGGAGGAAGAAGAATCAAGAAGAACAAACGCCATTAGTTGAAGAAGAATCAAAGATGATATAAGAAACAAAAAAAATCATCTTTCGTGTTTGGGTAATAATGATTTGATACGAAATAGGAAAAACAGAAGAAAATTAAGGACAAATGTAATCGTGGTTCTGTTTCGAGGGAAATTAGGTTTTGGGTTTTAATTTTTGAAAGCAATTAAAAATTAATTAATTAATTTAAAAAATACAAAATTAATATTTAATTACATATCAACTACCATGTTGGTGGCTAACCTTATCTAGCATACCTAGCTGGCCTAGTTTAACATGGACATAACATTTATTTGATGTAGGGGTGATGGAGTGAGCATTTTTAGGGCAAATTACTCTATTTTGAGAATATTATGGGGTAAACTGGTATCAAAAATAACAGTAAAAGCCATCTTAATCTTCTTGCCAAATTTTAGGGAGAAAATTGGACCTTTTGTTAAAAAAAATGTATAGTGTTGATTATGGAAGTATCTGTGGGTGGTTATATTTTCCAAAAGAAGAAAGTATTGAACCCATCCAGTCTTAGAGCCTTGTCAAGTCCAAAACTTAAAAAAAAACATCTTTTATACCTAAATTGGAGAATGTTCTGATTAAAGAATATGTTGTCTTAAAGTTGAGGCTTAGTAAGATATATTTTATAGTATCTTAATAACTAAAGGAAATTGCATCCTTAATTCTTAGTAATACTTTAAAGTAGTTCAATACCATGATCTTAGGATCTTTTGGTTCAGCTAATATAGAGTTGTTTGGGAATTGCAATGTCACTATATAATTGTAGTTTCTTCCAACAAGTACACATATGGAAGAACTTTGTGTTTTTATCCCTTTCTCTGATCTAATTGATCCTAGTTTCCTATGTAATTAAGGAGTGATGAATCTCTAGTGTTTCCATATATCTAGATAAACTTGTCTTTTAGTCTACTTAAGGTTGTCATAAGTTAGATCCAAATTTAGTAATTCATAGGCCTATTAAAGCTTTGGGAGCTTTATTCTTAGGTATCTCAATGTTGCTATTAATACTCTTGTTAAGGATTTTGAGTTCCTCTTTAATGCCCCTCAATCTTGTCATCAATGCTATGAATACTATATTAGAACTAGTATCGAATTTGGTTTTGTATGGTATTGCACATATTGGTCAATATTAGGTACCGCTTTCAAATAATTTTTAAAATTATAAATAATCCTATTTTAAAAAATACAAAATAGTACCTCAATATATTGTACTATATAATTTATAATTTTATATCAAATTTGTCTAAAAATGATGATAATGGAAATTCTAAATAATAACAATCTATTTACTTATATTAATATTACTTTTCACATATTTTATAAATAAACAATAACTACATTTAATATGAAAAGATCATTTAATTATCATACAAATATGAAATTAAGGATAACACAAAATACTTAAAAGTTATAATTTTATTATATAATAAATACTAATTAATCAAAATCAAATAGAAAGAATAATTATTGTCAATAATAGAATATAGTTTCTATCTTAATATTTTATTATCAATAATAAATATATTTTATCTTAATATTTAATTATTATCAATAATAAAATATAGTTATATTTATATTAAAATTTAAAAACAAATAAAATTAAGGCCTCTTAATTTTCATTTTAACATATTTTAAGTACTCTTTGTAATAAAATGTAACTATTATTTTTATGTGAATCTAAATATCGTTCTATTAATAATAAAAGAGATGTTAAATTTAAAAATATTTATTTTCAAAACACTATTTATTGCATAATTTTTAAAATTTTAATTTAATAATTAAAATTTTAAAATTAATAAATTATATTTAAATATTGTCTTTATTAATTATTTTTTATTAAGCTAATCAGCACATGTTTTTAATTAATACTTAGAACAATTCCATTTAGCTTTAGTTCAAGTGTTCAACCCTGATCCATCTATTCCATTCCCATGTCACAAAACAATTAACTTTAGGCCCTGTTTGTTTTCGTTTTTTTTTTCTCGTTTCTTGTTGCGGTTTGTTTGAAAATTAAAATTTCGGCATAAATCACGTTTGATTGATATTGTTTTATTACGCTATTTTTAAAAATAAAAAAACTGCAACTCTTTTACGAAAACGAAAAAATCACGTTTCCGTGATTTTTCACAACAAAAAATACCACGCTTTCTCTTTCTTTCTGCGCTGCATCTTCATCCTCTCTGTGCCGCATCTTCGTTCTCTCTGTCCCTCATCTTCATACAGGTTTATGTTTATTTATGTTTTCATAGCTCTTGTTATTGTATATATTTCCAGGTCATTCAAACGCCAGTCTATGTACTCTTTCCAAACATTCTTCACAATCACCCCATACTCATCACCAAACTCGAGCTTGAAAGTGTTGCAAATGGCTTCAGCAGAGGCACGATGACCACCACCTGTGTTACTCATCAGGAACAACACATTCTTGATTCTCTCAGCACCTATCTGTACAAGTTCTATGTTTTCATACACTTTTCGCAGAAGGTGATGATCAGTTCTCTCAGCACTCATCTATGGAGGTTGATACCAAGGTATCGAAATATATTGAAAGAAGCAGAGAAAGAAAAAGCGAGAAAACTCAGATAGATAGAAACCGTGAACTAATAAGCCTTATATGTTGTCTTTTATGCATTAAATGCATCTATTTACGTGCCTTACATTCATTCAATGCATCTGTTTATGTTGAAACATTAAATGCCTTTTATCAAACGTGTATTTTCATTCACTAAAAAGCTTCATCTTTAAAATAAATAATGGCCATATATTCAATGCACTGTTAAAGCATTAAATGCCTCTCTGCAAGGTGTATTCATGCATTAAATGCAAAGTTGAAATAGTAAATACATTTGCAAAGATGAAATACTAAATACAATTATGTGCCTTGCAATTCTTAAAGTGTATTCCTAGTTTTAGTGCTATCACATGACTTTATTATCTTAATGTAATATCTCTTTTAATGTAAAGAATCGATATTTTTAAGTGTGGAATACAATATATTATTTCATGTTTATTTTAAATTATATTTACCATTTTCAAGAATCATAGTATGATGGACATATTTTATTTTTGATAATTATGATGGATATATTATATTGATTATAATGACTTAATATAATTTCTAATTTATGTAATTTTATTATATACAATTAATGTGAAATTTTTAATAATATTTGATTTGCATATATTTAATTTTAGTTATAATGATAATTAATTAATTTTAAAATATAATGTATTATATTATGATTATTACACATAATAATATAATTACAAAAGAATAGAAACATGATAATAAAATCAAACATATTTTGTTTTTAGTTTTTATTAGGAATCTCAACCAAACAAGTTTTTGTTTTTAATTTTTATATTACAAATCTCAATCAAACAAGTTTTCTTTTTTTAAAGAAAAAAACAGAAACTAAAAACAGGAAACAAAAACAAAAAACAACAATAGAAAAATAAAAGTAGAACCAAACGGCCCCTTAATGTTTTATTTTTCTCCAAACATGCCCTCCCTTTTCATCTGCAAGTGCAGCCCTTTTGCACAACAAAAGCCATGGCAGCTACTATAGTAAGCTACAACCCAACTTGGGGTCATTCCTAGAAAAGGTTGGACATCCAAATGATGTTTATAGTCGGAGTTCATCTGGGAACCAAGATCTACGAGCAAACCAGCAAAGGTAGAGAGTGAGGCACACGCCACAGAGACAGTGTTACAGAAGCAGACGCAAACACAGATTTACCACTGCCTCTTTAAATCCTTAGACATTCACTAGATAACTATTAAACCTGAACGGAACAATTCTATAATATGAGTGGTTTCTGACTCAGCTCTGGTTGATAAGTCCTCTCATGTTCTTCTTCCCTGGATCCCTAACAGTTCAATGTCAAAAACTTTTCCTAGTTGGGACCTATACCTTAGCTTTATCCCCCTTGGGTGGTATCTATTGATTCAGGCAGTTTCACATCCTTGTTTAATTTCATTACTTTGATGTTCTCAAGTAAATCCTTGCCAAAGGAGACTTACACATAAAATCTAACATATCCTATCTTCTTTAGCATAATTGTTGGTTCATCTAAGCAAATTGGCTTGCTTATCCAGCATGTTCAATAGCTTAATCTTTTTGTGGACAAATACTTGCAAAGGCATCTCGTGACAGTTCACTCATATGAGCATATTCTCCGTCCTAGCAGTGTCCTTTTCCAGATCTGAAGCATGATTTTCAAATATGAGCATCTCATCCTTATTGACCAACACATGTTCCAGGCTCTGTATACATCTAAGCTTATGGAAAGTAGAAGTGTCTCCAAACACTATCTTTTATGGGCGCCTAGTCACCTTGTTGACAGTGATACATCTTTACTTAAGAGGTTTGGATTTGTAGCATCATTCATGATAGAAGGGGCAGGAGTTCTAACTCGTACAATTTTCAATTTACTTGAGAGTTAGATCAAAGAAGGAACTCACCAGCTTTAACTGTATTTGTGGGTGGAGTATCAAGCAGAATCGGAAAATGATCACCTAAGATCGCACTTTTGGGGAAAAGGTTTCCAAAGGTAGCTTGGGCTCCGCCGTGAAGGTTTCTACTAGAGGAGATATAATTATTTGAAAAGGAAAAGACTTTAACTAACATCGACTAGTTAATTAGAGTATTTAAAAGTTTAATTAATTAATATTAAACTGTTATAAAATTTGTTAAAATTTAAATTAAATAAAAATTTAAAACATAATTCAAAAATAAAAAATAAAATTATTAAATAAAAATTTAATTTATAACAAATTGTAAATTGTTAGAGTATTTATTAATGCTTTAACAAATTGTAAATAATGCCTGTAGAATTAAGCTCTCTTAAAATTGACTAAAGATTAAATAAAATGAAATTTTAAAATATAATTTTAAAATATTTTATAACTATCAAAATATAAAATAAATTATTAAATAAAATTTATTAATTTATTTTAATTTACATCTAATTAATTAATAAATCAATTAATTTTAAAAGCAAGAGTTATTAAAATAAATTATGTCAAAAGTAAAAACCGAGCTAAAATATTAGAAGATTTAAGATTTTAAATTCAACCGACCGAACTGGTTACATTTTTAATTTTTGTTATTTATTATCATGGAAATAACCTTTGATAAGGTTGTGATTATTAGAAATTTTTAAATTTTGTTACTTAATACAAATAGGTGTCGATGACGAGGAGATGTTATTTATTACCAGTTTTAGTAAATGTGACTAATATTATAAATATTTGTAAAATTTATCACTGCAATTTACCATAATTTCAATACATGAAATTAATAAATAAGAATGATATATAGCAAACCCAATTTCTCTCAGCACTACTTCCCACGTTTTTCAGTTCTGCGTTCTAGTTTATCTGCCTCCGTCTTTAGGAACTTATCACTGTATCTTTCTCTACCAGACGCTCTAGCTCTTCTTCTATTTGCCCTTTCTTTTTTCTGGTTAATATTATCTTTATTGAGAAATTCAAGGAAAAGCGGAGAAGGCAGACAGCGAAAGCTAATAGATCCAGTTTGTGTTCAAGGCTAGACGATAGAGGCATGATTCAAGGATAGATGTACGTATCTCCGGAAGAAAGGTACTGTAAGTTCGACTATGTGTGTGTGTGTGTATATATATATATATATACTTAATTTTGAGAAAGAAATGATCACGGGATCCCCCGATCGTTTACATTAATGCTTCTGCTCCCTGTCGGATTTTGAAATTTAAGGTTTTTTTTCCCCTTTCCCATGGCCTCAATTCTGTGTCGGTTTGCCTTGTCGTGTATGTATTACGGACACAGTGAAAGTTAGGGTATTGCCGGTAATGTTTGTTTGACTCGAAATTGTTAGACACAGGAGACGAAGGTTAAGTTGTGGGGATTTATGGTTCAGTATGAGATGGATAATTGTGTATTTGTGGATTATATTTACAGGAAAAAAATTAGAATCATCCAGAAACGTGGCAGGAGGGGTGTGGGGGTTGCGAGAAATGGATCCTGGTGATGGTCGCTACAGTCTCCGGCAAGGATGGGATAATAACAGCGTAATTTTGTGGTTTCCTCCTTAAAATAAAATCACATTATGATGGGATGATATACTACTCAACAAAATTTTAGGAAAGAAAGCTGTGGGGGCTGTTGTGAAGATATGGGATGGATTTGCCTAACCCTCCTATCATGATTGCTATTTGTTGCTGACATTGCTTATTCTCTTCAATCCACAGGCTCTGGAAGGGTATGGCAGCATCCACGACCCAAACTACCGGTGAGTGCTGATTGATACTACGCCATTACCATGATGTTAAATGCTAGTTATGGGTATAACTATTCAGTATAGATCTTCTTTCCATGTTCGTCCATCCCTTTTCTTTTATCTGTTCTTGAAACTATATAGCTATTGCATGTGGTGCTCTTTTGTTTAGTGTCTAAGGCTGTGATATCATATATCATTTCTTCTCTTCCCTCCAACTTTATTTTATTATGTCAGGGATGGTGGTTCATATGATGATAGGAGGTTTTTGGATGAACGTTACTCTAGGGATAATACATACCCAAGAAATGCTTTCCACCGTGAAATTGTTGAGAGGGGAAATTATCCACCAAATCCTTCTACCGGCGTTTGGTCTCATTCAAGACGTAGAAGTTATGAGGAAGAATATCCAGTTGATAGAGAGTCTAAGAGACATGAGAAACCATACATTGGTTCCTATCACGATTTCGATGCTTTTCAAGATCATGATGTTTATCCATTTCTAGATCGAGATGGGTATCGAACTATTGGTGATCCTCATAGTCACGAATTTGATAGGCCTTCGAGGTTCGGAGAACGTGATCGTGATGATTATGGGTATGACACCTATGACTATAAACGTCGGGTCTCCTATCAAAATAGAGAGGATAGTCGTGAAAGGGATTATGAATATAGTAGGTATAGTTATGATTCTGATCATGATAGAGGCAGTAGAAGAGATGGTAATTGGAAAAGGCATGGATCTCGAGATCGAGAGCGTGATAAGCGAGGTTTGAGTAGGGAAAGGGATCAAAGTCCTCAAAGAAGACGCGAACGATCTCAATCCCGTGGACATGATGATCGGTTGAGGTCAAGGTCCCCTCGAGGTCGAAGTCATAGTCGAAGTCATAGTCGAAGTCAACGAGAAGATAGCTATGATGATAGTCAACTGGACAGATCTGAGAAGCGTAGGGATCATGATGAGAGGCGTTTACGTGGGAATTATTCTGTGGTATGCCTCATATGCCATTTTTGGGTAATTTAGATGATATGTTTTCTATGTTAGAAGGCTTTGTCTAGGAACTTGTCCCTTTTTGCAGGCCCCCTCTGCAACTGTTGTAGTGAAGGGTCTTTCACAAAAGACAACTGAAGAAGATTTGTATCAAATACTTGTAATGTCTTATTGTACCTGGTTCATTTGAAATATTTTAATGTATCTCCTGTGATTTCTATGATACCAGCTTACCTTTCTTTTGCAATTAGGCTGAATGGGGACCACTTCGTCATGTTCGTGTGATTAAAGAACGTAATTCTGGGATCTCTCGAGGCTTTGCGTTTATTGATTTTCCTTCTGTGGTATGTATTGCACATAACCCTGAAGTGTGCAGTGTTTTGTTTTCTTGTTCTTTTTTGACAATTGTTCCTCAAGGCTGTGTTCTTTTGAGCAGGATGCTGCATGTGCAATGATGGATAGGATTGGAGATGATGGTCTTGTTGTGGATGGAAGGAAGCTTTTCTTTGAGTATAGGTATCATCATGGTGAAGCCATTGCGATAATATTTTAAATTTCTAATGTAGGACAGGAGTTGAAGTCAGGGTTGATTATTTAAGGAATTGAGTTTGTTAAAGTCTAAGAAGTTAAAATATTAGGTTTTAAAATTAATTAAAAAACATCATTGAATTAAGAATGAAATACTATTCTAAATGGTGGAATCAATAATCATGCTCATAATATCTGTAACTACCTACTATTATAAGTCGCTTTAGTGAAATACTAGCAGCAAAATAGTTCATTTAGGAATCATTCTAAGGAAACAGAACAGTACTCATTGTTGAGAACCATGAAGTTCCTGGGGAGCTGAGAAAAAATCCAGTCCTAAATTGTGTAGGTCTTATGGATACTGAGTTTTGTATCTTGTACTTACTATGCTAATACATTAAGAACATGAACACTTTGTTTGAATTAAAAAAAATCCCCTTTGACGGGCTAACATAATAAGAAAATCATTAAATGAAAAGATAAGGATTGAACTGTAATGTGATTTATTGTTCATTAATAACATGCTTGTAAGTATAAGAGCAACGGTTCCTTCTCAAGTAGAAACACCTAACTAGCTACAAATTTTTATAAGCAAGAAAAACTTTATAAGTTTATCAACTATGGTTTTGTGGCCTGAAATTTATGTGTTGCTTTTATTTGGACAGTCTCTTTGTGTAGATTTCACCTTTTTTTGTCACTTTTAAAACATTTCTTATCCTTTTTTCACATAATAATATTCTGATGTAATTCGGCGTAAGTATGGCATTTTTTACTAGCTTAGTGACATGGCCGCATAATTTACGCAACTGTAATCGATGCTATTATGTTGTCTTTCAGTAGTAAGCCAACTGCAGGGTCAAGTGGACCTTCTGGTAGAGACAATGCTATAAGATCTGGTCATGTCAACCATAGAAACCATGCAGTGCCATGTGATTGGATGTGTATCATATGTGGTTGTGTCAATTTTGCGAGGCGAACATCCTGTTTTCAGGTTTGTCTTTCCTCCTTGTTCTTGATGCGTACTAGGAGGTTGAGTTACAAGTCAGCAATTATGTGAACTTTTTATTTCTGATCATGATTTATTTCTTGTTTTCTGGGAAACATGTTGGTTGTAGTAATCAGCACTTTAAATTGAATTATAAACTTTCAGTTCATAGTCCAAGAGGTTTTCTAATTAGCGTCCAGTATTTTAGTTGATAATCTTTCTGGTTGGTTGTCCAAAAATTGTTGTCAGGACACAACCTATATTAACATTCTCATGTCATATGATCATCATTTAGTGCTGGTAAAGAATAATGCTTGAAATTGCTGGTAATGAGAAAATTAGATGTGATTTGAGAACTTTTGAAAGTTGCTTTTATCAGTTTTGAAAACCGGTGGAAACTTAAAGAGAAAAGACAGCAGCAACTCTGTCAAAGAGATAATTAACAAGAAATAAGCACAGTAAATTCAGAAGTAGTACAAAACAGATCCTCAAATAATTGTAGGGTACTTATGTTGAGCCTTGTGTAAAAACCAAAAATATCATTTTCCAAGGACGCTTAGAAGTTGGAAAGGATTTTGGATATATAACATTAAATCAACTGATAACCCTTTTTTATCTATTATTGCAGTGTAATGAGCCTCGAACTGATGATGCACCATCAGCAGATATAGCTTTGTCAAATCCAATGCCCTTAGGAAGGAAAGGGTTTGAATCGGGTTGGTTTAAGTTCTTACTTCCTCCTAACATGTTTGATGTGTTGTCTATGTAAGAATATGTTAATTTTCTTTGTAATCAGGACCCACTCATGTGCTAGTTGTTCGTGGATTGGATGAAAATGCTGACGAGGAGATGCTTCGCTATGAATTTTCCAAGCATGCTCCCATCAAGGTGAGGAAATTCTGACTTTAGTTATTTAGTTCATTGATGATACATGCTTTTTTCTTCCTGACTTTCTGGTGAAACCTTTTGTTTCAATTTTTACAGGATCTGCGCCTTGTTAGAGACAAGTTCACTCATGTTTCAAGGGGATTTGCATTTGTACATTTCCACTCGGTATGTTATTTTGTCACTGTTGATTGAATTTGTTCAACTGTGTAGCCTTTATGTTCATTTCTATTGTGATTCTCAATTTAATAATTCTTACACTCGAGTGTTTTTGCAAAACATAGAGGAATATGTTCCTATTTTACCACTGTTCTGCATAAACTAGCTAGCCTGCAAATTTTTAAACTGAACTATTTTTGGGTGGAAAACTAGGCTTGAAAGTTGAACTCTTATCTGCATTAACTAGCCAGTTTAGAAATTAAATAGATGTTTGCAGGGCCCTGCTTTGCTAGCTTGGCTACCTATGAAAAAGAATAAAATCATAGAACAGTTTGATTAAATGTCATAGCAGATCCTCCAGAATTTCTTTTTACTTGCTTGTATGCTTTTGATAATTTGAAAGTGGCTGTAGTCTCAGATCAAGTTTGCTAATTTTCGAAGGCTAAATGTTATTCAATGTTTTTGAATTTCAAACAAACAACTTGAGGAGGATTGACTGTTGTGGCAGAATCTGGTGAAATGCAATTACTTAATTTATAAATGCTTGGCTTGAACTCCTTTGGACATATATATTCCATAGGTTGTCAAACTCTCTTCCTTTGCAGTTGAGTTCTTCCCATCTTGAGGAGATGATGCTGGATAACATTTGTTTACTTAATGAATGTTTTGCTTCTATTATCCTACTTGATTCTTTGCAATTTCTGTTCAGTTACAATGGCTAGCATGAGCTTCAAACTAATTGGAATGTCTACCTTTAAATATTATTGCACTTATTACTGTGGTCTGGGGACTTTTAATTTCTACTAAGAAGCACCCTTCTTTAGCTCTTCTTAACTCTAGCTTGTATTCAATATATTTGGTCTTTTACTCCTACAATTCAATAATTTTGTTTGTTGTTCCTTCAATATCCTCTTCTCTATTGATTATTTGGTTTTGCTAATGTTTCACCCATCTCACTTGGATTCCAAACTTCATTTTGAGCATTTGTTGGGACATAAGCAGTATTTTAAAACCTAGAGCATTCATATAGTCCTGTTTTCTGATGCATCCTGTCATTCTATGTTCTTTCTCAGTGGATACTGGGAATTATTTCATAAGCAGTATGATATACATTTCTGTGATCCCATAGGTTGAAGATGCTACTAAAGCTTTGGAAGCAACTAATGGAACAACACTCGAAAGAAATGGACAGATCTTGAGAGTGGCATATGCAAAGAGCATTCTCGGTCCGGGATCTGGGGCATCAGGACCTTCACAGTCAAGCAGTCTAGCAGCTGCTGCTATTGAGGCTGCAGCATTTGCACAACAGGTATTCAAGAAATTATTTGGGAGGTTCAGGTTTATATTTCTATATTTGGACAGAACTAGTGAAAAATCACTGATATGGGCAGCCTATTTCCGTTCACAACATGCAAATGTAAGGAACAATATGAGAAAATAGAATTAGAGTGTTTCCAGTTTTATGAGCCTAAGCTAACAGACATCCATAGTATCAACAATATTTTTTGGTCGTATGAATTTGTTGTGATTATCCAGATTGAAGTGATGGAAGAGATCTCATTAATGTAAAACAAAAGATTAATAGGGGAAAGAAAAACTAGATATTAGAGATGACTGTATAAAATTGCTTAAGAAAGATATTTTGATTCCTTGTCAGAAGATGGCAACTTTTTTTCCACACCAGTAGGATCTGGTGCAAAGTATGTTAAGAGGTCCTCTTAACAATTTTCCAGGAAAAGCACTTCAACTGGCTTTTGGAGATACCAACAAGAACCATTGATTCTTGCCAAATTGTTGTACATCCTGCTATGAACAACAAACAAAAGTTTGTTTTGCATAAAAACTCACTGGAAGCTCCTTTAACTTCCATGCTGATTGAGGAAGATAAACTATTCTAACAGAATATATGGATTGATGTAAACTCCTGGGTTAGGTCAGAAGAATCTTTTAAAAATTACTGATGATGCTCATAAGTCAATGATCTTGATATGCTTTTTAGTGTTCCTTTTTCAAATTTTGATTCTTTTATCCCAATGAAGACATTCACCTACTGACATGCGATAATATAGTTACTATTCCTATTGATATCACTTGCTTACTGGCTCCTTTTTGGGTTTTCTATTTACATTATGCACAATTTTATTTTCTTCTTCTTTCTTTTTTTTTTTTCAGTATGATGCATATGGATGGGCACCAAAGGAATATAATCCAGATGACAAACAATCTACCAAAGGGCATGAACAAACTGCTTCAGTTCAAAATGATGGTTCTTCCAAGCAATCTGGCTTTGTCTGGGATGAAGCATCTGGTTACTATTATGATGCTGCTTCAGGGTTTTACTATGATGGAAACACAGGTACCTCGTCTAGTATATGCTTATTTTATTTGCACAGTAACTCAAGTGCATCAGTTCAGTGATTTGTGAAACATTGCTATGTTGTAACTGAAGATATCCCCTTGTCTCATGGAGAAGTCTTGCTAAATGCAAAAGCCATATTGCAACTCTCACTTGCTTTCCATTTCCTTTCTGGGAATGTGATTCTCATGTGCCAGATCCTAACAAGCACCAAGGAAGAATCACATAAAATCCAGAAAGAATCCGAGTATATTTCAATAGATCATCCAAATTTTCAGATACTAGTTTGTGTGGAGGATGCCTAAGAAAGAATCCACAGCTAAGTAATAACCTTATGGTTACACTGGTAATTTGTCTAAGAAAATCCCTCAATGAAATGTGTTTACAGATTCAAGAGTAGAATTTGATTTCGGAAATAATTGCTAAATCTTGATAATCTTATTCTTTGTTACAGTGTCATGTTAATAAGATGAATCGTTGGGATTTGCTTTGATTGATGTAGCCAATGAATTGAAATGTTCAATGTATTGATATGACAGCTTTGACTTCTACAGTGCAATCTATAAGATACTATCTCAAATATGTTTCTTGGAAAGTTACGATTCTCCAATGTACTATATCTTTGTTTGGGGTTTCCTTGCATTAGAAACGTGAGCTTGTAACGATTGAAAATTTGCAGTCAAGAGCAAGTGATGAAACAGCCGTGGTAGGAACACTTGCTAAGGAGTCCAAAACATAAGTATTGTTTCAACAGTTGGGGTTAGGATGGTAATGAGTTGGTTCTGGATTAGGTATTGGTCACCTTAAAAAAAAACCTTTCCTGTACTCATATCCAATCAGGTATTGGAGTGTCACTATGATTGTATCTAAACTGATTTTCGTGTCCATCAGATAATCAGTTACACATGAAGTTGGCATATTTTTCCAAGAAGGTACAAATAGCATAGCGTAAGTTCTACAAATGGTCTATAAAGATTGAAATGATTCCACTTTACAAAAAAAAAAAAAAGATTGAAATGATTCCACTGTTATTGAACATGTATTGCATAGAACCAAAAACTTAAAATATTGAACTGTATCATATTTATGAAGTTTATATCAATAATTGAGATTTGTATTTGGATAATGAAAGTCACTAAACTGAAACTCCACTAGAAAAAAATGATCATAAATCATCAACCGACACTCGGACTCTTTGCCAGAAGAAGCAACAATATTTGCATTACTTTGACCTGCATGAACTTTAATTTTACAACACCATGGCTTGCAAACAAGATAGTCTGGACATGTATAATGAATGGGTCAACTATTGCATATATCCGGTACAGGTGTGAGTACAAGTATGATATGAATTAGCTATAGTAGTATCCATGTATGTTGGTTACAGATTTCTCATACATATTGATATTGAATCTTTTCATCACCTTACCATCTCCACAAGTAAGTTGTCTGGGTACAGTCGGCTTGGATGCTAATTACTGAATGACTCATATCATTATTTTGATTTTCCAATTTTCTGTGCTTTGGAGATGTAAAACTGTTATGAAAGCTGATAGTTGTTGCAGGCGGGGAGAGGCATGCATTGATGGCTTGGTAGTGTGGATGCATTTGGTTTAAGTTTCATGGTTCTGCAGTTTGGCAAATTGATTTGAACCCCAAATTTGAACTGTCTCTTTGTTATAGAACTTCTGAATTCTGAATTCTGCATTATTGTTACTTGTGGTCCTTTATCTGGGAAATTGAAAACTGCAACTGTGACATGTACTATGATGTGGTTTGTCCAAGTCTGATAGTACCTTTTATTCAAAATTTGATTTATTGCCCTTACATGTTCAGGTCTTTATTATGATGGTAACAGCGGTATTTGGTATACATTTGATAACCACACTCAGCAGTACATCCCTTGTATAGATCAGAATGAAGAAAAAGCATCTGGCAAACAATCTGAGCAGTCCAAGCCATCAGATGGTCCTAATGACCGAAAGGTAGTAATATCTGCACCGGCTGCTACCATTACTTCAGTGGAGAAGGCTGCATCCTTACCTGATGCAGTCCAAGCTGCTGCAACAGCAGCGTTAGCTGCCGAGAAAAAGGGGAAGGAGAAGGCAAAGGAAATAAAACTTGCCTCCAAAAGCAGTATTTTGGCCAATAAGAAGAAGATGAACAATGTACTGACCATGTGGAAGCAGAGGAGTCATGAAGGGCAAGCAACTCGTGTGGCCCTTGACGACAATCAGCCAACTGTTTCTGTTGATGATAGACCTTTTCCAGTTGGACATGCTTCCAAAGGCAAGTTGAAAGCTGATGCAGTGACCACCAAGGAAAATCCTGTCTCCAGTTTGGGAGTTGGCATGGCCTACTCTTTTTCTGAGACTGTTGGGTTGGAATCTGCTGTAAAGTCTAGACCTGTGGGTAACAGCTCTGGTGGAGCTTTGATGGGGGTTATAAGGGGCTCTGGGCGAGGTGTGATGAAATCTGATACTGAATATTCAGGGTCATCTAGTGGAGTTCCTACCTCTTCTTCTGTACCACATGCAGATGTATCAAATGTTGCAACTCCCTTCAGGACAGATGCATCTGCATTGGGCTCTTACGCACCTCCTATGGCTACTGGGACTAGCAAGAGGAGGTTTTCTGAAATGCCACAATCTTCTACTCAAAAGGAACAAACTCAGAATACCTACAGGGATCGTGCAGCTGAAAGGAGGAGCTTGTATGGTTCATCATCCTCTTTTGGAGATGATCTGCTTGATAGTGGGTTTGGGGATTCAGGTAAGTTTGTTAGCTATTGGTTTGTAAATAAACCTTTATTTATTTTCTATACAGTCTTACATTTTAGATATATTAGCAATGATTCGTTGCTTATGGCATTTGGTTGGCCAATGAATCATCAGATCATGAACTTGCAGTTTTTTTGGTTATCTGAATTGATGGTCACTTGGTTGTTTATTCCCTGATTTCTATTAACTTGCTTGAAATTGTCTGTTTATGATTTGTAAACTATGAAGGTCGGGATTCGGCATTCAAAAAAACTTCCTTGGATTCAATGCCCTTCCCTCCTGGTGTTGGTGGAGGCCGTGGTGGTGGAGATGCTAACATGGGTGCTCAGAGTTATGAGGTGATTACAGCAGATAAGGCAATTGATGAAAGTAATGTGGGCAATCGAATGCTTCGCAATATGGGGTGGCAGGAAGGCTTGGTATGTTTTCCTTCTTCTACATACATTCTACTGTTCTAGTTACTGTATGCTTTCTGCTCTTCCAATTAGTAGAGACATAGCATCCTTTTAGCTATTTACTGGTGAACATACCTTTGTTACTTGTGTATTCGTATTTACTGGTTTATATACCATATCTATAAAAAGAGCGTAGTTAATGGTTTCTCAGTGGAATGATTCTCCAACAAGCAGTGGTCAAGCTAGACTCTAACATTAAACTTTCTGGATTGTCTTCCCGCTTATTGGTACTTGGAACAATATGCAGGGATTGGGGAAGGACGGAAGTGGAATGATTCAACCTGTCCAAGCACAAGGCATGGAACGTAGAGCAGGACTTGGGAGTCAGCAGAAGAAGGTGGATCCTAGCCTTGAGGTGCAGGCCGGGGACAGTTACAGAACACTTCTTCATAAAAAGGCCCTTGCAAGGTTCCGGGAAATGTCTGAGACATCATAGATATGTGGTTTATGGAAACGAGGTGCATGATCCTTCTTGGGCTAGAAGCAGAAAAAATTGGAGATTTGGGCGTAGAAGGTGAGAATGGAAGTTGTCTTTTTGCCTGGACACATGCTGAGGCAAGTAATGACCTTTTTTATCTTGTGTTTTACGATTTTTGTTGCAGGAACGAGCTTATGTAACTTTTATACGATTACCTATGTACTTATGGTTTAACAAATTTTATGAATTAATAATTTATGAGTTCAGACCTCTTTGATTTTAATGTGAAGGACCAAAATTGATTCTTTCACGATCGCTAGTAAGTTCTTTTAGTTAATTCGATGATGGTTCAATTAACATATCCGGATTAGGATTTTAAGGAAATGGTAGCTAAAAGATTTTAACAACTAGTCATGAGTATTGACATTATACGAGCATTAAATACCATGCTTGGATGTCTCTCCTGGCAAGATTTGCTAATCATCAAAGGGCAACGGTTACTACTTGGTTGGAGTCGTACGCCATCAAACATTGTGTAATGAGGCATTGGCAGTGATGTTCCAATTAATCCAACCAAATTCTTCGTTCACAAATATCGACAATACATCGTTTTGATATGATCCATGGGTTGTCATAGCAATAGTTAGATTCCTACCCAACATTTGTATCCGTTGTATGTGTACGTATGTTGTTATTCCTACTTAAGTTTATAGTCAAACTTGTAGCGGATAATTCCTACATTAATTGATTAATAAATATGAATAAATATAATTTTAAAATTTATGAAACATTGGGACAGTTAACATAAATTTATTAAGATCATATCAAATATCTAGTCAAAAGGTTCATATCAAATATTCATAAAAACATACAATTAAACTGATCAAACCATAAAGTAGTTCCTAATATAAAACTACCTATACTATGAAGACTAATATCCAATAACATGAAAATACAATCCAGTCCATTTTATTCCTCGTATCTACCATCTTCATAAAATTATTCCTATAAAATGGAGAATCACGTGAAGTTTTTACTACTTTTCCACAGTGCACACTCTTGACACCCAAATCACGTAAGGAATCAAAGCATTCTTCTATTATATTAGTCTCTTGATTAATTAATGTCTTCAAATCCATTGCCTTAAGTAGATGTTGTTGCGACCATTTTTTTCAAATAAATAAATCAATATTTTTTTGTTGTTTACCAATCGTAATTATGACCTAATTGACTTATTGTGAATTACTCAATATTGTAATAATCGCAAATTCACAACGTAGCTGTAGTTAGTACCAGCAAGTACGGGTTGATCCTATGTAGACAATGATTACTAGTAATTAACTTTTTCCTATTATCTAGCCTACGGATTGATTTTGATTTTTAATAAAATAAAATAAAACTAAAGCAAGTAAAATAAATAGGTAACGATATTGAACATAGTGACAATGGAAATTACTTAGAAAACTATTGATATCAAAATTTGGAATCTAAGTTTCAAATTCCCCTAAACCTTAATAGATTGACCTTTTGTTATGCATATAACATCCCATTATCCTATGTTAAGGGTTAGAACCCTAGAATAGTAGACATGAGAGATTATTGAGAAGTTAGAAAGTGCATTTTATGCTCATGTATAATATAACATACACACACATGTGAATACTAATTTTTTCACATGAGATATTATTGAGAAGTTAGAAAGCGCATTTTATGCTCATGCATAATATAACATACACACATATGTGAATACTGATTTTTGCACATTAAAATGATTGTACATGCATTCATTGACATTTTCTGGTTATAATTGATTTATACATGTGATTATATTGAGAGTTGTGGATTATATGTATTGAAAATTGATTTGGAGAGTATAATTGTTGATCTAGAATTTTGATAAAATTTAGAAAATTTCTAAAATTTTGGATATTTTTGGACTAGAAAAATGCCCAGTGACAAGAAAATTGATAAATGGTAGAGATATAAGAGTCAAATGATTGTGGAAATTTTTTGAAATGACATTAGGATTGAATGACACATGTCATTGAAAATTGGGAGACAATTAGAATAGAAATTGGAGTTGATTGGATTAGTTAAATAAGAAAACCTAGTTTAAACCCATAGAAATTGGACATATGGCAAGTGACACTTGTCACTTGCCAAGCCATGTCTTTATCCCACGATTAAACTTGGAAGACCATTAATTGTTTTGCTTCTTACTTTCTTTTTCTCTTTGTGACTTTCTTCATCTTCTTCAAGCTTCTTCACTTCTACGACAATTACCACCTCCATCAACGTTAAACCTTATCCTCATATTTTCTTTCACTTGCTACTCTCACCTTGTTATCTTTTTAATTTGCCACAAGAAAACCTAAACCTCCCAACCTCTATGATGATGTACGAGGGTTATATGAGAAGTTAGGACTTCTTGGTGTTTTAAAGAACTTGGAGTTTTAGCAAGTAAGTAACATGTTAATTCTCTTGAGTAGTCAGAATATGCAACAAATATGGTAATTAATTGATATTAAATGATCATGAGAATAGTGGTAATTATAGATGTGCATCGTGGATAAAGAATGAGAATATTGGTGTCTTGTTTTTGTGTTTATGATGGTTAATATTTCATGAGATGTCGTAGAGATGAGTTTGAAATGGAAAGACCATTGATAATGATGTAAGAAAAAGGTGCAGAAATTTAGTGATGAATATATATATGTATGTAATGTTATGTTTTTGGTGTTTTGATCGAACATATAATATGATTTGTTTGTGATTGAAATTGAGTTGAAATGGAAGTAGGAATGGATAGGAGATAGTGAAGACATAAGCTAGAAATGATAGACTAAGCAAAAGAAATGACCTGAATAGGTAGATGTAGTACTTCCACTGAATATGCATCTTTATTTTAGCCATATCTTGAGCTGTAGACATTACAATGTGATTATTATTAATTTTTGTTAAATTAGAGACATATGGCTACAATTTTCTTGAAGAAATCGAATTTGAATTCTATCTCTAACAGTTTCAAATTTTGATTTAAAGTTGAGTACTGGGTGTTGTTGCAATTTAAGAACAGTTGGTAGTATTTTGTGTATAATTTGTCGAATACTGAACCAAATTGTATGAACTTGGTGTCGTTAGAAAGTTAAGACATATAGGAATAATTTTTTAGAAGAATGTTTTGCCTAAATTGTTCATTTTCCTTGTCAAAATGGCAATGAAAATTGATTTGAAAATATGTTTTGGAGAGTAGCTGAATGAAGCTTGAATATTGAACATTATGTAGTGCACGATCACACATAAGCACGATTGAGATAAAGAGGAAACCTTAAGGGAGTTGCTTGATTGTGACAGAGAGGAAACCTTAAGGGAGTTGTATGATTGTGCACAAGCAGGATCGTGACAGAGAGGATTCAATAGGGATTGCACAATCGTACACAAGCACGATTATGACAGTGAAGGTGTAATGATTTTTTATATTTTTAATACCCTTCCCTCTTTTGACCATAACTTCTTCTCCGGACTTTCGATTGACTTGAAATTTGAACACAAAATTCGAACACATTGTCCTTTCTCTCTACCAAATTTCATGGTCATTTGAATTCATTAGAAAGGGTTGATAAATGATTGATTGATGATGTTATGAGAATCAAATGTTTTAAGCCATGAACTGTAGTGTTTTATTGAGTGATGAACTTGGAATAAGTTTGTATTATTGAGGTGTAAACCTAAGATCCAATTAGATATATATGAGTTTTGAAGTATGAATGACCATGAGATAAAAATAAAGGAAATATACTTGGGATTGTCATTGAGCATGCATTGTACACAATCCATAGATGCATATGTGCATAAATGATTACTTATATAATTGTGAAATGTTATAATGTGTGACAATGTGGGTTGTATGATATAAAGGAGCAAATTGAGTGACAAAATCTAGACATTGCTGAGACTTCAAGGCAATAGCTATTTGGAGCAAACTGTGAGTAACCTAGATGGTCTCATTTGATTAATTATTTGTTTTAAATTCTATATTGAATTATTTTATGAATGTGATTGTGTTGATTCCGGACATTGAATGTCTGAGGCGTTTGATGCATGAATAATATATTGAAAGTGCTCCTTGTTGTGAATTTGACGAAATAAGTGATCTCAACATTATTGTTGAATGTCGAACCAAGGTTTGATGATAAATGTGAATGTAAATGTGATGCATTTCATTACATGAATGCATGACAACATAAAGGCTGTAGTGGCCAAAGTAGTTACCGAAAAATAGTTTAAAGCTCAGAATGTGATAAGAGCCTCTGGCTCGGTTCTTAATGTCCTCGGTATCCACTAAGGGATATGGGATAATATCTTATATAAGCCCAGTATCCACAAGGAATATGAGCCAGTAAAAAGGCACTCGGTCACAACAAAGTAATAAATGAAAGTGTGTCTTACGAGCATTGAATATACATTTAACATGTATATTTGAATGATTGAAATGTATTATTGAATTGTGTTCAGTGAAATGTGAAAATTGTGAACAAAAGAGTTATATAATGCTACATGATGATAAATGAAATGATGTGAATTATGTTATTGTATGAATTGATGTGTTATATGATTTGAGTGAACCATCGAAGATGGTTAACTCACTAAGTTCGCAAAACTCACCAAAATTGCAACGTTAACATTTCAGGTATTGAGAGAGGATACTAGTGACATAGAGACTCTAAAAGAAGTATAGTTTTGTACTTTTGGATCGAAGAAATGACTCAAAGGTCGACCAACTACGACTAAATGATATCAAATAGAAATTTTGTATAATTTCTCATATATGTAGCATGTCCTGTATACAGAGATGTAAACTCTAATTAGTTTTGATAATGTACATATATGGATGTTATTGTAAAGCTACAATGTACATATGGTTTAAGAAATGAAAAATGAGGATTTTAGGTTTTTAAATAGTGTGATGATTATCTTTTAAATGTTGATGCCATGATTAAGTTAGTGTCGTGATTGCTCTAGAATACCATCCTTGTGGGGTATGTATTCGGATATCTAGAAAGATGTTGGGTATATGTCCTGTGAGAGTAGGGTACTATAATGCTTGGTATTAGAGCACGGTTTGGCATCCATAGGGACAGATTAAGCATATAGACATAATATATAGTGAGAAACTTAAATAGTGATCACTATTATTGTCTATTATAGGTCATCCGCCATAGGTGATCAAGTGGGACAATCAGCTAACCTAGAATCAGTAGGAGCTAGTAGAGAGTCTTTTGGATCTCGACCTGAGGAATACCTCTGAGAATCCCTAAGAGAAGGGAAAAGAGATACGATAAACTGAGAAAGCAGGGAGCTATGGACATTTATAGAAGTATAGACCCTGTAGAGGCCGAGGGATGGCTGGAGAGAACGGAAAGAATCTTTAACTAGATGGACTACGAGTCGGACGAGAAGTTTGACTATGTAGTTTTCTTACTACAAGGCCCAACATACCAATGGTGGAAGATTGTTCCATGTAGTACCACCAGGCCTTGTAACTTGAAGTGGGAAGACTTCCTGAAGGTCTTTAAGGAGAACTACATGCCCAAGATCTATCTAGACATAAAGATGAAGGAAGTTTTAGAGCTGAAACAAGGCAATTTATCCATGGTAGAATATGAGATCAAGTTTAATGAATTAATAGGGTATGCTACTGCCTTGATTCCTACTAAAGAAGATAAGTGTAGGAGATTTGAAGATAGGTTGAATATGGAAATTCGGACAAGGCTAGCAGTCACCAACTTGAGAAGTTTTACCGAGTTAAGAAATGCCTCCACCAGAATTGAGCAACTATTGAGTGAGAGACAAGCAGAGTATAGGAAGGAGTCTAGAATGAAGAAACCTGGTGAATTTCAAGCTAAATCTAGCAAGAGATTTGGGAAATGCCAAAATAGATCGTCTCGATCCTAATTGAGATCGAGATAGCCCGGGTTTAGGCTGAGAGGCGGCTGGTTACTCTAGTAGAGGTCAGGCATCTAAAGGACAGACTTTTGATAGGCAACCACCACAGATGCCTAATTGCGAGCATTGTAGAAAGAGACATGGTGGTGAATGTTGGACATTATCAAGAGCTTATTTCCGTTATAACTCTCTTAAAAACCGAATTAGAGATTGTCCTGCCATTATTGGAGTTCAGTCTGGTATGAAAGGGAGATCAGCAACTGAAACTACTGTCCAGTAGAGCCGAACTAGTGGGTCTGGATAAAGAGGCTGTGGTAGAAACAAAATGAGCTCTAGGAGTCCTAATGATAGGACTGAGGTGTGGAGTAACCGACGACAATCCCAAGCCAGACTTTATGCAATGACCAGACAGGAGGTTCGGGATTCTCTGGATTTCGTTGTAAGTGTGTTCCTTATTTTTTCTTATAAAGCTTTTGCATTGCTAGATCCTGGATCTATGCATTCTTTTATCGCATTGCATCTGGCATCTAGGTTGCATTGTGATAGAGAACTATTGAAACATATATTAGAGGTGAGTACGCCGATAGATAGTACCATAGTAATAGGAGAAGTCTGTAAAAGGTGTTTAATTCAAATTGATTAGAAAAAATTAGAGGAAGATTTGATTGTACTACAGGTAAGGGAGATAGATATTATCCTAGGCATTGATTGACTCACTGCTCATAGGGCTATCATAAATTGCTATACTAAGGAGGTGATATTAGAATCTTAGAATCTCTTAATCAGTCGAGAGCATTTTGGGGTATTATTCAAGCAGTACCAGCCAGACTGATCTCATTCGTGAGTACTTTGAGGTTGATGTAAGGGAGATGTGAGGCTTATTTGACCCACATCATCGATACTCGAACTAAGCAAAATGTACAGGACATTCCCATTGTTCGGAAATTCCTGGATGTATTTCCCACTAAGTTATCTGACTTACCTCCAGATCGGGAAACATAATTCACGATTGATTTGGTTCCAAGTGCTGCTCCTATATCTATTCCTCCATATATGATGACACCTATAGAACTAAAGGAATTGAAGGCTCAGTTACAAGAGTTGCTAGAAAAGAGTTTCATTAGACCCATTGTATCACCATGAGAAACTCCAGTCTTATTTGTGAAGAAGCAGGATGGAACTCTGAGACTGTGCATCGATTATAGGAAACTGAATCGGGTAATAATGAAGAACAAGTACCCATTGCCTAGAATTGATGATTTATTTGATCAGTTGCAGGGATCTCGGGTGTTCACTAAGTTGGACTTGAGATCTGGGTACTATTAGTTGAAGATAATAGATGTTGATGTACCAAAAAGTGCATTCAAGAGTAGGTATGGACATTTCGAGTTCTTAGTAATGTCGTTTGGGTTAACTAATGCCCTAGTTGCATTTATAGCTTTGATAAATAAGGTGTTTCAACCCCAATTGGATCGTTTTGTAATTGTGTTTATTGATGACATCTTAGTATACTCAAAAAGTAGAGAAGAGCATGTAGAGCACTTGAGACTAATCTTACCGATTATGAGGGAGAAATGACTGTATTCTAAATTCAGTAAGTGTGAATTTTGGGTGGATTAAGTAGTATTTTTGGGTCACATAGTAATTAGACAAGGCATACAAGTAGATCCAAAGAAAATAGAGGCAGTAACGAAGTAGGAAGCTCCAAAGAATGTACCAGAAATCTGGAGTTTCCTAGGATTGACCGGATATTACCAAAGGTTTGTCAAAGGGTTTTCATTGATCTCAGCCTCTCTGACTAAACTTCTAAGAAAGAATGTAGTTTTTAGATGGAATGAAGATTGTCATAAAAGCTTTGAGGAACTGAAGCATTTATTGACTACTGTTGGGCCCGGGCCCCGAAAGTCCATTCCCGAGGCGGCCCCTCAGGCTGCACCGGCATCGGAAGCCCAAATACCGTCAGACCCGATCCCAACATCCATACAATTACATAAGTACAATTCGATTAACACATATACTCATACATATACATTCTACACATGCATTCTAAACATGTATTAATCATTCCAAATCCATAAACCATCTGTCATTGAGTAGCCTCAAAATGTAACATAATACAAAATGAAATTTAAATCCCAAAATACAAAAGTATGCTTCATGATGAAATGCTGGCGGGCTAACCAAAGTACTAACTTAAGACAAGGCTCCTAACTAGCTTGAAGTTTCCGATGCCTTGTAAGGTCGACAATCGTCTCGATCTGCACCTGAGGAGGGGAGAGTAATGGGGTGAGTTGCGAAGCTCAGTGACATATACGTTTATAGCCATTGGCAACGAGCCACACAATCAAGTAATATATATATATATATATATATATATATATATATATATCACTAGCAATCAAAATTCACCACATGATTCACATTCAGATAAGCATATGTCATGCAATTTCTGTTTCTCAACATAACAATCATTATGCAACAAGTCTATCAAATTCATCATGTGTTATGCTCATCAAATCAATCGTATATGCACAGATAATTGGCTCGAGAGTTCCGTAAACGATCCGGATAAACCAAAGGTAGATCCGTAAACTATCCGAGTCTAATTTTTCAAGGATCTCGCTGCCTGGCGGCAGGTGGGGAAGGCTTTATCACAACGCTCACGTGACTCCATCCGTAACTCTCTTACCCAAACAAATCACACAAATCCATTCGATTCATGCCAAAACATTTTCACGCTTTTCTAAATTCTCATTCTCGTCCATTTCCATACAGCCTATCAAGCCATGCATAATCATAATCAAGACATATTCAATATTTCTCATGTAATTCAATACAAGTAATGTCATATAATGCAAGCAAGCACACATCAGGCAATTTGCCCATACACACAATAACCATAAACATATTACCCACCTAGTATCGCTTGAGTATCGACTCACTTGTCGTCCTTCCTCTTGCGATTGGTCAAATCACTGTTCCTATAATAAACCAAGTTTTCATTTAATTAATAATCCATAGAAAATATTCCATAAAGATTGACAATAAAAATAAAGCATAAAAGGTCTCCATCCGACTTCCATCTAAATTCTCGAACCCTTCGAAACAATTCCGAACTTCCCTTCTTCATACAACTCGTAGTCCTTAATTTCTAGATCACAACGAATCCAAAATCACCTCAATCGGACATCCACACCAAAAGATATCCCCAAAAATGTAAAAATTTCACTTTCGAAAACAGGGGGGGCTCGCCGTGGCGGACGCCATTGCATGGCGAAGGACCTATTTGGTGCACACCGCATGGCGTGCTCATCACCCGCGACGTCACAAGGCGTGCACACCGTCTTGATACACAAGGCACATCTCTTCGCAGCACGCCATGACGTGCACATGGTGCACGCGGCGTGTCACCTATTCGCCGCAGTCGCATGGCGGCTCTTCACAAGACGTCGACGCGTCTTGGTCGAAGCTCGACCAACCTCGCTTTTCTGCATTTTCCGACTTCCAATTCTTTCCAAACTCAAATGCAACACAACCAAACTATAGATCAAGTCCTCTACTACATTTCTAACCCATTAACAACTTAAAATCAAACACAAATGCATCAACCCAAGCAATCTCACCATTTTTGCCCTAAACCCTAAAACCTTCGATTATGCTCAATCCAAGCTATCTTAATGTTTAATCCATCCAAAACAAGATAGAAAGGCTAAACTTACCGGAAAGCGCTTTCAAACCGTCGTAAACCTTAGAAATCGAAGCTCTCTTTCTCTCCTCTTCTCCCTCCACCGTCGGCTACTCTTCCTCTTTCTTCTCTATTTTCCTTTCTTTCTCTTTCTTTTCTTTTCTATTCTATTTCTTTCCTTTAGAAACCTAAGGAGTGGACAAAGACTATTTTACTTCTTCTAGCCAAGCCTAAATCCATTCCAACTTAACTAAACTTCCCAAAATGCCCTCACATAATTTAATCCTCTAATTCTCATTTAACCACAATTAAACCGTAATTATCCATAATATACCCAATTTAATCAAACTAAGCCATAAACACATAATTATCAAAATTCATGCTTAATATCATCATTAAAAAAATTCGGGGTCTAACATTTCTCCCCCTCTTAAAAGAAATTTCGTCCTCGAAATTTACCTGAATCATCGAAGAGATGCGAATACCTCTCTCGTATGGCTTCCAATGGCTCCCAAGTAGCCTCCTCTACCGAATGGTTTCTCCACAAGACCTTGACTAGCTGAACCGTCTTGTTCCGGAGAACTTTTTCTTTTGTATCTAAGATCTCCACCGGTTGCTCCTCATAACTCAGATCATCCCTCAGCTGAACCTCACTAGTCTGAATGATGTGAGAAGGATCCGATCTATACCTCCTCAACATGGACACATGAAAAATATCGTGAATCTGCGACAACTCCGAAGGTAACGCCAACCTGTAGGCGAGTGGTCCAATCCTCTCAAGGATCTCATAAGGACCCACATACCTCGGACTCAACTTACCTTTCTTGCCGAACCTCAATACTCCTTTCCAAGGAGATGTCTTAAGGAACACTTTCTCACCGACCTCATACTCCATCTCCTTTCGGTGAGCATCAACATAACTCTTCATCCTATCCTGTGCTGCCTTAAGCCGCTGCTTAACCAGATTGACTTTCTCAACTGTCGTCTGAATCAATTCTGGTCCTTCCAATTGCCTCTCTTCTTCTTCATCCCAACAGATCGGAGTCTTGCATCTCCTACCATACAATGCCTCATATGGAGTCATCTGAATGCTCGAATGGTACGAATTGTTATAAGCAAATTCGACCAACGGCAAATGCTCATCCCATGCTCCTCGAAAATCCATCACACAAGCCCGAAGCATCCCCTCAAGTGTCCGAATAGTCCTCTCAGATTGACCATCTGTCTGTGGGTGAAAAGCCGTACTGAAATTCAACTTCGTCCCCAAAGCTTCCTGCAAACTGCCCTAAAACCTCGAAGTAAACCGAGGATCCCTATCCGACACTATAGAGTCTGGAATCCCATGCAACCTCACTATCTCATCGATGTACTTCTTTGCTAACACATGCAAAGAATCAGTCTACTTGATCGCTAAAAAGTGAGCTGACTTGGTCAACTGATCCACAATAACCCATATGGCATCATGTCTCCTACTGGTCTTGGGCAAACCCATCAGAAAGTCCATCGTTACCCTTTGCCACTTCCACTCCGGAATAGGCAACGACCTCAACTTACCCGAAGGCGCCTGGTATTCAGCTTTGACTTGCTGACACACTAGACACTTACTAACAAACTCTGCTATATCCCTCTTCATGCCTTTCCACCAGAAATGCTCTCTCAAATCCCGATACATCCTGGTGCTACTCGGATGCATAGCATAAGGCGCATTGTGTGCCTCATCCATAATCTCAGCCTTAACTTCCTGCACATCAGGGATACATAACCTGTTCCCCACTGTCATAAGCCCATCATCCTACACATCTATCTCAGAAACCTTGCCATTCCGAATTTCATTCCGAAGCTTGGTCAAATCTGCATCCTGAGCCTGCAATTCCCTAACCTTTTCTCTGAGAATCGGCCTCACTCTGAAATTAGCGAGAAGACACTCCGACTCCTCCTGCTTCAAGCTTATCTTAAGCTTGGCCATCTCTTCCAATAAAGGAAGATAAACTGATCGAACATGAGCAATCGACGACTTCCTGCTCAAGGCATCCGCCACAACATTGGCCTTGCCCGGATGATACTCAATCAACAAGTCATAATCTTTGAGTAACTCCAACCACCTTCTCTGCCTCAAATTCAATTCCTTCTGGCTTAACAAATACTTCAGACTCTTATGATCAGTAAAGATCCTCGTCTGAACTCCATACAGATAATGCCTCCAAATTTTTAAGGCAAAAATCACAGCTGCTAACTCCAAATCATGCGTCGGATAATTCAAATTTCATAAGGCTTCAATCGCCAAGCATAAGCAATCACCCGATCTCCCTGCATCAAAACACATCCAAGACCCTTCCTCGAAGCATCATTATACACCGAATAACCTTCATCTCCCGAAGGCAAAACCAAAATCGGAGCACTCGTCAATCTGAGCTTGAACTCCTCGAAGCTCCTCTGATACTCCTCACTCCAACTAAACTTCTGATTCTTTCTCAACAACTTAGTCATCGGAGTGGCTATCATAGAGAACCCCTCCACGAATCTCCTGTAATAGCCTGTCAAACCCAAAAAGCTCCTCACTTCTGCTACATTCTTCGGGGCTTCCCAACTCACTACAGCTTCTATCTTCTTTGGATCCACATGAACTCCTTGCTCTGAGATCACGTGTCCAAGAAATGAAACCTCCCTCAGTCAAAATTCAATAAACCAAAATTTGCATTTATCGAATTTGGCATACAACTCATGCCTCCTCAAAGTCTCCAAAGCGATCCTCAAATGCTCCTCATGCTGCTCATCACTCTTGGAATACACCAAGATATCATCAATGAAGACAATGATAAATTGGCCCAAGAATGACTTAAAAACCCGATTCACCAAATCCATAAAAGCTGCCGGAGCATTCGTCAATCTGAAAGGCATCACCAGAAACTCAAAGTGCCCATACCGAGTCCTGAAAGCAGACTTCGGCACATCTGACTCCTTAATCCTCAACTGGTGATAGCCCGATCTTAAATCTATCTTAGAGAAGACTCTCGCTCCTTGCAATTGATCAAACAGATCATCAATGCGAGGAAGCGGATACTTGTTCTTCACAGTTACCTGATTCAGCTTCCTGTAGTCTACACACATCCTCAACGATCCATCCTTCTTCTTCACAAAAAGAACCGGAGCTCCTCAAGGCGAAGAACTCGGTCGAATATACCCCTTCTCCAACAATTCCTCCAATTGCTCCTTAAGCTCTTTCAATTCCGCCGGAGCCATCCGGTAGGGCGGAATTGAAATCGGCCTTGTACCTGACAAAAGCTCAATGGGAAACTCAATTTTCCTAGGCGGCGGTGGTCCTGGCAATTCCTCGGGGAAGACATCTGAGAATTCCCAGACTACTGGAATATCCTCCAGCTTCCCTCTATCAGCCCTGGAGTCTATCACATAAGCCAAAAATGCCTCACATCCTTTACTCATCATCCTCTCCGCTATCAAAGCTGAAACAATTCTGGGCGGACTCGCTTTCCTGTCCCCAGTAAACACTACTCTTCTGCCATCATCCAATTCAAACTCTACTGTCTTCAATTTACAATCCAAACGGGCATTGTACTTCTTTAAAGTATCCATGCCCAAAATCACGTCTAATCCTCCCATCTTTAGTGGCATCAAATCAACCACTAAAAGTTCTCCATCAATGCAAATCTCACAACCTCTATACACTTGACTAATCACAATATACTGGCCGATTGGAGTACTCACCATCAGCGGAGTATCCAAAGGGCTCACAATCATATCACACACGGGTCTACTCGAAGAAACAAACGAATGAGTAGAACCCGGATCAATCAACACAATCACAAAGATCGAAAAATAACTGCACTGCACTGTGACAACATCCGGCACGGTCTCAAAGATCCTCCCTAGTCATCGTAAACATCCTAGCTGGTGCCCGCCTCTCGGTCTCCCCGAAGATTCACCCTCTTACCAGCATCGAACCGCCCACTTCACACATCCTCCGTCCCATGGTCTCTGCCCTCCTGAGTCAGATCCGACCTCTCTCCCGTCAGGAGGCCGAGGACACTCTCCGCAATGTGTCCCTTTTCCCCACAGTTGAAACAAGCTCCTGTCAGTCTAAAGCACTATCCTCTATGAGCTCTCCCGCAGTGCTCACACTTCGGGACAAATGACCTATCTCCATCTCCCCTTCTACTGCCACCCACCGTTGAAGCTTGGTGAAAAACAGTAGAAGTCCTCATCGACCTAGGTCGGCTAGCACCACTGATCCTCTCCTCTGACTGGACCGGGAAGCTCCTAGCACTCCTGTCTGGCAAAGGAGTACCAGTGCTACCTCCTCTCCTGGACTGCTCTCTACCTTTCCTCTTCTTATTCACAGCACTCTTGATATTCTCTATATTTTCAACCCTCAGAGCTGCCTTAACCAGCTGCTGGAAATCACAGAAATTCTGTACAATCACCTTCTCTCTGATCGCCAAATGCAATCCCGACTCAAACCTACGACATCTGGCAGCTTCACTCAACATCAGATCGGAGGCATACCTCGCCAATTGCGTGAACCGACGCTCATACTCACTCACAGACATATCCCTCTGAGTTAAACTGAGAAACTCCCTCTGCTTCTGCTGAATATAAACCTCAAACAGATACTTCTTCCTGAAAGCAACCACAAAATCCTGCTACGCCAACCCTACTGGCCTCATCTGACTCCCTGGTACAGTCTCCCACCAGTGAAGTGCATCTCCCTGAAGCAAACTCGCCGCATAGATGACCCTCTCGTCATCCTCACACTCCATCCGTCGAGCACTCTCTCGGCCTTCCTCAACCAAATCTCGGTTTCTTGAGATCGGCGTCCCAAAGAAATCAATCGCCCATACTTCCTCAATCTATCAAATCGCTCGCCTTTCGAATCGGGGGGGGACGCAGAAAATGTGGCATCGACCCATACCGCATTTAATGCCTGAGTAAAGGCCTGGAACAAACTCGGATCCAAAGGAGGCACTGGCTCCGGCCGAATTGGAGACTCCTGCGTCTGCAAAGGAATGGGCTCACTACCTAGCCCTACAGAAACCTCAGCATTCCCTGGGGTAACTGACTCATCAGTCCTCTCCTCTCTTGTCGGAGAGTCAGGTGCAACAGATCCTTGCATAACTCCTCGTGTCCTTCTACGAGGTGGCATCGTACTCCTTCAAATGGAAACACTAAGGATTAGCTATAAGTCAATCTACATGTATGCATGATATGCATGTCACTTAATCAATGCAACACATAACCATAGATCACACAATCCTATTATGCATTCTAAGCCGAGGACATCTAAACCTAGGCGCTCTGATACCAAACATGTTGGGCCTCCTGAGGCGGCCCCTCGGGCTGCGCCGGCATCGGGCGCCCAAATACCGTCGGACCCGATCCCAACATCCATACAATTACATAAGTACAATTCGATTCACACATATACTCATACATATACATTCTACACATGCATTCTAAACATGTATTAATCATTCCAAATCCATAAACCATCTGTCATTGAGTAGCCTCAAAATGTAACATAATACAAAATGAAATTTAAATCCCAAAATACAAAAGTATGCTCCATGATGAAATGCTGGCGGGCTAACCAAAGTACTAACTTAAGACAAGGCTCCTAACTAGCTTGAAGTTTCCGATGCCTTGCAAGGTCGACAATCGTCTCGATCCGCACTGAGGAGGGAGAGTAATGGGGTGAGTCATGAAGCTCGATGGCATATACGTTTATAGCCATTGGCAACGAAATACACAATCAAGTAATATATATATATATATCACTAGCAATCAAAATTCACCACATGATTCACATTCAGATAAGCATATGTCATGCAATTTCTGTTTCTCAACATAACAATCATTATGCAACAAGTCTATCAAATTCATCATGTGTTATGCTCATCAAATCAATCGTATATGCATAGACAATTGGCTCGAGAGTTCCGTAAACGATCCGGATAAACCAAAGGTAGATCTGTAAACTATCCAAGTCCGATTTCTCAAGGATCTCGTTGCAAGCGGGCAGCCGGAGAAGGCTTTTATCGTCAACGTGCACGTGACTCCATCCGTAACTCTCTTACCTAAACAAATCACATAGTCCATTCGATTCATGCTCAAAGTATTTTCACAGTTTTCTAAATTCTCATTCTCGTCCATTTCCATATGGCCTATCAAGCCATGCATAATCATAATCAAGGCATATTCAATATTTCTCATGTAATTCAATACAAGTAATGTCATATAATGCAAGCAAGCACACATCAGGCAATTTGTCCATACACACAATAACCATAAACATATTACCCACCTAGTATCGCTTGAGTATCAGACTCACTGTCGTCCTTCCTCTTGCGATTGGGTCAAATCAGCTTGGTTCCCTATAATAAACCAAGTTTTCATTTAATTAATAATCCATAGAAAATATTCCATAAAGATTGACAATCAAAATAAAGCATAAAAGGTCTCCATCTGACTTCCATCTAAATTCTCGAACCCTTCGAAATAATTCTGAACTTCCCTTCTTCATACAACTCGTAGTCCTTAATTTCTAGATCACAACGAATCCAAAATCACCTCAATCGGACATCCACACCAAAAGATATCCCAAAAATGTAAAAATTTCACTTTCGGAAACAGGGGGGCTCGCCGCGGCGAAGGGACGCTCGCCGTGGCGAAGGACCCTGCTCGTCGCGGCATGCACCAAAGTGTGCGCCGCGACGTGCTCATCACCCGCATGTCGCGCGGCACACACCGTCAGGCCAAGGCGTGCACATTTTTCAGCACGCCATGACGTGCGTACATGGTGCACGCGGCGTGTCACCTATTCGCCAGACGCCACAAGCGTGCTTTCAAGACGTCATGACGCGGGGTGCGGGTGAGCTCGACTCAACCCCTGTTTTCTACATTTTTCGACTTTCAATTCATCCCAAACTCAAATGCAACACAACCAAACTATAGATCAAGTCCTCTACTACATTTCTAACCCATTAATAACTTAAAATCAAACACAAATGCATCAACCCAAGCAATCTCACCATTTTTGCCATAAACCCTAAAACCTTCGATTATGCTCAATCCAAGTTATCTTAATGTTTAATCCATCCAGAAACAGGATAGAAAGGCGCTAAACTTACCGGAAAGTGCTTTCAAACTGTCAGAAACCTTAGAAATCGAAGTTCTCTTTTCTCTCCTCTTCTCCCTCCACCGTCGGCTACTCTTCCTCTTTCTCTTCTCTATTTTCCTTTCTTTCTCTTTTCTTTTCTTTTCTATTCTATTTCTTTCCTTTAGAAACCTAAGGAGTGGACAAAGACTATTTTACTTCTTCTAGCCAAGCCTAAATCCATTCCAACTTAACTAAACTTCCCAAAATGCCCTCACATAATTTAATTCTCTAATTCTCATTTAACCACAATTAAACCGTAATTATCCATAATATACCCAATTTAATCAAACTAAGCCATAAACACATAATTATCAAAATTCATGCTTAATATCATCATAAAAAAAATTCGGGGTCTAACAACTACAACATCGGTGTTAACTATTCCATCAAGAACTAAAGGATATGTAGTATATAGTGATGCTTCGCATCAAGGATTGGAATGTGTGTTTATGCAATATGGCAAGGTGATAGCCTATACATTAAGACAATTAAAGTCTCACGAGATAAATTATCCGGTACATGATTTAAAGCTTGCTACAGTTGTTTTTGCTTTAAAGATATGAAGACACTATCTGTATAGAGAGACATTCCAGATATATACTAATCATAAGAGTTTGAGGTATCTGTTGAGTCAGAAGGAGTTAAATATATGACAGAGGAGATGGGTAGAGTTGTTGAAAGACTATGACTGTATGATTGAGTATCATCCGAAAAAAGCTAACATGGTACCAGATGCATTAAGTAGAAAGTTGAATAGTAGTGTAGCTCATATTTAGTTATCAAGGTTATCGAGCTTAATTCAATTGAGAGTTCTAAATGTGAAGTTGAATCTAGAGCAGAATGAGACATTGATAGCCATACTAAGACTGAGGCCAATGTTGCATGACATAATAAGAAAGGTACAGAATAAAAATCCTAATATGGTGAAGCTTATTAAAAAATTGAAAATGAAATTGACTTCTGATTTTGAACTGAGAGATGAGACACCATGGTTGAAACAAAGGATGTGTGTGCCTAATGTGGATGAATTGATAAAGGAAATTCTAAAGGAATCTCATGTAGCCGCTTATGCTATGCATCCTGGTACTACCAAGATGTATAATACGCTAAAGTAGCATTTTTGTTGGCTAAGAATGAAGAAGCAAGTAGTGGAATATGTTGCTAAGTGTTTAATATGTCAGCAGATTAAGGCTGAGCATCAGGCTCCAGTTGGAAAGCTAGATTCGTTACCTATTCTGGAGTGAAAATGGGAACGAAATATCATGGATTTTTTAATGGGATTGCCAAAGACTCTGAGGAAGAACGATGCTATATGGGTTGTGGTGAACCGATTGACTAAGTCGGCCTATTTCTTACTAGTGAGAGAGAAGAACTCAATAGATCGGTTTGCTTGAAAATACGTAGATGAGGTAGTTAGACGATATGGGATTTTGATATCTATTGTATCGGACAGGGATCCTAGATTTATTTCAAGATTTTAGAAGAGCTTACAATCAGCTATGGGTACAAAGTTAAACTTCAGTATTGCATTTCATTCTCGATTAGATGGACAGAGTGAGAGGACAATCAAGACTGTTGAGAATATGCTCAGGGCATGTGTATTGGAGCTTCAAGGAGCGTGGGATTAGTACATAACTTTAATTGAGTTTGCATATAATAACCACTATCACAATAATATCGAAATGGAACCGTATGAGGTATTGTATAGTAGAAAATGTCGATCATCTCTTTATTGGTATGAAAAGGGCTTGAGAATGGAATAAGGCCCAGAACTAATTCAAGATATTGTGGATAAGGTGAAATTGATCCAGAATCAAAATAAGTAGCTTAAGATAGACAGAAGAGGTATGTGGACCAGCACCGAAGGGATATGGAATATAATGTAGGAGATAAAATATTTCTAAGTGTATTGCCTTGGCAAGGGGTGCTGAGGTTCGATAAAAACAGCAAATTGAGCGCTAGGTACTTTGGTTCTTATGAGATCATTGAAAGGATAGGACCATTTTCATACATGTTAGCTTTACCAAATGAGATGTCTCAGTTACACAATGTATTTCGTGTTAGTATGCTCAAAAGATACCGATCTGATCCAATGCATGTGTTATTGGCTCAAGAGACCGAAATAGCTAGTAATCTAAGTAATGTTGAGGAGACAATTAAGATAGTGGGATATCAAACAAATCAACTGAGAAATTGAGTAATTGTTATAGTAGTGCCCTGAAGGTAATCGCCTTTAGCGCATATTGTACAAAGTAGTGTACATTCTTTATGAATAAATAAATAAAGGCATATTTCATTAATTTGTTGTTCATTATTTATGAACTGATATAGATCTGTAATCAAATTTATGAAGTCCATGATATATGACATAGCATGAAGGAAATTATGATGTGATCATACTACTGAGATTCCTATCATGTGCAATTATGTCAGTATCTAAATCATCCCTAGTCATAGGATTACTGAGACTGGACATCGGTAATCCGGAAAGACTAGCACATCTCATGCTCCTTGATTTGATCAAGCAGTGGATCTCAGAAACTGTAAATATGAGATATTTAGGGTTGAGATGTGGATGCTTACTAGAGGTATTGGATGACCTGCCATGAGATCATCACATGGATGTCCTATTCTAATGTCAGTGATAATCTCATCATAGCAATGGTGCAAGTATCCTTAGACTTGAGGTACTCAAGGATATCTTGATATCTTGATTCGTGCTTTGACTCCATTCCTTGTTGCCTTCTGAGAGGTCGCTCATAGGGTGGTGATTGGGTGCAGTTTGAGGTATTCAAGGTAATTGAGTAGCCAATAGAGGATTCACCACTTCGTGATAGCGAAGATGATACCCACGGCCTCTTGTCGGGTCATTACTTAGAAATCTCTGGCGGAGTATGTATGTCGTGAAGAGTGTCTTGATGACATATAAAGTAATGAGTCCCAGGACAAGAACGATATCACTGGACTAGATTTGACATAGTCGGCCTAGTGAGAGTTGACACATTGCCCATACTCATAACCAAGTGGGGTATAGCATGGTGAAAGGACGAATTGCACGGTAATTGTCTATGGAAAGGTTCATGATATGGTTCCTGATGAATATATGTTCATTCGTCAAACCAATTACTTTCCGGTTAATTGGGGGTCATGATGTGTTGCTAGATACCGCTCATGACTTGCTTAGATTAAGTGTTAATCTAAGTGGCCAACATAACCGAGAACCTAATGGGTCACACGCATAAGAGTGTCTCGGAGAATTTGTAAAATAGTTTTGGACAGAGTTCCAATATATGGAGAGCAAACGGATTAAAGGGATCCCGATGAGATCGAGATGTGTCCCGATGAGATCGCGACATCTATATTGCTGAGAAAGGTTTCCGGGGGTTTTTCCCATACCGGGACCCGGTAGGACCGACCCCAGTGTGACTGGACCACTTCAAGATTTATTTATATATATATATATAATTGATTAATATATATATATATATATATATATATATATATATATATATATATATATATATATATATATATATATATATATATATGCTAGTTACGTGGAAAGGGAATGGAAGAAGCATTGGAAGCTTCTCTTTTACATGCTTAGTCATTAAAAAGCCATTAATGACTAAAAGACAAATGAGAATGGATGAAAGAAGATGATGCTCGTTGGTGGAGAGATGGGTGTCGAATGGAGAAAGGAAAAAGTGTTTTTCCTTTGATCTTCATCAACGATTTTTCTCCATGGTGATTGTGGGTTGAAGAAAGTGTTTCTAAAACCTAAGGTTCATCATCTTTCATCCAAAGCTTCATCTCTTCTTCACCAAGCTTCTCCCTTTCCATTGTTGATTCAAGCTCTCCAAGGACAAAGGTAAGAGCTAGCACTCTTTAATTTGTTCTAGCTATTCCCGGGTCAAAGGGTTTGTCCCGGTTAGGTTTTCCGATCTCTGCGTGGATACCGTTAGAGACGGTCTCCTTTGGTCATTCGGTTTGACTTTGTTATATACTCACATGGATCCTGGCTTTCGGGAAGGTCCCGGAACAAAAATTTTTGTTTTCCACACCGTGGGCATGTGATGCTCACACCAAGATTTTCCTACAGTGGTAGCAGAGCCACTTGTGTCGTATATAACAACGAAACCATGACTAGGTCGGAGTTGCTATAGCTTGTGATGATGATGCATGTTGTATGTGTTGAATTTCGAATTCAGTATGAGATATAGTTTTCGAAATTTTCTTGCCCATATATGTTCACAAAATGTTGTTGCATATGTCTGTGGAAGCCCGGAATTTATCAATGTGATTTGATATGATTTTGCTAATTTATTCCCTAATGTGCTGGGTGCTGTCTTTGTGCACATTCACTGAATAGGTATGCTTATAAATTCGAGAATAAATTGTAGAAAAATGGTTTTTCGGATTTTCTTTCACCTACATGTCTCTAAGATGTTTATGAATGTCTATGTGGATGGAAAAATGTTTTCGAGGTGATTTACTATTTATTTGAGAATTTATTGTGTGCTGCTGGGAATAGCTGTGTTAAGGAACACAGATTTTTCATTGGCTTTGTTGCTGAGGTTGAATGAGTTTTTCATGGAAATAAATCCTGAAAAAATTCATGGAGCATTTTGGGAACATGTATTAACCTCTGTAATTTTCTGAGAATTTATTGAAATTGTTTCAATGGGTTTTTCAAGCAAAACATAGAGCTTGGCAGTTTTGAGAAAGTTGCTAGAGCTGTTTTGTTTGGAATGAGAAATTGTGTAATTTTCAGTTCCAATGCCTTGGATCATTTTTAATGTGATTAAAAATGTGTTATATTGATGTTGTATGCTTTCCTAAATGAATTTTTTGAAATTAGTTTTCCAAATAATTTTCGAATGTCAAATGTGTCTCATTAGCGTCTCGTTAGTATATTCCCTTATCTTGATTGTTTTGGCCGTCACAAATTTTATGACATGTGCCGAAGTAGTCTTGATAAAGTGTTGACTACCTAGAGATACTTAGGGTGATAATTTGATATTCTCGAATTATTTGGAAATCCAAGTGAATAACAGTGTATTCATTGATTTCAAATTCTTCATGTATAGTTTTGACTATATATGGTGAGCAAGAATGAAAGTGTTTCATTGGTACATCAAGTTAAAGTGTATTACACTTGGTATTGTGAATTTGATCTACACGGATTGAGAAATTAGCCGATTAGAGAGCAGGCCAAATTCCAGTCGACTAGAACATGCACCAGTCGACTGGAAAGTGGATTCCAGTCGACTAGAACATGCACCAGTCGACTGGAAAGTGGATTCCAGTCGACTAGAACATGCACCAGTCGACTGGAAAGTGGATTCCAGTCGACTGGAAAGTGGATTCCAGTCGACTATAATATGTTCCAGTCGACTGGAATGTGCACAGTAATCAATTCCAGTCGACTAGAACATGTTCCAGTCGACTAGAACGTGCACAGTAACCTATAGTCGACTAGCACAAGTTCCAGTCGACTAGAACATGCACCAGTCGACTACAACAACATGCAAAGATGAGATGATGGATGATTTTAGGTATAAACTCAATGTGATTGATTAAATACCCTAAATCATTCCATATAGTCATGGTGACTATAATCCTATCGCTTGGAGAAGAAGAAGATGAGACCTGAAAACCCTCAAATAATATGAAAACTAACGCCTTCCATTAATATGGGGAGAACCAGAGTTCTTATAGAGTTGGGTTGTTGGGCAAACCCAAGCTCACTCTATATGGATATGTTCGAACCATGGAAAATGAGATTTTCGGATTAATGGGTCGGTTTTCACTAGAAGCGTTGATTTGGTGAGCAAACTCAAGGTCAACGTGGACAGAGGCGAAATTGGGTAGTGTACATAAGATGTACACGCATCAAGAGTTGATGACCCAATGTGTGTGCATACATCAAAAGTTGATAGCACTAGTCGATAGTTGCACATAAGATGGAATTGGTATGATTGATACCTGCCGATTGAACTAAGGTGGCTTGTTGGGCAAACCCAAGGTCATTTTAGGAATGTCGGATATCTATCTATGATGCAATTGGTATGACCGATACCTACCGATTGAACTAAGGTGGCTTGTTGGGCAAACCCAAGGTCATTTTTAGGAATGTCGGATATCGACCCACTAGGACATTATGTCATAATTTTTCTTGGATTCGTAATGAGGGTAATGGATTCTTTGAAACTAGTGGGAGCCATATGCATATCATGCAAGTCCTTATGATTATGCATCTATTCTATTCTAACATTCTCTCTCTCTATCCCTTTAGGTTGATTGAAGATGACCTCTAGTGTGAATTTGCGCCACTAATGGATTGAACAAATTAATTGGACTAAATTTTCTTGATTGGTCGAGAAATCGAGAATTGTTCTCAGGTCTGAGGAACTAGGATATGTCCTAGATGTTCCACTTTCTGATTCACTTTCTGTTGATGTTTCTGATAAGGATCAGAAAGTTTATCATAGGCTAGTGAATGTGGTGGACTCCTCTTCTTCTGGTTCAAAGAAAAGGAAGCAGAAGAAGAAAAGGTCTAAGAAACCAAAAGGAAGTACAGCCAAGAAGAAAACCCAAGAGACTGCACCAAAAGGAACTTGCTTCCATTGTGGCAAGATTGGCCACTGGAAGCAGAACTGTAAAGTCTATCTGAAAGAATTGAAGCAAAAGAAGGCATCAGATGCCTCAGCTCCTTCAAGTATGTTTGTCATTGAGGTAATACTGTTTCTGACCATACAATATGGGTATTAGATACCGGTTGTGGCTCACACATATGCAATGATATGCAGGGCCTCGTGGACGATGAGATGACTCAGGAGAACTAGACCTGCGTGTGGGAAATGGAGCAAGAGTTGCTGCATTAGCCATGGGCACTTACTTTTGTCACTCCCCACTGGGCTTGTAATTAAATTGGATGATTGTTATTTTGTACCTGTATTAACAAAGAACATATTGTCTGTTTCTTGTTTAAATAAAGCTGGTTTCCATTTAACTTTTAGTAACAATGGTTGTTCTATTAGTTTGAATGGAATGCTTTATGGTACTGGTACTTTATGCAATGGAATTTACATATTAGATATGTCACATCCAATTATGAATGTCAATGACACGAAAAGACATAAACGAGATAATTTAAAATCAACTTACTTATGGCATTGTCGCCTTGGCCATATAAATGAGAGACGCATAGCTAAGCTCCATAAGAGTGGGAGTTTAGGGTCATTTGATTATGAATCATATGACACATGTGAATCTTGTTTATTAGGCAAGATGACTAAGTTACCCTTTAAGGGAAAGGGTGAACGAACGACTGGAGTATTAGACCTAATACATTCAGATGTATGTGGTCCGATGTCCATCCATGCTAGAAGTGATTATCTTTACTTCATTACCTTTATCGATGATTATTCTCGATATGGGTACCTGTATCTGATGAGATACAAATCTGAAGCATTTGAAAAGTTCAAACAATTCAGAAATGAAGTAGAAAACCAACTTGGGAAAAGTATCAAGACATTACGATCTGATTGTGGTGGGGAATACTTAGACCAAGAGTTTTTGGATTATCTCAGAGATAATGGGATTTTATCTCAATGGACTCCTCCGTACACACCACAACATAATGGTGTGGCAGAAAGGAGAAATCGAACCTTGTTAGACATGGTACGATCGATGATGGGCTTTGCAAAGTTACCAAAATCCTTTTGGGGATATGCAATCGAGACAGCTGTTTACTTGCTAAACAGAGTCCCATCAAAGACAGTTGATGTTACTCCATATGAGATGTGGACTAACAAAAGACCCTATCTTACTCATTTGAAAGTTTGGGGTTGTCCTGCTTATGTGAAGCGGACACAGTCCAGATAAACTTGATGCAAAGTCTGACAAGTGTTTGTTCGTAGGATATCCTAAGGAATCAAGGGATATCAGTTCTACTTTGTTGAGGAACAAAAGGTGTTTGTTTCAAAGCATGCTGTCTTTTTAGAGAAAGAGTTTCTTTTACAAGAAGACAGTGGGAGCAAAATAGAACTTGAAGAAGTTCAAGATGCTCGAACAGACGCAGATCAATCGTCAACTCTGAAATCGTAACTCATACTGAGATGAAGTAACAGCTCAACCTTCTACAACACATGAAGTTCGTAGGTCACGTAGATACGCCTGTTCCTCGAGAGATATGAATTTCGTAAATGAACAGAATGACGTATTGCTCATAGAAGATAATGAGCCTACCACCTATGAAGAGGGTCTGAAGAGTTCAGAGTCTGAGAAATGGCTTCATGCCATGAAATCTGAAATGGATTCCATGTATGAAAACCAAGTATGATCTTTGGTTGAGGCACCCGAAGGAATCAAATCCATAGGGTGTAAATGGGTTTTCAAAAAGGAAAACCGACATGGATGGTAATGTAATTACCTATAAAGCAAGGCTTGTGGCCAAAGGTTTTCGTCAAAGACAAGGAGTTGACTACGACGAGACCTTCAGCCCAGTAGCAATGCTTAAATCCATTAGGATACTCCTAGCCATTGCCACTCATTATGATTATGAGATATGGCAAATGGATGTGAAGACAGCTTTCCTAAATGGAAATCTAGCTGAGGATGTGTATATGACACAACCTGAGGGCTTCACCTCCTATGATGGCGAAATGGTATGCAAGCTTCGTAAATCCATCTATGGATCAAGCAAGCATCCAGAGTTGGAATATCCGCTTGATGAGGTAATCAAAGAGTTTGGTTTCTCACAAAATCCGGATGAATACTGTGTGTATAAGAAGGTTAATGGGACTGCAATCGTATTCCTTGTGCTATATGTGGATGACATATTATTACTAGGAAACGATGTCTCGATGCTGTAATCAGTCAAAATTTGGTTGTCCAAACAATTTGCCATGAAAGACCTTGGTGAAGCAACTTATATCCTTGGGATAAGAATCTATAGAGATAGATCAAAAGGGTTGCTTGGTCTTTCACAATCAACTTACATAGAAAAGATGCTAAAGAGGTTTAGCATGCATCAATCCAAGAGAGGGTACCTTCCCGTGACTCATGGGATAACACTCTCAAAATCTATGTGTCCTAAGACACAAGATGAGAGGATGCGCATGGATATGATCCCGTATGCATCAGCGGTAGGATCTATCATGTATGCTATGCTATGTACGAGACCCGATGTATCATATGCTCTAAGTGTTACGAGCAGATACCAATCGGATCCTGGTGAGGGTCACTGGGTGGCTGTCAAGAATATCCTTAAGTATTTACGAAGGACTAAGGATGTTTTCTTGATATATGGGGATGGAGATCTCCAAATGAGCGGGTATACAGATGCCAGTTTTCAATCTAATAAGGATGATTCCAAATCTCAATCAGGTTATGTATTCACACTGAACGGCGGGACAGTCAGTTGGAAGAGTTCCAAACAAGAGACGACTGCCGATTCAACAACCGAGGCAGAGTACATTGCCGCTTCAGAAACAACAAAGGAAGCAGTTTGGATCAAGAAGTTCATTACTGAACTTGGTGTGGTTCCTAGCAGTGATGGGCCCATATAGTTGTATTGTGACAACAATGGGGCTATTGCGCAGGCGAAGGAACCAAGGTCTCATCAACGATCCAAACACGTACTCCGCAGATATCATTTAATAAGGGAGATCATAAGACGTGGTGATGTCCAGATCGAGAGAGTTCCCACCGAGCAGAATATTGCTGATCCGTTGACGAAGCCATTGTCACAAAAGTGTTTTGATTCTCATGTACTCGCCTATGGTATTAGATATCAAGGCGATTGGCTTTAGGTCAAGTGGGAGATTGTTAGAGTAGTGCCCTGAAGGCAATCGCCTTTAGCGCATTTTGTACAAAGTAGTGTACATTCTTTATGAATAAATAAAGAAAGGCATATTTTATTAATTTGTTGTTCATTATTTATGAACTGATATAGATCTGTAATCAAATTAATGAAGTCCATGATATATGATATAGCATGAAGGAAATTATGATGTGATCATACTACTGAGATTCCTATCATGTGCAATTATATCAGTATCTAAATCATCCCTAGTTATAGGATTATCGAGATCGGACATCGGTAATCCGGAAGACTAGACATCTCATGCTCCTTGATTTGATCAAGCAAAGGATCTCGAAACTGTAAATATGAGATATTTAGGGTTGAGATGTGGATGCTTACTAGAGGTATTGGATGACCTGCCATGAGATCATCACATGGATGTCCTATTCTAATGTCAGTGATAATCTCATCATAGCAATGGTGCAAGTATCCTTAGACTTGAGGTACTCAAGGATATCTTGAATACTTGATTCTGCTTTGACTCCATTCCTTGTTGCCTTACAGAGGTCGCTCATAGGGTGGTGATTGGGTACAGTTTGAGGTATTCGAAGGTAATTGAGTAGCCAATAGAGGATTCACCACTTCTGTGATAGCAGAAGATGATACCCATGGCCTCTTGTCGTATTCATTACTTAGAAATCTCTGGTCGAGTATGTATGTCGTGAAGAGTGTCTTCATGACATATAAAGTAATGAGTCCCAGGACAAGAACTGATATCACTTGGACTAGATTTCACGTAGTCAGTCTAGTGAGAGTTGACACATTGCCCATACTCATAACCAAGTGGGGTATAGCATGGTGAAAGGACGAATTGCACGGTAATTGTCTATGGAAAGGTTCGTGATATGGTTCCTGATGAATATATGTTCATTCGTCAAACTAATTACTTTCCGGTCAATTGGGGGTCATGATGTGTTGCTAGATACCGCTCATGACTTGCTTAGATTAAGTGTTAATCTAAGTGGCCAACATAACCGGGAACCTAATGGGTCACACGCATAAGAGTGTCTCGAAGAATTTGTAAAATAGTTTTGGACAGAGTTCCAATATATGGAGAGCAAACGGATTAAAGGGATCCCGATGAGATCGAGATATGTCTCGATGAGATCGCGACATCGATATTGCTGAGAAAGGTTTCCGGGAGTTTTTCCCATACCGGGACCCGGTAGGATCGACCCCAGTGTGACTGGACCACTTCAGCATTTATTTATATATATATATATATAATTGATTAATTAATTAATATATATATATGCTAGTTACGTGGAAAGGGAATGGAAGAAGCATTGGAAGCTTCTCTTTTACATGCTTAGTCATTAAAAAGCCATTAATGACTAAAAGACAAATGAAAATGGATGAAAGAAGATGATGCTCGTTGGTGGAGAGATGTGTGTCGAATGGAGAAAGGAAAAAGTGTTTTTCCTTTGATCTTCATCAACGATTTTTCTCCATGGTGATTGTGGGTTGAAGAAAGTGTTTCTAAAACCTAAGGTTCATCATCTTTCATCCAAAGCTTCATCTCTTCTTCACCAAGCTTCTCCCTTTCCATTGTTGATTCAAGCTCTCCAAGGACAAAGGTAAGAGCTAGCACTCTTTAATTTGTTCTAGCTATTCCCTGGTCAAAGGGTTTGTCCCGGTTAGGTTTTCCGATCTCTGCATGGATACCGTTAGAGACTGTCTCCTTTGGTCGTTCGGTTTGACTTTGTTATATACTCACATGGATCCTGGCTTTCGGGAAGGTCCCGGAACAAAAAATTTTGTTTTCCTCACCGTGGGCATGTGATGCTCACACCGGGATTTTCCTACAGTAATTCCATTGGTGAAATTCCTTTAGAAAAATCACTCGAGTGAGGAAACAATCAGGGAAACAAAGGAGCACATAAGGAGACAATAACCCACTTATTCAAACAATCAAGTAAGAATTTCGATAATAAAATCTCTTAAGGAGGGGAGAATTGTAAAATTCCATTATCCCATGTTAAGGGTTAGAACCCTATAATAGTGTACATGAGAGATTATTAAGAAGTTAGAAAGTGCATTTCATGCTCATGCATAATGTAACATACACACATATGGGAATATTGATTTTTGCACATTAAAAATGATTGTACATGTATTCATTGACATTTTTTTAGGTATAATTGATTTACAAATGTAATTATATTGAGAGTTCTGGATTATATGTATTGAAAATTGATTTGGATAGTATAATTGTTGATCTAGAATTTTTTGTGAAATTTAGAAAATTTATGAAATTTTGGGTATTTTTGGACTAAGAAAAATGCCAAGTGGCAAGACAATTGATATATGGTAGTAGAAATAAGAGTCAAATGGTAGTGAAAATTTTTATAAATGACATTGGGATTTAATGACATATGTCATTGAAAATTGGGAGACAATTGGAATAGAAATTGGAGTCATGTCTTTATCCCACGATTATACTTAGAAGGCCATTAATTATTTTGTTTCTTGCTTTCTTCTTCTCTTCGTGACTTTCTTCATCTTCTTTAAGCTTCTTCACTTCCACAATAATTACCACTTCCATCAACGTTAAGCTTCATGACTTTCACTTGCTACTCTCACCTTGTTATCTTCTTCATTTGCCATAAGAAAACCTAAACCTCCCAGCCTCCATAATGATGCACGTGGGTTGTATGAGAAGTTAGGGCTTCTTGGTATTTTGAAGAACTTGGAATTTTAGCAAGTATCAAGTTAATTCTCATGAGTAGTATAAATATGAAATAAATATGGTGATTAATTAATATTAAATGATCGTGAGAATAATGGTCATTATACATATGCATCGTGGATGAAGAATGAGAATATTGGTGTCTTGTTTTTGTGTTTACAATGGTTAATATTTCATGAGATGTTGTAGAGATGAGTTTGGAATGGAAAGATCATTGAAATGATGTAAGAAAAAGGTGCAGAAATTTAGTGATGAATATATATATATATGTATGTAAATGTTATGTTTTTGGTGTTTTGATCAAACATAGAATATGATTTGTTTGTGATTGAAATTGAGCTTAAATGGAAGTAGGAATGGAGAGGAGATAGTGAAGACATAAACTAGAAATGATAGACTAAGAAAAAGAGATGAACTAGGAAAAAATGATGAAGTGTGTTGGAATAGGTAGATGTAGTGCTTCCACTGAATATGCATCTGTATTTTAGCCATATCTTGAGCTATAGACATTAAAATTGGATTATTCTTAATTTTTATTAAATTAGAGACATATGGCTACAATTTTCTTGAGAAATCAAATTTGAATTATGTCTATAAGAGTTTCAAATTTTGATTTGAAGTTGGGTATTGGGTGCTATTGCAGTTTAAGAATAGTTGGTAGTATTTTGTGTATAATTTGCAGAATACTGAACCAAATTGTATGAACTTAGTGTCGTTAGAAACTTAAGACATATAGGAATAATTGTTTAGAAGAATTTTTTGCCTAAATAGTTCCTTTTTCCTTATCAAAATGGCCATGAAAATTGATCTGAAAATATGTTTGTTGAGTAGTTGAATAAAGCTTAAATATTGATCATTAGGTAATGCACGATCGTGCATAAGCATGATTGTCATAGAGAGGAAACCTTAAGGGAGTTGCTTGATTGTGATAGAGGGGAAACCTTGAGGGGGTTGCATGATTGTGCACAAGCACGATCATGACAGAGAGGATTCAACAGGGAGTGCACGATCGTGACAGTGAAGGCGTAATGATTTTTGATATTTTTAAACACCCTTCACTCTTTTGACCATAACTTCTTCTTCGAACCTACGATTGACTTAAAATTTGAACCACAAACTCCTAACACATTGTCCCTACTCTCCACCAAATTTTATGATCATCTGAATTTATTAGAAAGGGTTGATAAATGATTGATTGATGATGTTATGAGAATCAAATGTTTTGAGCCATGAACTGTAGTGCTTTATTGAGTGATGAACTTGGAATCAGTTTGTATTATTGAGGAGTAAACCTAAGATCAAATTAGAAATATATGAGTTTTGAAGTATGAATGATCATGAGATGAAAATAAAGAAAATATACTTGGGATTGTCATTAAGCATGCATTGTATACAATCTATAGATTCATATGTGCATAAATGAGTACTTATATAAATGTGTAATTTTATAATGTGTGTAAATGTGTGTTGCATGATATAGAAGAGAAAATTGAGCGACAAAATTCAGACGTTGCTGAGATTTCGAGGTAATAGCTATTTGGAGCAAACTGTGAGTAACCTAGATGGTCTCACTTGATTAATTATTTGTTTTAAATTCTGTATTGAATTATTTTATGAATGTGATTGTGTTGATTTCAAACATTGAATTTCTGGGGCATTTGATTCATGAATAATATATTGGAAGTGCTCCTTGTTTGTGAGTTTGATGAAATAAGTGATATTCAACATTATTGTTGAATGCCGGACCAAGGTTTAATGATAAATGTGAATGTAAATGTGATGCATTTCATTACATGAATGCTTGACAACATAAAGGCTGTTGTGACCGAGGTAACTCTCGAAAAAGAGCTTAAAGCTCAGAATGTGATAAGAGCCTCTGGCTCAGTTCTTAATGTTCTCGGTATCCACTAAGGGATATAGGGCAATATCTTATACAAGCCCGGTATCTACAAGGAATATGGGCCAGTAAAAAGGCACTCAGTCACAACAAAGTAATAAATGAAAGTGTGTCTCATGAGCATTACATATACATTTAATATGTATGCTTCAATGATTGAAATGTATTGTTGAATTGTGTTGAGTGAAATGTGAAAATTGTGAACAAAAGAGTTATATGATGCTACATGATGATAAATGAAATGATGTGAGTTATGTGATTGTATGAATCGATGTGTTATATGATTTGAGTGAACCATCGATGATGGTTAACTCACTAAGTTTACAAAACTTACCAAAATTGTAACGTTGACATTTTAGGTATTGAGAGAGGATACTAGTGATAGAAAGACTCTAGAAGAAGTATAGTTTTGTACTTTTGGATCGAAGAAATGGCTCAAAGGTTGGTCATTTGAGACTAAAGAATATAGATAGAACTTTTGTATAATTCCTCATGTATGTAGCATGTCTTGCATACAGCGATGTAAACTCTGATTAGTTTTGATAATGTACATATATGGATGTTATTCTAAAGCTATAATGTACATATGGTTTAAGAAATGAAAAATGAGGAATTTGGGTTTTTTAATAATGTGATGATTATCTTTTAAATGATGATGCCATGATTTAAGCTTGTCACCCTTGTGGGGTATGTACTCGGATATTCGGTAAGATGGGTATATGTCTTCTAAGAGTGGGGTGCTATAATGTAATTGTTTTTTATATATATTGGATCGTGGAGACTCCTATGGTATGTTAATAACTGACCATATTTCTAGTAACAACTAATCCTAAGGTTTTCAATCGAATTACTCAGGTTAAAGTTTGAAGGATTGCTTTGCTGATTTGTGAATCCCTCTATTAGATTTGATCCTGATTCAAAAGATTTATATCATCATATCTATAAGGTTGCAATCAATTTCTTCCAATTATGGTAGATCTATTCATCAATAGGATTTCTCAATCTCTACGTATGAAATCAGATTATGACCTAGTACTTAAAACATATAGTAAACACATAATCGAATCTTAATACATCAATAAACCCAATTACATTAATAAAAGAATCAAAACATATTAAAATATCAACATCGGGTTCATCTATCCTAAATATTAATAGAGCGTTTAGTTATGCATAATCGAACATGAAATCAAGCATATGTTGGATCGGAAAAAGAAAGCATGTCATATTTGGAGAAACGGTGGATTTCAAAACTTTTTAGACATCTAAATTGCATCGGAAGCAATATTTTCAAATCATCATGCCAATATATATATGATATGGTATAAGGATAATAAACATAAGAACAAGATGAAGATTATATTACCGACTCCTTCGCTACAGCTTTAACTCCTCACTGCGCTATCCTATCCTCGACAATATATCCTCTCCTAAGTGACGTATCCTCTTCTTCTTGTTATTGTTTCCTCTTCTCGATATTGTATCCTCGATCAAATGTGCCACTTGTTCTTCTTGGACAACTTGGTTAACAAGATCCTTTGGTGGGAAAGGAGAAGAAAACTTTGAAGGAGAATTTTCTTAGAAGAAAGAAGATCAAGAATGAGACACTCTCATCTAATTTTTCAATTTTTTCATGCAAGATAGGAGAGAGAGTGATAAAAATGTAAGAAGTCATTCTTACTCCCTCACACTTTTGGTTATTGACAAAGGAAAGAAGAGTTTTCCTTCCAATGCATCATTTCTTCATTTAATCAATCATAAAGAAGCCATTAAATGAGGCTCTTCTCATTTTTCTTTAAGATGACTATATGAAAAGTCTATCAAACTAAATGAGAACTATCAATTTCAATTTTGATGATGAAAGAAGGAAGATGGTCCATCCAATGTACATCTCTCTTCTTTAATCCAATGAATGCTAATAAGTTACATGCTATTATTAAAAGATAACCATTGAGCCATAACGGTAAGTTCATAACTCTATTTAATGGTGATAAACTATAATAAAGACCATCTTTATTTAGCAATTTAATGTTAATGTGCAGCGCACGTATAGCCCTAATGAAAAACAAAATTGCACTCTACTTTCTTAAAAGTTTTGTTTTAATTTAATTAATCCAATTAATTAAATTAAACCAAAGTCTAGCCCATTTCTAAATATACATTTGGGTTTCTAATTAACCATTAATTAGTGCAAGCCCAATATTCAATTATGGGCTTCTAAAACCTCCATTTATATTTCTTACTTTGCTTGATAACCTTCCTTGAAGCCAAGTGGGGAATCTTATTGAACTTAGATAATTCAAGCTCTAATAAGCCTAGAATTAATTTAATCTCATTAGAATAAATTCTAGCTTATTAACTAAATGTCATTCCACTAAAGACAATTAGTTGAACTCTTGAATTACTAAATATTATGAGAACATATATTTCAAATAATATGTCCAATTGCAAACCCTATCATGAACCTTATTATAGCCATTCGCACAACAAATGGTAAAATTACCGTTTTGCCCTTATGTTTTTTTTTCTAGATCTCCCGTTTTATTTTATGTGGTGATTCACACACAAGATCTCATCTTGGTGCTAAGACTTGATGGGTAGCTAGTCCATCAAACTACTAGCGCCAGTTTAATAACCAAATCTCCTTAAAATTTAGAAGTGATGATATCACTATAAACTCTTTGTTTGAGTGAATGTTCCTTGATACATGCTTCCATTAATAATTCCAACATGCAGACCTTGGATTGGTATTTTGTAAATGTTGGACCCCGATTTTTAAGTAGAATTTAGAAATAATAAATGATATAAAGTAAGTGTTTTATATATGTATTGTGTAATAGAAGTATTTATGCTTTAAGGAAATGTTTGAAAAAAAAAAGACTTGTTGATTTTGATAAATTTGGGATTTGAATAAATTTGTATGAGTTATGAAAAAGTTAAAGTGAATGAGAGGATTGAAATGGAAGTTAGAAATCAAGAAATAAAGAGAAAAAGTGTGAAAATTTGAAGAATTAAGAAAGTTGACTTTTGGTGATAGAAAGTTTGACTTGAGAGTTGACTTTTTGATTTATGCCAAATTTGAGCAAATGATCTACATGAAACTTGTAGCTATTTTGTCGCTATAAAGTTGGCTATTTTTTGATATCGAAAGTAAAAGTTTTGATCAGTCAAAGTTAGAGTTAATTTATTTTGTTTGAAAAATGCTATGAAGAGTGGAATTGTGTATGCTGTGCTTTGAGGCAAATCGTCGGATGAATGTGGTCCGAATTGGAGAAAATGGTCTACATGAAAGTTGTAGCTTATATTCCCAGCTACTTATCTCCATAAAGTATGCAATTTTTCAATATCGAGGCTAGGAGTTATGATCGACCAAAATTTGGAAGTTGTTTAGGAAGAGATGATTAGGACAGAAACTTTGAGTGAATTTTTGACTCCCTTAGAGGACAAATTGATTTTTCTGTCCTTCAAGGAAGTTGTAGAGCTTCCTTTGAGCTATCTTTCGATACCAAATTTGTCAAATTTGGAGTTCGGGATCAAGAGTTATGAATTTTTGAAAATTTCGGTTATTTGTATGTCATTTTGACTCCTTCCGTTTTTGTTATTTCGTTCCCAATCCGACCCTTTTTCAATCTTTTGCTTATAATTTCTCCGTCCGACATCCAATCGACATAGTTTTTGAAGCGTTGGATTCCTAAGACAATTATATACATTCTTCAGGGAAATTTGTATTTTTATGAGATTAAATTAAGGATGATTAATTTAATCAAGGTGAGTTAGATAATTTTCTGAACATGGTTCAGTCTTTTGCGAAATTCGGGATATGTGGAGATCTGATTGACTTGATTATTGAGGCAAAATAAAATTGAGACATGGTGATACAAATCATAGGAAGGAATTGAATTTCAATTTAGCCTCTAAGACTTTAAATTTCTGAATTGAAGTTCGGATTAGTGTGCAGTCTTGGATTAGGAACATCTGAACATATTTTGGTCATAACTTTTTCTATAGTAATCCAAATGAAGTGATTCTTTATTTGGATTAAACTAGTGAAATAGTGATACAATTGTTATGAAGACATAGAGTTTCAACTTTGTGTTTAAGAATGTCAATTTTCGGATGGAAATAACGTGCTGGAAAATGATTTAACATAAGACATGTCTGAACTGTTGGAGCATAACTTTTGGTGTAGTGGACCAAATTAAATGATTTTGGTGTCATTATGAAATTAAGACAAGGAGGAACATTTCTCTAGAAGGAAGTTTTGGCAAATTCCTTCAAATTGATAATTAGAAATTGTCATAAAGTAGCATGAAGTTAGAGACATATTGGGTACATCACTTAAAAGGTTAAGTTACAAGGCATAATTGGAGGGGCAAAATGGTCATTAGCCATTCATTAAATGACATGGCATTAACAAGCAAGGGAGTTTTCGTTTATTCCCAAGAGAAGCACGACAATGAGCTGAAAAATAAGAGAAGAACAAAACGAAGAGAGAAGAAGAAAGAAAGGAGAGAGCTTCGGTCATGGAGGAGGAGAAGAAAGAAGGTGAATGCTTCGACTTTTCTACGTGATTCTTGAGGGGTTTTGATGCTTTTCAAGGGAAAAGGGGTGGCAAAAGCTTGAAAGCTCTCTAATGGAGCTTGAAATTTCTGAAAATGGTAGAGAGAGAGGTAAGTTTCGAATTTTTCTTAAGTTGAGATTTTGTTGAGTTTTTGGTTTAGATAGCTTGGAAATGGTATGAGATTATGTTTCCTAAGGTCAATTTTAGAGATAGCATGGTTTAATTGATTCAATTTTGGATTTATGTGAGTTAGGGTTTAGGTCAATTTTATGATTTGGGGATTTTAGAAATTCTTGCTTTAGATAGCTTGGAAACATGATGATTTTGGGTTTCCTATAGTTAATTTTGAGGATTATGCTATTTATGATGTTGAATTTGGATGATTTTGGTTTAGGGAATTTTAGATTTGAGGAAAGAAGAAGGATTTTGGATAATTGATGCTTTGGACAAAGTACTAGCATGGATTTGAGGTGGGTAACATGTTTAATTTTTGAATTATAAGTCAATTGTGTGTTTTCGAAAATTTAAGAAAGGAAAAATGGTTATAATTATTGTTTTCAAAATATGCCTTCGGGCAATTTGATTTTCGAGTATGATATGTGTTATGTGGGTTTGGTTAGGTCCCATAAGTTAGAGTCAGTGCACTGGTCTTGATTTTTAAAAGGCTTCTCCCGCCTGCCCGCTAGTGGCACTGGAGTTTTGATTTCGGACTCCCATAAGTTCACGGTTGCACAGGACCGCTATGCGGGACTGTGCAGTACATTCCGTTCGGACCGAAACCAAACCATTATGAAATGTTATGTGATTTTTGATTTCTTTATGATGTGATGCATTTATATTTGCTTGCATTCATGTTTTCGACTATATTTGTGAATTTTGAAAAGTTTTGGAATTTCAAGAAATAAAAATTTGAAGTTTGAAATTGTGAAAAGACTGAAAATTTCAGTATAAATGATTTGAAAAGTGGAAAGGTTTAAGAAATAAGTTTTAGAAAAATTTGCTAAATGGCAAATGTTTTGCGAAATGGTTTTTGTTTATTTTTCAAGTATAAATATGTTATCCACGAGCTGTCTAACTCACCCCCTTTCATCCCCATCTCCAGGTATCGAGCAGGAGATTGGATGAAGGAAAGTCAAGATTTCCTTCGATTTTGTTTGTTTTGTATTTTGTGAAATTTTGTATATAATGGAGTTTGAAGTATATGAATTCGGGATGTAGGTATTGATTTGAGTTATGAAATTGTATATGATTATAAATGGTTTGGGTTTTGGATTGATTTTATGAAATTGTTTATCGAATTGAGATATGATTGTTGATTTGGCCATGGATGAGATGAATTATGAATTTGCGTATGGTTATGAAATAAGTATGTAATTGGTTATGAATGGGGATTGTATATGAGTATGAATTGATATGAGAAAGAATGTGAATAGGATTTGGATATTGAATTGAGATATGAATGTGTATTTGATTATTGGATACTGTGTTTGAATGTGTTTTGGATTCCAGACGGGGTGTACGATGATACTGGTTATTGTTTGAGAAATATAGAAGTGTGTTTTAAGTCATTTGCAGGTTTGAGTTGTTGAAAATGCAGCCGTTATACTGCCCAATTTTCGATAAGAAAATTGATTATATGGCGAAAATAAAATAAGAATATGTTTTTGGTTAAAAGTCGAATATTGAGATATGTATACTTGTTAAGAAGCTTTATATAAGTCAAATTTTGTATAAGGATGAGTTTCCCAAAAGTGGGAATTATTTGCTTTGAGATCGACTAAAGGTGAAAGAAATGAAAAAAAATTATACCGATTCGGATGGACTGTAGTCTTAGAGTTTCCAACGTGATCGTTTTTCTCTGTTCTTGTTCTCGGATGTCGAATCCGCTTTGTTAAATTTTTGTTCCGTTTTCGATTCATATTCGTTTCGATTCTCTATTTCTGCTTTCGTTCCGATTTGATATGTATTCGATTCCGCTTTCACTTTTGTTTCCGCGTTTTTGTTAGCCAATTTTTCTGATTCGATCCGTTAGATTCGATTCTTTCGCCTTATGTTTTTCTGCTTCGAAATTCAAGTTCCTTCGTTTGCTTCTGATTTGTGTCGTTCCGAACGCTTTTACTTCGTTTTTCCTGTTGGGATCCGGTTCTGAGATTGGGTCCCAATAGTAAAAATCCATTATGATCATATCAAGAATTATAATAAAATATATATGAGTTCACCACTCATCAAGATTATGGTCCACAATAAGGAAATGCTCAAATGTATGTTTTAAGATTAAAGTAACGACCTACTTTATTCTGTAAAACACACGTGATTCCAAATTCATTTAATAGTGTTATTATCGATATTCAACTAATATCATGATATGAAACTCATCATTCCCTTGAAGTAAACTCCTTTACGTACATGGAGATAAACTACAACACTACAGTCTAAACTATAATTAAGCGACTAACTTGATTATTCAACTGTGAATCAATTAATTTAGATTCTAATAAATTATATGTTTCTCATACATCTCTATGTATATGTATATTACTTACAAAAGAATCACGGTACCTTTTGATTAGATATATAATGCTCATACATATAAAACCAAACTCTTTTGTTTCACTAATAATAAATATTTTCATTACAAAATTGTAATCGAAGAAAATTAAGTTATATGTAAATACACTTGCTTTTCAGGGTACTATATTTACATAACTCCAACAACATACATTGAAAAAAAAAAACAAATTGAAAACAATGGGTTCATAATTCTAAATCTCCCTGGTTTTCTTATATCAAGTATTCTTGCAATGTAGAGGTTTGATCTTACATTACAATAGATCTTTCAATGAATCCTTCATGTTTTCCACTTCTTTAAACTAAAATTGCTCCCCCCCCCCCCCCCAAGAATGATTTCCATGTCTAGAATTGCCTACCTCTGTCTACTCTCTCTTCAAGTCTCTGTTCACGTTGTTTTATATGAAATTCTAAGGTTTTGGTCAATGCACATTCTTATGCACGAATCGTGCATCACCAAATTCTTTGAAAATCATGAAAATGCACAGCTTGGGAGATGTATAGAGGCAGATGCATCACTATGCATCCCTTCAATGCATAGATTCTTCTTTTTATACCATGTTTTCATCCGAATTCTTCTCGTTTAAGTTTATGAAGGCAATTATCACCTATGAAAGCACTTGGAGTGAATTAAATACCAAATATATGATTAAAAAATATAAAATATCAAGAAAAATATATCAAAAATTATCACCTATGAAACATGGTTTTGGTTTGATAATTGGTTGAACTCTAGCCCTATTATTTGTAATCATGACTTGATTCATTTGAGAAATATAATACCTTTGAACCTTAAAGTGTCATCTCTGATCTGCAATGGGGAATGGAAAGGATATTTTTGAGGTTTTGATAATCTTATGCTTTCCCTCCCCTATTTGAATGATGTGATGACTGAAGATAAAATCATTTGGACACTCTATCCATATGGAAAATTTTCAAACAAATATTTTCATTAAATTTTTACTAACAGCCTCCTTTATGTTCCTTGCTTTGATCTTCTCTGGAGAAACACCTTGAATCATAAGGCCTTTCTAATTACTTGGTTGGCAATTAGAAGCAATCTCAAGAACAAAAGTCTATGGCATGGCAATGTTGATTCTACTTGTGTTTTATGTGAGCTAGAAGTGGAAGATAGAGACTATCTCTTTTTCTATACAGGTTCTCTAAAGCAATATGGAGCAAGATTCTTCACCTAATCATAATAGGAAATTTCATGTATGAATAGGAGCAAACATTGAATATGATCATTTTACATTCAAAACAAAATATGACCAATGGAATAATTCTTAAAACTGCTTTTACTACTACCATTTATACATTTTGAAAAGAGCGAAACAACATAATTTTTACACACAAGAAGAGAACTATCAAATATTATACAGGAATATTACTTGGATCATATCATTTATTGTTGCAAAGAATATCCAGTATACTCTTTCACCATAAATGAAAATTTTATGGTATCTATAAGTTGATGTCAATATTAGTCTAGTTCTTGTTTTTTGGGTAAAGTTTTAGCAACTGTTTTGTAACTAATTATAGGCTAACTAGCCTAGAACTCATTATAATGTTGTATTAGTTTTACCTATAGTTAATGCAATTCATTCATTTTTCAAAAGAAACTATATAGTCAAATATCCATCTATCAAACATCTCCACACTTAAGCTTTTGCATGTCTTAAACAAACCCTACTCAAAATTATAAATTTTGCAACATCCATCTCTCATCAATCGTAACCTGTCCATTCATACCATATATCATCATATCCTATTGAATCAAATTAGCATACAATTAAAGTCAAGTTATCTCAAAATTAACTCTTCTAATTAATAGTAATAGTAATCACATCATAATGTCATTGAAGTAAAATGTATTAATCTTTGTACCCTCACTAAAATTTCACTCAATCCACTCAAATGTTTAGGGTGAAAAGCATCAAAAGTCTTAATTAATGCATAGTAAAATTCTTACCATATGCTTGCAATAAAATCACATCCACACCACTTATGAATAAACTAGAAGCACAAATCAAAAGGTCTTGTAAGGTTGTTATGGGGCTTAGATAAGGTATGATTGGGATAACAAAAAGGTTGATTTAAAGGAAATTTACTAAAAAGAGCATTATAATGAAATTTATTCGCAATACATATAGGTCATTTCATTGCAAAACTAATGGTACTATATATTTATTCTTTATTTTTTGTTCTTTATTTTTATTCTTTATTCTTTATTTTTATTCTTTATTTATTATTTATATGTTCAATTTTTTAACAATAATTTTGAGCATTCATCATGTGTCAAAATTAAAGATATATTGGACCATTCAAAATTCAAGTTTCAAACAAGCAAATAATGTAAATAACCTTCGTGGTTCAAAATAATATAAAGGTATTCAAAGAAAAATAAGATAAAGATTAATATGTTGGGTGTAATTAATGAAAAAGACTAAGGCTTAACTTGGTTATTCCTAAAGGTAATGTTAAGGGTGTAGTATTTTTCAAAGAAATAGGCTTAAACAAGTTGTTTCATCTAAATGCCTTCGTCATTTCATATGGTCTCAATATGCATAATAAAAGCACATTCTAGAATCATTCTCCTATACATGATAGCACACGTGAAAAAATAACAAGAGCTAAATTTTTTTGAAAATTTTGTTCTTAAGCTTAAAAGTTTAAGAAAAAGAAAGGTATAATGAGTGTAAATACTATGTAATATCATTCAACTTGAATATTTCAATGATTTCTAAAATATGACTTACAAAAGCAATTTTATTCTAACTCCCATTCTTTGCATACCAATTCAAATCAATATTCAACATTGAAATGCAATATTAATAGACAAATGTCAACCAATTTAAGATATCACCATAAAATTTTATAACCAGGATTATAATAAGCTTAAAGAAATCATTAAAATTCAGTAACTCTATCCCCATACTTAAATTTTTACATTGTCCTCAATGTATATAATATAAGCATTTAAAATAAGTGAGAGGGTTAAGTTGGTACTTTCTTGAATAAGACAAATTTCTAATTTACGATCCATCTGATAGTGAACTACATCCTTGTAAAATATAAAAGAAAAGTATAAAAAGAATAAAAATAAAGATAACGTGAAATAACATGAAATAAAATTCTATACTAACATACGAAATATAGTCAAAACGAAATAAAACTGAAACTTATCTTAATTCATAGATTGCCTCCCACGAAGAACTTGTTTAATGTCATTAGCTTGACATACCATTTATGCTGAACTTCATCCTAGATCGATAATGAGCGACTTGCTTCCACCCTTTTCTCCATAAAGCAATTTCGTAGCCTATAAACAAGCCACCTATTGTAAGATAATCATCATGACATACTTTACAAAATTAATCAATCTAATCACATGCATTAATGCTTTTTTAATGACAAATTATTAATAAAATAAGGGATAACAAAACTCCCTGAATCATCAACTGATAACAAAACTCCCTGAATCATCAACTAACTCAAATAATTTGTCTTCAATGAAATGGGAACCCTTCGTACTTAAGGTTGCTACCAACACCTCATCAATAGTTTCCTTACTTGGTTGCTTTGCTAGTTATTCCTTAACCTCCTCTGTCCTCTCGTCTTCTTCTTCTTCTTGGACAAAGGCTTCTGACTCATCTTCTTCAATTATCTCCTGTCACTTCTCTACTTCCTCTTCTTGGGTGGAGACTTCTTCTTCCTCTACATTTAATGCCTCTGTAATTTCTCCGTCCTCCTCCATAACAAAAATAGTTACCTCTTCATTTTCTTAGAATGCCTCCTCATCCATGAAGTCGATATTTGTCTTTTCTTCACTCTGCTATGTTAATAAGCTCAGATAATATTTTGTGTTATGCTCAAGAAATTCAAATGAAGAAACTCTTTCTTTAAATTATGTCGGTTAGCTTTAAGTTTGGCAAGGTATTCCATTAATTTATCTCTAATACTTGTTTCCTCTTCTTTTTCTTCTTCGTCTTCTTTTGGAAGCTCATTTTCATTTCTAAGGGTGATTGCCATTCCAAATTCTTCAAGTTCTATTTCAGTAGGACTAGGCACATTCTCTTGGACCTCATCGAATAATATGTTTGCCAATTGGTCTATCTGATTCACCAAATTTTGTATACAATTCTTTGCTTCTTAATGCTTCATGATCGATTATTGAATGAAATCAACCATCATATCTTCTAGAGTTGGCTTGAACTAGAGGTGCTAGATGTCATAAATATTAGTTGGAGCGTAATCATTCCATCTATAGGTGTAAGAGTTGCTCCACTCTAAAATGTAGTTCCTCTCCACTCTGAATTGTAGTTATTCTCATCTAATGCATCTTAAGGTTGATTGTACATGCTCAGTTGCTCCTATATATGTGTCAGTGCCTAGATATCAATTGAACCTCCGAAAATATGTAAGAACACCTATCTCTCCCATATGATGGTGATATAGATTGTGAAGATATGTTCTGGTTCCCATAAAACTACCATTTACTTCATCCTTCGATTGTGTGTTGTGTCTATGACGTTAAATCTCAATTCTTAACATAAACCACCACAAATTGTTAGTGTAGAAATTTCCAAAAGACAATTAAATAAACAAGCTAAAAGAACATAGTAAGATAAAATAAAATAAAATAAACACAAAAGTAAAATAAAAATAAAAATAAAAAACAAGGATAAAGCAAAATAAAATGAAAATGACTAGAGTAATACCATTCAAGCTTTCCTAATATCATTATCCCCAGCAACAATGTCAAAAACTTAATTGACTTATTTGTTAGTTAGTCAATATTTTAATAACGACAAATGCACGATGTAGTTGTAGCTAGTACCAGTAAGTATAGGTCGATCCCACGAGGGCAGTGATTACTAATAATTATATTTTTCCTATTATCTAGCCTACGGATTGATTTTGAATTTTTAATAAAAGAAAATAAAACGAAATAAAATAAATAGGAAACGATATTAAACACAAAGACAATGGAAATTACTTAGAGAACTATCGATATGAAAAACTAATATCTAGTTTTCAAATCCCCCTAAAACCCTTAACAAATTGACCTTTTATCATGCAATTGTTTTGTTAATATATTGGACCATGGAGACTCCTAAGGTAGGTTAATAGTTGGCCTTGAGTCTACTAACAACTAATCCTAAGGTTTTAACTAATTTACTCAGGTTAACATTTATAGGATTGTTTTGTCGATTTGTGAATCTCTCTTTTAGGTTTGACCTTAATCTAGAAAATTTATATGTTCCTATCTCTAGGGTTACAATCAACTCCTTCCAATTACGATTGATCTATTCATCAATAGGATTTCTTAATCTCAAAATCAAATTATGATTTAATATTCCTGAAGCTATTAGAACATTTATTAAAAACATAATTGAATCGCAATATATCAATCAACCCAATTGTATTAATAAAAGAATCAAACATATTTAAGTATCAACATATGGTTCATCTAACCTAAATAATAATAAAGTGTTTAGTTACACATAATCAAACATGAAATCACATATACATTGAAAACAAAACGAATGAAAACAATGATTTCATAGTTCTAAGGCTCCCTGTTTGTCTTCTATCAAGTATTCTTGCAATGTAGAGGTTTGATCTTGCATTCTGATGGATCTTTCGATGAATCCTTCATGTTTTCCACTTCTCTAGACCAAAATTGTCCCTTACGAATAATCTCCAATTCTAGAATCGCGTCCCTCTGCTTGCTTTCTCTTCAAGTCTCTATTCATGTCATTTTATATGAAATTCTAGGTTTTTGTCGATGCACGATCTTGTGCACAGTCGTGCATTAGATCGTGGGTCACCAAATTCTTTGAAAATTGTCAAACTACAGAGCTTGGGAGATATGCACAGGAAGATGCACAGTCGTGTATCCCTTCTGTGCATCGAATCTTCTTTTTATGTCGTGTTTTCGTCCAAATTCTTCTCTACAAGTTAAGGATAACATTACGTACGACTAGCCCTCCTCAGACTCTGCACCCTAGCAAAATTTCTACTAGATGTTTTTTTTTCGGTCTAAATTCTTTTCCTTTAAGTCCATGAAAGCAATTATCACCTATGAAAGCACTCGGTGTGAATTAAGGACCAAATATATGATGAAAGTATAAAATATCAAGCAATATACATCAAATATAGGTTTAAAAATATAGTCAAATATTCATCTATCATAACCTCTTCTAAAATGCTAGTATATGTCTTCTTTGCCTTTTTCTTCTTAGGAGATTTCTTTTTCTTAAAAGGATAACTAGCAACTTGATCTCCTTTTTCATTAAATGAACAAATTTTGTCAATATCAATTATGTGTGTCTCTTTTGTACTATTTAATGGAGATCTAGTTGAAGAATGTGAATGCAAATGACTTCTTGTAGTATTTTTAAAAATATGACACCAAGTCCAAAAATTCCTCTCACCCTTTTTTTTAATATGTGAGCCATTTTATACACCTACAAGGATAAACAATGTACATGAGAAAAGAGTTGTAACATGATATATAAATAAGTAAAGATATATTTAACCTTAAATAAAATTTTCTAACATTCATTTGTAGCATTAATTCACTAGTAAATAAGTTATAACTGATTTATGTTTCTTTAGGAAGTTTTTAAAATTCTTCAATCTATCCCCAATGAATTATACTTGTTATTCAATTGAATATCAATTTGTTATTTATTAAATTTTGTTTGAAGATCTACTTTAATATTCTTCCAACTAGATTTGGAAATGGTATTAGTTGTTCAATTTTCCTTCTTTACTTCTTCAACTATAATGAGATTGAGTGCATCTCTATGGTATCATTTCAACATCATCTTTTCATTTATTTCTAAAAATCATTAGAATATTCATATTTTCTAATCTTCCATCATTAAAAGCAATTATATTTAAGTGACAAAATTGATAAGAAGATATTACATAGTAGCAAATCTTATTATGCTTCATTATCCTTATTTTAGAATGGTGGTTACGTGTAAACTTGTTATAATCTCATAAATATAAACAACAATAATACCTGATAGAAAGTCTGCTAACACGTGGGTCTGGGATAATCTCATAAATATGATGTAAGAGTAAAGGAAAGCTTGCAAGAAATATTTCAGTAGTTAATTACTTTGTGTTTTATCAACCTCACAATGTGAACAAGTTTTGTTAAATCCAAATGAACATTACAAAAGTAGAAGAACTATTTATTATTATGCTGAGATATTGAAGTCAGATGCTCACCTAGAGAAAGTTCAGAGTCAACATTTAATTGAGAAAAGTAATGTTAGGGGCTGAGGAGATAAAGAAGGCTGGGGAAGCCAAAAGAACTGCTAAATCGGTTTAGGCCCAAAAGTTGAAAGAGAGGGTAATGTAGAGAAAAATGGAGATTAAATCCTTTTTCCATTTCCTCTCCAACTAACACTTTTTCTTTATTTTCTATAGGGTTACAAAACAATAAACAAGTTCTTGTGCTATTATTATCTGTATGAACATTTATTATAAGGAGGATATCTACAAATTTTATGTTATTGCAAAGGGAACTTACACAACACTTTAATGCTTAAACCTATCTTATCTAAACCCATGTATAGATATTCTAACAACTTGTGGAGGGAGACTAACATAAATGTAAATTTGGTGTTAATCATAAGATCAATAAAAATGACAAAGGGAGAGATTAAAACATAAATGGAGCACTAGAAAGATTTCAACTTTAGATTCATTTAGAAATAATAATCCATACGTAGTTTCGTTTACTTTTAAGAATGTTAAATATACAAGTTATTTCTTTTAAAATGATTTAATACTTTTTTAAAGATAAAAGAATATATTTCATAACAAAACATATGAAAAATAAATTTCATTTCATCCCTTCAAAGAAATCAAAAGTGCTAAGAGAATATTCCTATTATAAACAACTAGATGAGACAAAGCTTAAGGAGTGGTTTAAGGCTATAGTTTCCTTTCCTTAGAGCTTCAATAAGTAAGAATATTATGTTTACTACTGTTTATTTCAAGTCTAACATTCTCTTCTCATAAGTTCCATTTAAGTGCCAATTTTAGATTACATAAGGAATGGATTGTGTTGACTATAAGTTTCTCCTTGATAGCAGCCTAGATAATGTCATATAGAACTTGTTACTCTCTCTTTTTTTTCTCGTCTTTGGAAGAGCATGACATTTCTTTTTTTTATTTAAATATAATACAAAAAATATTAAAAGCTAAGATGTTAAGGGTTTATTAGCACATAATAGTTTATGCTTTTGCCAAAGTATGGCAATAATTTCCTAGTACAAGAAGCTTTGCTTTTTGTGTCTACATAATGCTTTGGATGTGACTCTATATGAATTTTGGATAGGTTTTTAATTGAGAAATCAAAAATTCCATAATCTGATTAGGGTTTACAAATTAAGGTTAATGATTATAACTTAAGAGAGAGTAATCAATCTTAGGATCATCTAGAACTGATAATCCAATAATTCATAATTGATTAGGTTAGCGTTAAAGATAGTTAAATTCCCTCTCTCTCAATTGGTAGTTCTTTAGGTTGATTCTTGAGTGTGTGTTGCAACTGCTAAATTGTTAATGTTTTCATGATTGATTCTTGAATTGATTGAATTGAATTCTCGTTTTAGTTTCGCTACATTTTGAATTTCTGTGATTTATTTTGACCTTATATTTTAAAATTAGATTATCCCTCTTCGTAGGATCGACACCTTTGATACTATGCGAACAACCAAGAACTTACAGATTATCAAGGTTAATTAATTTAAACTTACACACATCAAACACCCATCAATTAATCAAGGATTTATATGTCTTACTATTGGGGTGGTTATAAATGTTGGGACCCGATCCGGGAACCGGATCCCAACCGGAAGACGAAACGAAACATGAACGAGAACGAAAACGAAAGAACAGAACATAAGCCACAATCAAAGCAGATACGAATGGCGAAGCGGAAACAAAAAGCAAAGCACAGCAATACGGAAGCAAAATACAAACCGGAGACAAAAGCGAAAGCGAACATAGCGAAACTCATCGAATAAGCGAATCGAAAGTAAATCGAATAACGGAATTTGAAAGAACGAACGCATGCAAAGATAGCGAAGCGAAAACGAATACTAATCGAAAGCAAAGCGAAGCAAATTGGACAAACGAATCAATCGAATTCAAAACATACAAATGGAGTAATTGAACTGAATCATATCCGACATCCGAGAACAATAACCAAAGAAGAATGATCGCGTTGGAAACCTAGACTATCCAGATCCGGTACAATTTTTTTTTCTTTTCTTTTCTTTACTCATTAATCAAACCTTATTTCCTTTTTCTTGGAAATGCTTCCTCAATCAATCTCTCATATCATAACGAACTTTGTAACAATCATATAAATCACTAATTCCATCTTTTAAGCATCTAAATCTTATTTTTCTTCTTTTTCAATTTATTTTTTAACGAAAATTCGGCAACATAATGGCTGCCTTTGACCTAACCCAAAACCTATAAGGTGTTCAAAAACACTTCTATAATCCCAAACACAGCTCGGAATCATCGGACTCTCCCGTCCGGAATCCAAACACCAGCAAAACACACGTTTATACCCAATACTTCCATAATTCTCAATTAGTCAACACAACAATCTCATTATCTATATCCAAATCACAATCATCTTATTTATAGTCAATATACAATCCCCATTATTCATAGATGGCAATTTTAATCTAATTAACCATTCATAAATGACACAATTCCAGAAATCGAATACGTTATACTCAAATTTCTTCCATAACTTTCTTAAATATATATGTCCAGAACTCATAAAACATTCTCATAATGAATTACACAACACACTTTATTGGCATTCCAAGCCCAAATACATAAGATACACTCTGAACAAAAACGAACAAAGGTCTTTACTTTCTTTCATCCGATCTCCTGCACGAAACCTGGAGATGGGGATGAAAGGGGGTGAGCTACACAGCTCAGTAGATAACACATTTATAAATTGAAAAATAAGCAGAAATCATTTTTCATAAACTTTTTGCCAAAAGGCTTATTTTCAAACTTTACAACCTTTCAAACATCTTCCTCAAACCTTTCAATATTTTTCAAACTTTTCATAATAAATTTCACTTTTTTATTTCTCAAATTTTAAACATGAATGTAGCACACAGAAATAAATCAAAAACACGTAACATATCAAAATGGTCTGGTTTGGTCAGAAACAGAACGTACTGCACATTCCCGTATAGCGGTCCTGTACAGCCGTGAACAGAACGTACTACACTTTCCTGCATAGCGGTCCAGTGTAGCCGTGAAGGGAGTCCGAAATCGGAGCTCCGTGCCACTAGCGGGTAGTCGGGAGAAGGCTATAAACGAATAGAGACAGTGCATTGACTCACAAGGACCTGACCAAACCCACATAACACATAAGCGAAAACAGAAATTCGAATTGCCCGGAGGCCTTTTTTAAAATCTTGATTTTCTTGAAAATTTTCATATTTCCACATAATTCCCACATACAAATCAAAATGCCCGAAGGCACATTTTGAAACTTGATTTTATACCTTCACATAAGGCATACAATTCAATCAATTTCATAATGCAACTAACATAGCAATTATCAAAACATTTATATATAATGATGCAAATTTGTTCAAAACACATCCGGAAATCATAAGTCCACTATGAACCAACATTTTTCAAACATTTACAAAAACGATAATTTATCAAAAATCCAAGTTTTGCTTTCTTTAATTTTTCAAAATTGTTTTCTTTAATTTTTCAAACATTGCATATTGCTTATAAATCAACATATAAATATGTCACCCACCTCGAATTAATGTCAGAAACTTGATCCTAGCTCCAATTTGATCCTTGCTTCTTTCCTTCTTCCAAATAAACTTAACCTAAGCCATAATCATCCAAATTTAACATTATAAATAACATAATTCTCAAACTTAACTATAGGAAACCCAAATTTATCACTTTTCTAAGCTATCTAAATCATCAATTTCGAAAATCCCCAAATTTCACAATTGACCTAAACTGATTCACTCAAATTCAATATCATATTTAACTTAATTTCTCAAATTGAGCTTAGAAAACATTAATTCCTCACATACTCAAGCTATCTAAATCTCCAATTTTAAAAAACCCCAATTTCCAAAATTGGCCTAAACCAATTTACACAAATTCAATATCATAAATCACAATTTCTTCAAAATTAATTTCATATTTCACAAACCCATATTCTCATCTATAATTCTACACCAAAATTTCACAAAATCCTCTAACACAAAATTAAGCCTAAACCTTAAACAAATTTCCATCCAAAATTAAACACAACCTAAAGCATATACATCACAATTTACTTCATAAATCACAAACCCATGTCCTTTTCCACAATTCTAAACAAAAAATTCATCAAAAAACACACATCAAATTTTCGACCTTACCTCATTCTTCACTGAAATCTGACTTTTCTTGGCTTGGAAGGAAGCTCTTGTGCTCCTCCATCTTTTTCTCTCTTGGTACAACCTCAAAATCCCTAAGAATCAAGTAGAAAAATCGAAATTTAGCTTTCTCTTTCATCTTTCTCCATGGCCGAAACTTCTCCATCTTTCTTCTTCTTATTTTCTTCTTCTTTGTTCTGATTTTCCAGCCAACTTCGTGGCTTTATAATGCTTAAAACGACATCTCCTCGTGTGTTTTAAAGCCATTTCATTAATGAAGGTCAAATGACTATGTTGCCCCTCCATTCAAAGCTTAAAGTCATGCTTACTTGCGAGTTTGATTCGCACTATCAATTTGAAGGAATTTGTCAAAACTTCCTTCTAGAGAAATGTTCCTATATGTCTTAATTTCATAATGCAACAAGAATCATCCAATTTGGAGCACTACATCAAAAGTTATGCTCAAAACATTTCCGACATGTTCATATTCTAACACATTTTCCATGTATGATTATTTCCATCCAGAAATTAACATTCTTAATACCAAAACTGGCATTCGATGTCTTCATAACAATTGTAGCCTTATATCTCTAGTTTAATTCAAATTAAGAATCGCCTCATTTTGGTTACCAGAGCAAAAGTTATGCCCAAAATACTTTCAAATATTCCTAACCCAAAAACTGCACACTAATCCGAACTTCCATTCATAAATTGAAAATCTTAGGGGAAAAATTAAAATTTACTTTCTTCATATGATTTGTAGCCCCATGTCTTAATTTTATTTCGCCTCAAGAATCACTTCGATCGGATCACCACAGATCCTGAATTCCGCAAAATACTGAACCATGTTCAGAAAATGAATCAACTCACTTTGATTAAATTAATCACCATTAATTTAATCTCATAAAATTACAAATTTCTCATGAAGATGTAAAGAATTGTCTTAGGAATCCAACGCTTCAAGAATCAACTCAATCGGATGTCAGAAGGAAAAGATATAAGCAAAAGATTGAACGAAGGTCGGATTGAAGGAGGAATTAACAAAAGAATTCAAAACGGCGTCGTATAGCACGCGGGAGAAACGACATCGCACAAGAAGAAAATGGCGCGCGCAGAGAAGAGGAAAATATGAAACGACGTCGTGGCAGAGGAGGCAGAAACGACGTCGTTGCGGAGCGCGCGCGAGCGCGTGCAGGGCGACGGCTCGCTCGCCCTCGCGAGGCGATGCGTCGCCCTAGCGACGGCGATACGTTAAATTCTTTTTCCTTTTTTTTCCACATGAAAATCCAAAACTTCCAAAATTCATAACTCTTAATCCCGAACTCCAATTTTGACAAACTTAGTCTCTATAGAAAGCTTGAGGGAAGCTCTACATCTTCCACGAAGGACATAAAAATCAATTTGACCTCTAAGGAAGTCCATTTTTTAATCAAAACTTCTGACCTCTAATAATCATGCTAAAATCATAACAGAGACTTGTAAAAATCATAACTTATTATTCCTTAATCGAAAAATTCTATACTTTATACCAAAATAAAAATCAAATCAAATCCTTCAACTTTCATGAATGATAGGTAAATTTTCCAGTCAAAGCTTTAGTCATAACATAAGTCAACCCTAACACACTTAAACTTTGATTGATCATAACTTTCACTCCCGATATCGAAAAATTACAAACTTTATGGCTACAGAAAGCTCTTAATATAATCTACAAGTTTTATGTAGACCATTTTCTCAAATTTTGTCTAAATCAAAAGTCAACTATTAATGGCCAAAAAGTCAAACTTTTCATATTTTCACACTTTTTCTTTTTAGTTCTTGTTTTTTAACTCTATTTTAATCAACTCATCCACTTTTGAATATTTCTTATTTTCACTCAAAAATCGGGGTCCAACAATAAATGTCCCATAAAATCAACTTGATTTACTAACTTAACCATGGAATTTCAGTTTAGCACTCCATACCTTGATGTCCTCCCCTATAAAACTTACAGCTCATAATTTGATTTGTTTCTAATATAGTGGTCAAGTTATCTAATTTTCTCACCATCATCTCTATAGGGTAGTCATAGTATTTACAATATGGATCCCTATTGCTCTATTTGCTCTCATCCTTCCTAACTATCATTGGTAGTTATTTATTTCAACGTCTTTGATCAACTATAGGGATGACTCTAGAGTCTTATTATTCAATGTTCTACCCAATCTATTATATAACATCTATAAAGTTTACTAGACTATTGTAAAAGGTCTACACTTGCATCCAAGTTAGAAGTCCTTAGTGTACATACTTCCTTATTAGATCCATATATCTCTCCCATATTTCTTATGACGTATAATTTTTGAACTATTGTAATAAAGAGATATCATTAATAAGCCTTACTATCTTTAATAAAGAGATATCATTAATAAACCTTACTATCTTAAAAAGTGGAAAATATTTTATAAGAAATTTCTATGCAAGACTCTCCTAAGTAGTAACTAATGTATGCCCATTGCTTTGCCAATCCTTCAGTGTGAATGGGAATAACCTCAACTTAATGACATATTCATTTTCCCATTAATTTTGAATAGGTCACAAATATTTAAGAAATTGGTGATATGTGTTGGGATCCTCATCTGGTAATTTATAAAATTGTACATTTTGTTGTAGCATTTAGATTATGTTGGGTTTGATCTAAAACATTAAGGGTTAAATTCTTAGGACCCGCTGGGGTTTGGCAAACTATCACATGGGCCCCTCATTTTTAAAAACAAATACCACCCCTATATTTTAGTTGATATATCGTCTATTCCCCTTACTTTCAAGTTTTTATTAAGAGCCCTACTTATCCTCTCAAAAGAAACTTCATTTGTACTTTTATTTCCTACATGGAAAGAATATGCTATGTAGTAAACAATTTCATATGACTTAGCTTCGTGCGACATCGTTTATCACATTCCACATGATGCCATATAACGCAGAATAGTTTGAATTCATCTCCCAAATATAACCAACCCTGGGTTAATTAGTTTTAGGAAAATTTCATTAATTAAGAAGTGATTAAGGGCAGGAAGCTTCGATTCAAGAAGTGGAGAGGACCAAAAAGTGTAGAGAATGATTAAGGGAAGTAAGATTCAATTCAAGCAAGATATGTTTTGTTTAATTTTATTTCATCATTACTTGTGAGGTGAGGAGCATATTCTCTTATTCTTCTTTCCTTTTTTTCAATTTATAATTTCTTTTTCTTTTTTTTTCACTTTTCACTTTTGGTTTTTTAATATATTGTTTGCTGATGTTCTTTTTTTGTTCTTTAGGATTGTTACAGTAACATGGTGCCTTTTTGTTTGTTGTTTGTGAAGGTACATGTTATCATCACCATTACTTAGTGTCTCTGTGGTTGTTGTTTGTGAATTGTGATGTAATCCTACCTAATAGTTGTTTTCTATAAATCTAATCTAAAGAAGATGCTTAGTATGTATCTATCTCTTGGTATTCATTTTTTGCATTTTTCGTAACTAAAAATATATTTATGTGTTTCATTTGCTCCCTGTAAATTATTTTCGAATGATTGAAATTTTATTACAACTTATTGATTGCTTAACTGACAGAATCAATATATTATTTAAATATAGTGTAGAAATATACACACACTAATCAAAAATCCATATTGTTCTATAGGTTATTTTTAATACAAAGATGATTAAGCCATCCTCATCACAGTTCTCATTTTCTAAGCATATTTAATCAATTGTCATTTGGAGAAACCATCCCTCAATCTAGATTTATTGTTCTTTGTCTCTGTTATCAAAATTCAAAACCACCATTTGTTGTCTATCATGTTTGAGTTACAATACAATTGTAAATAATTGGATGTTGATGCTTACTATTTTGTGAATATATACACGTCAATTTAATTATTAGGTTATGAAAGAATTTATAAATTCATGCATAAGTAATCTACCAAAATACAAAGCATCTTTTCAACATCCAATAAAGTATTGCATATCTGACTATGGTTTTTTTACATATATCTTTTTGTTGATGTGTAAAATTCAAAACAAACCCTTTCTCCTAATTAGCCTTTTGCAATATAATCTACAATTAAGGGCTTGTTTACATTTTATACCAAACCTAAATTTCTTTCCCTTTTGTATGTTACTTAATTAGGTAGGGCTTTCTAACGCCCACTTCTCCCTCTAGTTTCTTTCCTTATAAGCCTCACTTTAACAACTTGTTTCTTCTCTTGTTACTCTTTCATTTCCTTCTTATTCCTCTAGCTACCTTTAGGCAACTTGTCTCCTCTTTGGCTTTTCATCTTAGGATTTTTCTTTTTCCCTTTCCACTCCGCTTTTCTTCTTCTTCATTGTATCACTTTTCTTTCCAATGGAACCTTAAGTAACTTAATATGCATTAAACATGTTTCCTACTTCCATTATGCCTTCTTAAAACTTCCAACTTTCCTCTTAAACCTAACCATTTACCCTAAGCAAGGACTATAACAGCCCATACCTCTCTTAATCCATTATCTTATCCCTCAATGAGAACATGGAGCTAAGTAGTAAGCAATAGTTTGTTAATTTTTGACAAACTAATGTTCCTTTCCTCCTCCTAGTTCCTGTTCCACCAGAACACACTTAGTCTCTCCCTTATTGAAGTCCTCCAACAAGATGTGGTCAAATCGTTAAGCATGTTAATGGCTTATTTTATAAACAAAAGAGATGCATTTTTATGATTTATTTCTAGTCCTATGATTGAGATCTCACTTGAAGAGTGTAATGCTTAGTGATTATAGAGTATGCAAAAGGTTTAAGAAGAAGGACCATATCATATTCAAGGAGAACCACTTATGCTGATGAAATGGAGGTTGGGCTTAAGTATTTGAGACATAAAGCTAAAGAATGTTCCTTTAAGGATTCGATATGACAACTAGGTTAAGTCATCTTGTTGGTGCCATTAGAGGTCCTCTTTTCTTGGAAGAGTTAACTATAATAATAAGAAGAGCAGGCTTTGTAAGGATATATGTAAAGGTTAAGTTGAGAGCGGATCTTCCTAAAGAACTAGCTATTATGAGGTTAGATGAGCATGGAGAATTAACAGAGGATACCATTAAAATTAGTTATCAATAGAAGCTTCCAATACTAAGAAAATGATCTTGACAGACATTAGAAGGAGATATAAATTAGGTTATTCTAATGAAATTCTTAACACTCCAACACTAGATCATTGTATGGAAAACCCCCTTGAATCATTAACAACTATGCAACATAATGTAAGTGAGCTTATCCCTTCCAATACTCCTCCTGACCCAACCCCGAATCTAGATGTTATATCTTAGAATCTAATAAGTGGTATCTCATCCAAAGAACGTCAAGAATCCACTCTGGTTGAATCTATGAATCGTGATCTACCTGGCAAGGTCCCTATGGATAAGGAAAATAGTTATGATCATGGTATGAAGAGGAAAACATATAGGAAAAATAAGATAAAAGGTCCTCAAGACCTAATATCAATTGTATGTTAGTTGCTTGAAATGTAAGGAATATGTATTGCCACAAAAGAAACATATAATCAAGAATTATTTGAGACTAAATAAATTTTTGTATTGTAGGGATTTTGGAGACAAAAGTAAGGTGATTCTTGGTAAAGATTGGGAGATGATTCCTAAGCATCATTTTTACTTCAATGGCAGGATCATCATTAGGTGTGATCTTAACAAAGAGAAGGTGAAATAGCTCTCAACTTTATACTAGTTCATTCGTTTATAATTACACTTGGTAGATAAAATCTTTGTGATCACATTTATGTATGCTTCTAATTTTGAGTTTCAAAGGAGATTGCTATAGAATGATTTGAAATCACCGAGGTCTTTATAAACCAAACTTGATGTATTAAGGGACTTAATTGTTCTTTATTCTCTCAAGAAATTGATGGGCATAGGCTAAGTGAGAGATGTAGAAATGATGATTTCCTTAATTGCATGTCCTCCACTCAACTCACTGATATAAATTTTACCAGAGCTTTACATACTTGGTCCAATAAAATGATGGATAGTTGACTGATCAAAAAGATGTTAGATCATGCACTTATAAATCTTTTTTGGCTCTCAGTTTAAGTCTCATTATAATTTCAACGAACAAATCATATACTTATAGAGGTAAGCTTGGGACCTAGGAATACTCATCACAAATTCCCTAGCCCAAATGTCTTTAATGCCCTATTTGTCCAAAAAAATTGGAACTTACCAACACTGTCTTAGAGTTTTCCTTTTAAGGGATCAAGATCAAGGAACACAACAAAACTTATACAAATCTCATTCATAAGAAGAAAAACACTAATTATCTAAGTAACTACGGACCTTTATCATGATACAATGTTACTTATAAATTTATCTATAAAATATTGGCCAATAGGTTTAAGTCAATTCTTGGATCATTCCTCGATATGAGTCAAGGAACTTTTATTAGAGGGGGAAACATTGGTGATAACTTGCTCATTACCTAAGATCTCTTTAAGAGCTATCAAACCAAGAGAGCCTTCAAAGTTGCTTCTTAAAAATATAATTTACTAAAGCTTTTGATTTAATTGGTTGATCTTTTATCTTGGATGCCTCTTAGTTTTTTGCTTTTTTAATTTGTTTATCACTTAAATTAAAGGTTGTATCTATTTGCTTCACTCTCTTAGTTAATAGGGATCCTACTCCTTGTGTTAAATAAGAAGACCCTTTATTGCTTTATCTTTTTACAATTTATATGGAGGTCAAATTATAGCTTCCATGATCAACTAATCACAATGTTTCAAATTCCATTTTAAATGTAAGTAGCTGAACCTTTTCAATTTAGCTTTTGCTAATGATTTACCACTATTCAGTGGTGACGACAAAACTTCAATCCATGTTCTTATTAAGTGTTTTGAGCCTGTTCAGCTCTCTCTAAAGGCTCACTATGAACAAACACATGAGCTACTTGTATGTTTCATCGGATTCTACCAATCAAGACGATGAGCTGCTAATACGAATATCAAGTCTAAACTTACCAAAATTGCCTTTCAAGTATCTTGGCATACCTATTTTTGATAAGATGGTGATCTTCAAGGACTGGCATACCTATGGACTGTTCAAGCCGATAACTACTACTCAGGTGCGAAAGTTAAGTGGTCTATTGTGTGTTTAACCAAAAAGAGAAAAGAAGCTTAGGCATTATCTAACACAGAGCACCAACAAAATGCGCCTAGCTAAGACGACTTGGGAGTTGTTAACCAAAGATATGTATAGGTATAGCTTTCGTCGTAAGCAGAGCTCTTTCACAATAAATTATGAATTATTATTTCACAAGAAAAAATATTACAGCTACGCTACTAAAATAATACAATCCAACTTTCTCTCTGTCTATAAAGTACATGCAGCAAGAACAGAAATACGTGGAATTGGTTCGTTAGTAAAAGCTAGAGCTATTGCCTGCTAACTTGTCGGCAAAATAAAGCTAGAGAAATAATCTAAAATAAAATCTATGCCCACAAATTTCGATAGTCCAACTATTGCTATTTGTTCAGCGATTTGTTCTTTATTTTAATTCTCAATTTGGGGGCAGAAGTGCCTTCGGATGGCACACTCTTGGTTTCAACAGCTTTTACTGCCGTGTGTTCACTAGGCTCCGTGACCTTCAATTGTGGAGCTATAAACCTAATGCTGGGCTGTTCCTCTTTCTTACCCATCAGCTCTGCAGATGACGCCTTGGTTTCATTGCTCATCAACTTTGCCATTTCCTTTTCCCTCCGTTTCTTCTCCTTCTTCAACCTCTTCCGTTCTTGGTATTGAGGATCATCCCGATGCTTCTTGTGATCTCTGTGTTTGCGTTTCTTTTCTTTTACTTCCTTCCCCTTTTCGTCCCCTTGGGAAGGATGTGCAGTAGTAGCCATCGAACCGCCATCGTCATTATCAGCTCTGCCAGCCGAGAGGTTATGCAAACTAGCATACTTGAGTGCATCACCATCAAAATTGTTTTCTTGCATAAGACTAGGAGATGATTGCTCATCATGCTGAGAATGTGCAAAAGCCTTGCTCGAATCAGCAGTACACTGGAATTCCTTCCCAAAATTGTCACTGTCGCTTGCAAGTTTAGCACTTCCAATACTGGCAGTCATACGTGAACCATGGTCAAGACATGAATTGACTTCCTCAAGGTTCTGATTGCTAATGCTCACAGCATCATTAGAGTTCCTCTGGGGAGCATCCACAGAGACAGAGCTGCTGCATCCATCATTTTCATGATTATTAGCCAGAGATCTGACAACAGTTTGATTGTCAGCCTCGTCAGCTCTACTTGTTGCAGCAGAATGTTTCACCCTGATCTTAACCACTGGCATCTTACGTTCATGACTGTCAGAAATAGTGGCCACTTCCTTTGAAGCTTCAGGAACAGTCAAATCAACCTTCTGTTTATCACCGTTGGGAACAATCTGAGGTTCTCTATCATCTTCTGAGATGGCCAAATCCATCTTCTCCTGGTACATATTGGAATCTGTAGCTGCTTCCTTGGAAACTTCAACAATTACCAAGGTATCCTCGGCAAATTTCGGGACATCTGCAGGAGGCTCGAAAGGCTTTGCATCAGTGACAAGAGCACTGAAAACGCTTTTTGGCTCCATGCACGCTTCAGCATCAACCATATGTAGTGATTTATCTCTTGGAACTCCAAAAACTGATGGGGCCCTGAAAAAGAGCAAGGATTCAATTTCCACATTTGACTTCCAGATCAAAGAATATCCCAAAAGACAAACGTGCAACACAAGGCTACCATCCTTATTTATCGACGTGTTGTACAAGCTAAACTAATAAATAAAGTTTGTGATTGAAACAGTTTGAATAGAAGTGTTGACTAAACGCAAATTATTTGTTTGGTACTCATATACACATGTTGCAAAATGAATTAAAAACAATTTCCAAGTATTTAGCAAAGTAAAAAAAAAATCAACAAAAACAGAAGGGAAGTAACAAAAGATAAAAATGTATTTGTCACAATATTAAGTCAAATTTAATAATTATGTAATAAATCATAAGTGAAGAAACAAAAGATTTTAAAAAAATATTTGTCACAATATTAAGTCAAATTTAATAATTATGTAATAAATCATTTATAATGAAATAGGAAGAATCATGTACTGCCAAAAAATGCAATTTTCACAAGAAATTTTGACAATATTATCAAAGAAACTTAATGGCTTAATAAGTATACAATAGAATTCTTGAATATATTTAATTGATCTTCAAAAGTTTCCTAGTAAACCTCTAAATATCCCTAAAATTAGTCATGTAGATAATCTGACTAGGCCGACTGCAAGCAAGACTGCGGCAATAATTTTTTCTATCACTAATCAGAATATTCAAGTCTCACCTTCCATCAAGGATTTGTAAAATGCAAAACAAGTGATGCCGAAGAAAGACATTGTTGAATCCTATATGGCCTTCAAGCAGACAAATTAAAGCCAGTAGAGTAGTACTCTTGATCTCATTATTGCAAGAAGATGAATCTTGCATTTGACATAACCGCACAGCATGGGTAGCAAGTTTCACTTGCCCTGTAGCCAAGGAATATGAATTAGGAACATGAGTCTCAGTAAAAGTTTGAAAAGTGCATAGTTTATATCAATAAAAGCATGTTAACGCCAGCAAATATGTTATTCAGCCATAAGAGATAATGCAGAACCTCTTAATGATGGTTCTTTCTCCAAATATCTGACAAACAACGACAATGCTGCATCAATGCCTTTGCTGTGGAATTCGAGATCCAGAAGAGCTTTGCTTGCTTCAACTCTAACTTTCCATATTGATTTGAAATTTCGAAAAGGTTTGATGAGCTCAAAGACTTGATCCTGCAAGAATTAATTCACACTATCCTATGAATGCAAGATATTAGGAAATCAATTAGTTACTAAGCAGTAATAAGTGGAGACTCACAAGATGTATAGCTCCAGAAAGCTTCAATGCAATTTGTACCAAGGTTTGGATACAGCTAATTGTCAAGATTCCGTTGTAGCTAGGCATCAACCTGGTATCAAATGTGCAAAAAAACTCAACAAGTTGCAAGTACATCAAAGAAATGCATCAAATGGGGAGAACTAGAAGTCAATGTACCTGTCAAATTGCAAGAGACGATCAATGCGCTTGAGAAGTGAAGACAGAAAAAGCATACTCTGCAAGTGATCAAAAATATTTAAAGCTTGGAAATGCGAGCAGAATAAAGAAATACAATAGCACACATCACATTAAGAAATTGCTATCATAAGGCAAACTTGAGAAGGGAACTTTAGGTCTTGGTCTTATTATACTTCAAACTCTGATGGATCCTAGGAAAGATCAATACATAAAGAAAAAGCACCAAGCCGTACAGACCCAACAGAAAGTTGAAGTTGCGAATCAGGTCCAAAATTGTATTAAGTTGGGATTCTGAAAAATAACCTTCAGAAGATTGCGTAGACAGAATTCAAAATATAGAGTGAAATTTGTGAAAATTTCATCCGTAGGCATTAACCCAATTCATTTTTAACACATACAGTATGAAACAATTGTTGCTTGATTAACAACATATCATTTTGTCTGACAATTTTACACCAAATCTTTTAAATAATTCAACATTTGCATCATCAATGACATTTAAGAATTTTAGGAAAAGGATAAACAAATAATCACGTCTGAGCAAGGGTACATCACACAAAAACAATGAGCAATGATAGTAGGATTAGAAGAAATGCCCAACACCCATCATATAGGAGTTGGAATCCCCCAATAGTAAACAATGATGCGTATTCTAAGTTACATCGTCAACACATATTCTTGTCAAAAAACCATTCAACATAAGGTGCACTAAATTCTAATACTAGTCTAACATACTCCTCACATAAAATGTGGACATACCAAACAAATAATATATTCACCATAAACAAGGCCAATGTGGCTTGAACTCAAAACTTCTCAATTGTAAACTTTCATTCCAAGTTAAGGAACAATTCGATTAAAAAGATTAAAATATTATGCCAAGATTTTTAAAGCTAACAAGGCCTACAGATTTGGACACCAAAACAACTTCAAACTATAGTAAATATGTATGGCAATCTTGGCTAGGCCTGGCCCAAAACAACGTTTTAGTAAAGCTGACCAAAACGACGTTGTTTTAATTTATAACTTTATGAAAATAAAGACCATAATGACATCGTTTTGGTTGCAGCCTGAGCCCACTTCCCTAATACATAACAGCCAAGGAAACAATAAGTGAGTCATATCTAAACGCACAATTATACCCACCAGGATTCTCATATTATTTAAACACATGTACAAGAATAAAAAATATCTAGTGAACATTAACCTCAGGAATGCAAAACTCTAAGTGATAAACCAAACATATTTCATTGTATTTTTCCAAATAGATAAGATGATATGGACCAAGTGAAGGCCCTTCCCTAGATTATCACTTATACTAGGAAGAAATGCAAGTACCTTGAAATAAGGGCTTGCCTATACAAGATGCCTGTCTATGCATGCTGGACAACACTTTGAGCTATAAATATAACTTTTAGTCAAGAGCCTGATTGAAATATTTCTTATATTTTACAAATTTGTTTCCTTTTAGTTTTTATTAGAATCTTTTGAGTGCAATACACAGATACAAGGTCAATATTAAAGACGGTTCAATTTTTTATTTTTATTTTTTATACATGTTACCTATTTGAAATATAAATATTTATTATACGCCTCTTTTCTCTCAATAGCTACTCGATGCACCTTAACAAATGCTTTTCTTTTGTGCCTACTGAACCGGTTAATACTGGGGTCTTAGACCGTTGAAGGCAGCTGTGTTGTATAGGTAGAGAGTGCAATACATGCTTAAAAGGTTGTTAGTGCAATCACTAGTTAGCTTGTAGACTGTGAAACTGATTCGGTTCTATGTAATTAATGGTCCAACATATACGAGTGATTAGTTATTGCCACAAAAAAGTACAAGACGAATCTCTATAGAAGATTGTGATTGGGGAATGGCTTAACAAAGTAATCAATAAATAAATAACACCTGAAAATGTTGAAAATTGTAAAATAAAAGTAGAAGGCGCTTAAACTTGTACAGAAAACAGAATTTTAAAATTAACTGACCAACAATAATCAAAAAATTCAGCACGCCTAACACAAATTCTGTGGACAAACCTGTTCTCCAAAATCAAGTTCACCAGCTGACTGGACCAGTGCAGCAAGCCAAAATGCATCAGAATAAGGATTTCCAGTATTGTCATTATACTGTCAAATAACAAAACGGGAATAATGTAAAACATGTTTGAGCATATTAAAACTTTATGACAAACAGACTAAAATTAGAGGTCCACTAGTGGGATTGTACTGAACAAAACTGCTACTTCATAAACTAGTAATGGACACAAGAAGCATGTTTTACATAGCAACTTCAGCTATTACATAGAAAAGTAGAAAAGCATCTATTCCAGATTCAAAGGGTCAATGAAGAATTTCCTTCTCAGTTATCAATATTCTCAAATCAAGTGTTTCGCATCTGGCAAGAGTCAAATTGTTATCAATGAAATGAATCTCTTTTACAGGTTAAAATCAATTCATTTAGCTAATAATATTGTCTTCTGTTGAATCACTAATTGCTGACAAAGGAATCGTAAAGAGCCTTCATTACATACAAAAAATATATCGCTGCCTTCTCCCAACGTTATTCTTTTTACTTGTTACTTAGCCAATTATTATCTTCCCCAACCCCACCAGAAGATAACCTCATGGGCAATTAATTTCATCCGTTTTACATCACAAAAACAGTAAAATACTAAAAAGTCAGCACCAAAGACATAAAACAGACCATGAAACAAGTTGAACAATAAGATAATGTAATTGTTTTCCAATTTACAAAAGAGAGGATATTGTGCTCGAGTTAACTCTAAGTAAGCAAGTCCAAAAGGTTGTCCCGTCTTGAACAAAGGATAAAAATAACAAAAGATAAACTAATTGGAAATGTTTCGTATTTATGATTCATGTTCACTTTTGAAATACATAAATACATTGAGCAGTTAAAATCAACTTTACCAACTTATCATTAGCCTTGTAGTGCTCGTATCAAACTTGAGAAGTGATATGCTAGAGTTATCATTAACTCAGCTTCTATCAGTTGTCTCCCTAACAAACAGAATCATCCACAGGTGACATCTTGGACAAACAAATTATGTGATTTGTGCCCTATGACGTACAAGCTCTCAACAAAATATGATTTGGTTAATCTAATAATATTTGAGAGGCTTAATCACGAACTCTCTCCTTAATCTTATCAGCAACCATGGATCATCTTTGCTAGCAGATGAGATCTTTTTTCAATTATATTATTGTTGTAATTTGAGTGAAAATCTGATCTTAATCAGTAAATTTCAGATCATAAATGAGATAATGGTAAGAAAAGTCTACCTTAAGTAGTTGCAAAACAAATTCAACGGCTTCTCTTGGGTTTTTCTTATCTGCTGTTCTGACCATAGCTACAGCATGAGGAATAGCCTGAATTAACAAAACCGGAAGTAAGAAACCACAAGTACTCAAAAAAAGAAGTGGGCGTATACAAAAAATTGATTAGTCGTCAAGTTCAATTTCTAGGAAGGAAGTAACACCTCTAGCACAACTTCCTGAAATAAATGATGGAATAGAAAAGGAGATTGTAATATTGTCCAAAAGTGCATAAGGTCACTAAATAGGAGAAGAGACTGTTTCGAGTAATTTTGAACAGAGATCATCAAACAAAACTCCACAAAGTTAAGGTTATCAATGTTGGCTTTGTCAAAAAGAGACAGAAATCGGAGACAATTCCTCACATGAGAATATGGAAAAGAGAGAGAGAGAGAGAGAGAGAGAGAGAGATAAGCACACACGTAGACATATGAAAAGTCACAATTAAACACCATGTCACATTACAAAGGAACCGTAATACATCCCCTTATAGACTGCTAAATTTTCTGAAAATAGCCATCCCCTCTCTGAGGTAAAGTCCTGCTGCATGTTTCACAGTTACTATATAAGACATTCCAAATTCTCCCCAGAAGCAGCCTAAGGACTGAATTTAATATTGACACCCAAGTAATTCTACTTAAACGGAGATATCTATTAAAACTATTGCATGAAGGGTCCAGTCTAATGAAAGCTTAAGATGACAGAAGCACAGACTATGTTGCAAATTGTGCAGCAAATAAGATCCACTCTTGAAAGAGAAGTAGTAGATTGCTAAACAGAAAGATAGTTCAAAGATGGAGACTTGAAGAAAGATAAATGAATAGGTATGACAAATGTGTGACAAATGACAATTTATCATCCTAGGTTATGCAGCCACACTTAACATGTTTCTTATGCAGATAATACTCAAAAACCCCAAGAAAATTTTTTGTTAAACCTTAGAAGGAAAAGGATTAATAGGGGAGCAAGAAGAAACCAATCTAAATTGTGGAGTTCCTTGTTTGTAATCAGAGCATTAAGTTTGGTCCAGTAATAAAAAGAACAAAATATCCAATCGATACATAAACCTACTATGTCAATGTGCTTTCTTTTAGAAGCTATCGCATCACGGAATAAAATATGTTGAGTATTGCTAAGTAGAAACTACTCATAAGTGCAAATTATGTTAAGCAAGCACAGCATGTACCACACAAAACCATTACATAGCCTACCTCACTGCATTACCTCGAGAACAAAATACTCGGGAAAATCATGGAAATCATTTGGCCTGGAAAAATAGACATGAGATGAGCTATTTAAGAGAGTGACAACAACAAACTTCTCTAAAGAGTTGCAAGTCATACATGGGAAGTCCAATGGTTTGATCAAATCTTCGGCTTTTGTAGAATTTTATTAAATGGACTAAGCCAGCCCAATCGGTATCCTGTTAAACAACCAATAGGAAAACCCACATAAAATTACCTCAAAAAACATCATAAGTTCAAACATTTCAATTTTCCAATTTCCAACTCTGGCATTGTAATTCAATAATGAAACGCATGAAAAATGTTATTAGCACCTCAAGGAAAAGCAGAAGGTGCTTTAGACAGACACAAATATCATAAAATACATGATGGGAATGATACAAGAACTATGTATGAAAGGAATTTTTACACGCAAAAATTGTGAATACTTGGAAAAGGAAGCATGCATCTCATACATATAGAGACACAAAAATCACTCCAACTGAATATATTACCTCAGATGCTGTATTAGCTAAAGCAAATGCAGCTTCGATACGGACTCTCCAGAAAGCCTTGCAAAAACAATGTAAATTAGAATATTATGTCCAGTCAGGACATGAATGGAAGTAAAGCATAACACTTGAGGTCAGTCAAACCTTGGAGTCACTAAGGAAATTGTTAAGGGCATTAACAACAGAAAATGGAAGTTGTGGCAAGGCCTCTAATGCAGCAATAGCTTGTGTCTGTGCAACAACATCTTCATCTTTCTCTAATTGATTGATCTGATTAAAATAATAATTTTGAAAGATCAATCGCCAATTGACAAAGAAAAGCAACTACAAAACTGTAAAGTACAGCGATATCCGACATGAACAAAAAAAGGTCCAATTATGGTTAGAAAACAAAGTTGAAAATATATAAAAACAAATGTGTATGGGCACAACAGTAAACCATCCACTATTCAAATCACACAAAAAAAAGTTAAAGAGGCACACTATTCGAAACTTAGATAAATATTGTGTGACAATAATAGTTTTATGATTTTGATTGAAAACCAAACTCCATCATACTTACTGACCTCAACAATTGATAAAATTAAGAGTTTACCACGCACATGTAAAGCTTCTAGAAATTTGTCTTTTCTTATAATGAAAAAAGATGATATTGATTAATAAACAAGCAACGATATCCATTGATAAACAAGAAAACAGCCCAAACAAGATCTCTTAAGGATCCCTTTTGACAAAACCATGTTTTCTCCCATATTTGTCCCTCAATGATTCTCCACTAAATCCTAATCTGCACACACATATCTCAAGTGCATAGGTTGTACAAGGAAATAATGTCTGCTTCTTCAACAAACAGTACATAAGGTGCATGTTTTGTTGATTAATCCATCACACCGTTTTATCCTTGCAGAAAAATCACTCACAATAAGAGTAAATAGATTCATGAGTGATTTTTCTTGAGAGCCCGAGGTGACTTATATCTTCTTTCTTATACCGTATTTCAGGTGTTCAACCACAACCTTAGGTCTATTATCCAGACTTTTTAAAATCCCAGGAACTACAGCTATTTTTGACAAAAGCTATTAGTAATGCCAATGCAGAAAAATTATAAGAAAATAGAAGAATAATGTAGATTCCAGAAAACTATAACAATCATGATTCCCAAAAATCATGTCCTTGCATGTGACGTAAATCTGTCAGAGACAATATTGCACGTATCTGTCAACCACTACCATCCTAAAACTTAATCAACCAAAAGGTTTGGCAGTGATTTCAAGAGGCAGATAAATGCAAACAACTAATGCCCAATTCCTTGCAATAATAATTTGGCATGAATACATGAACTCAGTTGGAAACCAATCACCAACTGTAAAACAACCCAAGTTGTTAACTCACAATGAGCATCCATCAAAAATGTAACATTATTAACATCCGAAAGATTTCATATAGTTAAAGCACTTCTTGCAACCTGGAAAAATGAATCACACCAACATATATAGTGCAAATTATGCAAAACCCTAATATAAATCTCCAAAAAGGGCCAGGGTTTCTTACCCACATCTGTACAGGTTGACTAAAATGGATCTCAGCAAGATATTCCATTTCTGGATCCGCCCTAATCCATGACAAAGGAGATTCCAAGCTGCAAGAGCAAATAAGTCAACAGAATATAAGATACCTATCCAATAAGAATATTAAAGAAAACGTCTAACACAAAATATACCTAGCACGCATATCTGCAGCAGGCCCAGCATCACCATTTTCATCAGAACCATCGGGTTTTGAACCCTTTCTAGGCTTTTGAAAGCGTCTAGCGGCAAGCTTTGAGTGGCACTGTATTTCCAATAGTTGCCAAATTTCTCCAGCCAAAGGAAGAACTGGATGATCATACATGCCGTCAAGTTCATGAACCCTAATACTCATCATCCCAGGCCATCCAATGTCACCATCTCGATTTTCAGAATCAGGGTTTAGAACCGAAGTATTAGCATCAGGCGTAGTTGTGCATTCTCGTAGCACTGCTAACTCAACCATATTTTTCCTTTTGTTATACGAAAATCCCATCCTTGAAATTAAGGCCAAACAAGCAGAAATTTAGAACATGAAAGTAGTCAACATATTTAAAAAATGTTAGAAAAAGGTGATCCCGTACATCCCAAATCAATACCTTAGAACTGGACACCCACTTGAGCAAACCCATCTAGAAAAAAATTCTTTCACAAATGGACGCTCAAGATTCCCAATCTTAGTGGCAAAATGTCGGAACTGCATTCCGTAGTAGTTACATAAGCATGAAATAAAACAGAATAGCTCTTGAAACATATAACAGTGCTCAAATTGAAATTTATCAACGAAAAGGATTGTGATCATATAAGAATTTCAGATAAAAATTATTGAGAAGCAAAAGGAAATACATCAGATGTAGCATATTTCAGAGTACTCTGGTTCATAAGGATTCACTTCTAAGAATAAAAGTAAATAATGCATACAAAGAAATTATTGTCTCCTGTAACAACTACACAATTATAGAATTGGTCAACACGTAAAATTTTGCCCATCCAAAGCTCCTTACTAATTACATGAAGAAGATTTGAGATTGTTAAAAAAAACGGATTCAGTTTTCCTACAAAAAGAATGTTGACATTGTTCATAGACTCTTAAAGACTACCAATTGTAGTTTCTCAGTGTTGATAATTTGATGACAAAAGCTATTAACATTTTCATGGAACATAAAACTAAAGTTAAACTTGCAATTAAACTGAAATGATTTTCACCAAAATAAAAAACAATTCCAAGTGCATAGCAGAGCAAAGCAATCCATAAACTCAAATATCAATGAATTGATTAGCAATGTACAAAATTTTGAATGATAGAATCACATAACAATTATGTCAAAAGGGCACTCCCGGAAAACAACTTAAAGTATATAAAAGGAACAAGAAAGGACAAAACACTCAACCCCAAGCCTTAAATTGGTGAAATTAAGAATGGAATTTAGTGTGACAGTCACTGTACAGTGAACCGTGACAGGGAGTGGTTTATCACTCTCTCTCTCTCTTTATGTCATTTGATAAAAGTTATTTTATACTGATTTAGTTCCTTAATTGTTCATCTTATTATGAAATATAGAATATTTTATGATTCAGTGTGAAAAAATCATCTTCGATTAGAATTAGGGATCAAAGATTTTTACTATAAATAATGTTTCAACATTTCAGTTTATAATAAAGTGATTTCCTTTTTTAAAATACTGAAATTTAAAATAAGAAAGTGTGATGCTTTCTTCTAAAAGTGATTCTTAGACCTTACGAGTGATTCTTAAGTCTATCTCTTTGTTCTAATTCGTGCTTTACAACACCCAGAAACCTAATCTGAATTCTAGCACCTAGTTTAAAATTCAAGCAATTAAGATGCATTTTTGCTTTTGCTTTTAAGGCCCACAAGAAAATCCTTCTGTCTTTCATTTGAAGGCCCGAATTTCCAGCTCCAAACTCAAATTCCATCATCACAAATTCAATTAATTTTGAGATTTACCAAATTGAAGTATTAATGAAGATTAGGCTAACTCCTAAAACAAATCTATCCATCTAGATTTCTTTTCTTATGTTTGTCTGGTAGTTCAATAGATTAGTTTAAATTAATCACTGTTTAGTTCGAATTTACTTTCAAAGAGGAATAAAACTAAGTAATTAGATTAGTATACTTTGTGAATGTCTATTTATATCTATCATACATCAAATTTTAGAGGAGGTTGATGATTTTGAATGAATTATGATCCTTTTCAGATTTGAATGTATGAAACTTTATATTCTCTAGGAGTGACCCTTAGATAAGGAGTTAATCCTAAGCCCTAGGATTCATCCCTAAGGCTGTCCAAATTTTCTTTTTTTTAGCTTCCTGCTTTTTTAGCTCTAAATCCCCGGCGCCAGCAGCCCATATTTTCAAAGTCATACTTGCTTTGTCCAAACAGTGGGCATCTTTCTGTCCAGTCATACATCAGATATTCTTGTATCTGTCTTTCATCAAAATCCAGACACTACCTAATGAATTTGTCTAAAAACTTCAACCCATTTATCTAGCAGTGGTATATTTATATAGAAACATTTTAACATTACTCTACGAGACGTAGTGAAGATAATTTAAACGGAACTGCTACAAATAACAGTTCCCATGCTTTTCAAGATTATAGATACAACAATTGGATATGCTTGAATACCTCTAAACCAGAAACCAAGATAAACAGAACAATAATGTACATAGCTAGATGATTTGAGCATCATGAGTATGTGATTACCTCCTTTGTACTAAGCGATCTCAATGGGATTCTATCACGAGCACAGGAAACAACTTTCTGTAAAATCTGCATATTTAGAGCATAAAAATAGGACATCATGAACCAAAGGAATTCATCCATAAATAACAACATTTTCATATTCAAAAATGTTGGGAAGAAAAGTTTAAATCTAAAATTGCATATCTTCCTGACACTCAGTGTAAAATTCATGAACAGCTACAGGATCAAGATAATAAAAGCACAATGATTTGCTGTAAACTCAGACTCTGTCCACACCAGTGATTCAAAAAATCTACTACTGCAACAGATACCTAATTTCAGCAACTTTCGTCTACATCAGAAAGTATTTCCTTTTTGTTAACTATACTTGTTACACATTCGTATACCCAATTCCAGTTTTCAAAGCCTTAATTCTTCAGTTTCTAAGGATTAAGTCATCACTTCCTAGTTAACCAATATACAAATTATCCTCAAGCCTTGTCTTATATCATCACCACTTCAGTTCAATCCATGATTTGATCATTGAATGTACGAGAGTCCATTTTAGAAAACAATTGCAACAAGAGAGTTTTCTGTGGGCTTCTAGTCCATCAAAATCATGCAGGATAAAACCCTTTCATATGCACTAGAGAATTACCTTACGGAAAGACTCTGGTCCCATTTGCTTTTCCAGCATTTGAAGGATCGCCACCTTTGAATGATCAGTCAGTCAGTTTAAAGGAAACAAATAAGATTTATTTAAGTAGAAATCAGAATTAAAAATGAACTCACAGATTTCCAAGACCGTATCTTTCCATACAAACCAATGCAATTAGTTCCGAGCAAATCCTTACAAGAAGCAGATGAACTCAAAACAGTTGCACCACTATCATCTGCTTTGCAAACAGCACAATTAGCCTGCACTTCCAAAAATTTGTGTTATTTTCTCATTGATTTACACAGGATATGATCTTTCCATGATTTCCAGATATTATGAAAAAAACAAAATTCCCACCAAGCTGGGGGTAAATATACTATTCGTCCTCAAAACTTCATTCTTTTAAAGATAAAGCAGACTCATCATCTGGACCAATTGAAGCACTGTAAAACCTTAGGAACAAATTGCTGGATTCCAAATGTTGAATAAGAGAGCCATTTGTGGATGACCTTAGAGAGGATAAACTTTAAACAATAATCAGATGAGGATAAACAAAACAAGGTGTAAGTTTGGGATGCTTCAAACCAAAATCTTCGAAAGGTTCCAAATTAACAAAAACTTTTCATTAATGTAACCGACTCTGCATATAATTCAATGATAATAGTTAACATATAAGGTATAAGAGCCAAATTTCAGAGACAGCATATTTTCCATTCACAAAGGCCCTATGTCAGAGCAGATAGCCTCCAAAGTGAATGTTGGTATTGTGACCTGTTGTTGATCAATTAGCAATGACTCCTAGGTTTGCAGGAGACTATTGATAAAAGATCCTTATTGTTAGAAGAAGATCAAGCAATCTCAAATAGATAAATCAGCTTCAAGCACACTTTTTTTTATTTTACATGATCTGAGACTTGTGCAGCATGGAAACTGAGTAAAATTAGTAAGTACACAGTTGTTTTTAACCTCATATTATCTGAATTTAATCAAAATCATATCTGTTGCCAGGTAGCATAAGTTCCACAAGATCATTGGAATTACTTTCAACTAGTGTCACCCCTCCACACAAAGGTATATCTCCAAAATCAAGATGCTCTAAATGTTTAAATTCAAGTAAAGATGGACTAAAGAAGACCTCAATGCATAAAAAGATCTTTCTGAAGTCTAAAGAAAAAAAAGGGAAATGATGTTCAGACAAAACCATAGCAATCACGCAAATGATGATAAAAACGAGCATTACAAAGTTCTGTTTTGCTGTAATCATCCTTCTTGGAAAAGCATATGGCATATTGACGAAATTAGATAGCTCAGTACAAACCTTGTATCTCCTATATCGTGCCTCATTATTTCCTAGAAATTTCTTGATAAATAAGTCTGTTAAAAAACCAGCAAGCCCATCTAGCAGCCATTCTGACATAAGAATTAAGGACGTAATCAATCCAAAAACCAGCATTTCTCAAAGTTGATCAAGCATTCCTCAAATCAAAAAAATGCAAAGTATCATGTTCTAACAGCTTACCATCTTCAGCTTCCTCAGGAGTGACATAGACACCAAACCATTGTTTTGCAAGCGCAGAGGCTAGCTTGATGCTTGTGTCTATGGTCTGCATTAATCAATCAGTATGGTGAATAAGGAGAACAAATTTTCAAACTTCCTACAAAAGAAAATTAGTACTTTGAAAAACCTTGGACTTTATTTTCAATTAAAACTGAAACTGTGTCATCCATTTACATGGCATATGAAGCCATTTGTTATGAAGATTACAAGATCCAAAACAACACCCAATCAGTAACACTACCATACATGAAACGTACGTCATTCCTGAACAAATTCAAAAATTAGGGAGAAGATTACAATATGTTCACTAATTCAAGGATACTTATCTGTATGAAATTTGCACTTATATGAGTTTCGCAATTAAAAAGAGCATAATGAAAAAGTGAGTAGGAAAACCAAAACACCAAAACAAAAAAGAGTGCATAAAAGGGGATCATACACCATAATTGTGACCAAGAACATTCAATTTTCTAAAGAAAAGGCCAATATGATATTCCTACAACATGAAATCCACTTTGGTTGCATGAATCTCACCACCGTGCCCATGTGTGGGAACAACTTTCCTAGTACGAAAAAGCAGGTCATTCATTTGATTAGAAGTTTTGAACATATCATAAAGCATATTTCATGTCACATTCTTCAAATGCAAACAATGTATATTAAGTGTTTGCACTATTTGATATAGGGGTTAACCTTTTGCGTTCGAGAATAACCACTAAACTATTCAAAAAGAATATCAATAAATTTTTTTAACGTATGAAAGACTACTTAAAGCCAGTTAAAGAAGCAGGAAAGAGAAGGAGACAATAATTCGTCAAACAACTATAATTTGCAAAACAAATAAAATCAGAAACCTAGGTATCAATAGCAGCAATTGTTACCACTCATCAGTCACAACTTCTTTCCATAATGTTGAATTACTTTTCCCCATCAGCCACAGCCAACAAGTTTTCAATTGAACATGAAGTCCTCTATACTAAGGTCTTAAAATCATTTGAAACCTCACCTTCCATTTCTCTCCTTTTTCAGCCCCATTGTAATTAATTAACTGTAGATGGGCTACCATCTCATCTATACACCGCTCTACTCTCAATAGGCATAAATTCAGGGTATTGATTATATAATTCATATGGAATAACAGCCATCGGTAGTTGAAGATGATAGATAAACCTAAAATTTGCTTCAACAAAGAGGAACACAAATCAAAAGCTTAATGCTGATGAAGAGGAAGGAAAATTAGAATTTAAGCTGAGAGAGAAGAATCAAGAGGGACAGTGATAGCCTAACAGGAAGGCAATGCAAGAAAACAACCAATAGATTTCATCTCATTCAATTGTGAGAAGAGCTTGCGATACGTTCCTGTTGGGGGGAAAAGACACGAAAAGTGGCCAGTAATTTGGCAGCTGGCTTTTTAGACTCTTTCAGTAATAAAGGATTGAACCCATAAGGATTTGTTTACGTTGTCCTTGACCTATTAGGATTTGGTTATGTTGTCATATACCCATTAGGATTTGTTTCTGTTTATTTTATTTTAATTTTCCTAGTTAGGCAGGTTTTCTTGTCCAGCAAGAAAAAGAAATAAGTTAGCTTTAGAAAAGGATTTCAATCAATCCTTTTCACACTAGAATTAGGACCCTCATGTGCAACTTTAGGGTTATAAAAAGGAGGGTTAACAGATGTTTTGGGGGACCAAAAACATTGCCTTTACAGGAAATTTTACTTAGAGAAACTGTCTTTCTCTTGTTGATTAAATCCCAAGTTTTATGTTGGATTTGGTTCAGAGATTAACCTAAAATCTGTACTTAACTACTTCCGCTGTGTCATTCAGACAAGATCATTGAGTGATTTTGGTCAAATCATGATCAAATCTGGCTTTCCATATCCTGATTGTTATTGACAACCAGATGAGAAAAAGGACTACAATTAGAGAGAGGTGAAACTTGCTTTGGAGAGAGAGATGGAGTTATAACAACCAAAAAAGAAAAAAAAAGGCAATAACAGGTGCTCATCAAAAAAGATGGAAAACACGACAATAAAGTCAGTGATCATTGGAAAACACTGTGACAGTGATGTTGGTACTCACCAAAGCAAAAACAAACAGAGGACAGAGATGGTCACCAGAAAAAGGGAAGAAACATTCAGCTGCAGTTAAGGTAGAAGAAGAAAGAACAGAACTAAACACTGCTGAAGAAGAAGAAGCTTGACGACATCAAAAATGTGGACAGAATACCAAGGAAATTCACGTTAGAATTTCATCAACAAAGAGTTTAGAAAGATGAAACAAAGGCACCAGCAATAAGTACAGCAACAAGTAACAAGTTCAGCAACCATGCTCACAAGCAATAGATTCATGCAACTGTGGTGACACAAAGATTAGAAGGAGAACGACACTAGCTGTGATTCCAGAACCATTGTTTACTAGGACATTATTACAGAATCAATGATTTAAATTAAGAGAAGAAATGGAGTTTAGTATAAGAAGAAAAGACAGGTTAGGTTGGGGCTCTACAAGTTCTAGATAAGAATCTGACTCTGTTACCATTTGAAATTAGCTCTAATACCATAAGAGACAAGGATATGGTTTTACATGGTTTAGAATAAGGCCTAAAGATCACAAAGATACTGAAATATTTTTATAACGGATTTTAAAATCACATACAATAGAACAATAAAAAAATTTCCACAAGTTAATATTATATTTCTAAATAATATCTAAACTACTCCATTAAAATACACAGAATATTCCTATGTTGACTAGTTAATGATAGTAATAGTACTAGTCAATACAAAATCTCTAATGTCTTCAACATCTTCAAAAGTTAAAATTACTTAAACAGTGTGATGTTCTTAAGTATTGATATAACCTCCTACTTTACGAACTAAAAGATGGAATAACTAAAAAAGCCCTATTAGTAAGCCACATAACACAGCACTCACCATCAAAATAATATAGTCACTCCATGATGTAGGGAGCAACAAATTTTCAACAAGTTAAAACTAGAAGTTGGGTGATTATTACTATAACAGATGTGGAACTTTGGGTTTACAAAAACTTTTTTTGTTAAAATTTTTACATAAACCGCTTTATCCAAAAACTACCTATTTTGTACTGTTTGAAGCAGAAATCATAATTGTAATAAGAAAGATAACTCTTACTTAGAAACTATAAAGCATAAATCATGAATTAAATAGGATAAGGAAACTAAAACACGTATAAAATAGGAAGAATATAACAAAACTAAACTCTTTGGACAAGAAACTAAATATGTTCAAAATTCCAAAATTTTGTGTTAAAAACACTGTCCCCCAAATACTGATGCACCCAGTACCCAAAAAATACCTGTGCAGTATTCCAGCTTTGTTAGCTAAAGTGTGTAATGACCTATATGGACTAGGAAAATGAGCATGTTGGTGTCCATTCCAATGAGCACAATATGTTCTAACCAATTTAGGCATCCCACTTGTTGACAACGAGAAAATACATAAATCGCAGATTAACATAAGACAATTGCCAAGTTAAAATTTTCCAAAAGAATGAAACTGGGTGAAAAAGTTGAGAAAGCTCCTATCAGACTTAACTATCAATCATGAGCTGATTCTTTTAGTCTTTTGCCGTATTTCATTTCCTTGTCTAATTTCCTTTTCTCTATCTAGCCTATGGGTCAGCCTATTGCAAACTTCATTCCTTGACACCCCATTGCCATTTGTTAGTAATGTAAGAGACATGCTGGGAAAAGGGATATACATCTAATGAAAATTTATTCTGTCAAAGTGACATTAGGATGGTCGATCAAATTACCAAGTCACAATTTTGGACTTTCAGCCCCAATACTGTTGTTAACATAACACATATATCGTGCTTCAACCAAGCTGCCTTTATATATCTAATCGAACACTATGTTTGTAAATTTAGAGTTAACATACTAAGGATACATAGACATTAACAATTAAACATGGGAAAGAAGAAAACCTGATCAATAATATTCTCTTCATATAAAAGTTGTGAGCTGAAAAGGCTCATGGAAGCTCCTAAACTTGACGAGCACACTGCTACCTCAGGAGCTAAAAATACTTGCGTGTATGACCCAAATGGGAACTTTGCATCAAGATATTCTTCATAATGACTGTTGAAATTAGTTGCATGAGCAAGAGACAACTAATCCCAAATTTGTGAAAAAGAGTAAGCAGAAGTCAGTAGTCCATATAGAGAAAGAACAAACCTGAATGCCTTATGAAAAAACTCAACAGTATTCTGTAGCTTCACAAAACTATCTGACAAGCACATGTGAGATATGAAACCAACATGGGGATCAGGTAGGATTTCAAATGGTGCTACAACCAATGATATCCATCGAGCAGCAACAGGGACATCTAATCTGTAGACAAATGTCTTCCGAGGTGGATCATCCTTGCTCATGACCTGCCAATATAGGCATCCATACTGAGTTCTCAAACCAATAAGAACTAAAAGGATAAATAATTGGTAGAATGGGTAGCTTATATAATTAATCCCAATTCCCTACATATGGTACTACATAAATTTCAACTTAATAGCACCACAGAGTTCCAGGATTCAGATATTATCATACTTCCATTTAATAGCAAATGCTTATGCTCAGCAATGATAACAGATAGCATGTGGAAGATATGTTATTTTATGAACTAGTAGCAGATCCTGCATTCCTTAAGGTTCCAAGCCAAAAAATTGAGAAATGATGAAGTTGTTAGTCAGAGGTAGTTTAGAGAGCATTTTCTCTAATAGCCTTCACCTTTGTATTGAGACAGATGACAAGCATCACTTTCATCTCCAAATGGCAGGAAGTTCACATTGAAATTTATGAACTGAATATGGTAAAATTAAAAAAGTCTACCCGCACAAGTCAACATAAAAGACCACCTAGGGGACATTCAAAAGTTTAGTTGGTGAATTTTCAATAACAACCAACTCAGCCTACTTAGATTCAACATTAAGGCATGTCGCTACTAATTAAGAAATCATAAAGCAAGGCTACAGTAATCATATCATATTCCACAATATCCCTTTTTGCAGTACATAATATCTGCTTTCAACAATCACCTCACAGCATCAAAATGAGATCCTGAGTTTAAAGCAAATCTAATTCATATTTCACCTGGTATAATCAAGCATAAATCTACCTATAGTTCCCAACCACCTACCATTCAGTGCTCCATCGAGTTCTGGTGCAGTACGCATCATTCAGAGGTTAACATATAATTAGATAGCTTTGTTATATAATAGCTTTTGCAATACTCACATCAAAGATTTTGCAACAGACACTTATGTCAAATGTATCTGCATCACTAGTTTTATTTTCTTCAACTCCCTCTACCAGAATTCTTGTCATTTGAAATACAATGATCAAAGAATGTAACAAACATGAGGTTTCATATAACTGGGTTGATGATAAACAATTGTGCCAGCAACCACTTGTTCAAAATTGCATATGAAGAGTATAAGAACTCAGGAATGGAGTAAATTTTTTTCATGAACTAGAAAAAAAGCATTTAATTCTAATTTTGGCAATCAAAAATCATTCAATCAATTGAATGATGAATACAAAGATATCTAAATAGAATCCACACCTATGACCAGAAAATATCACTTTAAGGAACAGCTGGAGTTCAATTGTTCAAACAATGAAGACAGTATGTCATTTATCTTACCTGGTATAGTAAGTTTCCAGTACTGACAGCTATGAGATTGTGAGCAACAGTAAACTCCAGATCAAAACTGAATAAATGGCATCACAAGTAACTAAAATCAGAAGATCCTGATAGCAAAGACAAAAAGCTGTAAAGAACATGATTAGACTTGAGCCACACCAGCAACGCTGAAAACCTTCATCCATGCAAGGGAACCAGCATCGGGCACGCCTTATCTGGTTGTCAGTATGAACCACATTACCATCAAAGTGAATCCCAGTATCTGCTTTCTCCACCCAATAATCAATTCGAATCAGTTTCACATTCTGCATCCAACATCAACCTACATGAGAAACCAAAAGTATATAAAAACTCGCTATGATGAACCATGATCATAATCAAGGCATTATTGAACATTAAAAAAGATCATAGTTTAACAAGAATAGATTGCAAAAACATGAAGTCAATTTTGAAAAGTTCTCCAAAAGTGTTACTGCCTTCTCTGACATGCATTGATCAATGCACCTTCTCATAGAGCATGCTGACATAGTTAAAGAATATATACAATATAATATGCCAAAAGTGACTGAAGTAGTTTGCTTAACATCAGAATCCTCATCTACATCAGATTAATTGTGTGAGATGGTGTCAACATCACACCCATTTATACAGAATGGTAAAGGGGCTTCTAGAGGATAAGAGCAACCAACAGACCGACAAGAATAATAAAACTGGGGGAAAACCGCACCAATAAGTAGTTAGGAGTAAATCGCATTGAACTTTATATAGCCACTTTAACCTGCTTGGGTTCGGCGGGAGACTGCGAGGAATTATCAGTAATGTGGTCCTGTGGATCAGAAAGGGGAACCCTAAAAGCTTTGCAACAATTGATGAGTAGGTTGGGAACCAGTTCCCTCTGCAGTGCGGACGCATAGGAAGAGGCCGCAGCATCAGCCGCAGAAGTAGGAGTCAACACAGAAGAGCTCCATCTCCTCTCGCAGTCAGTAGCAATTGGCTGGCAAGGATAGTACTCAAACTCCGCAGCCTCACCGTCAACAAACACATTCTCTATACCTAAATTCTCCGCGTATAAACCAACTATCTCAATCTCCGGCACTATTATTTCCAATTCAGTGTATCTGAACATTGAAAGAAGCAAAAACTTTATTAAATAAAATCAAATGAAACAACGAGTAAGCAAACCACACATAAACAGAGAGGGTGTGTGTAACAGCATTTAAAGGGAAATCACCCGTAAACTTGGCGCTTATCGACGTCTATGGAGAGGCACAGCTTCTGGTGGCGGACTACGGCTCCAGAGCTATCTGGTTTCGCGCCCTCGTTCTTCGGCTTCCGCGCCTTCGCCATGCCTCCTTTGGTTCAACCAACGTTCCTCTTCTTCTTCGTATATTTATAGACCTACTCGGGCTTTCCTGCTTTTTGCTTCTTCTGCTCATCTCCATCCTACACGTGGCCGTACCATCATCCGATGGAGAATTGACGCCCGAGCCGTGTGGACTTATCCGCACCATTACATTTCCATTTTTCTCCAATGAATTTTCCAATTAATTAGAATTAATTTATGATTGCAATTTTATATATGACATTGTTATTTTAATTAATAAAGATATTATTCATTTTGCTTACTATGTCAATTGTATTTTGATATTTTAATACTAAATATAAAATCTTTAGAATAATTACTGTTCATATGAAATTATGATGAAATCATAATAATGAGATGCAACTTGCATTAAGTATTATTTCTAAATTATTCATAATTGTAGTTTTATCAAAATGGGATATTAATGAAATGGTAAAACTAACATATTTTATTTTTCTTTTTATGAAAAAATAATTGATTTCATAAATAAAATAAAAGATATTTAAACAAATGTGAGAGTATTTATTAGAAAATAAATTAACTAAACTAATCTAATTATAATAATCTCAAATAGAATATCACTTATGTTCCTGAAGATTTTCTCATTATGATAGTAGATTGATTCTTATACTTGAGATTACCAAGGCTCTCATGTAACATCCCATCACCGATGGGATGGGTACAGTTCATTGCATTCATATTTGACATGCTCATGCATGATTTATTTGTGTATAATTGGCAATGATTATACGGGCATTCGTACGTACATACATGTATGACATATGTCTGTTTTGATTTGGATAATTTGAATTTGGAGATGACTAGGGCATGTGTGATAAGTAGGCTCGAGAATTGAAACTAAGTTAGAAATGAAAGTTAGGAAATTGAATTATGAAATTGGAGGATATGATTATGAGTTTTCTATTTTTGTGGATTTCTAGGAATTTTTTTTTGGAATTTTTGGAGCAATAGGCTCGGACCGAAAAATTGATCAATGACTGGTTAATTGGATTTCCGGTTTCGAAATTGATTATCCAATGGCACAGACAGATTAGAAATTTGAATTGAGGAATTAGGGTTTAGCCATTGGAATTCGGGAGAAATTAGAATTTGAAACTGTCTTGAGGTTGTTCGGATCGGACTTGTGGCAATTAAAATTTGTCAAACAAGCCTTAGAAATCCTTCATATATAAAGCATAATCTTTGAAATTTGCCTTCCACGATTTTTCTCCTCTTTGAAAGACCTTTAGCCCTTAATTCTTCTGCTTCATCGTGGATCCTTCTCGGAGTTGTCGATTTCCTCCTTGCTAGTTACTTCCTCTTCTTTTCTTACATCATTTCATTTAGTTTGGGTTGAAGATAATGGAGAGAGGTTTTGTTATGGGTGTTGCCGTGGGTGTTGATTTGGCTTGAGACTTGGATGATCTTGGTGATTTGGAAGGATTAAGAGCTTAATCAAGTAAGTTCCTACTTATTCATGTTTTAAATAGTTAGATTTGAGCTTTGGATTAAGGTAATAATTGTTTGAGAATTTATAGTTTTCGGATGATGTAGGTTTAGGGTAAATATTGACTTTGATTTTGGGTATTTATGGAATAATGTTTATTTGGTGGATGTGAGTTTAGGGATAAGTTGTGTTAAGTGTAGGATGATGATTTGGAGTGTTTAGAATGGATTTGTAGGGATTTATATCAGAAGATATGAGAAATTTCTGGGTTTCGGACGAAAATATGGGTTCGCACGTCTCGACATGTGAAGAACACACCGCGGCGAGCCCCTTCTCCTTGCACGTCGCGACGAATAAATGGAAATTAGTCACGATGAGCAAAGTTCTGGCATACGTCGCGACGAGGGGATGCGCACGTCGCGACGAGCAGATTTCGTCTGTACGTCGCGACGAGCAGCAACGCACGTCGCGATGAACAGAAGTTTCCACGTCGCGACGAGGACGTCTTTTTGGGCCAAAAAGTGATTCTTTTGTTTTGAGAATTTTGAGGTTAAAATGGGACTAGTCAGAAATTATTGGGAGTATAGTCAATTGAATTATGGTATTAGGAATTGCTATGGATTAGAGTGAAAATGCAGAATTGAGAGGATTTGGGAAATTTCGGATTAGTGTCGGAAATGTCATAACTTGTATAGTACGTACCTTATTCGATTCATATGCATCATTGGGCATTGAAATGGATACAATTAGTAATGTTACTATGTTTTGATTGTTATAGAGGTGCCAGTAGACCGCCAATTGTCCGACGTAGGCGAGACTTCCCGGCAGTAGCTCGGAAGTTCTCAGGTGAGTAACCTAGCTGGTTTCTCAACCTATATGTGTTAAATTCGATGCAATATGCCATGTGGAGTTAAGGATGGATTGTATGTGTTTGTTTTGATTGAATTCGGACCACAGGTGTTCGAAATATTTGGACGTTGATATAGAAGTGTTAATTATGAATATATTGTTCTTAATTGGTTTTTAAATGCAAATTTGGATAGTGATACTAGGTTGTGCTACCATTAGTGAAAATTTGGGGATATGTGCATTCATGCCATTATGCATGATCAGATAAAAGGCAGTTGTGACCGGTGCAGCCACCGTATTCAGAGCTTTAAGCTCAACGCACATGGCCTAGTGCCTAACGATTTTCAGAGCTTTATGCTCAACGTATTAGGGCTTTTGAGCCCAATGTTTTCAGAGCTAATGGCTCAAAGTATATGAGTTCAGGCGCACGGTCACAACAACGAAAGAAAATGAAAGAGTCACATACACATTGCATATATGAATGTTCAAATGTGAATTAGGTGAAAGGCTTATTGTCTTATAAATGTGAAATTGACTGCATGTGATTTCTGTTTGTGATATATGTACGGTATTTTGTGATTTTCTGGATATGCATGAGTTGGGTGGACCATCGATGATGATTTCTCACTGAGTTCACAAACTGACCCAACATTGCATCTATTTTTCAGGACAGCGATAGAGTAACTCCTAACTTCAGATTGTGAGACTTTTCCTGCTGTGTGTGTGCCGGCGAGAGGAGCATGGCCCACAGGTCGGTCAACTGGGGATCTTTTGGGGGATATTTTGTGGATGACTTATCTAGGAGTTGTATTAGTTCTTTTGGGCTTGTACAGCTGTATATATGACTGGATGGTGTACTTATGATTTTAAGAAATGAATGAGAAGTATCTTTGAGGTTTTAAAAAAATTAGTGAATGTTTTATCACTGCTTTATTATATTGATGCCATGAGGTTTATAGAAATGACCGTCTCGTAGTGCACCCTCGTCGTAGGTTATGTATCGATACTGTAACATCCCGACCCCAATGGGAAGGGTATATGGGTCAATTTGGTCAGGCTAGTAATTTGCATTTCATATTTTTGATGTGAACATTTATTTGGCCTCTGATTGTAAAGGACTGAGTCATTTGACACATGCACATATAGGTACATGCATTCGTGACTTTTCCCGGCATTTGATTTTGTAAATGATTTGAACTATGAATGTGTGAGATAATTAGATTGGATTATGATATATTGTGAATTATGAAATAATTGGGTGTGAATGGTGGAATTGGAACTGTGTTAGAGTGATCGCAAAGTGACAGTGATCGTTAAGATAAGTTTCTGGAATAATTAGGAGAAAATGTCCGACCTAAGTTCTCCAGTGGCGGACCGATTGACCGAATAGGACCGAAATAATTATCCTATGGCTATGGAAATTAGAAATATGATTTAAGAGTTTAAATATGTCGAGCCATTGAAATTTAGAGACAAATTGGACCGAAAATGATCGTGAAAAGAGTAATGTAATTTCTTGTATTATGAGGAAAAAGGGACAAGAGATATATGGAATTAGCCTTATAAATGCCTTAGAATTTCGAAAGGAGAAAAGGAATTCTCTTCTCTAGGGCACGAACCCTTTCTCCTTCCTCGGTGATCTTCGTTCTGTCTTCTTCTTGATTCTTGCTTGTTTCTCCTTCATTGTGGTTGAAGACTAGCTGGAACTTTAGAGAGGTTGATGTTGGGCTTGGCTATGGAGATCACCGTGATTGCTAGAGGTTGGAAGAGATTTTCGGAGATTTTAAGGTTTAGGGATTGAGCTTCGATTGGTAAGTATATGATTTCATGTTGTTTATTATTGTGTTTAAAGCATGCATGGGGTTAATTGTTAGAGATTTGAGTGTTTAAGTTGAGTTAATACTGGATTTTGGAGAGAGAAAGAGGAAAAAGGAAATCGGAGAAGACAAACCAGGGTCGCACGTCGCGACGAATAAATATTTAGACGTCGCGACGAGCAAGGTGGGGACATCGCGGCGAGCGTGAATCATTGACGCCGCGGCAAGCCCTCTCCCTCACGTCGCGGTGAGCCCGAAGGAAACGTTCGCCTCGGCGAAGCGTCAGACATCATGGCGAAGCCACTCCTGCGTCGCGACGAGCGTCATGCATCGCGGAGAAACAGTTCGATGTGTTTTAATTGGAGTTTGAGGTATAACTAATTGTGTAGACCTCCAATTGAGGTGAGGTTTGATTTGCTATGATCTAGTGAATGAGGTTTATGATTAAGGAAAAGAATGAGAGTTTGAATTCGGGTTTTAGAGATCTCATTTAGTGAAAGAAGTTATGAATTTGATTGTATTGCAACCTAAGGATAGTTTCCTGATGATTGGGTTATAATTATGAGAATTTCGAATATATGAATTCAGTGTAATTGGAGTCTTTATTAAGTGAATTTGATTTAGTTCAAAATGAAAATTGGTTTTGAGATCTTATGAGCTTCGGTTAGTGCATATGAATTGACAAATGGAACTAATTGGTATAAACAAAATTTGTGAGTTCTACGGCGTGTTATTGAATCGAAATGAGCCGATAGTGATCATTGAGTAAAAGAAAGTGGAAAGGGGGAAATAGTACCGGGAAAATCATGAATAGGCATAGCACATCTGTTATTCAAGGCATGTGCATCATTAATTATTTTTGACTGTGCATTTTGTAATGAATGAAATTAATTGATTGTTATAGAGCCGATGGATCGATAATCCACTTGACGATCTTTGGAGCTTCCAGGAAACAGCTAGGAAGTTCAGGTGAGTAACCTAGTTGGTTTCTCAGCCTTTATGTGTTTAATATTTTGCAATGATGCCATGTGGCGATAATGGAATTATTTTTGACTGTGCATTTTGTAATGAATGAAATTAATTGATTGTTATAGAGCCGATGGATCGATAATCCACAGACGATCTTTGGAGCTTTGAAACAAATAGAAGTTCGGTGAGTAACCTAGTTGGTTTCTCAGTCTTTATGTGTTTAATATTTTGCAATGATGCCATGTGGCGATAATGGAGGGATATATATGTGTTTGTTTTGATTGATTTCGGACCACGGGTGTCCGAAGTATTTGAACATGATATTGAAGTGCAATTTGTGAATGCTGCTGTGAAATGATTGTGAATGTGATCTGATATGTGTGTAGTGTGTATGGAAATATGACTGAACTTGTGAAATCCATAATTGGTTAATAAATAATGGTTGTGACTGGAGCATATTCTGATCGGAGCTATAAGCTCATCAATTGTGAAAAGGGAATAGTGCATACCCAGAGGGCTCTCCTATCCCTAATGTGAGCGAGCGATGAGTGCATACCTGGGGCTCTCCTACTTGCTTAAAATGTGATTACCGTGAATGAACCAAGCTTTGAGCTCGAGGGAGTCGATGTATACCCGAGGGCTCTCCTACTCCCTAAGTGTATCTCAATTATGTTCGTTAAGCCATCCAACTCAAAGTAAAACAATGGAAATTATGGGAAGAGATTTGTGTGTGCGGTGTCGATATGTATGTGAATAGTGTGAAAGGTGATACGCCTTATATGTGTACAAATTGGCAATGCAGAGTTATTTTGGAATGTGATAATATGTGATAAGATGTGAATTGTTTAGTTATGCATGCGTTGAGTGAACCATCGATGATGGTTTCTCACCGAGTTCGCAAACTCACCCAACATTGCAATTATTTTTCAGAATCAAGAGTACCCGTTAGTAAACGAGAGTATGTTTGCAGGATTCAAGTGAAGGTCGAAGTCGGGATCGCCTGGTTCGCATTACATGTCTTTATTTTGTAATAAAGTGTTTATTTGTATTTGTGAAATTGACCTCGTGGCTTTTGAAAATGTGTGTATTGAAATTGGATGTGATTGAATGAGTACCCAATTTGGGTATGGAATTCCGCACATGTGTTTTAAAAAAGAATAATGTACCGATTTCTGAATGAGTGGTTAGCACGCCACCCTCGCGGGGCATGGACTCGGATATCACTATCGATATCGGGTTCGGGTCTTGCGGGAGTGGGGTGTTACAGGTACGACCTACGGGTGTCCCGGTGTATACTCTACAGTGAGGGGGCGCCACATTAGGTGGTATCAGAGCCATGTTTGGCATCTTTTGGGCATAGTATATTTTAGGCTTGAATTTCGTAAGAAAAGCAAGAAATTGATCGGAATTGTGGTTTTATTGTAGGTCATCCATCTTTGGTGATCAAGTTGATCAACCAGTTAACCAAGGATCAGTCGGAGCGAGTAGGGAGTCTTCAGTGCCTCTGTACGAGGAGCAGCCTCCTAGAGTTCCCATGAGACGGGAGCGGAGGTATGATCGTCTGCGTAAGTAGGGAGCTGTGGACTTCTATGACAGCACAGACCCTGCTGAGGCTGAGATATGGTTGGAGAGGACCGAGCGGGTCCTAAATCAGATGGATTGCGACCCTGAGGACCGCTTCGATTATGCTGTCTTGTTGCTTCAGGGTCCAGCATATCAGTGGTGGAAGACTGTCTCGGGTAGTTCCACCAGGCCTTGTGTGTTGACTTGGGCTGATTTTCTGAGGACTTTCTGAAATAATTTTATGCCCAAGGTCTACTTGGAAATGAAGATGTAGGAGTTCTTTGAGCTGAGACAGGGGTCGATGTCAGTGGCTGATTATGAGGTCAGGTTCAATGAGCTGTCAGCATATGCGTCTGTTCTGATTGCCTCTGAGGCTGATAGGTCTTTGGAGATTCGAGGAGGGCTTAATCGGAGATTCGTGCTGTGTTAGCCCGTCGAGATATGGGCACATTTGTGGAGTTGAGAGCGATTCTGATGATGATAGAGCGACTTCGAGACAGAGCCGAGCCGAGACCGGTCGAGGCTCTGGAGGCAAGAGATCTAGTGATGATCGTGGTAGCTCTGGTAGGAGCTGAGCGACGCCTTGAGTAGATTCAGATCGGCAGGAGATTTAGGCAATGGGTTCCGGCCGAGGGGAGATTTGGACAGTTGGCGGCGATGCTTGGCGAGGGCGGATGACAGCCTTGTCAAGATGTGTGTATTGTGATAAGAGGCACTGATGGAAGTCTTTGGAGAGTGACAGAGCTGTTTAGCATGTGGATCTATGGATCATATGATTCGAGTTGTCCTCTGACTTTGGGAGTTCAGTCAGCCGCTAGTGGGAGAGCTGGTAGTAGCTCGACGGTGCAGCAGAGTCGTAGCGGTGGACCTGGATTTAGGGGTCGAGCCCGAGGCGGAGATTCCTTTGTGGGGACCGAAGATTTAGCAAAGAAGTCAGCAGATCCTGTGCCGTGGTCTACGCCATGACGTGCAGAGGCCCAGATTCTCCGATGTGGTTGCAGGTTTGCTTCTACTCTCAGATATTGAGGTTTATGCATTGATAGATCCAGGATCCACGCATTCTTTTATTGCACCGCATATGGCATGTAGATTGCATGTGGATAGGGAGATTCTACAGTATGGGTTGCAGGTGAGTACACCTTTGGGTAGTACTACTGCTTTAGGCTAGGTCTGCAAGGGGTGTCCGATTCGGGTTGATTCAGCGGTATTGAGTGCAGACCTAATTATGTTGCCCCTTCGAGAGATTGATCTGATTTTGGGGATGGACTGGCTCACTGCCCATAGGGCTCTTATGGATTGTTATACCAAGGAGGTAGTATTGGAGTCTCCTGGTCAGCCTAGGGCTATATTTCGAGGTGTTAGTCAGGCAGTGCCAGCCAGGATGATTTCATTCATGAGTGCTCTGAGATTGATGCGAGGTGGTTGTGAGGCTTATTTGGCGCATGTGGTGGATTCCAGAGTGCAGCAGAGTTTGCAGGATGTTCTCGTGATCAGGAAATTTCCAGATGTGTTTCCCGAGGAGTTACAGAGTTTGCCGCTGGATCGGGAGACAGAGTTTGAGATTGACCTCGTTCTAGGTACCGCTCCTATATCGATACCTCCGTATAGGATGACACCAGTGGAACTGAGGGAGCTTAAGGCTCAGCTGCAGGAGTTGTTGGATAAGGGGTTCATTAGGCCGAGTGTTTCGCCGTGGGAAGCTCCAGTATTGTTTGTAAAGAAGAAGGACGGGACTTTGAGGTTATGTATCGATTATAGGCGGCTCAATCGGGTTACAGTTAAGAATAAGTACCCACTGCCTAGGATCGATGATCTATTTGATCAGTTGCAGGGAGCTCAGGTGTTTTCCAAGTTAGATTTGAGATCCGGGTACTATCAGTTGAGGATCGCAGAGGCCGATGTGCCTAAGAGTGCTTTCAGGAGCAGGTATGGGCATTTCGAGTTCTTAGTGATGCCGTTCGGGTTGACTAATACCCCGATAGCCTTCATGGCTTTGATGAATAGAGTATTTCAGCCCTACCTGGATCAGTTTGTGATAGTGTTCATCGATGATATTTTGGTGTACTCGAGGTCTAGACAGGAGCATGCGGAGCATCTGAGGATAGTGCTGCAGATTATGAGGGATAGGCAGTTGTATGCCAAATACACTAAGTGTGAATTTTGGCTGGATGAGGTGGTATTCCTAGGCCACATTGTGTCTGGTGAGGGTATCCGGGTGGATCCTCACAAGATAGAGACAGTAAGGAGTTGGGAGATTCCGAGGAGTGTGCCAGAGTTGAGGAGTTTTCTCGGATTCGCAGGTTATTACTGGAGGTTTGTCGAGGGATTTTCTGTGATCTCCGCCCCTTTGACAAGACTTCTGAGGAAGGGAGTAGCTTTTAGTTGGACAGATGAGTGCCAGAGGAGTTTTGAGGAGCTAAAACATCGGTTGACTACGGCACCGATGTTAGCTTTGCCATCTGGAGCAGGAGGTTTTGAGGTTTTCAGTGATAATTCGCAGCAAGGATTAGGATGTGTACTGATGTAGCATGGGAGAGTCATAGCGTATGCTTTAAGATAGTTAAGATCCCATGAGATTAATTATCCTGTACATGATTTGGAGTTAGCAGCAGTTGTGTTTGCTTTGAAGATCTGGAGACATTATTTATATGGGGAGACGTTCCAGATCTTCACCGATCATAAGAGCCTGAGGTATTTGTTGAGTCAGCGAGAGCTGAATCTGAGGCAGAGGAGATGGTTAGAGCTGCTTAAGGATTACGACTGCACTATTGAGTACCACCCAAGGAAGGCCAATGTGGTGGCAGATGCATTGAGTAGGAGATCGCATGGTAGTGCAGCTCGGATTCAGGTTTCGAGGTTGCCATGCTTAGTTCAGTTGAGAGCTCTTAATGTGCAGATGGATTTGAGTCAGGATGGAGCTCTGATTGCGACTTTGAGGCTGAGGCCAGTGCTGCAGGATCGGATTAGGAGAGTACAGGATCGGGATCCAGTGTTGGTGAGATTGATTGACAGGGTCAGATCTGGATGGCTGTCTGAGTTTGAGCTGAGAGATGGGACTCTTTGGATGGGCCAGAGATTATGTGTTCCGGATGTGGAGGACCTGAGACGAGAGATCTTGGAGGAGGCTCATTTGGCTGCTTATGCCATGCATCCTGGTGTCACCAAGATGCATCGCACTCTTAAGTTGCATTTCTGGTGGCCAGGTATGAAGAGGCATGTAGCGGAGTTTGTTTCTCGGTGTTTGACGTGCCAGCAGGTTAAGGCTGAGCACCAGGCCCCAGTTGGGAGATTGCATTCGTTACCCATTCCAGAGTGGAAATAGGAGCGCATTACGATGGATTTTATTATGGGGTTGCCTAGGACGCCGAGGTAGTGTGATGCTATCTGAGTCATAGTGGACCGGTTGACTAAATCGACTTACTTCTTGCCAGTGAGGGAGAGTAATACTCTCGATCAGTTGGCCCAGAAGTATGTGGCCAAGATAGTTCGATTGCATGGGGTCCCAGTATCGATAGTGTCAGATAGGGATCCCAGGTTTACTTCGAGGTTCTGGAGGAGTTTGCAGTCGGCCATGGGTACGAGATTAAACTTCAGCACATCATTTCATCCTCAGACAGATGGGCAGAGTGAGAGGACTATTCCGACTATTGAGGATATGTTGAGAGCCTGTGTATTGGAGTTCCGAGGTGCATGGGATCAGTATTTGCCTCTGGTAAAGTTTGCTTATAATAATCAGTACCAGAGTAGCATTGGCATGGCACCGTATGAGGCCTTATATGAGAGGCAGTGTAGATCACCTCTTTACTGGGATGAAGAGGGTATGAGGATATTAGAGGGTCCCGAGCTAATCCAGGATATAGTAGATAAGGTACAGCTGATTCGGAGTCGCATCAAGGCGGCTCAAGACAGGCAGAAGAGTTATGTGGATCAGCATCGGAGAGAGATGGAGTATGCTGTAGGAGATAGAGTGTTCCTCCGAGTGTCTCCGTGGAGAGGAGTTCTCAGATTTGATCATAAGGGCAAGTTGAGTCCTCGGTATATCGGTCCATATGAGATTACCGAGAGGATCAGACCGTTGGCATATAGATTGGCCTTGCCGAGTGAGATGTCTCAGTTGCATGACGTCTTCCATGTGAGCATGCTTCGGAGATATCGTTCTGACCCGACTCATGTGATTCCGGCTCAAGAGATCGAGATAGCCAGTGATTTGAGTTATGTAGAGGAGCCGGTGCGGGTTATTGAATCGTGAGTCAAGCAGTTGAGATCCAGAGTGATTCCATTGGTGAAAGTCCTTTGGAAGAATCACTCATCTGAGGAGACGACTTGGGAGACTGAGGAGCACATGAGGAGACAGTATCCTCACTTGTTCGATCAGTCAGGTAAGAAAATTTCGGGACGAAATTTTTATTAGGAGGGGAGAATTGTAACATCCCGTCACCGATGGGATGGGTACAGTTCATTGCATTCATATTTGGCATGCTCATGCATGATTTATTTGTGTATAATTGGCAATGATTATACGGGCATTCGTACGTACATACATGTATGACATATGTCTGTTTTGATTTGGATAATTTAAATTTGGAGATGACTAGGGCATGTGTGATAAGTAGGCTCGAGAATTGAAACTGAGTTAGAAATGAAAGTTAGGAAATTGAATTATGAAATTGGAGGATATGATTATGAGTTTTCTATTTTTGTGGATTTCTAGGAATTTTTTTTGGAATTTTTGGAGCAATAGGCTCGGACTGAAAAATTGATCAATGACTGGTTAATTGGATTTTCGGTTTCGAAATTGATTATCCAATGGCACGGACAGATTAGAAATTTGAATTGAGGAATTAGGGTTTAGCCATTGGAATTCGGGAGAAATTAGAATTTGAAACTGTCTTAAGGTTGTTCGGATCGGACTTGTGGCAATTAAAATTTGCCAAACAAACCTTAGAAATCCTTCATATATAAAGCATAATCTTTGAAATTTGCCTTCCACGATTTTTCTCCTCTTTGAAAGACCTTTAGCCCTTAATTCTTCTTCTTCATCGTGGATCCTTCTCGGAGTTGTTGATTTCCTCCTTGCTAGTTACTTCCTCTTCTTTCCTTACATCATTTCATTTAGTTTGGGTTGAAGATAATGGAGAGAGGTTTTGCTATGGGTGTTGCCGTGGGTGTTGATTTGGCTTGAGACTTGGATGATCTTGGTGATTTGGAAGGATTAAGAGCTTAATCAAGTAAGTTCCTACTTATTCATGTTTTAAATAGTTAGATTTGAGCTTTGGATTAAGGTAATAATTGTTTGAGAATTTATAGTTTTCGGATGATGTAGGTTTAGGGTAAATATTGATTTTGATTTTGGGTATTTATGGAATAATGTTTATTTGGTGGATGTGAGTTTAGGGATAAGTTGTGTTAAGTGTAGGATGATGATTTGGAGTGTTTAGAATGGATTTGTAGGGATTTATATCAGAAGATCTGAGAAATTTCTGGGTTTCGGACGAAAATCTGGGTTCACACGTCGCGACGTGTGAAGAACACGCCGCGGCGAGCCCCTTCTCCTTGCACGTCGCGACGAATAAATGGAAATTAGTCGCGACGAGCAAAGTTCTGGCGTACGCCGCGACGAGGGGATGCGTACGTCGCAACGCGCGGATTTCGTCTGTACGTCGCGACGAACAGAAGTTTCCACGTCGCGACGAGGACGTCTTTTTGGGCCAAAAAGTGATTCTTTTGATTTGAGAATTTTGAGGTTAAAATGGGACTAGTCAGAAATTATTGGGAGTATAGTCAATTGAATTATGGTCTTAGGAATTACTATGGATTAGAGTGAAAATGCAGAATTGAGAGGATTCGGGAAATTTCGGATTAGTGTCAAAAATGTCATAACTTGTATAGTACGTACCTTATTCGATTCAAATGCATCATTGGGCATTGAAATGGATACAATTAGTAATGTTACTATGTTTTGATTTTTATAGAGGTGCCAGTAGACCGCCGATTGTTCGACGTAGGCGAGACTTCCCGGCAGTAATTCGGAAGTTCTCAGGTGAGTAACCTAGCTGGTTTCTCAACCTATATGTGTTAAATTCGATGCAATATGCCATGTGGAGTTAAGGATGGATTGTATGTGTTTGTTTTGATTGAATTCGGACCACAGGTGTTCGAAATATTTGGACGTTGATATAGAAGTGTTAATTATAAATATATTGTTCTTAATTGGTTTTTAAATGCAAATTTGGATAGTGATACTAGGTTGTGCTACCATTAGTGAAAATTAGGGGATATGTGCATTCATGCCATTATGCATGATCTGATAAAAGGCAGTTGTGACCGGTGCAGCCACCGTATTCAGAGCTTTAAGCTCAACGCACATGGCCTAGTGCCTAACGATTTTCAGAGCTTTATGCTCAACGTATTAGGGCTTTTGAGCCCAATGTTTTCAGAGCTAATGGCTCAAAGTATATGAGCTCAGGTGCACGGTCACAACAACGAAAGAAAATGAAAGAGTCACATGCACATTGCATATATGAATGTTCAAATGTGAATTGGATGAAAGGCTTATCGCCTTATAAATGTGAAATTGATTGCATGTGATTTATGTTTGTGATATATGTACGGTATTTTGTGATTGTCTGAATATGCATGAGTTGGGTGGACCATCGATGATGGTTTCTCACTGAGTTCGCAAACTCACCCAACATTGCATCTATTTTTCAGGACAGCGATAGAGTAACTCCTAGCTCCAGATTGTGAGAGTTTTCCTGCTGTGTGTGTGCCGGCGAGAGGAGTATAGCCCACAGGTCGGTCAGCTGGGGATCTTTTGGGGGATATTTTGTGGATGACTTATCTAGGAGTTGTATTAGTTCTTTTGGGCTTGTACAGTTGTATATATGACTGGATGGTGTACTTATGATTTTAAGAAATGAATGAGAAGTATCTTTGAGGTTTTAAAAAAATTAGTGAATGTTTTATCGCTGCTTTATTATATTGATGCCATGAGGTTTATAGAAATGACCGTCTCGTAGTGCACCCTCGTTGTAGGTTATGCATCGGTACGACCTACGGGCATCCCGGTGTATACTCTACGGTGAGGGGGCGTCACATCTCATCTATCTCCATACAGTTCATACTGTATCCAAGTACTACCGATTAAGCTATCATAAATAAAATAGGTATCAAAACCTAATAATTCCCATATGGAGATAGATGAGAAAAATAAAATATATTCACTTTAAAGTAATAAGAGATAATGGTCCATTGTTATTGATTAGTATTGATTAAAGGAATTATACGGCTAGAGTTAACATTTGAAAAGATACTTTCAAATATTAATTATAAATCAATTCTTGATTAACAAGGATAAAACAATTGGATTCAAAAGAGTAAACACTAGATACATATTCTATCCAACGAAAATATTGATTGATGAAAGGATTAAATTATATATAATAATCATACATTGATGATTAAGTCAAATTATTTTGATATTCCTAATATTTGGGTAGTCATGACATTTACTATACGTCAATCTTGATTTATAATTATAAAGTGTTTAATTAGATAATTAAAGATAAATTCAAATTAAGAACCTAATAGGTCATACGTAAAGAGTAATTAAAAGAGAAATTTTAATTTAAATTAAGTTGGACTTAATTTTGAAGTTTGAGAAACTTTAGAGATCAAAATAATTATAATTTAATTTAATTTTAATAAAATAAAACTCTAATATTTTCTCTATTTATAGGAATAAGCATAAGGGAGTTAGCACTTCTGCTTATTTCCAATGTTTTAAAAACCGGACAAGACATCGAACTGGTTAAAGAAAATGTTGAAGATTTAAAGATTCAACTAGTATTAAACTATTATAAAACTGGTATGTAATAAATAAGAAATAAAAATTATAAGAGTAGGATCTTACACTTGCTTCCTGGGACTAGGATTCCATACATCTGGATTCAAGCTCTTAACTGGGCTATTAGTAACTCTCGAAAAGGTAAGCTTAATGCCAATTTATCTAGAGGTGCATTTATTTCTACTACTTATTGTCTCTGAAATGAAAGAAACTTGTGTCAACTTTCTTTTTTTTTATTAAAGGGAAAAACAACTGAATTACAACACTAGTCTGGGGAAGCAGAGCCTTGATATATCCTCTAGGAGGATACAGTGGCACCCGATGGGTGTAAAATCGAAAAAAGTGAGTTTGACATCTGAAGGGATGGATGTGTGGCGAGTCAGTCCGCACATCTATTGCTCTCTCGCTAAACATGATGATAAACAATAGACCAATTTCGCGTGAGCAGTTCGTGGATACCTGTGACAATGGGGTGGGAAGCCTGAGAGCGATTCTTCGCTGAAGAAATGAGATGGTACGCTGCCAGAGAATCCAACTCTAGTTATAGCCAACGAAATCCTTAGTCCCAAGCTAGCAACAACTCGGTATAAACGCCCCACAGTTTAGCCATCAATGGTTCACACCAACCGAGATTATGTGAGAAACCCCAAAGCCAGTTGCCTTCTCAGTCACGTAAAATGCCACCTGCTGTAGCTGAGCGTTGGGAGCAATTACACGCTCCGTCTGTGTTGAGCTTCACCCAACCCGAAGACAGTTTGCTCCACCCAATGAGTCGCTGATGACGAGGAGGGGGGTTTATGCCTGCCTGGCTCTGCCTCTCGGAAGTCTGTTGGATCTAATCTGTAAAAGAGAAGATAAGAATGTTAGGAGACAAAAGCCAATTGAAATGAGCATCAAAGATAGATTTGTTCTTCCATGACCAGAGGAACCAGCACGTGGTGTCAAAAATGACCGTCCAATCGTGTCCTTGTATGCGTCAAAGATGGTGGAGGTTGGTCAGGAGCCACTGACGAAGCGGCATAGTGTAGAAGTCCGTGGTGGAGAGAGCCAGTGGCATGGAGTCTCACACTTGGCATACGCGAAAGTAGTCACGAACAACATGGAGAGGAGATTCGTTGGCAGGGCAGTGCGAGCAGGAGCTGTCAGTAGTTAAGTGTCGGCGCAACCGATATTGGTTGGTGAGAGGACGCTCCTGAGCCAGCAACTATAGGAAGGCTTTTATGCGTTGAGGGCCGGGCCACTGCCAGATAGCTGGCCAAAGTGCATCGGACGATTGCTCAGCATGGCCCATGATTATGAAATATGACGAAGCGATAGTGAATAATCCAGATTCAGAACACCCCCAGATCATCTTGTCCTGCCCAAGATATGGCTTAGGGGGGAAGGTGCCCGCAATAAGGTGACATATTGACTCGGGAAGATAGGAGTGTAAAATGTCCCAATTCTAATTGCCCGTGGCCTCCACAAACCGGTGAGTGCTGTAATGAAGAGACCGCTCAGGAATTGGTTGGGCAGTGTGAGAGAGAAGCGGTCCGATTCCTCATAACCAGGGGTCAAGCCAGAAATAGGTCCGAGTTCCATTGCCTAGTCTCCACTGTAAGGCTTGGGTCACGATGGGCCAGGTAGCCTTAAATGCTGCGCCAGACCATAGAGCCTTTTTTAGTCTCAAGGGCGGCCGGGATATTGGTGGCGTGGAAATGATGTTTAACAGAGAGGACTTGGACCCAAAGTGAGGTAGGCTTATCTATCAACGACCAGCTGAGTTTAGTTAAGAAGGCGTCATTCATCTCACGAATTTTCCGAATACCCAAGCCCCCCCGGTCCTTAGGTTTGCATACCTCATCCCAAGGGACTAGATGTAATTTGGTCTTGTCTCAAGACGAACCCCACAGAAAAGTTTTCATAATAGATTCTAGGTCATCACAGAGACTGCGGGGTAGGCGAACGGTCTGCATAGTGTAGCTCGGGATGGTCGCTAATACAGAATGAGTCAAAGTAAGGCGGCCTGCAAAAGAGAGCAGTTGAGCGGACCAGCCAGAGAGGCGCTGTTGGACCCTATCAAGGATATATTGATATGTCCGTCGACTGACCCGGTGATGGAGTAGAGGAACCCCAAGATAGTGTCCAAGGTCGGGCGTCTTGTGGAAACCTAGATCACAACTAAGAGAATGCTGCAGTGAGGGAGGGGCATTTTTGGAAAAATAACACCGCGATTTTGAGAAACTGATTTGTTGCCCCGAAGCTGTGCAGAAGGAGTGCATAATGTCTCGAATGACAGTCACTTGCACCTGGGAAGCTTCGGTGAAGAGGATGAGGTCATCTGCAAAGAATAAATGGGAGAGGGCCAACCCATGCTTGCTTAACGTTATTGGTTTCCAGTAGCCTTGGGCCACTGCCTGAGTAATTACATGGTCAAGGCGCTCCATACACAAGACGAAGAGGTAGGGTGAAAGTGGGTCCCCCTGATGAAGGTGTGGGAGGGAGTAAAAGTGTCACTGAGTTCCCCATTCCAATTAACTTGGATGGAGACAGTAGATATGCACTTCATGATGGGAGTGGTGAGCGACTCTGAAAAACCGACATCTATGAGGGTATCCTAGATAAAACCCCATGAAAACCGATCGTAAGCTTTCTCTAGGTCCACTTTAATGGCCATGAGTCCTTTACGACCGGTTTTTTGTCTCATGGAATGGATGACCTCCTGGGTGATAATGATATTGTCAGTAATGAGGCGACCAGGAACGAAACTGCACTGCGTAGGAGTGACAAGTTCGTCAAGGTGCGGTTGAATCCGATGCACAATGATCTTAGAAAGGGCTTCGTATAGAACCAAGCAGAGGGCTATCGGTCGAAACTGAGATATAGAGGATGGTAGGGAAGTTTTAGGGAGTAGGACCATAATGGTGCGGTTGAATGCGAACTCCCAAACTTTATGGTGAAATATGCTCTGGAATAATCGGGTCAGAGAAGGTTCAAGAGTATCCCACTGAGATTGAAAGAATAACGCAATGAACCCATCAAAACCAGGAGCTTTGTTAGGAGCCATGGAGAAAAAAGCCATCTTGACCTCATCTAGACTAAGCAGATGGTTGAGTTCGGTGTGAGCTAGCTCCGGTAGGCGAGGAAAAAGACTGCGAACATACCAGGTAGTGGGCAAATGATCGTCGGAGTGGTAGAGGTCCGCGAGATAGGTGCGCGCTAGGTTTCGAAGCGACAAACCGTCAGAGATGACATTTCCATTGTTGTCCGTTAAAGAGCCTATACGCATCTGACGACGTCTCGAACAGGTGATGGTGTGGTAATAGAAGGTATTCCGATCACCCTGACCGAGCCACTGGCTACGGGAGCGCTAATGCTAAAGTAACTCTTCCTGGTGTAGGACAAGCTCTAAGTCCGTCTGCAAAGAAGTCTCGAGCTCTCAGAGGAAGTGAGAAGCATTGTCTTCAAAAGGTTTTTGTAAGCCTACTAGCCGAGCCATGAGCCTCTTTTTTCAGTGGAAAATGTTACCAAAAACATTATCGTTCCACTGTTGAAAATTTTTCGACAGGTGGTGGATCGCGACACTAATGTCAGGGTGGTGGGGTGTCTAATGATCAGCAACCATGTGACCAAAGTCATGATGCGTAAGCCAAGCGGATTGAAATCGAAAAGGCCATCGCAACTGAAAGGGGGGGTCTAGGGGGGAAAAGGTGATGAGGAGCGGCTGATGATCCGATTTCAAGAAGGGAAGATGAGTAACTCTAGTGTAGGGGAACGCCGAGAGCTAAGAATGGGAACAGAAAGCACTATCCAACCTCGCTTGGATATGCCCGCGTCGCCACATAAATCGAAGCCCAAAAAATCCAAGATCCTGAAGGCTGCACTGGTGGATGCAATCGCGAAACTGCGTATTGACAATTGGTAAAAGGTCCGATCCACCTCGCCACATAATACCAAAGGAATTTTTGTAAGGCATAGGTAGGGCCGGCATAGATGGTTGTAAATTCAAATGCCAGGTTGTCCCATTCAATGTTGGCATGGACGAATTGACGGTGAGCCAACCAAATACGGACGGTGACATCTTGTTTCCAGAGCATCCAGATTCTGCCAGAATAACCTTCAGCTTCAACTCGGAAGGAATTTTCAAACCCGAGATTGCGAATAACGTTCAGCATGCGCTCTCTGCTAATGCGAGGTTCGACGAGAACAACCAGTCGAGTTTGATGAGTAATATAATTCTTCATGATGGGCTTGAAGGTCCGTCTCCTAGCTCCTTGACAATTCCAGATAAATATTGATATAAAATCGAGTAGGAAGAGGGCCCTAAAGTTACATTACACCGGGGTCAACTGTGGGCTCAATCAACTCCGAACGAAAAAGTGGGGCCTGAATGGCACTTATGTCGTCCATCGAGGTGTCACAAGTGATCGCTTGGCCCTCCTTCAAATGGTGTGCTACGTCTGGCATAGGGGTTGAAGAGGGGTCGGTTGAGCCATAGGCGGTCCGAGAATGTGGGTAGGGGGGGTGAAGGGTCACCTGTCTCGGTGGTATCCTCGTCCATAGCATCGCCCCCCACATCCGTTAGGAGGGACTAAGAGAACGAGGGATCTGGGAGGACAATGTTCGCATGGGAGGGGATGGACAAAGCCACATGGGCTGGGCTAGGTGTGGGGCTGTCATTGGCCATGAAGGAGGGTTGCGGGAGGACTTGGGCTGGGCTGGGGGTGGGTTGGTCTTGGCTAAGGGAAGGAGGCTGGGGGGTAACATGGCCTGGGCTGGGAGGGGTGCGAGCTTGGGCAGGAAGAGGGGCCTAGGGGGGAATAAGGTCGAGTCGAGGGGGAACAACGTTGTGGGAGTGCGTTGAGGCCCGTGCGTGGCCCACAGCCTAGGCCTGCTAGATCTGGAATGACATCGTGGGCGTGGGAGCTGCGTGATTCCTCGACATTTGAAGACACTATCCTCTTTGTTTGCGCTGATCTCGACTGGACGAGATAGTTGGGGCTTTGCCCTTGTTGTGGTTCAGAGCCAACTGGCCTTGGGAGAAGAGATGTGGAGGATCTTCGACCGTTGGAGGACTAGTCGTTGGGGAGGCAGAGTGGGCAGAGAAGCGAGATCCACGCGATTCAGATGGTGGAGCGTGGGAGGAGACGGTGGGGTTTGGGGTCAAGGACGAAGGAGAGTTCCGGCGACCTCAGCGTTGCACTTGCATCCATGGGCCGAAGGCGGTCTGCGGTGAAGGGTCAGAGGGGAGGACCGGGGGTGGAGCACTGGAGGATGACTGAGGCGGGACATCGGAGGGTGCCTTCGATTCAGGGGTGATCATCGGACGGGAAGGACAAACCGATGAGCTATGGTCTACACAGCCACAATGGAAGCAGATTTGCGGCAGACCTTCATAAGCCACATGGATAAGCTCGCCATCTAGTTCCACAACTGAGCATAACGGGGAGCTGATATCCACGTTTACGGTGACGTGAGCAAAACATCCCCGATAAGCTTGCTGCGTATTTTGATCAATCTTAACTGTTTTTCCCACTAGGTTACTGAGAGTCGTGAGAATAGAGGGATGGTATCGCGAGATGGGGAGTTCTGGAAACCTCACCCACGCAACGACATGGGTGATCTTACCTGACGAAGGCCAGAAGTCAGGTGTCCACGGTTGAACCGAAAGGACGTGCCCTACTATGATCCAGGACCCCTGAGTTAAGGTATGGATATAGTCCACCTTTTCTCGAAAGTTAATTAGGTAGAATTCGTTTTCCAGATCAAAAATTTTCAGGGGTCCTTTAGGATGTCACATAGTTTGCAGCCGCTCTCGAAGCAAATTGAATCCCAATTTCCTGCCTAGGAGCTTGATCACTACTGCTTGTGCCCAGACCTTGTCTAATTTGCCCTTGAAATTGGTGGATAATTCGACACCTAATCCATGGCCACCTTGTACAATGGAGATGTCACCATCTTGTAGTTCAATGGGATCTTCCTCTGGCCAGGCTAATTCAACGCATTCCGTTGCAGGGTGTGTAGGGCCATTAATTGCTACACTGTAGCTCATCGGTGGATGCTGCCCTGGCCATTCTATAGGAGGGGGATCTTTCTCATGTTCCCTCGTTCAGACTTTTATAGAATTAGGAAGGTTGGATGCAAATAGGTGATTCATGTGGTACTACAGAGCCTGGGTTGTATGGATGAATATTGTAAAGATGAATAATAGATAGCTTCAATGAACAGTAGATAGTCTTTGAATGTATAGGAATGTCCAACGTTGTATCTTGTCGCCTATGTCGGACGAGCAACTCGATGTCAACTGGGTTCGATCTACTTTACTTGCTAAGAATCTTCATCTCACTCTTTCTCCGGATATGCAGATTAGATGAAATCTATTCTTCTTGATGGACCTGTATCAAACTAAGTTCTGTAGCTTCTAGCTGGTTAACCTCAGTAGGAGTAACACTTACCAGACTTAGTTCTGCTGTTATCTCTTGTGAAACAACAATAGGAGTAGTCTTCTTCTGACTATCTTCTGCTGATTTCTCTGTTGGAACGATAGTAGGAGTAGCTTTCTCCTGTCTTGGTATTTCAGCAATTGAAGTAATCATTTTCTGACTAACGTCCCTAACAGTAGTGACACTCTTCTTTTGACTAATTACCTTAGTCTTTTTCATTGCCTCAGTCAGTCTTGGAGTTTTCTGAGGTCGGGGTCTCTGTTTCTCAGACTCCAATGTTATTTTCCTCTCAGTCTCCTTGGCCTGATTGGTTGATTCTTCACTTAAATCGAGACTAGAGATCTCGTAGCTTTCGGTGCGCGAGTCACAGAGACTTCTGCCTAACTTTATTCTCTGGACCGCTTTTCTTCTTGCTGTCTCAAGGTTTGAATCTTGGGTGATCTCTTTGCCTTCTTAAGAAAATCACTCAGAAGCTTCTCCCCTTTTGTCTTCAAGACATTTTCGTCTAAACTTCGAACTTGGCTACTTTCTCTTTGGGAAATCATCTTTTCTTTCAAAACTTCTTCAGATGATTTTCTTCTTTCAATAATGGGCATATTTGTACTAACCTGAGATTTAGAACTCTTTGTAGGAGACTTCTTCTTTATCCGCTCCCCCTCAATTCTAGCTTTGTTCTCAAAATATGCCTCTGTTCTGTCGAGATTCTTCAAGCTCATTTTTCTTATAGTACCCGAATCGATAACACTCCTAACAGGCACCATTTGTCTGATTCCCCAATCAAGACGAACTCCAGACTCCCTGAAAATTCTTGTTAACAACATTCCGTACGGGTAGCTATTTGTATCATTCATTCCTTTAACCATATAATGAAATATAAAAAATGATAGGTTAACTGGTTTGCGGTTCAACAGGTAAAATAGCCACTGTTCATCCAGAGTAGTCACCAAGTGCCTTAAACCCGCTCTCGGTAAGACACAGTTAAACAGAATTGCATGTAAGACCCTAACCATTGGCACCAAACTCGAGGTCTTCCTTTCTGTTGGGTCATTTTCTCCATACAATTGTCTATTCACTTCGTCTTCCTTTAAACTAACCTTTGTCATCCATCTGGCTTTGCTCTATAGCTTCTCTCCAACAGATGGACATCCAGTCACCTTCTCGATCAGCTCCATTGTTACAATAATGGACAGTCCGTTTACTGTAGAAACAATAGCCTTTTCTACCATCTGCGCATTCTTCCAAAAATCATATGCTTCATTTTGGTACACATTCTCCTTCACCTGAAAGAACTTCCTCCAACCGGCTTCTACGATCTCTAGTTCGATATCTATATCATCTTTCCTCAGAGATTCAAAATCCACATGCCTTTCGTAAATCATCACTTGCTCCATTGATTCTGAATAGAAACTGACTTCGGTAATCTGTTCCTTAAAGGTAAGGTGATTTCAGAGGTTTGAGAGGGCTAAAAGTTTGTGAGTTAAGAGTATTCGAAGGGTTTCTGATTTGAGGTTACTCAAAAGGTCTTATCAGGCGTGTTCTAGAATCGGTGAGGTTCTCAATGCTATGAGACTTTCCCTCCAAAATTTCCTTGTGAGAGAAGTTACCAGCTGTAACTCACTGTTTCTGACGATGTTAACTTTGACGACTTTTTTAACTTGGCTGTGAAATATCAGACGATTGGTCATTTAACATCACCATGTTGAGGTCTCGTCTGATTTCCTTGAACCGTTCTTCACTCAATGGTTTAGTGAAGATGTTTGCCCATTGAAACTCTGTCTCAATAAACTGTAGACTCACAACTTTTCTCTAAACATAGTCACTCAAGAAATGATGTCGGACTTCGATATGCTTTGCTCTTGAGTGCTGTATAGGATTCTTCGATAAGTTGATGACACTGGTGTTGTCGCAGAAAATTAGAATCTCCTCTTCATGAACTGGATAATCTTCTAGTTGGTATTTAATCCATAATGTTTGCGAACAACAGCTTGCGGCAGACATGTACTCAGCTTCGGCAGTTGATAGTGCGATTGAGCTTTGTCTCTTGCTTGACCAGGAAACTAGGTTTGAGCCAAGAAAGTGACAGCCTCTACTCGTACTCTTCCTTTCAACTCTATCTCCGACATAGTCCGCATCGCAGTATCCGATCAACCTGAAATCTTTACCTTTCTCAAACATTAAGCAAAGATCAGTAGTACCTATGAGATATCTCATAATTCTTTTAACGGTATATAATGAGACTCTAGGATAGGCTCGAAACCTTGCACACAAGCATACACCTGAGCGAAGATATCAGTCGCTTCTTTGTAAGATAAAGCAAAGAACCGATCATCCTTCTATACAGGGTTTGATCCACCTTCTTACTAACTTCATCTTTCGACAAAAGGTTTGAAGGGTGCATCGGAGTAGCCATAGGCTTCACATTACGCATATCAAATTTAGACAACAGTTCTTTCATATATTTTTGTTGATGAATAAAGATCTTTTCATCGGTTTGCTTAACTTGCAACCCAAGAAAGAACTTTAACTCACCCATCATACTCATTTCAAACTCATTTTTCATCAAACTTTCAAAACTCATACATAACTTCTTTGAGGTAGCACCGAAGATGATATCATCAACATAGATTTACACTAAAATAAACACATTTTCGTAGTTCTTCCCAAAAAGTGTCTTATCTACTTGACCTCTACTAAAACCACTCTCTAAAAGAAAGGTACTTAGACGATCATACCAAGCTCTAGGAGCTTGCTTTAAGTCGTATAAAGCTTTATGAAGTCTATAGACATGATCTGGATATCTAGTGTCCTCGAAACCAAGAGGTTGCTTAACATACACCTCTTCGTCTATAAAACCATTCAGGAACACGTTTTTCACGTCCATCTGAAAAAGTTTTATATCATGACAAACCGCATATGCCAGTAATATCCTAATTGCTTCAAGTCTCGCTACTGGAGCATATGTCTCATTGTAGTCTATTCCTTCTTGCTAATTATACCCTTGTGCTACTAATCTAGCTTTATTCCGACTCACTCTCCCTGATTCGTCTAACTTATTCTTAAAAACCCATCTAGTTCCTATAATGGATTTCTTCAAGGGTTTAGGAACTAAGGACCAAAATTTATTCCTAGTAAATTGGTTCAGCTCCTATTGCATGGCTAAAATCTAAGCTTCGTCCTGAAGAGCTTCCTCAATCTTCTTAGGCTCTATTTCAGAGATAAAAACTAAATTAACTTCTCTTCTAAATTTGGACCTTGTTCTGACTCCTTCAGAGGTCTCTCCAATAATTAACTCTTCTGGATGAGAACTCTTATATTTCTAATCTCTTTTCAAACTACTAGTTTCTGGAATATCCTCAACTTTGTCTACCTGAGTTCCTGATGATGGAGCTTCTATTGTATCATCTAAGGACTTTGAAGGGACTTCACTCTCCATGTCATCTTTCTTACGGGGTTGGGAACTATCATCAAACTTGACATGAATGGTCTCCTCAACTGTCTTTGAGGTTAGATTATAAACCCGAAAAGCCTTGGATGATAAAGAGTAGCCTAGAAAGATTCCTGTAAAGGTCTTTGAGTCGAACTTATCCAATAACTCTTTTGTATTCAGAATAGAGTACTTGCAACCAAATAGATGAAAGTAAGATATATTCGGTCTCCTTCCATTCCATAACTCATAAGGAGTTTTTTTCAGCAATGGTCGCAGCAATATTCTGTTCTGAATGTAACACGCTATATTCACAACTTCTGCCCATAAGTACTTAGGAAGACTCATCTCACACAGCATAGTCCTTGTCATCTCTTGAATCGTCCTATTCTTCCTTTTAACAACTCCATTCTGTTGCAGAGTCCTAGGAGCAAAGAAATTGTGGAAAATTCTATTTTCCTCGTAGAATATTCTAAACTTCTCATTTTCAAATTCTCCACTATGATCACTCCTAATACTGGCTATAGACATTCCTTTTTCATTCTATAACTTTCTGGAAAGGGTCCTAAAACACTTAAAAGACTCATCTTTGTGTAACAAAAATAATATCCAACAAAATCTAGTAAAGTCATCAATCATAGCAAGACCATATTTCTTTCCGCCAAGACTTAATGTCCTAGTTGGACCAAACAAATCCATATGTAACAGCTCTAGAGGTCTAGAAGATGTTACAGTATTTTTAGAAGAAAATGATATTTTGACTTGTTTTCCTTTAAGACAATTTTTACAAAAGAACTCTTAGTCAGAACTTATTTTTGGTAAACCTCTTACCAAATCATGCTTTAACAGTTTTGAAATATGTTTAAAATTGACATGACCTAGCTTTTTATGCCAGATTAGTCTCTCTTCTTTAGTTGATAAAAAGCATGAAACATTTTGATTTTAAAAATCTTCTAAATCAATTTTGTAAAGATTATTTCTTCTCTTGGCAGAAAAGAATATAGATCCATCTTTGTTTCTTGACTTCACAAATATTTTGATCGAACGTGACTTCAAAACTAGAATTGCACAATTTACTGATACTAATCAAATTGTGTTTCAGACCATCAACAAGCAACACATTATCAATACATGCAAAGGAATCTTTACCTATTTTACCGATTCCAATTATCTTGCCTTGCTGGTTGTCTCCGAAAGTTACCGATCCTCCCTTCTTATACTGAAGATCTAGGAACATAGACCTTCTTCCCGTCATATGTCGCGAGCAACTACTGTCTAAATACCATCGGTGCTTGTCACATCTTCCAAGGAAGGATATCTGCAGGAGAAACTATTTTATTTTTTGGTACCCATATTTTCTTGGCTCCTCTTGGGTTAGTAATATGCACAGAATGATTCATTTGATGCATTTTACGATTTTGTTGACGAAAACATGTTTGGTGATACCTTTTATTTTGGAAAAGAGGCTTTCTACCATGATGAGATTTATTTCTTGTAAACCCTAATCCGGTTTTATCACTCGGATGTCTACATTTTCCTAGCATCTCATTCATTTTCTTTGTACTCTTAGTGAAGGTAGCTAAATCAGCTGAAAGGCTCTTAATCCTAAGCTTCAGCTGATTGATCTCTTCAGATCTATCTACAACTTTCTTTTTCTTATCCTCCTCTATTTGCTTTTTCAAGCAGATATTTTCTCTCTCTATTTCTTCTGTATGTTTAAGGTTTTCTACATATTTATTCTTAAACAGTTTGTACTGTTTTAGAATAGCATGAGAATCTTCTGAATATGCATTATGCAAGTCATCGTATTCAGAAGTTACCTCCTCATCACTTTCTTCCTCGGCTACCAAGCAAATGTTTGCATGCTCTGATGTCTCGGAGCTTGTATCTGATTCTGACGAATCTAGATCCTCCCAAGTTGCCATCATGCTTTTCTTGCCTTCTATACTCTTCTTTGGTTTCTTCTTTAGAGTAGGACACTCGGACTTGTAATGTCCCGGTTGATTACACTCGTAGCATATGATGGATGACTTTTCTTTTTTTCCATCATTTTTGCCGTTCTTCTTGAAGAACTGACTTCCTTTGGACTTCTTCTTCCACATTTGTCTGATTTTCCTGGAAATGAAAGATAGCTCGTCATCTTCATCACTTGACTCTTGTTCTGATTCACTGGATTCATCATGCTTTGATTCTTCAATCTTTAATGCTTTTGATGACTTTCTCCTCTTTTGAGTCTTGTGATTCTTTTGTCCGGTCTTCAGTGCTATTGACTTGTCCCGTTTGGGCTTGTCTTCAGCATCGAGCTCAACTTCATGAATCTTTAGCGATCCAAGCAACTCGTCAAGCTTTAGCACGTTCAAATCCTTAGCTTCCTGCACCGCAATAACTTTTGGTCTCCACCTCTTTGGAAGACTTCTTAAGATCTTACGTACGTGATCTTGGTTATCGTAAGTTCTTCCGAGAGCTTTCAATCCCTTGATGATTGTTTAAATCTTCCAAACATTTGATCAATAGATTCTTCATCTTTTATCTTGAAAAGCTCGTACTGGTGCACAAGAATGCTTATCTTAGATTCTTTAACTTGGTTTGTGCCTTCATGAGCGATGGACAACGTGTCCTACATCTCCTTCGCAGTATCGCATCCGTGAACTTTGTCGTACTCACTTCTGCTTAGGGCACAACTTAAGAAAAATTTCACCTTAGAGTTCAATTGAAATCTCACCTTTTGATCAGCCATCCATCTAATCCATGGAATAAGATTTCCATCTTCATCTACTGGTGTTTATGGTTCATTCTCTATCACGTCCCAAAGGTCAACATGAGTAGATTCTATAAACAGCCACATCCTATCTTTCCAGTAGTGGTAGTCTTCTCCGTTGAATGCTGGAGGTCTAGTAACTGAGGCACCTTCTGTAATGTACGTATATGATTCCGCCATAATCTTTGATCCACACTTTGTTACAGTGATCCTTAGACACCGAGCTCTGATACCAATTGAAGTGAATCACACGTTATTATAATGCTTATTATACGATGTATAAATGCACAAGAAGGGGGGTTGAATTGTGTATTTCTCCTTTTTGAAAAATCTTTAAAAACGTTTTGTCAAAAGAAAAACTTGTTCTTTTCACATAAACTACTGTAAATCAAAGTTAATCGTATTTTCAAAAACTTGTTAGAAAACTAAGTAAAAACGAAACTTTGAACGTTAAGAGAGATAGGGATAAAGAAAAGTTGACACAGTAATTTTTATACTGGTTCAACCCAAACCGTGGGCTACGTCCAGTCCTCAGATCTCTTTCTGAGATTTCACTACTTCTCAAACGTTACAAGTATTCTTTTACTCCGAGCCTCTTCAGGTCTCTTACAGTCAATATTCTTTCACACTTAGCCTCTGCAGGCTATCTGTGCTACTTTCTTATAGAAAGATTTTCGAGCTTTGTTATAGTAAGATAGCTCTAGCAATTTGCACAGTAAACTCTCAAATAAGCTTTTTCAATGTACACGTAAATGTATATCAACTAACTTTGCAATCTTCGACTTCGACTCTTATTTATAGCCTTCGTCTGTAACTGCTTCTTGATTCTTGCTTCTTGCTTCTTGTTTCTTGAATCTTGAAAGAAACGGTTATTCAATTGAGTTCTGTAACTAACTCGAACTGAATCTTGATTTGCCTCCGTCTGCGTTTCATCGTCTGCTTTTGGCTTCCGTTTGCTTTTGGCTTCCGTCTGCTTTTCTACTTCGTCTGTTTTTTATTCTTCGTCTGCTTTTTATTATCCGTCTGCTTTTTGTTTCTTCGTATGTATTTCCTTTCGTCTGCTTTTCGCTTCTCCGTCTGTTTTTTTTAATCTTCCATCTGTTTTTCGATTCTGCGTCTGTTTTTCATCCCTTCATTATTTGTACTTCATCAAAATCATTAATGTAAAGTCATTTTGACTTAACAGTGTTATATACTAAAACTAGGTGAAGCGATAGGCATATATATATATTTACTCTTATGCCTTGGTTACATACCATCAAAATCATTGCATCTTATCTAGAGATTTTTTTTCCGAAAAGTATCCAATTAATATCTTAAGCTGATGATACCTTGACCTTAATTGATTCTGGATAATGTTTAAGTATTCTATGACTATACAAAAGTTACCTATCCTTAGTAGTCACCATTTTAATATATTCACATAAATTCATGCTTCCACTGTACTACTCTGTTTCATCTCAGAATTTTACCTATGGGGACTAGTACTTAAGAGCATTTAATATGCCATAGATCACTCCCTGTACCATATCCAAGAATTTAATACATATGTGCTCCGTAATATCATTCGTCAAAGTAACCAAACTATTAAATGTGTGCTCACAATAATTGATCAACTTAACCTTGAGGCTATGTCACTATCATTTATTTCATCTTATTTAAGTATGTTCTTAATCAATTCAAAAATATAAGATACATAACAATCATGAAATTCTAATATCAAATCCAATGTTATAACCTTATAATGAATCACAAACTCTCAACATGATACCTAAACAATCATTCCAGTTCCAACTTCAACTTCTTAAGGTAATAGAAATTTTAGTTTTCTTTCAACTTTATTTGTACACTTTACATCTTATCATTTCTACCTGTATCTCTAGTTTTCCTTAGTTAATCCACTTCAATGTATTTACATCCATTTCATTTCAAAGGTATAAAACACAACACAATACTGATATCATATTTGATACTATAAACATGAATACAAATACACTAAATTTGTGTCAAACTTATTGAACCATATAATATCTCTTATATCAAGGTATTGACAATTTTCCATTTGCTCACACTCTAACAGATCATCATTCTTCTCATTTCTTCTAATAATTCATACTTTTCATGAGTGTTCTTGCGTGTGACTCATTTAAATACAACTAAGACTGGGGATTAGTTACCACTGCATACTATGACATGCTTAAGATGCAATGCCCATGTAAGGTACTAAGCCTAGGCTCTGATACCAAAATATAACATACCACTCCCATAAAGCATATGCCCGACATATCAAAGGATATTTAAGAATATACTCTATGAAAATGGCACGTTAAGATGGTTAAATTAATTCATTACACTTTTTAAAACCACGCATATATCATAAAACATTCTAATTGTCATTTTGTCCCATCTTTCTTCATAGACATATAAAGTCTCAAATTTCATTACACTTCTAAAATTCACATGTACATTGTACGACAGTTGAGAGATACAATTCTTTGATACAAAATAATTGATGACAATTGCAAGTACAACTAATCCCGACACTGACCCAAATGCAGAAGCTACTTCAACTAGACTGGCTAGGTCTCCTTTGAACCTTCAACGTTGCAATTTTGATGAGTTTGTGAACTCAGTGAATGAATTATCATTGATTTTTTGACTAAGGTCGGAAATAAAGAGGCAATTCATATACCATTTCAAAAAGTATTTCATATCATTCAGTATTAAATATCACATCACATTTCATCATACTTTATCAAGTACATCTAGATTATCATACTTTCACAAGTATATTAGATAAGTTAGCATTTCATATCACAACACATCCTCATTTATCCTTCAATAGTATTTCAAACAATTCAGTAATCATCTCAAATCAATTTTATGATACATGTCAATTTAAATGCAAATGCACATGACTCACTTTCATTTTTACTTTGTCATGACCGAGCGCTTATTTACTATCCCATATCCCTTGTGAATACCAGGCTCATTTCATAATTGTCCCTTACCCATTGTGGATACCGAACTTATTGATAATTAAGTCTGTGGCTCTTTATGCACATTTATGAGCTTTAAGCTCTTTTCAGACTTATTACTTTGGTCACAACTCCTTTATCTGATCATGCACTTCAACGCAATGTATCATGCCAGATGCCATATTTCATTACCTTTCATTCTTATATGCTCCTGTCACATGTATTAGATTCATTGAATCTATATCCGACAATTCACATTTAATTGTTTCCATATTTCATATTCATTCTGGCATTACACATTCAATTATTCTCATATTTCATATTCAACATACAAATAATGCAGAAGCATATATAATTGAGTTACACATCTAGGTTAACTCACAGTATGCTCCAGATAAGCTATTGCCTTGATGATCCGACAATGTTTGGATGTTGGCAATCAATTTATGCATCTATCTTCATGCAATACACACATATTGGACACGTTAATAAGTTGATCAATCGTATGATTATTCAATCACACACACACACACACACACACACACACACACATACACATATCATGTTTCAATGCATACTCAATTGACTTTCCCAGGTATATATCCTTTTTCTTGAAATCATGTCACAAATGTACTAAATTCATTCTATATGATGCCACTCATGTGACTCAATAGTCTAACACTTTAAATCCTTCAACAATTTAAGAGATGGGATATTGTAAAAAAAATGACTAGTTATAAGGTGGTGATGGGTATGAGAATTTTTTTTCTTGGATAGGGCATGTAGCATCCCAACCCCGCAGGACCCGAACCCGATATCGTGGGTGATATCCGAGTCCACGCCACACAAGAATGGTAGGCTACAGCAGTCAATTGCAGTACATAACTCAATACACAATTTATAAAACACTTTAGAATCAATCAGAAATGCACAATTCAATAAACAGTTGGGTCCCCTTTAAAACGAATACATTCACTCAAAACACAATTTCAAGAATCACATATCGCTTATACAATTATCACTGGGGCCCTATATAATAACAGTTCAATTTAGTAGAAAACGCGTAATTATTCATTTACACACACAACTCGGAAAGACACTTATGCAGACGCGAACTGATCCTGACCCTAGTCTCCGACTCAAATGCAGCAGACATACTCCCGTTCGTCTGATGGGGTACTCTTCGATCCCTAAAAAATAGTTGCAATGTTGGGTGAGTTTGCGAACTCAAAGAAAAACCATCATCGATGGTTCACTCAAATCATGCATTATGCGTATCGCGTATAGCACAATCTGAGAGTAGTCAATTAATGTGATCGTATAATATTATATAAAGACGATATAACAGTTCTGATGATAAATAATTCTGATATATATAATTCACAATGATAACCAATTACGCATTCATACCATAGATTACAAGATGGCCTCACAGTTCACGATAGTCTATTAATGATCTATGGTAATCATACATAGCAATTTACAAATGTCACATCACGGTTCGCAGATATGCAAAGCGAGCTTAAAGAAAATCATGTCAACACGCAATCGGCCATTGCCACAATTCACCATTCATTCACAATAATTTGCAGAGTCATTTCAGACATTCAATATAGTATGCAATGCATATCGACTCTTTCCCAGCTTATTCATGTTGTGCCCAAGTGCTCATCGGTGATCGATTAGGACGCCAAGGATTTCTCCCCTGCCAGGCGTCGCCAAGATGGCTTAGGATAAATCCCTGACTCGAGGTCGGCCAAGACAAAGAATAAAGGATCGGGACGTGTCGTGATTTCTCCCCTCGTCAGTGGGCGCAAGATGCGAATAACGGATCGATGGGGCGCGTCGAGATTTCTCCTCGAGTGGGCCCGACAAGACAAAGAATGAGCTCTTGGCTCTTTCCAAAGGATATTAGCAACTTGTCACGCCCTTTGTCCGATCATGCATTGATCGCGCAATGCGATGTTCAATAATTCATTATTCAATGATTCAAGAATATGCGATATGGCTATAAAGCCCAAAGTAGCGATTACAAAGTGTCACTCAAGAATCCGATACAATACAAGAACGATAGAATTCAATTGCACATTTTCAAGATTCATGTAGTCATACAAAGGCAATTCAATCGCACTTGTTCACATTGTTCAATCCCATACAAGTAGAGCATGCAATTCTACCATATTCACTTCAAGAATAATACAACTCACTTTTATACATTTCAAGTGTTTATACAAAGGCAATTCAATCGCATATAATTCAAGAGTCATGTAATTCACGGTGAACATTTAGACAATCAAGAATTTGAGAAACCATCTGGTTACTCACCAGAACTCCGAGCTATTGCACGAAGTCCCAAAGAATGTCCGTGGAACGACGATCCAACGACGCCTATAACAATTAAACACATCCCATTACTAAAAGCTCAATTAAATAAAGATAATAATGCATATGTCTCTGCTGAATTATGTACCATGCATGTTCACAATTTCCTGCTAATACCCAAATTCGATATCCTATGCTCAATTTCAACTCTTCACTCAATTGGATCAACACCGCTTTGGTTCAATCTCAATTCAGTTCAATTTTCTCAATTCATATTCCCTATAACAATTTCATATCCATCGGTCAAATCATCCAGTGAAAATCTCAATTAGAACTCCAATTGTCTCAATTCAGTGCTTAGATCACACTATAACCCATAATTAACCTTAATATCAAGAATCATGCCATTTCAATTAAATTCCAACTCTCAATATTTTCTCAATGGTAGACCTCTTTCCTAGTTCACGATTGAAACAGGAATCACCTCAATCGGAGGTCTACACCATGAGTTATTGTCCAATCAACTAAATCATTCCAATTAGAAATTGTCCCATACGTCGCGACCTACGCCCCTTCGTCGCGACGTGAAAAGCTTACTCGTCGCGACGTGGAAGCCGCTCGTCGCGTCGCACAAAGCCACGCTTGTCGCGACGTGGAAACCACTCGTCGCGACGTACCAATCCCTACTCGCCGCGACGTCCACCCGGGCTCGTCGCGACTAATAAACTTAGTTAATTCCAATTACTCGTCGCGACAATGCAATCGGCGCTTCTGCACTCGTCGCGACGTGCGACGGTTCGATCGTCTTCTCCGATCGATTTCCGCCATTAATACCCTTAAACCATCACTAAACACTCCCATCTACCCATATCAACCATAATAGATGCCATAAATGCTCAATCAACCAGTAATAACAACATTAAACCATAGAGACTTACCGATCAAGAATCGAATCCAGAAACCCTAAAATCTTCCGATCTCAACGATCAATCCCTAAAAACCTCTCAACCTTCATCAATCACTATAAATCGCTTAGTTTGACACAATGGGAGGAAACCACAAGAAGAAACGAGGATTCTCACCAATAAAGAAGGATCAAGATCACCGTGGAGAAGAAGAGAGGAAAACGATTTTGCCTTCTATCATTCTCCACCATCCACTTAGCTATATATATATATATATAGATCGTAGTCTCCAAATCACCCCAATTTTAGTCTCTAAATTTCAACTACCAACATCATAATTTCCTATCAAGAAAATTCTGATTTTTCATTACCATCGACAATTCTCTCAAGAATATACTAATAATTAGTCATCACCCAAATATTTCCTATCCGTATTTTCTCCCGAATTTCGAAAATCTCCTATAAGCCACTATAAATTACCAAATACTCAGAACTATTCTAAATCACCACTTGAACACATTAACTCCTAATTCCTCATTTAATCATGATTCAGTCAGTCCACAATTCGATCAGTTCACAAACCAGTCAATCCAGTCAGTTCCAATTCACAATTAAATACGAAAAATCATGAATGCATGTACCAATGAATATATGCATATGCAAGAAACCAGTTCCTCTATGATTAGAGGCCAGTAACATGCTCAGTCAATGTATGCAGTGAAATCCTATCAGTCTGTCCCAATATTACCATAATACCCTTAATGACAGTAACGGGATGTTACAATTCACCCCTCCTTATAAAAATTTCGTCCTCGAAATTTCATATACAGTCGATGAGGAGGACAGGAGAATTTATCCGTTCCTTTCGATTCCGATTCTCGCTCATATCTTTATAATTATTTGCCAATCCTTACACTCAAGCACTGTAAACACATTTACCAATTCTTAACACTGTATCTTAATCCAATCCGTAAATCACTTTGTAAATCAGGATCATCTTTTCGATTTTAAACCACTTACCAATCCATTTTCATGATAGTCACATAGAGGCCATTTAATGACGAATTTAGTTTCCTTAACGATTCGACTCATAGTCATGACTGGGATCACTCAACCCCTATTACAGATTCACGTCACTGTCATCATTTACTCAATTCAATTATAGTCTTTGACTATGTTCAGACAATCACAACGGACTCCAAGGATATCAGTCTCACGATTGCCTCAACAGTCACATTCATTAATCATTCCCACAATTTACTATTCAATTTTTCACTCTAGACCTTTGATTTCTCTTTCAGTACACTCTTGTTGAAACACAACACTTCATCGATTCCTTAAAATTCTCTAATACCTCTTTGGCGGGTAAAACACACACTTTACAATACAAATCATAAATATCATTTTCTCATAAGTTGACTCCATTTGAATTTCCCAATACGGTTTGCGTTTTACAATCACCGATTATTTTGCCAATACCTTTTATACACAATTTATTTGAAATTACGATAACTCATATTACTTTCTTTTACCAGCTTAACAATTATCCATCAACAGTAACACTCTTATACGCTATTGAATTTCTGCTCAATCCATTTAATCTCTTTTGCGAATCATTCAAATTCCCAAAGTATCTCGATCATCATTGATTTGCATATCCATGGATATATCCATAACCTTTTTATACAGTTAATGCCCCCACCTTTTTTTTTTAGGCGCCACAATTTCAGAAAATCGATCACAGTACAGTATACAACGTTATCCTTGTCCCTAGATACATTTAATCACATTGCACTATAGTAACTAATTACCTCATAACCTTTACTGGGACATTTCACTATATATTGCCGCATCACCAATTTAAAACAATATAATTAACACTTAAGCTAAACAGTTCTCCAAATGTCTCTTCCACAATCATCAGTCATACTTTTCACACATTTCCTCAAACATTTTGTCATTTCGGATAGATCCAAAGACTCGCTTAATTCTCAATAATTCAATACATATATTCCAACACATGTTCCTTTACACTAACTTTTCCACATAAGTCGCTATAAATCACTCCACAGGTTGAATAAACATTCATCACTTTCCTAACAGCTTTACTCAATTATTTGCGAATCAATATTCTCCTCAATGAGCAAAATCATATTACACATTCAGATCCCTTACATTAGCATAATACATATTTTCTCAATAACAGATTTTATCTCTGACACTTGAGTCTCAACTCAGATTAGAATCCCTCATTTCAAATTTAACTCTCTATTGTCCTTTCATTAATCACCATTTACTTTCATTCATCGATTTTACTCATGAAATTCTTCAACATCACAGTTGTCACATGTCTTATCGGTCATTCTCAATACCTAGAAACTCAATTCCAACTATGCACAATATCCCATATAGATCAATCACACATCCATATAATCAGAGCAATGAAACCGGAACATCTGTTTCATTTCTCCATATCATTATCTTACCTTTCAATCTTTTCGTTATTACATCATACCCTTGAATTTTCACACTCAAAAATCAACATCATAGATTTACCATCATTCTAAATTTCTCACTAACGTAATCGATCTTCACCATAAATCATTATTTATAACACTTATCACAAGAATCAATCCCAATTGTAACATTTCATTTCATTCCCTTTACACACCGGAACTCGGTCATTTCTATCATATTTCTATTTCCTCTATCAATCTACAAGTCTATATTCATATCACATATTTCAAGTACCACTCTCTTTTGCATATCATCGTATATCCATCAATATCGATACACTAAATGATGTTCATTTGTCGATCGCACCATATACTTTTCTTATCCTTCGATGATCGCCACTTCCTTTTATCACACTCTACCGCCTTATCATTTCCTCACTATCTCGACCGCTTATCGATGATACACGCCATGCATCGACTCATACGCTAGACCGGGATCGATTGTCACCGTCTCGTGACGACTTTATGACTTTAATGCATGTAACTCAAGACAAATTTCAGCAACGCCCATGTACAATCGTATTTCGGGCTCGATACCACAAATGTAGCATCCCAACCCGCAGACCCGAACCCGATATCGTGGGTGATATCCGAGTCCACGCCACACAAGAATGGTAGGCTACAAAGATCAATTCAAATCATAACTCAATACACAATTTATAAAACACTTTGGAATCAATCGAAATGCACAATTCAATAAACAAATGGGTCCCTTTAAAACGAATACATTCACTCAAAACACAATTTCAAGAATCACATATCGCTTATACAATTATCACTCTGGGGCCCTATATAATAACATTCAATTTAGTAAAAACGCAGAATTATTCATTTACACATAACTCGGAAGACACTTATGCACGCTTAATCGATCCCGACCCTAGTCTCCGACTCCAATGCAAAGCACATACTCCCTGCTCGTTCGACGGGTACTCTTCGATCCACGAAAATAGTTGCAATGTTGGGTGAGTTTGCGAACTCAATGAGAAACCATCATCGATGGTTCACTCAAATCATGCATTACGCGTATCGCGTAGCAGCAAGATCTGATAGTAGTGAATTAACAAAGATCGATAATATTATACGGATGATATAACAGTTCTGATAAATAAGCGATTCTGATATTATATATAATTCACAAGGATAACCAATTACAAGACTATATCGTAGATTACAAGATGGCCTCACAATTCACGATAGTCTATTAACGATCTATGGTAATCATACATAGCAATTTACAAAGATGTCACATCACGGTTCGCGATATATGCAGCGATTTCTGATAAATCATGTCAACAAGCAATCGGTCATTGCCACAATTCACCATTCATTCACAATAATTTGCGAGTCATTTCGGACATTCAATATAGTATGCAATGCATATCGACTCTTTCCCGCTTATTCATGTTGTGCCCAAGTGCTCGGTCAAGGATCGATTAGGACGCGTCGTGATTTCTCCCCTCCAGGCTAGGCGACGAAGGATCTTAGGATAAATCCCCTGACTCGAGGCGGTCGATCAAGACAAAGAATAATCGATCGGGACGCGTGTGATTTCTCCCTGGTGGGCCCGGTCAAGACAAAGAATGTAGCTCTTGGCTCTTTCCAGTGATATTAGCAACTTGGGTCACGTCCTTTATCTGATCATGCATTGATGCGTGCAATGCAGTGTTCAAGAATTCAAGAATTCAATGATTCAAGAATATGCGAGATATGGCTATAAAGCCCAAAGTAGCGATTACTCAAAGGTCACTCAAGAATCCGATACAATACAAGAACGATAGAATTTAATTGCACATTTTTCAGTATTCATGTAGTCATACAGTGCAATTCAATCGCACTTGTTCACATTGTTCAATCCCATACAGTAGAAGCATGCAATTCAGTCATATTCACTTCAGTAACAATACAACTCACTTTTATACATTTCAGTGGTTATACAGTGCAATTCAATCGCATATAATTCAGTAGTCATGTAATTCACAGTGAACATTTAGACAATCAAGAATTTGAGAAACCATCTGGGTTACTCACCTGTAACTTCCGAGCTATTGCCTGGAAGTCCCAGCAATGTCCGTGGAACGACGATCCAACGGTGCCTCTATAACAATTAAACACAGTCCCATTACTAAAAGCTCAATTAAACAGTACAATAATGCATATGTCTCTACAGAATTATGTACCATGCATGTTCACAATTTCCGGTGCTAATACCCAAATTCGATATCCTATGCTCAATTTCAACTCTTCACTCAATTGGATCAACACTGCTTTGGTTCAATCCTCAATTCAGTTCAATTTTCTCAATTCATATTCCCTATAACAATTTCATATCCATCGGTCAAATCATCCAGTGAAAATCTCAATTAGAACTCCAATTGTCTCAATTCAGTGCTTAGATCACACTATAACCCATAATTAACCTTAATCTCAAGAATCAGTACCATTTCAATTAAATTCCAACTCTCAATATTTTCTCAATGGTAGACCTCTTTCCCTAGTTCATAGTGAAACAGGAATCACCTCAATCGGAGGTCTACACCATGAGTTATTGTCCAATCAGCTAAATCATTCCAATTAGAAATTGTCCCATACGTCGCGACGTGAAAAGCTTACTCGTCGCGTCGCACAAAGCCACGCTTGTCGCGACGTGGAAACCACTCGTCGCGACGTACCAATCCCTACTCGTCGCGACGTCCACCCGGGCTCGTCGCGACTAATAAACTTAGTTAATTCCAATTACTCGTCGCGACGATGCAATCGGCTTACGACTGTCGTCGCGGCGTCGACGGTTCGATCGCCTTCTCCGATCGATTTCGCCATTAATACCCTTAAACCATCACTAAACACTCCCATCGCCCATATCAACCATAATAGATGCCATAAATGCTCAATCAACCAAGAATAACAACATTAAACCATAGAGACTTACCGATCGAAGAATCGAATCCGTAAACCCTAAAATCTTCCGATCTCAACGATCAATCCCTAAAAAACCTCTCAACCTTCATCAATCACTATAAATCAGTTAGTTTGACACAATGGGAGGGAAACCACAAGAAGAAACGACGATTCTCACCAATAAAGAAAGATCGAAGATCACCGTGGAGAAGAAGAGAGGGAAAACGATTTTGCCTTCGGTCATTCTCCACCATCCACTTAGCTATATATATATATATATAGATACGTAGTCTCCAAATCATTCCCAATTTTCAGTCTCTAAATTTCAACGGCTCAACATCATAATTTCCTATCAGTAAAATTCTGATTTTTCCATTACCATTGGACAATTCTCTCAAGAATATACTATCAATCAATACCACCCAAATATTTCCTATCCGTATTTTCTCCCAATTTCCAAAATCTCCTATAAGCCACTATAAATTACCAAATACTCGTAAACTATTCTAAATCACCACTTGAACACATTAACTCCTAATTCCTCATTTAATCACGATTGATCACCCACAATTCGATCGGTTCACAAACCACTAATTCATCGGTTCAATTCACAATTAAATAAGAAAAATCATGAATGCATGTACCAATGAATATATGCATATGCAGAAACCAGTTCCTCTATGATTAGAGGCCGAATATGCTCAACAATGTATGCGGTGAAATCCTATCACCGTCCCAATATTACCATAATACCCTTAATAATGACAGAATCGGATGTTACAATTCACCCTCCTTATAAAAATTTCGTCCTCGAAAGTTCATATACTGATCGATGAGGAGGACGGAGAATTTATCCGTTCCTTCGATTCCGATTCTCGCCATATCTTTATAATTATTTGCCAATCCTTACTCTCGATATCGAAACACATTTACCAATTCTTAACATCAGTATCTTAATCCAATCCAGAAATCACTTTGTAAATCGGATCATCTTTTCGATTTTAAACCACTTACCAATCCATTTTCATAGCGATCACATAGAGGCCATTTAATGACTTAATTTAGTTTCCTTAACGATTCGACTCATAGTCATGATCGGATCACTCAACCCCTATTACAGATTCACGTCCATTGTCATCATTTACTCAATTCAATTATAGTTTTTGACTATGTTCGCATAATCACAACGGACTCGAAGGATATCGATCTCACGATTGCCTCAACAACATTCATTAATCATTCCCACAATTTACTATTCAATTTTTCACTCTAGACCTTTGATTTCTCTTTCAAGACACTCTTGTTGAAACACAACACTTCATCGATTCCTTAAAATTCTCTAACGGTCTACGTATGTAAAACACACACTTTACAATACAAATATAAATATCATTTTCTCATCGGTTGACTCCCATTTGAATTTCCCAATGCGGTTTGCGCTTTTCAATCACCGATTATTTTGCGAGTACCTTTTTATACACAATTTATTTGAAATTTCGATAACTCATATTACTTTCTTTTTACCAGTTTAACAATTATCCATCAACAAGAATACTCTTATACGCTATTGAATTTCGCTCAATCCATTTAATCTCTTAATCATTCAAATTCCCAAAGTATCTCGATCATCATTGATTTGCATATCCATGGATATATCCATAACCTTTCTATACGCTTAATGCCCCCACCTTTTTTTTTTAGGCGCCACAATTTGTAAAATCGATCACAATGACAAGATACAACGTTATCCTTGTCCCTAGATACGCTTAATCACATTGCACTATAGTAACTAATTACCTCATAACCTTTATCGACATTTCACTATATATTGCCACATCACCAATTTAAAACAATATAATTAACACTTAAGTCGAATCAGCTCTCCAAATGTCTCTTCCACAATCATCACCATACTTTTCACACATTTCCTCAAACATTTTGTCATTTACGATAGATCCAAGACTCGCTTAATTCTCAATAATTCCAAATACATATATTCCAACACATGTTCCTTTACACTAACTTTTCCACATAAGCCGCTATAAATCACTCCCTGGGTTGAATAAACATTCATCACTTTCCGAACAGTTTTACTCAATTATTTGCGAATCAATATTCTCCTCGATGAGTAAAATCATATTACACATTCGCATCCCTTACATTAGCATAATACATATTTTCTCAATAATAGATTTTATCTCGACACTTGAGTCTTAACTCGATTAGAATCCTCATTTCAAATTTAACTCTATCGTCCTTTCATTAATCACCATTTACTTTCATTCATCGATTTTACTCATGAAATTCTTCAACATCACAGCTTGTCACATGTCTTATCGGTCATTCTCAATACCTAGAAACTCAATTCCAACTATGCACAATATCCCATATAGATCAATCACACATCCATATAATCGAGCAATGAAACCTAACATCTGCTTCATTTCTCCATATCATTATCTTACCTTTCAATCTTTTCGTTATTACATCATACCCTTGAATTTTCACACTCAAAATCAACATCATAGATTTACCATCATTCTAAATTTCTCACTAACGTAATCGATCTTCACCATAAATCATTATTTATAACACTTATCACGAGAATCAATCCCAATTGTAACATTTCATTTCATTCCCTTTACACACTTTGGAACTCGGTCATTTCTATCATATTTCTATTTCCTCTATCAATCTACAAGTCTATATTTATATCACATATTTCAAGCACCACTCTCTTTTTGCATATCATCGTATATCCATCAATATCGATACACTAAATGTTCATTTGTCAGATCAGACCATATACTTTTTTTATCCTTCGATGATCGCCACTTCCTTTTATCACACTCTACCGTCTTATCATTTCCTCTCTATCTCTGACCGCTTATCGACTGATACACGCTCATGCATGCGACTCATACGCTAGACCGGGGATCAGTTGTCACTGTCTGCCGTGACGACTTTATGACTTTAATGCATGTAACTTAGTACAAATTTTAGAACGCCCATGTACAATCGTACTTCTGGGCTCTGATACCACAAATGTAGCATCCCAACCCCGCAGGACCCGAACCCGATATCGTGGGTGATATCCGAGTCCACGCCACACAAGAATGGTAGGCTACAGCAGTCAATTGCAGTACATAACTCAATACACAATTTATAAAACACTTTAGAATCAATCAAATGCACAATTCAATAAGCAAATGGGTCCCTTTAAAACGAATACATTCACTCAAAACATAATTTCAAGAATCACATATCGCTTATACAGCTATCACTCACGGGACCTATATAATAACAGCTCAATTTAGTAGAAAACGCTAATTATTCATTTACACACACACTCGGAAAGACACTTATGCGACGCTTGGCCGATCCCACCCTAGTCTCCGACTCCAATGCGTGAGACATACTCCGCTCATCCGACGGGTACTTTTCGATCCACGAAAAATAGTTGCAATGTTGGGTGAGTTTGCGAACTCAATGAGAAACCATCATCGATGGTTCACTCAAATCATGCATTACGTGTCGCAGGCGTATAGCACAATCAAGAGTAGTCAATTAACAAAGATCGTATAATATTATATAAAGATGATATAACGATTTCTGATGATAAATTCTGATATATATATAATTCACAAGGATAACCAATTACACGATTATACCGTAGATTACGGTATGGCCTCACGATTCATAGTAGTCTATTAACGCCTATGGTAATCATACATAGCAATTTACTGATGTCACATCACGGTTCGCGATATTATATGCGCAGCTCTGATGAAATCATGTCAACACGCATGATCGGTCATTGCCACAATTCATCATTCATTCACAATAATTTGCGTAGTCATTTCGGACATTCAATATAGTATGCAATGCATATCGACTCTTTCCCGCTTATTCATGTTGTGCCCAAGTGCTCGATCGGTGATCGATGGGATCGTCGAGATTTCTCCCCTCGGGCTAGGCGTCGAAGACAATCTTAGGGATAAATCCCCTGGACTCGAGGCGGTCGACAAGAATAAAGGATCGATGGACGTGTGTGATTTTCTCCCCGGGCCCGGGCACAGACGATCGATAAAGGATCGATGGGGCGCGTCGTGATTTCTCCTCGGTGGGCGGTCGAGACAATAATAGAGCTCTTGACTCTTTCGAGTGATATTAGCAACTTGGGTCACGTCCTTTATCTGATCATGCATTGATGCGTGCAATGCAGTGTTCAGTAATTCAATTATTCAGTGATTCAGTAATATGCAGTATATGGCTATAAAGCCCAAAGTAGCGATACTCGGGTCACTCAAGAATCCGATACAATACAAGAACGATAGAATTCAATTGCACATTTTTCAAGATTCATGTAGTCATACGATGATAGTTCACATTGTTCAATCCCATACAAGTAGGAGCATGCAATTCACCATATTCACTTCAGTAACAATACAACTCACTTTTATACATTTCAGTGGTTATACAGTGCAATTCAATCGCATATAATTCAGTAGTCATGTAATTCACAAAGAACATTTAGACAATCAAGAATTTGAGAAACCATCTGGGTTACTCACCAGAATCTCCGAGCTATTGCACGAAGTCCCAAAGAATGTCCGTGGAACGACGATCCAACGCGCCTCTATAACAATTAAACACAGTCCCATTACTAAAAGCTCAATTAAACAGTACAATAATGCATATGTCTCTACAGAATTATGTACCATGCATGTTCACAATTTTCGGTGCTAATACCCAAATTCGATATCCTATGCTCAATTTCAACTCTTTACTCAATTGGATCAACACTTCTTTGGTTCAATCCTCAATTCAGTTCAATTTTCTCAATTCATATTCCCTATAACAATTTCATATCCATCGGTCAAATCATCCAGTGAAAATCTCAATTAGAACTCCAATTGTCTCAATTCAGTGCTTAGATCACACTATAACCCATAATTAACCTTAATCTCAAGAATCAGTACCATTTCAATTAAATTCCAACTCTCAATATTTTCTCAATGGTAGACCTCTTTCCCTAGTTCATAGTGAAACAGGAATCACCTCAATCGGAGGTCTACACCATGAGTTATTGTCCAATCAACTAAATCATTCCAATCAGAAATTGTCCCATACGTCGCGACCTACGCCCCTTCGTTGCGACGTGAAAAGCTTACTCGTCGCGACGTGGAAGCCGCTCGTCGCGTCGCACAAAGCCACGCTCGTCGCGACGTGGAAACCACTCGTCGCGACGTGGAAACCACTCGTCGCGACGTACCAATCCCTACTCGCCGCGACGTCCACCCGGGCTCGTCGCGACTAATAAACTTAGTTAATTCCAATTACTCGTCATGACGATGCAATCGCAACCTGCGCTTGTCATGCGGCGTGCGACGGTTCGATCGTCTTCTCCGATCGATTTCCGCCATTAATACCCTTAAACCATCACTAAACACTCCCATCTACCCATATCAACCATAATAGATGCCATAAATGCTCAATCAACCAGTAATAACAACATTAAACCATAGAGACTTACCGATCGAAGAATCGAATCCGTAAACCCTAAAATCTTCCGATCTCAACGATCAATCCCTCAAAAACCTCTCAACCTTCATCAATCACTATAAATCAGTTAGTTTGACACAATGGGAGGGAAACCACAAGAAGAAACGATGATTCTCACCAATAAAGAAGGATCGAAGATCACCGTGGAGAAGAAGAGAGGGAAAACGATTTTGCCTTCAGTCATTCTCCACCATCCACTTAGCTATATATATATATATATAGATACGTAGTCTCCAAATCATTCCCAATTTTCAGTCTCTAAATTTCAACGGCTCAACATCATAATTTCCTATCAGTAAAATTCTGATTTTTCCATTACCATTGGACAATTCTCTCAGTAATATACTATCGATCGATTGATCACCCAAATATTTCCGGTCCGGGTATTTTCTCTCGAATTTCCCGAAAATCTCCTATAAGCCACTATAAATTACCAATCACTCGTAAACTATTCTAAATCAGTCATTTGAACACATTAACTCCTAATTCCTCATTTAATCACGATTCAGTCAGTCCACAATTCGATCAGTTCACAAACCACTCAATTCAGTCAGTTCCAATTCATAATTAAATACCGGAAAATCATGAATGCATGTACCAATGAATATATGCATATGCAGTAAACCAGTTCCTCTATGATTAGAGGCCAGTAACATGCTCAGTAAATGTATACAGTGAAATCCTATCAGTCTGTCCCAATATTACCATAATACCCTTAATGACAGTAACGGGATGTTACAGGGCACTTGTGGGATAATACTAAAAATGAAAAAGATCACCATCGTTGAAGATTTCTTGCCTTTTATTATTATAAGCTTTGCCATAATTATTCTCGAACTCAAATGGTTGTTCTTGATGCATTATACTGAATTTGGTTAGTACATATTAACAATGGGAATCTTAGAGAATAACAAAATTGTGGCACTTCAAGGGGACCCAAGCCTGAGCAAGCTACTGGTTTCCCTTAAAACCATGTGAAAACAATCAATAAGAGGGATAAAGGGTGTTATTGGAGCTTGGGTGTATGACCCTTTAGGAAGAGGAACTTGCGAGGTCTTCAACTGACTCAACGAATTAACACCACAGTGGGATAAAAGTCATAAGATTAATCTGAAGCTTGAAATTGTCCTAATTAATGTACGACCCTAACATTATCCATATGGCCAAAAGGATGAGCTCGACAATTTGGTTAAGGAAATATTAGTGGCATGAATTATTTGGCTAAGTGTGAGCCTATTTTTGAGTATGTTGTTGCTAGTTAAGAATAATAATGGAAGTTAGAGTTTTTTAATTAAATACCGATAATTAAATAAAGCAATGGTACCCAACCATTTTCCTACTCTAATGATTGATGAGTTCTTTGGTGAATTGAAAGAAACTTTTCTATTATCAAAATTAGAAATAAATTTGAGGTATCACTAGATAAAGGTGAATTTTGAAGATGTGTCTAACATAACTTTTTGTACCTGAGAAGGCCACTATTAGTGATACCTTTTAGCCTCACAAATGCCCCTGTCACTTGTCAATCGGTGATGAATTTTTTGTTTAAACCGATGTTAAGGAAAGGAGTGTTAGTGTTCTTCAATGATATATTGGTTTATAATGCTTCTTTGATTGACATGTACAACATTAAGAGAGATACTTTCTCATCAAAAGACTCATCGATCATTTACTAACCTTAAAAGTGTTATTTTTTTTTATATTTGAATCAAGTACTTAGGGCATATTATAACAAAGAAGGGAGTTTTTCCTAACTCCAAAAAGGTGAGGGTGATGGTGATGTAATAATGGCCCATCCATAAGAATTTATGGAATTGAGAGGCTTCCTTTACTTGACAATTTAATTACTACTCGAGATTCGTTAAAGACTATAGCAAAATTGCAGATCTATTAACTAATTTATTGAAGAAAGATACCTTCTTTTAGAATAATGAAGCTACAATTGATTTTTTAGAGAAATATACTTTCCTTTGAAATAATGAAGCTATAATTGATTTAGTGAAGAAAGATACCTTCCTTTGAAATAATGAAGCTATAGAGGCTATTCAAAATCTTAAAAGGCTATGATAAAAATGCCAAACGTAGCTTTCCCAAATTTTGAGGAGTCATTTATGATTGAGATGAATGCTTCAAGCATGGGAGTGGAGCTAATTAAATGTAATAAAATTTACCTATGACATTTTATAGTCAAGTACTAAAGGAGAGAGCTTGATTGAAGTCATTTTAAGAGAGAGAATTGATGTTGATAGTGTTTGCTACTAAAAAAATGATGCCATTATCTTATAGGCTAAAAATTCGTGGTGTAGATTGTGGAAATGAGTCTCAAATACCTTTTTGGGCAATTATCGGTATCTGAAGAATATTAAAAGTGGTTGACCAAATTATTTTGTTTTAACTTTAAAATTGAGCATAAATTAGGGGAGAAAACAAGGAAATTGTTATGCTATCCAGAGTATCAAAATTGCTAAACATTAGAGTTGCCTAATATTTACATACGATTGAGTTAATGTACAAGTGAACCAAGATCAAGAATAGAAGGCCATTAAAGAGTTCTTGAGAATCGATTTAGACGGTAAACTCAATTGGTTCTTAATACAAGGACAATTAAGATAAAAAATTACCTCATAATTTTGAAATCATTTCCTTTGGCTGAGTTTCGTAAGATAAGTTTGGTTAGTAGGTACTTTAGATTCTTAAAGGCTTAATTTGAAAACTATTTGGAGGCAGGTGATATGACTGAAGTTAAAAATGTGGCGGTTGATGTATTGTTGTGGTGCCTTTTTGATCACGTAAGAGGTTCGAAGAGACTTTTTAATAATTCCATTATCTACTATTGCTTTAGAGTCTACTTTTAGATAGTCCTCGTCATACTCAACTTCATCCTAATACTATAAAAGCCCTTTTGTACACCAAAAGTTGGTTAGATGATGAATATATTAAAGGTAAATTCTTTTTTAAGGATTTATTAGTTTTGTTTACCTTAATAATTTTAACAATTATATATTATTTTATCTTATAGTATCTTTTTGTCATTTGATGAATCACTAAGAACAAGCTAAAACTGATTTCCATAAAAACTATCTATGAATCTTTGTAGGAAATCTATTAAAACCTCTAGAAATAAAAACTATCTATGAATCTTTGGAGGAAATCTACTTAAACCTCTAGAAATTGCTAAACGTTTAAAGCAATGGTGGCAAGGGATATCGAACTTAAAAAGGTAAAGGGAAGGGATAAATACAGGGAAAGAAGAAGGAGAAGAAAAAGGATGAAAATTTTTAACGAAAGCTCATAAAGGGATTGAAAATGAAACTTATTACAAAATTTGCCAACTTGAAACTTGCTAAAATAGAAACGGTCAAAATGGTTAAAAAAGACAAGGAAGATAATCAAGCCATTTTCTTTTTCTTTTATAAATGGAACTTACTACGACATTAAAGATTTATGATTTTTATGTGAAACAATCCTATTGTCTTATTATTTTTCTTTTTATATATATTCTTTTATTATTAAATTTAAATAAATTATAAACTTACTATCCTAAAACACTTAGTCCAGCTAAATTACATATTCTTCTTTACATTTTAAAATTAGGGCAAATTATAAAAAATTCAAACTTTATTCAATTTTATAATACAATCCAAAATTTTAAAAGTGATAATAAAATACTTCAATTTTTAATTTATTTCAAAATAATTAGTCATTAATTCTTCATTAATAGTGTTAATATAGCAAGCCACGTTAGCAAACTCAGTCGGGCGTGTCCTTTTTTATTGTCACAACATATTAAATATTAAAAATTTACAAAATCAAACCTTAAAATTTGATTTGTGCTAGGCAAGTGTAGAGCATACTAATCTCTGCAATCTTCTCACTCAAGGAAAGGGATTAAAAAAAGAGACACTATTTTTGTGAAGAAAACTTCTTCATTTTTTCATATATCACTCAAATGAAAAATTCCTTACAAAACCTATATCTTACAAACTAAGACGAGGCTTACTTAAATAAGCAAAGCGAAGGACAGAATCGTAAACTATCCTAGAGACACAATAATTCAACTTTAGAAAAAGTAGACCTAACCTTATCCTAAAGGAATCTACTTTACAACTTTCACCGAAAGTAAACAACTTTAACAAAAGCAAACAGTGTTAAAGGTACAACTTTACATAAAGGTGAAAAAGAAGGATGATAGGATGGAATCTTCATGATGTTGAAGTGACTTGTGGAACCCATCTATCATCATGGTTGTTGTCTCTTTACCTACTTTACAGATGTAAAGTAAGGTCTTCTGTCTTCTTCTCACAATAATGGATCCAAAGCATCCAAGGCTAATGATTTCTCTTTGGCGAATGCCAACTTTGTAGATTGGATGGAGAATCTGGATCACTAGAGTTGTCATCATCAGAAAGATAAGGACGCTTTCCTTTCTTTTGACGTAACTCTGCCATGTGTAATTGATGCAGGAATTGGTCTAACTTATCTTCGTCAATGCTTTCAGTATATTCGTAAGGATCCTGAGCATCTTGGAAGACAGTATTATCAGGAGGCTGTGAAGGTCCTGCTTCTTGTGAGATAACCTTTTCTTCATCATTTCCTGAATCAGAATATTCAGGACTATTGGAACCAGGAATGTTAAATTCTGGTGCTTTTGGTTCACCAGGAATAAATTCTCCAACGAATGGTCCAATAGATGTAGTTAATGCTGGAGTAGTAGAGAAATGATTAATCTCTTTAAGTTGATGCCTTAAAGAAGTAAGCACATTCTCTTTATGTCTTGGCCAGTATAAAGCTGTATGCCAAAACTGGACATGTTGTTCAGTGTATAGAACTCCAGTAGAAGTTTCTCTGTAAGGACGATGCACAACAAAGAAACACTGAGTGTTGTGTCGTCTAGCTGAAGCAGACCATAAATGGTGTTGTTCAATGATGATACTGAACTGTTTCTTCCATTGGCTGAGAGGTTGGAACCATTCTAGAAAGGTCCAAATTAATGAACTGCCATTATCAGGATTACAGAGATGCTGATATAGATGAAGTGGTGAGACAGTAAAAGCACATGCATATAAGGCAGATAATGCCCAAAGATACCATAATGTGTTTTCAGGAAGATGGTCTTGAATAGACGTCACATTTAGGTATGGTGCTTTGATGTTGAACATATAAGGATTTCCTGAAGAATTATGTTCAAGCAGAAAGAGATGCAGGTAATAGAATAAACTACTACGTGCAGTAGAGGCAACTTCAGAAACACTACGAGGAGGCCTAACAAAAGGTGGAAAAGCTTTCTTTGTGAGAGCAAAAATGTTGCTATCCATTCTACCAATGTATGAAGGCTCAAAAGAAATGCAAATCTTTTTGTGATTTTTCTGAAGTGAAGAAGGAAATTTATAGACAGGAAAAGTATCTGGTGGCCAAGGTGGATGTTGTCGAAGCTGTGTGGCCAATGTTGCAGTTTTCTCAGTGGGATGTTTGACAACTGTCAATGTCTGAATACTGGATAACCTGATAGGCGAAAGATGTTGACAGATAGTCTTTAGATAGTGAACAGCACTTGTTTGTTCTGTATCCCAGAGAGGTGGCTGCCACATGTGGGATATAATCTCGAATGTAATTAACAATTCCAAGAAATTGTTGTATCTGTTTTACCGTGACATTTTGATCTAGAAATTGCAATAACTCTTTTGCAATATGTGGGCCTGGCTGGTAGAATCCATCTTTGAATTGCATCCCAAGGAATTCGATTTCCTTTGTACCAATTACACTATTTGATGCTAAGAGCATAATACCATACTGCTGTGTAAGGTCCAAAAATCTTTGAAGTAAGGCCTGATGTTCCTCATGGGTCTTTGAGAATAGTAATATGTCATCAATGTAGATTAATGCACTGTTGAGGATAGGCTCATAGATTTTCGTAATGGACTTCTGAAACAGTGATGGTGCAACCTTTAATCCAAAAGGCATCACACCATTGGTACTGCGTTAGGGAATGCGAATGTAGTTTTGTATCGTTAAATGGGCTGAATATCCAATTGCCAAAATCTCGCCAGTCAAACTTTGAAAATATGCAAGCTTCCTTAAGGAATAGTACCGAGTCTTCGATCTTAGGCAATGGAAACTTATCATCTTGCAGAACGCATTCAGAGGCTTGTAGTCTATCACTAGACGCTTCTATCCACGCTTCGCTCAACGCTTGTTGACATAGAACGCTGACAAGCCCAATCCGACTTTGTGGGCTCTATTAAGCCTTGCTTGCAATAGTATAGCACACTCATCTTGTCGAAGCTTTAGATCATCGTGGTTCATCCTCGATGTGTGGCTTTAGTAGGATTGATATCCTCGTTTTCTTGAATGGCGGATTTATAAAGAAGTCTCGAGTTCTTCCATAGAGGATTATCATGAGTAAACTGTGCGTGAGACTCGGGCGGTAGCTCAACAGCTTATCTCGTAGTCCAAAGTAACATGTAGGAACTCGTGTCGCTTCAAACACGCTTTTTATGTCGATTAAGGACTCGTAAGGTTTCGATACCGAGGCCCGTGGGTAATATCAGAGATGTTTGGCTTTGCGAGAAACATCCATCCCAATTAAGACATCCGGGCTGGTAGATTGCTTCCAAGAACTTTAGTCCAAATCGACCTCGAGGAAAGAAGCGGATGCCAATTACGCTTCAGATGTAACCCAATTTTAAAAGTGTTCCCATCACCGCAGTGAATTATTCATCATGTGATTGCCATGCTTCGCCGGTAGGATGTCATTAATGATCGTATTTACTAGAACCTGTATCCATGAATCCAATAGCCTTAATGGGCCGGTCATATTTATCCTGTTGGAAGATTTGGATCTGGACATATGGTCGTTTCACATCTGGTATACGATCTAACTTCAAACAATTTTGCTGCATCATCATGAGAGAATCTTTATCTGATGAAGGAGATGAATCCTGAGATTCTTCTTCTGATGTAGACACAGTAACAGCAAATTGTGTTTCACTGTCCTCACTCGATTGTTCTTCGAGTACCTCCTCAATATTGTTCTGAGGATGAATAGGCAACAGTTTTTCAATTTTCTCCAAGAACTTGGCATCTTTCTTGGTTGCCTTAGGACATTTGTTAGCTAAATGCTCCTTGCTTCCACAAACAAAACATCTAAGTCTCCCTTTCTAGCGATGGGACGACTTCTTGAAGAACCTCATACGTCTGTACTTGTTCATCTGGTTCTTCCTTTTAGAGTTTTGCTTCCAAGGCTGATTGCCTTCCTTTCTGTGGAACTTCTTCCTATGTCTCCTTTCATAGTAGACTTGAGATTGATGAGCTTTCCTGCTGCTATGACATTTACAAGTCTTTTCATCTTTGCACTTGATTTGAAGATAAGGCTTTTTGCACGCTTGTTTCAGAACTGGACCTCCTTTGAGGATATTCTTGAACAAAGTATGCTGATCACATAATTTGTCAAGAGAAGCTATAGCAGTCGATAGATCTCACCAAGAGATATAGTAGCCATGTCACGCCAGTAGATGCTATGGTCCTTTAGCTCGGTTGTATTTCATCCGAAGGATGAGATAAATGTATAACGCAAGTTAATATCATTCCATCCATTCAGAAGATAATACCTTTCCGTCATTCTTCTATAATGCTTCTGTAGATCACGCTTATCAAGAGAACAACATTTCATCTTGAAATATTCCTGACGGATCTGTTTATCAATCAACTGGAAGTCACCAATAAATTCTTTGTGAATCACACCAAGTAGTGCTCCAGCTGTAGTAACTTCGATATACTGAAGACGTTGATACTCGCTAACACTTTGCCACCATTCTCGCAAAGTACCAGTAAACCTGGATGTAAATTCAGACAAAATATCCTGAAGAGGATGATTTGGTCTGGTCATTTGTAGATCAATCCATGCACCGAACTCATGCAATCTATCTCGCCATTTCTTCGGAGGTAGATCATCAAATGTAAACCAAGGTCCTGAAGTAGGCTTGGTTGTGTGCGGATGAGTCAGATGAGCCGATCACCGTTGACTTCGAGGTGCGGTTCGTCTGCGAAGGTTCAAGATCAAAGGATTCACTTCACCGATTTCGTTCAACTTCAAAGATATTGAGGCATAGTCATCAGAACATTGGATAGTTCTGAAAGATCAGCAAGGTTGGCTGACGAATCAGATGATGGTGAAACATCTGGTTCATATGATGACTCTGAAGATGGTTGTTCTTCTGATGCGATGAGTTTTTGCTCATCTGAACAACTAGATGGTGTTGCAGAGAATTCAGATTTGTTGCTTTCTGAATCAGTTCTGTCCACATTAGAACTGGAAGATTCTACAAGAGAAGAACTAGATAGTTCTGGCAGAGGCTTCAGTACCTCTGAAGTCAGAGTAGCTATATACTATGTCTGCTTAGCTTTATCCTTCCCATGAGAAGTAATGGAAGGTTGAACTGGTGCTGGTGGTGGAGTTTCTGGAGGAGTATGAATCTTTAGAGGTTTTCTCCACTGTTCTTCAGTTGGTTCGGAAGGTCGATGTGAAGTAGATGCTTCATGAACCTTTGAAGAATGATCAGACACTCTATGCTTATGCACACGATCAGATGTAGGCTTGGACTTTGATCGTCGAGGTTTTTCCTGAGTAGTCTGAGGATGAACATACTGTCTAATCAAAGGGTAATTAAATTTAAAGACCTTTGAGTAGTCAGCTTCTTCTGGATACCGTTGATACGTAGGTGTGGGATATGATGGCTGTAGAGTAGAGAACTCTGAAGACATAGAGCCATATATCTGCTGAGATTGAGAAGCATGCATGTCTGCTTCCATTTGTTGTACAGTCCTTTGTATCTCTTGTATCTTTCTAACTTTCAAGTCAAAATCTGGCCCAATTTGACAGTCATGATGTAATGCTTAAGTTCAAAGATCCAAGTGTTGGATCCGAGCTTTATAAGATCGATACATCTTTTGGATCCGCTCCATAACAAGATTGACTTGTTTATGCGTGAACAGATTCGTTGTCCGATTCCATCCAACTTGAATCTATCCTTTTCGTAACTTTGTTCTCTACACGATTCAAGTTTGCCGCTTAAAACTTCATCACTAGATTTGAGATCAGATTACCTTGTGATGTAATTCCTGACGCTCTGATATAAGGGTTAGAGATAACCCGCTGTGAATCATCAGTACTCCTTGAAAGTTGAGGAAAGTGATCCTCATCAGATAAAACCATCATGCAAGGTAGAGGAGTAGGAGATTGAACAGGAATTGTAGGCTTAACTGTTTGCAACATAGATCTGCACGATCCACCAGTAGATCTTTACGGATCTGACTTCTGATAAGTAGACGACCCGAGCATCCTCATAGTAGAAGACTTTGGTCTAGATGGTACTGTGAGTAGACCATTATGATCGTCTGGATCTGAATCTGTATCACGAGAAGGCAAGCACCGAGATTTGGGCTTGGATTTCTTCTTCCTTCTTCTGTGATATCTTGGATCATCGTCGTCTGAATCTGACTCTGGGTTGAGACAGACTTCACAATCTGGTTCGCACATTGTTGGGTCGACATCCCAAACAAAATGTCCACGATGATGACTTACATAGACGGGAGCTCCTTTAGGCTTAAAATAATGGATCGGAGGACCGTCTTTACCTTATGTATGTGAAAATACAGGTTGGATTTTAACGCTTTGAGCCCTATAAGATAGATCTGATAGATCTGATGTACTGAGCTTTGAACAGGATGCCCTGGATGATAGATCTGCTAGATCTTGAGGATCTATGGGCTGGATCATCAGGATAGATCCTGATGTAGATGGACCAGGCGTGTTGTCGCAAGGTCTGGAGTAGATGGACTCGATCGAGCCATCTGCCGCTGTCCTCGAAATCGGAGGAGTTGTTGTATGAAAAGAATGTCTATGAGGTGCGTGGAATACCTTCTGGTAGTTGGTAATCCATTATGTAGGGATAATCTTTTCAAACTCTGTCTTTGTAATCGCTTCGGATTCAAGGATAGTTGTCTCGATTATTTAGAGTATCGCAACCATGTATAATGCATCCAAGTAGAGTTGGGAAAGTCGACGCCCAACGATGATTCAAGGCGATAGATCATCGATGGTGAAGAGTAGCCATGATGGCTATCGGATCTTGATCCGCACTGTGATCCGGATCCGAACTTGTAAACGCTCGATAAAGTAGATCATCCAACCCGATGTTGAAATCAAAAGCTATGGTCAAGATATCACACTCCTTTGTCAAGAGTTGTCAAGAAGGTACCAATCAAAGCATTTTGGTACGTTGGTAGGCAAGGTCCAAGAGAGAGATCCCGGTCATTGCGGTATTCCCTTTCTTCCATGTAAGGTAAGAACAAGGCGTATAGCTCCAACATGAAGATGTGTATGGCTTTGTTCTCTCCAAAGAGAGATCAGCTCCTTTGGTATCTCCAGCTTTACGTATTGTTCTGCCGTTGTAGATCTGAGACCACACTGTTCCAATTTGAAACTTTGGATGATTTCTTTAACACGAGGCCTATTAGTAGAAAGCACACTCCTAATACTTCTCGTCCATGATCGGTTACGAGAATATATGCTGTAAGGACTAAGCAAAGGCAAAGAACACTCACAAACACAGTTTTCTACAGGCACATGAGTAATCTCAACTAAATTTTCTATTTTTTGTGATAAAACACGGTTCACACTTCTAGGTAATGATGTTAAAGACAAACTTGAAGATAAATGAATCGGATCTGAAGAATCCATCACTCTTATGCAACTCTCTTTTTTCTAATGTTCCCCTCCTTGTGGAAAAGATGCGAGGTATGTTTCCCTAGGAATTCACTCAAAGAAGTGAAGACCTGTACATGACACAAGAACGTCAAGGGTACGCAGGTATGAAAACCTGACCACAAACATCACTCAGTATGCTTTGATACCACGAGTAAGCCCTATGGTCCGTTATAGGATGACAAAGGGAATTACACGGCAGAAATATGACCTTTATCTATTAACCCTCACAAGGTTAACGCTTCTTCCTCTAAACCACTCACTGGTTGAAGACATCGACTCACCAAAGTCGGATTGGAAGTGTGTATCACTACGTAGCTGTTCCAGTTATCGGAGACTTACACCCCTCAACGCCCTCACTTGGCAACACGAGACTTACTGCTCACGCCTCTTAGGAACCCTACTTCACTCACACACTCTTACTCTTCATTCCCCGTTTTCTTCTGACTCAAGGCAGCGGAAATTTAGAAGCTAACAGTGTTATAGACTGTCATAGATGTTCTGATACATAAGATCCTTTTACAAGGCAAGTGTAGAGCATACTAATCTCTGCAATCTTCTCACTCAAGGAAATGGATTCAAAAAAGAGACACTATTTTTGTGAAGAAAACTTCTTCATTTTTTCATATATCACTCAAATGAAAAATTCCTTACAAAACCTATATCTTACAAACTAAGACGAGGCTTGCTTAAATAAGCAAAGCGAAGGACAAAATCGTAAACTATCCTAGAGACACAATAATTCAACTTTAGAAAAAGTAGACCTAACCTTATCCTAAAGGAATCTACTTTACAACTTTCACCGAAAGTAAACAACTTTAACAAAAGAAAACAGTGTTAAAGGTACAACTTTACATAAAGGTAAAAAAGAAGGATGATAGGATGGAATCGTCATGATGTTGAAGTGACTTGTGGAACCCATCTATCATCATGGTTGTTGTCTCTTTACCTACTTTACAGATGTAAAGTAAGGTCTTCATCGTCTGTCAAATCCATGTCTCTATCAATTTGTTCAATGAGATCATGGATGTTAGTTTCTGCCCATTCAGCAGGCCAAGGGCCGGATGCCGTATTGTCAGATGGACTTGGAACTTCAGCAGGCTGTGGGCTTGGATCCACTGGAGACCTTGTAGACGGATTAGGAATTGAACCTCCATAAATGCTTATACAATTATTATGAAAGGAAGTCCATTCATTCACAGGTGGAACTCGGAGAGGTTGTTAAAAAGCTGGATCTTCAAAATAAGGTCCTTGTGACGTACAGATAGAAGAAAGATCACCAGGATTCGATTATAATTGGTCAAGCAATTCATACAATTCAAGAGTGACTTGCTCTTCTTCTTCGCACCGCTTAAGATCGACACGCCATTTTGGCGATGGGCGATAGTACACATCATATTACAGTCAGTCATGCAGTAGGGACGATGCAACAAATACAACACATAAGTGTTGGTATTAGAAAGGGTAGCATTCCATAGACGATGCTGAGATAACAGAAAATACATCTCCATACGCCATTTTGGAAGAGGCTGGAACCATTCTAGGAATGTCCATAGAAGAGAACCAGTATTGGTAGGATATGCTAAATGTCGATACAGATGTATTGGAGAGAGAGCGATTGTACAGGTAAACAATGCACTAAGGGACCAGAGATGCCATAAAACATTCTCGTCCATTGAATCATAGATGAAATAGATATACTTATATGGGGTAAGCATATCAAAATGACTTGGCTTGGCAATGATATCATTGGAGAGGAGAATTTGATGCATGTAGAAGAAAACACTCTGGTAAAGAATAGGAGAAAGACTAGTGATGATATAATGTCACGAGAAACCGTGGTGGAAAGTCTTTCTTGTAACGAGCAAACTTGGGAAACTCCATTAACCAGAAAAGAGGGATAGGGAGTTTCAAAGAAGAAGAAACAAACAAGAGTGGCTTTGTAGGTCTAGAGAGATAATCTGCAAGGATATTGTGGTGACCTTTCAAGTGTCGGACTTCAAATTTATAGGTAGAGAACCACTCTTGCCAGCGTAGTAGCTGACTGTTAGGAATCTTTTTCCCTACCTGCTGAAGAATCTTGGGAAAAGATTTGTTATCCATCTCAATGATAAAGTGGAAAGGAGTGAGGTGAATAGAAAACTTTTCGATACCTCTTTTGACGGCAAGAATTTCTTTATAAGAGATGTGATAGTGGCTTTCGGCTGAAGTGAAAGCTCCACTTGCATGTCCACAATAATATCGTTTATCATTGAGTTCTTCGATGAGTACAGCTCCCCAATGTGTATTACTGGCATCTGTCTGCAGGACACATTTTCCATTATCAGGAATCTTCAGAGGTGGAGGATCCTGACTGATTTGCTTAAGATGCTGAACAGCTGAAGTTTGTTCTTTTCCCCATGATGGTGGATTCTTACGTAAGAGCTTAGATAAGCTAGATGTATAGGCTACCACATTTGGAATAAAATCTCGAATGTAATTAACAATTCCAAGAAATTGTTGTATTTGTTTTACCGTGAGATTTTGATCTGGAAATTGCAATAACTCCTTTGCAATATGTGGGCCTGACTGGTAGAATCCATCTTTGAATTGCATCCCAAGGAATTCGATTTCCTTTGTACCAATTACACTCTTTGATGCTGAGAGCATAATACCATACTGCTGAGTAAGGTCCAAAAATCTTTGAAGTAAGGCCTGATGTTCCTCATGGGTCTTTGAGAACAGTAATATGTCGTCAATGTAGATCAATGCACTGTTGAGGATAGGCTCATAGATTTTCGTAATGGACTTCTGAAACAGTGATGGTGCAACCTTTAATCCAACAGGCATCGCATTCCATTGGTACCGCAAGGGGAATGCGTAATGCGCTTTGTATCGTTCGCAAGCGAAATACCCAATTGCCAAAATCCTGCTTTCAGGTCAAACTTTGAAAATATGCAAGCTTCCTTAAGGAATAGTACCTGAGTACTGATCTTAGGCAATGGAAACTTATCATCTTGCAGGAACGCATTCAGAGGCTTGTAGTCTATCACTAGACGTTTCTTTCCACGTTTCTGTTCTGAACGCTTGTTGACATAGAATGCTTGACAAGCCCAATCCGACTTTGTGGGCTCTATTAAGCCTTGCTGCAATAGTATAACCCACTCATCTTGGGCGAGCTTTAGATCATCAGGGTTCATCCCTGGATGTGTGGCTTTAGTAGGATTGATATCCTCATTCTTCTTGAATGACAGACTTATAAAGAAGTCTGAGTTCTTCCATAGAGGATTATCATGAGTAAACCGTATGAGACTCGGGCAAGAGCTCAACAGCTTATCTCGTAGTCCAAAGGTAACATGTAGGAACTCGTGTCGCTCAAACACGCTTTTTATGTTAGTGTAAGGACTCGTAAGGTTTCGATACCGAGGCCTGGGGTAATATCTATAGATGTTTGGCTTTAAAAGAAACATCCATCCCAATTAAGACATCCGGGCCCGGTAGATTGCTTCCAAGTACTTTAGTCCAAATCAGACATCGAGGAAAGAAGCGGATGCCAATTACGCTTCAGACGTAACCCAATTTTAAAAGTGTTCCCATCAGCTGCAGGTGAAATATTCATCATGTGATTGCCATGCTTCTGCTGGTAGGATGTTGGGCTTAATGATCGTACGACTAGAACCTGTATCCATGAATCCAATAGCCTTAATGGGCCGGTCATATTTATCCTGTTGGAAGATCTGGATCTGGACATATGGTCGTTTCACATCTGGTATACGATCTAACTTCAAACAATTTTGCTGCATCATCATGAGAGAATCTTCATCTGATGAAGGAGATGAATCCTGAGATTCTTCTTCTGATGTAGACACAGTAACAGCAAATTGTGTTTCACTGTCCTCACTCGATTGTTCTTCGAGTACCTCCTCAATATTGTTCTGAGGATGAATAAGCAACAGTTTTTCAATTTTCTCCAAGAACTTGGCATCTTTCTTGGTTGCCTTAGGACATTTGTTAGCTAAATGCTCCTTGCTTCCACAGACAAAACATCTAAGTCTCCCTTTCTGGCGATGGGGCGACTTCTCAAGAACCTCATACGTCTGTACTTGTTCATCTGGTTCTTCCTTTTAGAGTTTTGCTTCCAAGGCTGATTGCCTTCCTTCCTGTGGAACTTCTTCCTATGTCTCCTTTCATAGTAGACTTGAGATTGATGAGCTTTCCTGCTGCTATGACATTTACAAGTCTTTTCATCTTTGCACTTGATTTGGAGATAAGGCTTTTTGCACGCTTGTTTCAGAACTGGACCTCCTTTGAGGATATTCTTGAACAAAGTATGCTGATCACATAATTTGTCAAGAGGAGCTATAGCAAGCTGATAGATCTCACCAAGAGATATAGTAGCCATGTCACGTTGTAGAGATGCTATGGTCCTTTGCGCTTCGGTTGTATTTCATCCGAAAGGATGAGATAAATGTATAACGCAGTTAATATCATTCCATCCATTCAGAAGATAATACCTTTCCGTCATTCTTTTGTAATGCTTCTGTAGATCACGCTTATCAAGAGAACAACATTTCATCTTGAAATATTCCTGACGGATCTGTTTTTCAATCAACTGGAAGTCACCAATAAATTCTTTGTGATTCACACCATGTAGTGCTCCAGCTGTAGTAACTTGGATATACTGAAGACGTTGATACTCGCTAACACTTTGCCACCATTCTCGCAAAGTACCAAAGAAACTCGATGTAAATTCGCATAAAATATCCCAAGAGGATGATTTGGTCCGTCATCTCAGAATCAATCCATGCAATCAACTCATGCAATCTATCTCGCCATTTCTTCGGAGGAAGATCATCAAATGTAAACCAAGGTCCCAAGTAGGCTTGGTTGTGTGCGGGATGAGTCAGATGAGTCGCATCACCGTTGACTCTTGAGGTGCTTGCTCGTCTCGAAGGTTCAAGATCAAAGGATTGACTTCACCGATTTCGTTCAACTTCAAGATATCGAGGCATAGTCATCAAAACATTGGATAGTTCTAAAAGATCGCAAGGTTGGTGATTTAATCGATGATGGTGAAACATCCGTTCATATGATGACTCAAGATGGTTGTTCTTCCGATGCGATGGGTTTTGCTCATCTCAACAACTAGATGGTGTTGCAGAATTCAGATTTGTTGCTTTCGAATCGCCTCATCCACATTAGAACCGAAGATTCGCAAGAGAAGAACTAAATAGTTCGCAGAGGCTTCGCATCAAGTCAAACTAGCTATATACTGCTCCGCTTAGCTTTATCCTTCCCATGAGAAGTAATGGAAGGTTGAATCTGCCGTGGTGGAGATTCTGGAGGAGTATGAATCCTTAGAGGTTTTCTCCACTGTTCTTCATTTGGTTCAAAAGGTCGATGTGAAGTAGATGCATTATGAACCTTTGAAGAATGATCAGAAGAATGATCAGACACTCTATGCTTATGCACACGATCAGATGTAGGCTTGGACTTTAATCGTCGAGGTTTTTCCTGAGTAGTCTGAGGATGAACATACTGTCTAATCAAAGGGTAATTAAATTTAAAGACCTTTGAGTAGTCAGCTTCTTCTGGATACCGTTGATACGCAGGTGTAGGATATGATGGCTGTAGAGTAGAGAACTCTGAAGACATAGAGCCATATATCTGCTGAGATTGAGAAGCATGCATGTCTGCTTCCATTTGTTGTACAGTCCTTTGTATCTCTTGTATCTTTCTAACTTTCAAGTCAAAATCTGGCCCAATTTGACGGGCTGCGATGTAATGCTTAAGTTCAGCATCCAAGTGTTGGATCTGAGCTTTATAAGATCGATACATCTTTTGGATCTGTTCCGCAACAGTATTGACTTGTTTATCGTGGTCAGATTCTCATTGTCGATTCCATCCACTTGAATCTATCCTTTCGTAACTTTGTTCTGAGCTAATGCATTCGAAGTTTGCCAGTTAAGAACTTCATCACAAGGATTTGAGATCAGATTACCTTGTGATGTAATTCCTGACGCTCTGATATAAGGGTTAGAGATAACCCTCTGTGAAGCATCAGTACTCCTTGAAAGTTTAGGAAAGTTATCCTCATCAGATAAAACCATCATGCAAGGTTGAGGAGTAGGAGATTGAACAGGAATTGCAGGCTTAACTGTTTGCAACATAGATCTGCACGATCCACCAGTAGATCTGCAAGGATCTGACTTCTGATAGGTAGACGACCAGAGCATCTTCGTAGTAGAAGACTTTGGTCTAGATGGCACTGTGAGTAGACCATTATGATCGTCTGGATCTGAATCTGTATCACGAGAAGGTAAGCACCGAGATTTGGGCTTGCATTTCTTCTTCCTTCTTCTGTGATATCTTGGATCATCGTCGTCTGAATCTGACTCTGAGTTGAGACAGACTTCACAATCTGGTTCGCACATTGTTGGGTCGACATCCCAAACAAAATGTCCACGATGATGACTTACATAGACGGGAGCTCCATTAGGCTTAAAATAATGGATCGGAGGACCGTCTTTACCTTCTGTATGTGAAAATACAGGCTGGATTTTAACGCTTTGAGCCCTATGAGATAGATCTGATGTACTGGGCTTTGAACAGGATGCCCTGGATGATAGATCTGCTAGATCTTGAGGATCTATGGGCTGGATCATCAGGATAGATCCTGATGTCGAAGGACCAGGCGTGTCGTCGCAAGGTCTGGAGTAGATGGACTTGACTGAGCCATCTGTCAGTGTCCTCAGAATCGGAGGAGTTATTGTATGAAAAGAATGTCTATGAGGTGCGTGGAATACCTTCTGGTAGTTGGTAATCCATTTTGTAGGCATAATCTTTTCAAGCTCCTGTGTTGGTAACTGCTTCGGGATCTGGAGGATAGTTGTCTGATTATTTAGAGTATCAGCAACCATGTATAATGCATCCGAAGTAGAGTTGGGAAAGTTGACGTCCAACACATGATTCTGAAGGCGATTGATCATCTGATGGTGAAGAGCAGCCATGATGGCTGTCGGATCTTGATCTGCACCAGTGATCTGGATCTGAACTTGTAAACCTTCAGATAGAGTAGGATCATCCAACCTGATGTTGAAATCAGGTGCTATGGTCAGTATCACACTCCCTTTGTCAAGAGTTGTCAGCAAGGTACCAATCAAAGCATTTTGGTACGTTGTGTAGGCAGTGTCCAAGAGAGAGATCCTGGCTCTTGCAGGTATTCCCTTTCTTCCATGTAAGGTAAGAACAAGGCGTATAGCTCAAACATGAAGATGTGTATGGCTTTGCTCTCTCCAAAGAGAGATCAGCTCCTTTGGTATCTCCAGCTTTACGTATTGTTCTGCCATTGTAGATCTGAGACCACACTGTTCCAATTTGGAACTTTGGATGATTTCTTTAACACGAGGCCTATTAGTAGAAAGCACACTCCTAATACTTCTCGTCCATGATCGGTCACGAGAATATATGCTGTAAGGACTAAGCAATGGCAAAGAAGACTCACAAACACGGTTTTCTACAGGCACATGAGTAATCTCAACTAAATTTTCTATTTTTTGTGATAAAACACGCTTCACACTTCTAGGTAATGATGCTAAAGACAAACTTGAAGATAAATGAACCGGATCCAAGAATCCATCACTCTTATGCAACTCTCTTTCTCTAATGTTCCTCCTCAGGAAAAGATGCGAGGTATGTTTCCCTAGGAATTCACTCAAAGAAGTGAAGACCTGTACATGACGCAAGAACGTCACGGCGAAAATATGACCTTTATCTATTAACCCTCACAAGGTTAACGCTTCTTCCTCTAAACCACTCATCGGGTCAAGACATCGACTCACCAAAGTCGGATTGAAGTGTGTATCACCACGTAGTCGCTCCAAGCTTATCGGAGACTTACACCCTCAACGCCTCACTGCAACACGGACTTATCGCTCGCCTCTTAGAACCCTACTTTACTCTCACACTCTTACTCTTCATTCCCGCTTGCTTCTCGACTCAAGGCAATGGAAATTTAAAGCTAACAAAGTTATAGATCATCATAGATGTTCTGATACACAAGATCCTTTTACAAGGCAAGTGTAGGGCATAGTAATCTCTGCAATCCTCTCACTCAAGGAAAGGGATTCAAAAAAGAGACACTATTTTTGTGAAGAAAACTTCTTCATTTTTTCATTTATCACTCAAATGAAAAATTCCTTACAAAACCTATATCTTACAAACTAAGACGAGGCTTGCTTAAATAAGCAAAGCGAAGGACAGAATCGTAAACTATCCTAGAGACACAATAATTCAACTTTAGAAAAAGTAGACCTAACCTTATCCTAAAGGAATCTACTTTACAACTTTCACCGAAAGTAAACAACTTTAACAAAAGCAAACAGTGTTAAAGGTACAACTTTACATAAAGGTGAAAAAGAAGGATGATAGGATGGAATCGTCATGATGTTGAAGTGACTTGTGGAACCCATCTATCATCATGGTTGTTGTCTCATTACCTACTTTACAGATGTAAAGTAAGGTCTTCATCGTCTGTCAAATCCATGTCTCTATCAATTTGTTCAATGAGATCATGGATGTTAGTTTCTGCCCATTCAGCAGGCCAAGGGCCGGATGCCGTATTGTCAGATGGACTTGGAACTTCAGCAGGCTGTGGGCTTGGATCCACTGGAGACCTTGTAGACGGATTAGGAATTGAACCTCCATAAATGCTTATACAATTATTATGAAAGGAAGTCCATTCATTCACAGGTGGAACTCGGAGAGGTCGTTGAAAAGCTAGATCTTCAAAATAAGGTCCTTATGACGTACAGATAGAAGAAAGATCAGCTTGTGGATTCTGATTATACTGCTCAAGCAATTCATACAATTCAGTAGTGACTTGCTCTTCTTCTTCAGACCAGTTAAGACTGACACGCCATTTTTGGCAAGTATGATAGACACATCATATTACAACAACATGCAAGAGGACGATGCAACAAATACAACACATAAGTGTTGGTATTAGAAAGGGTTGCATTCCATAGACGATGCTGAGATAACAAAAATACATCTCCATACGCCATTTTGGAAGAGGCTGGAACCATTCTAGGAATGTTCATAAAGAGAACCAAGATTGGTAGGATCTCGCTAAATGTCGATACAGATGTATTGAGAGAGAGCGATCAGACAGTAAACAATGCACTAAGGGACCAGAGATGCCATAAAACATTCTCGCCCATTGAATCATAGATGAAATAGATATACTTATACGGGTAAGCATATCAAAATGACTTGGCTTGGCAATGATATCATTGGAGAGGAGAATTTGATGCATGTAGAAGAAAACACTGTAAAGAATAGAGAAAGACTAGTGACATATAATGTCACGAGAAAACCATGGTGGAAAGTCTTTCTTGTAACGAGCAAACTTGGAAAACTCCATTAACCAGAAAAGAGGGATAGGGAGTTTCAAAGATGAAGAAACAAACAAGAGTGGCTTTGTAGGTCTAGAGAGATAATCTGCAAGGATATTGTGGTGACCTTTCAAGTGTCGGACTTCAAATTTATAGGTAGAGAACCACTCTTGCCAGCGTAGTAGCTGACTGTTAGGAATCTTTTTCCCTACCTGCTGAAGAATCTTAGGAAAAGATTTGTTATCCATCTCAATGATAAAGTGGAAAGGAGTGAGGTGAATAGAAAACTTTTCGATACCTCTTTTGACGCCAAGAATTTCTTTATAAGAGATGTGATAGTGGCTTTCGGCTGAAGTGAAAGCTCCACTTGCATGTCCACAATAATATCGTTTATCATTGAGTTCTTCGATGAGTACAGCTCCCCAATGTGTATTACTGGCATCTGTCTGCAGGACACGTTTTCCATTATCAGGAATCTTCAGAGGTGGAGGATCCTGACTGATTTGCTTAAGATGCTGAACAGCTGTAATTTGTTCTTTTCCCCATGATGGTGAATTCTTACGTAAAAGCTTAGATAAGCTAGATGTATAGGCTGCCACATTTGGAATAAAATCTCGAATGTAATTAACAATTCCAAGAAATTGTTGTATTTGCTTTACCGTGAGATTTTGATCTGGAAATTGCAATAACACTTTTGCAATATGTGGGCCTGGCTGGTAGAATCCATCTTTGAATTGCATCCCAAGGAATTCGATTTCCTTTGTACCAATTACACTCTTTGATGCTGAGAGCATAATACCATACTGCTGAGTAAGGTCCAAAAATCTTTGAAGTAAGGCCTGATGTTCCTCATGGGTCTTTGAAAACAGTAATATGTCGTCAATGTAGATCAATGCACTGTTGAGGATAGGCTTATAGATTTTCGTAATGGACTTCTGAAACAGTGATGGTGCAACCTTTAATCCAAAAGGCATCACAGTCCATTGGTATTGTGCAGTGGGAATGCATAATGCAGTTTTGTATCGTTCCGTGGGCTGAATACCCAATTGCCAAAATCCTGCTTTCAGGTCAAACTTTGAAAATATGCAAGCTTCCTTAAGGAATAGTACCTGAGTACTGATCTTAGGCAATGGAAACTTATCATCTTGCAGGAACGCATTTAGAGGCTTGTAGTCTATCACTAGACGTTTCTTTCCACGTTTCTGTTCTGAACGCTTGTTGACATAGAACGCTTGACAAGCCCAATCCGACTTTGTGGGCTCTATTAAGCCTTGCTGCAATAAGACAAAGACACTCATCTTGTCGCGAGCTTTAGATCATCGTGGTTCATCCCTGGATGTGTGGCTTTAGTAGGATTGATATCCTAGTTCTTCTTGAATGACAGACTTATAAAGAAGTCTGAGTTCTTCCATAGAGGATTATCATGAGTAAACTGTGCATGAGACTCTGGACAGTAGCTCAACAGTTTATCTCGTAGTCTAGTGTAACATGTAGGAACCTGTGTCAGTTCAAACACGTTTTTTATGTTAGTGTAAGGACTCGTAAGGTTTCGATACCTGAGGCCTGTGGGTAATATCTATAGATGTTTGGCTTTGCAGTGAACATCCATCCCAATTAAGACATCTGGGCCTGGTAGATTGCTTCCAAGTACTTTAGTCCAAACTGTACACTGAGGAAAGAAGCGGATGCCAATTACGCTTTCAGACGAACCCAATTTTAAAAGTGTTCCCATCACCGCAAAGTGAAATATTCATCATATGATTGCCATACTCGCCGGTAGGATGTTGGGCTTAATGATCGTATTTACTAGAACTCAGATCCATGAATCCAATAGCCTTAATGGGCGGTCATATTTATCCCGTTGGAAGATCTGGATCAGGTCATATGGTCGTTTCACATCTGGTATACGATCTAACTTCAAACAATGTTGCCGCATCATCATGAGAGAATCTTCATCTCGATGAAGGAGATGAATCTCAGATTCTTCTTCCGATGTAGACACAAATAATAAAGAAATTGTGTTTCACCGTCCTCACTGATTGTTCTTCGAGTACCTCCTCAATATTGTTCGAGGATGAATAGGCAACAGCTTTTCAATTTTCCAAGAACTTGGCATCTTTCTTGGTTGCCTTAGACATTTGTTAGCTCAATGCCTTGCTTCCACAGTAAAACATCTAAGTCTCCCTTCTCGCGATGGGATTACTTCTCAAGAACCTCATACGCCCTGCATTTGTTCATCCGGTTCTTCCTTTTAGAGTTTTGCTTCCAAGGCTGATTGCCTTCCTTCCTGTGGAACTTCTTCCTATGTCTCCTTTCATAGTAGACTTGAGATTGATGAGCTTTCCTGCTGCTATGACATTTACAAGTCTTTTCATCTTTGCACCTAATTTGGAGATAAGGCTTTTTGCATGCTTGTTTCAGAACTGGACCTCCTTTGAGGATATTCTTGAACAAAGTATGCCGATCACATAATTTGTCAAGAGAAGCTATAGAAGTCGATAGATCTCACCAAGAGATATAGTAGCCATGTCACGCCAGTAGAGATGCTATGGTCCTTGCGCTCGGGTTGTATTTCATCTAAGGGATGAGATAAATGTATAACGTAGTTAATATCATTCCATCCATTCGAAGATAATACCTTCCGTCATTCTTTGTAATGCTTCAGAGATCACGCTATCAAGAGAACAACATTTCATCTTGAAATATTCTCGACGGATCTGCTTATCAATCAACCGAAGTCACTAATAAATTCTTTGTGAATCACACCAAGTAGTGCTCCAAATTGTAGTAACTTCGATATATCAAGACGTTGATACTCGCTAACACTTTGCCACCATTCTCGCAAAGTACTAATAAACTCGATGTAAATTCGCACAAAATATCCTCAAGAGGATGATTTGGTCCGGTCATTTGTAGATCAATCCACGCATCAACTCATGCAATCTATCTCACCATTTCTTCTGAGGTAGATCATCAAATGTAAACCAAGGTCCCAAGTAGGCTTGGTTGTGTCCGATGAGTCAGATGAGATGCATCACCGCTGACTTCGAGGTGCTTGCTCGTCTCGAAGGTTCAAGATCAAAGGATTCAATTTTCACCGATTTCGTTCAACTTCAGATATCGAGGCATAGTCATCGTAACATCGATAGTTCTCAAAGATCGAAGAAGGTCGACGAATCGATGATGGTGAAACATCCGTTCATATGATGACTCAAGATGGTTGTTCTTCTGATGCGATGAGTTTTTGCTCATCTGAACAACTAGATGGTGTTGCAGAGAATTCAGATTTGTTGCTTTCCGAATCAGTTCTGTCCACATTAGAACTGGAAGATTCTGCAAGAGAAGAACTAGATAGTTCTGGCAGAGGCTTCAAGATCTCAAGTCGAGTAGCTATATACTGCTCGCTTAGCTTTATCCTTCCCATGAGAAGTAATGGAAGGTTGAACTGGTGCTGGTGGTGGAGATTCTGGAGGAGTATGAATCCTTAGAGGTTTTCTCCACTGTTCTTCATTTGGTTCAAAAGGTCGATGTGAAGTAGATGCTTCATGAACCTTTGAAGAATGATCAGAAGAATGATCAGACACTCTATGCTTATGCACACGCATCGATGTAGGCTCGACTTTGATCGCCGAGGTTTTTCCCGAGTAGTCCGAGGATGAACATACCGCCTAATCAAAGGGTAATTAAATTTAAAGACCTTTGAGTAGTCACTTCTTCTCGATACCGCTGATACGTAGGTGTGGGATATGATGGTACGTAGAGTAGAGAACTCAAGACATAGAGCCATATATCTCACGAGATTGAGAAGCATGCATGTCCGCTTCCATTTGTTGTACACCTTTGTATCTCTTGTATCTTCTAACTTTCAAGTCAAAATCCGCCCAATTTGACGGGCCATGGCGTAATGCTTAAGTTCCGATCCAAGTGTTGGATCCGAAGTTTTATAAGATCGATACATCTTTGGATCTGCTCCGCAACAAGATTGACTTGTTTACGCAGAACAGATTCTCACCGTTCGATTCCATCCACTTGGAATCTATCCTTTTCGTAACTTTGTTCTATGCTACCGATTCAAGTTTGCCGCTTAAGAACTTCATCACTAGGATTTGAGATCAGATTACCTTGTGATGTAATTCCCGACGCCTCGATATAAGTGGTTAGAGATAACCCACCGTGAATCATCAAGACTTCGAAAGTCGAGGAAAGTGATCCTCATCGATAAAACCATCATGCAAGGTCGAGGAGTAGAGATTGAACAGGAATTGCAGGCTTAACTGTTTGCAACATAGATCTGCACGATCCACCAGTAGATCTGTACGGATCTGACATCTGATAAGTAGACGACCCGAGCATCTTCATTGTAGAAAACTTTGGTCTAGATGGTAATGTGAGTAGACCATTATGATCGTCTGGATCTGAATCTGTATCACGAGAAGGCAAGCACCGAGATTTGGGCTTGGATTTCTTCTTCCTTCTTCTATGATATCTCGATCATCGCTGCCCTAATCGACTGGGTTGACAGACTTCACAACTGGTTCGCACATTGTTGGGTCGACATCCCAAACAAAATGTCCACGATGATGACTTACATAGACGGGAGCTCCATTAGGCTTAAAATAATGGATCGGAGGACCGTCTTTACCTTCTGTATGTGAAAATACAGGCTGGATTTTAACGCTTTGAGCCCTATGAGATAGATCTGATAGATCTGATGTACTGGGCTTTGAACAGGATGCCCTGGATGATAGATCTGCTAGATCTTGAGGATCTATGGGCTGGATCATCAGGATAGATCCTGATGTAGATGGACCAGGCGTGTCGTCGCAAGGTCTGGAGTAGATGGACTTGACTGAGCCATCTGTCAGTGTCCTCAGAATCGGAGGAGTTGTTGTATGAAAAGAATGTCTATGAGGTGCGTGGAATACCTTCTGGTAGTTGGTAATCCATTATGTAGGCATAATCTTTTCAAGCTCCTGTGCTGGTAACTGCTTCGGGATCGGAGGATAGTTGTCTGATTATTTAGAGTATCAGCAACCATGTATAATGCATCCGAAGTAGAGTTGGGAAAGTTGACGTCCAACGCATGATTCTGAAGGCGATAGATCATCTGATGGTGAAGAGTAGCCATGATGGTCAGCTTGATTCGATCCGCACTGTTGATCCGGATCTCAACTTGTAAACGCTCGATAAAGTAGATCATCCAACCCGATGTTGAAATCAAAAGCTATGGTCGAGATCACACCCCTTTGTCAAGAGTTGTCAAGAAGGTACCAATCAAAGCATTTTGGTACGCTGTAGGCAAGGTCCAAGAGAGAGATCCTGGTTGTTGCAGGTATTCCCTTTCTTCCATGTAAGGTAAGAACAAGGCGTGTAGCTCCAACATGAAGATGTGTATGGCTTTGTTCTTCCAAAGAGAGATCACCCTTTGGTATCTCCACTTTTACGTATTGTTCGCGCTGTAGATCTCGAGACCACACTGCTCCAATTTGGAACTTTGATGATTTCTTTAACACGAGGCCTATTAGTAGAAAGACACTCCTAATACTTCTCGCCCATGATCGGTCACGAGAATATATGTCAAAGGACTCAAGCAAAGGCAAAGAAGACTCACAAACACGGTTTTCACAGTGCACATGAGTAATCTCAACTAAATTTTCTATTTTTGTGATAAAACACGCTCACACTTCTAGTAATGATGTTAAAGAAAACTTGAAGATAAATGAACCGGATCTCAAGAATCCATCACTCTTATGCAACTCTCTTTTTCTAATGTTCCTCCTCAGGAAAAGATGCAGGTATGTTTCCTAGGAATTCCCTCAAAGAAGTGAAGACTGCATATGACGCAAGAACGCCAAGGCACGCAGTATGAAAACCCACCACAACATCACGGCGAAATATGAAATTATCACTGTAAACACATCATCACATCACACGTTAGTGTTCATCATTGTATCATCACATCGATGTCAAGATTGCCTTCATTATATTTCATCATTCACATTTCATTTCATGATCATTTCGCATCATTACCTGTAAGTGTGATGCTAAAGACAAACTCAAGATAAATGAACCGGATCTCAAGAATCCATCACTCTTACGCAACTCTCTTTTTCTAATGTTCCTCCTCAGGAAAAGATGCAGGTATGTTTCTCAGAATTCACTCAAAGAAGTGAAGACTGCATATGACGCAAGAACGCCAAGGGTACGCAGTATCTCAAAGATCGCCTATGGAATGCAACCTTTCTAATACCAACACTTACGTGTTGTATTTGTTGATCGTCCCTACCGCATTTATCGATCGTAATATGATGTGTACTATCACCACCGCCAAAATGGCGGTCACCTTAATCGGTTCAAGAAGAAGAGCAAGTCACTACCGAATTGTACGAATTGCTTGACCAAGATAATCGTAATCCATGTCGATCTTTCTTCTATCTCAGACGCCACAAGGACCTTATTTTGAAGATCCAGTTTTCAACGACTCTCCGAAGTTCCACCTGTGAATGAATGGACTTCCTTTCATAATAATTGTATAAGCATTTATGGAGGTTCAATTCTAATCCGCCTACAAGGTCTCCAAAGGATCCAAGCCCACACCAATCAAGTTCCAAGTCCATCCGACAATACAAGATCCCACCTCGCCCGCTGAACGGGCAGAACTAACATCCATGATCTCATCGAACAAATTGATAGAGACATGGATTTGACAGACGATGAAGACCTTACTTTACATCTCAGAAGTAGTAAAGAGACAACAACCACGATGATAGATGGTTCCACAAGTCACTTCAACATCATGACGATTCCATCCTATCATCCTTCTTTTTCACCTTTATGTAAAGTTGCACTTTAACACCGCTTGCTTTTATAGTTGTTTACTTCTGAAAGTTGTAAAGTAGATTCCTTTAGATAAGGTTAGGTCTACTTTTCTAAAGTTGAATTATCGTGTCTCTGTGATAGTTTACGATTCTCGCCTTTCGCTTATTTAAGCAAGCCTCGCCTTAGTTTGTAAGATATAGGTTTTGTAAGGAATTTTCATTCGAAAGGATATATGAAAAATGAAGAAGTTTTCTTCACAAAATAGTTCTTTTTTGAATCCTTTCCTCGAGCGGAAGATCGCAGATTAGATGCTTCTACACTTGCCTTGTAAAAGGATTCGAGTATCGTAATATCTACGATACTATAACATCGTTAGCTTCTAAATTTCCGCCGCCGAAATCGAAGCAAACGGGAATGAAGAGAAGAGCAAAGAGTGAAGAGGTTCCTAAGAGCGCGAAAGCAAGAAGTCCCGTGTCGCTGTCGAAGGCTGAGTGGTAAGTCCGATAACCTAATAATGCACGAATGATACACACTTCCAATCCGACTTTCAAGGAATAATGTCTTCAACCAATAAGTGGTTTAGAGGAAGGTTGCTAACCTCATGAGGGTTAATAGATAAAGGTCATATTTCCGCCGTGTAATTTCCTGTGTCACCCTATAACGGACCATAGGGCTTACTCGTGGTATCAAAGCTCATCTTGTTTTGTAAACAATGGTCATAATATTCTTAAAACTGAAAAACATTTATAAGTATATGAACTGGCCCTGATTTTGTTTAGAGACCCATCACACGAGATCATAACACTAAGGTTAATAGTTTTAAACACAAAATCATTGCCCAGCTAAATTATGATCATCACCTTTTGGTCCAAGCTTTTATACCATCTCTCTTCCTTAACCTCAACAACCCTACGAGGCTTTTAGATAGAAAGTTCTGCAAATAGAAACTTACTAGTGTAGAACACACCTTAGATTATCAACAAACCTAGGAAATAGACAATCTACAAACCTAGGAAACCATCCACCCTTTTGTTAGTTTTCCTGGACAGAAATTTCATGCAGATTGGTGGTTGCACACCAGCTAAGGCAAGAATCGAACTTGGCAAAGTCCAAATCCCATCTCCACAAATCAAACCAGAAGCTACCGCAGGTCCAAATGCATCAGCGTTTGCCTTGTTTACCTTACGCCACACGAAAAGTATCAAACTTCCAACGCACATGTCAAGGGCAAAGTATCCTCCAAGATAGAAAGGTATTGCCATAGCCATAGGAAGCGGGATGAACCTAGCCCGTTCCTTTCCCACACCATCTCGTATCGCATTGATAACTATAGCTGCTATGAAGAACGAATAGCAGAGCGTGAGGCAGTGCCTTGGCAAGGATGAAAACCCCTCAATCCCCAATATTGCCATATTCCTATACACAAGAGCATACGGGGCTGGATACTCTGAACTAGGAGAACCCAGATCAGGGAAAGCTTTGACAAAAAGCCAGAATACACATGGCGAGATTACACAGCCCATTGCCGTTCCGATGACCTGGCTGATGAACATGGACCTTGGTGAAGCCAGTGTCATGTAACCGGTCTTAAAATCCTGCATAAGGTCAGATGCCGTTGACACAATATTCATCATGACCCCACAGGCTGCTAAACCTGCAAGAACCCCACCATGAGCAGCTCCTGCCCATGCTCCAATTGTGAAGATTGCAAGCTTTCCATATGTGGATGCCAATGACCAGTCTGTCAGTCCACAACCATAAGCATTACAGAAGGCTAGTGCCGGTGCAGTGATGTAAACGACGACAATATGGTACCACTTCAGTGGGTAGAAGATATGAGGAACTGCAATTATGGAGACGATTGCTATGACCACATAGCCAACAATAGCTAACCATGTGGGTATTTGGTCTTTGAGAAACAATTCTGTGCGCTTTTGCTCATCAAAGGATTGAGATGGAGGGGGAGAATTTTTGGCAACTGGGAGCGCTGTTCCCGAGTCTTTCTTATAAAATTGATTGAACAAACCAATCAGGGTATGGCCGAGGACTTTGATGAAGTTATATAATCCATCACCTAGTATCATAGCTATGGCAATGAACACCTGTCAGAAGATAAAGTACGAAATTATTGAGCCATGTTTGATAATAAATGTCAGTTTTTTAGGATGGAAGAATCTACCTTGTAACCTTGCAGGCCATGGAGGCTTGTAGACTTGAGATTTGCGGGATACCAATGACCTTTCTGGTTGTCTATAAGGGGCCACATGATACCCCATGATAGAATGGCTCCAACCAGCAAGGAAATGTTGATAAGATGTGGGCAGATCATCCCCACACCAACGTAAGTAGCAGAGAAATCGAAATAAAACCTACCCAAAAAGCATTCAGCAAAAGAGGCGAAGGAAAAAAATAAGGAAGCGAGAAATCAATGTTTTCAAAGCACAAAAAAGGGCAAATATGTACTGCATGCATTATTTCAGTGCAGCAATCTCTATCTTGAGAGATTCATATAATCATCATTACTAATGGCTTCCTAGTCCTGATGAGTAATTAATCAGTTCTTTGCAACAAACAAAAGTATATAACTTCTAAATCAGTGTAAAAATTAGAGTTATGTGCTGTACTTGTGTTCATAGGCCTGGAGGCCAAAGCTAGGGAAGTTTACAAATCCACAGTCATCCCCTGCAGTAAAAAACCACTGGAAGAAGCCCCAGAAGAAGCTGAAGGAGAAAAACTTGCCCAATGCCTTCACTTGTTTCCTGCAACAGAATTTGCAGAATGAGACAGCCAGACTTGTATAACGAAAAATGCAAAAACTTATCAAGAAGATGACTAAAGGCCTCACTTGGCTAGCTTGGCACCCTGAGGAGTGTGGAAGCTGTTGATAAGATGGGCAGTTGCGGTGCCACTCGGATAGGTCAATTTGAAATCTATTACCATTATCTGAAGCATTTAACATTTTGTCAACTCAAACTTCTGTGAAGCATCGTAGAAAGAAAACAGAAAGTGAATGACTCTCTTATGTAGTTGTGTTGTATTTCCTCATTTGATGAATATGACAAGATGAACAACAATGGTACAATAAAAAGGTTGCTATAGAGGTATCAAACTTCTCTTTGCTAAGTTTTTAGCTTTTTAGCGAAGATTATCATATATGAATCAGTGAAAGATAGTAAGATTAGTGACCTATTAAAAGATATAATAAGTCCAACGCCCAAAAAATCACATAGCTTTTATTGAGCAAGCAACAGTATACTATGGTCTATGAATGATTATGTGTTCAACAGTATAGTAGCAAGCAGCAGTACTGTATGCATTTTGTTCCAAAATGATTTAATATATTGGGATGAATGTTAATAATGAAGGCATATCTATACGCATACAATATTAAACAGAGACCAAACCTTCCGAAGAGGCAACACAGAAAATAAGCCAAGAAAGCTGACAACAAAAAGAAAGCCTATCATCCAATGCAATGATGGGTCCTTTATGTTCTGCTCTGGATTGGTTTCTGCTGATTGTTTTGCAATGGTTGTGCTCATTCCAAAGAGGTAACTTCCAAAACCACCTGAATAAATTCAGAAAAACAAGGGGATGACATCAAAGTGAAGACTCATGCAGTGTTGAACATAGGTGAGCGGATATTAAATAGACATTGATGCCAAATGTAGGTTCAGAATTTCATTGAAACATCCAATATACACATGCATGACATTAATCCTAAAGAAAATCTGGGCGCGCATGCTAAATAAGACAGATAAATATACTAATCTAAAAGAATCATCCATTTCAGGTTTTCCCAATTCGAACTGTAATAATAAGACAGGTGAGATCACACAATTATTTAAATGGCTAGAAATTATATGTAATACCGCTAAAAGCAATCCCAGAGGTGGCAACAACGCAGGTCTGAATGACGGTGTTCTCTTGGCGGGTAAAGGGTTGCTTGAAGAAACCAGCTTTTTGAAGCAATTTAGTCCACATCTTGACAAAGAAGAAGCCTAAAAGACCGGCAGAGACATTGAGAGATGGGATTATACCAGTTGTTAGATTCAGTTTCATCACTATGAAGCTGAACAAAACACCCAATACAAGGCTCACAAACAATGCCCTTAGAGTCAACTGGTTTTGCCATGCTGGTACTTCTTTGGCCGCAAACAACCTCTCTATAGAATCAATCTTTTCTTCTTTTTCTCCTGCTTCTGCTATATTGTTATTATGATCTTCATCAACTACAAGTTGATCTTGATAATGGCCAATGCGTTGATGACCATCTTCCTCTCTATAACTATTCATGTCGCTTCTGTGACTATAGTCGTCAGTGTTCTCACTACCCTCTTGCTGAAATAAGGAGATTCAACGGAGAAGATGGACTAGTTTACATTCTGAGCTTTCTTTCTTCCAACTCTCATTAATATTACAGCTGTTCTGTATTCCTACATTTCTATATATGAGACGAGCAATTAATGTAAGCACAATAAATGAAATCCTAGGAAAGATGCCAAAATCTGTCTGGTAAGGATATATTTGTATGGATATTCATATGTAGCAAGCAGTAATCTTAGGTTCTTGATATGTTTCGCCGGTGGTTGTCCAATTCAAGCGTCATAACTAGTAACATCTGTCTGTGAACAAGTATGGTCTAAAACTACTAACATCTGTGTACATTCAGGTCGATATGGCTGGCTGGAATGGCTTGAGTAGTGTCTGTACGTAGTCATGGATTTGACCCCTTCTCCGGCTCTAAACGCATTAACGTATATAAGATGAGCATATTAAGTTAATATTATATTAAATCTCATCCATACATAGGACTCACATAAATACGTGGATCATATTAAATAACACAAAGTTGAAATGCTCTAATAGAAAGAGGGTGCTCCAATCCGTTTGACTGGAGGATAACTAGTTCGATATTCCGAACAATCTTTGGTACGAAATCGTAACATACCAATAAATCAAGACTCACTTAACCAAGCCACTCCCTATGACTCGCAGGCTCATTCTTTAACAGGCACGCGATCATTGCCCCAAGCCTTGCCATTGCTTGGGAGCTTATAGTTTCATGTTCTATTTCACTCCTTGATGGGAGTTCTTTTCACCATTCTTTCACGATACTACTTCGCTATTGGTCACCTAAGAGTATTTAGCCTTACAAGGTGATCCTTGCTGAAGTCTTCTTTCATTTCTCGACAATGAAGTAAGACTACGCTTATGAGCTTATTATCTTAGGTCGGAATAAGTTGATAAAATCTCCTAATTCTTAATACATGACTTTTCTACATAAAAAGGGATTCTTTTTGTTACCATAGTAACAGAAGTGATGTAGATTATTCAAGAATGAAAGTCGATTTGCTTTATAAAAAGAAGATATCAATGAACTTCTATGAAATGGTTTCACATATATCAATGAACTTCTATGGAATGGTTTCACAGATATTATTTTATAGAACACTCCTATATTTCATACTTATATTTATATTTGGTAGAAAATATATTAATAGATCAAAAGTCAACGTGCAATTTTTTTGGCACATTAATTAAACCTATTTAATATTTTAAAACAATATAAAAGATACGATTACTAAATTTCCTATAGCGTGTGTTAAATAAAACAAATTGTCATAACTTTCATCATAAATGTGGCAGAAAAGGTTAACAACAAATGGTGGGTCAAAGAAGTGTGATTGATCCTTGCCTTAGACTTTCCTTTAATTGCTAACTATACTATAAAGTTGGCTTCTGGGAGGTAATTGTTAACCTATAATAGGCAAAGTCCACTCGTGGTTCTGTAAAGTGATTCTTAGATGATTCAAACCAGATCTATTGTTGGTTTTGCCAAAATACTATACTCTTTACGTATCCATTTTACCTAAAATTATTGCTGATCATTGAAAAACCTCCATATTCTTGCAGCAAATAACATCTTTATTGATCAAACTAATTGATGTGATTCCCAGCCTCCTCTTTCATGGTATAATTGTCACCTCTTTGAGTCTGTAAGAAGTTCTTTTGGTAATTTTTCAGTCTACTTGTCAGCCTAGCTAGTAGGAGAAGACAATGAATTCTCATTTTACCAACTCAAATGCTTTTTTTGAAATTAATATTGAACATTAAATTTTAAGAACCATTACTTTTGTGATAGTTTCTAAATAGGTATTATACAATTAATATGTTGTCACCAATATTTCTTCCTAGAATAAAATGACTTTGGGTCTCATTGATCATTTTTGTATGATTTTTTAAAAGAATGTTGTAGCAAGAAATTCTTTTAGATTCCTATAAAGATGAAGGGCTACAAGTCTTAGGAACTAGTGTTATGAATTAGTCTTTTACCTAAGCAATTTTCCGTGATTAAAGAAATTAAGGATTGCATATATGACTTCCTACTTTATAATGTATGTGCTTTGATATATTAAAATTATAGATCAAGCTAGGGCACTTCATTGGATTGATGCTAATGACTGGGTTCTTGATATCAAAATGATTGAAGGGTCTTTTGAGTAATGTGAATTTGGTTTTCTTAAAGTTATCTAGGCTATGGACTTACTCTGTATTTACCCCTAGTTTTGAATTGATATACCCTAGATCCTAGTTGTTCTTTGAAATGGATTGAAGCAACATTCATTATCTATGTTTTAGATGTAGTTAACCTACCCTTTAAGCAATAGTTTTGATGGAGTTTCCTTATAATTAGGCATTACAACAAAAATAGGTTTTTGCGTAGAAATTACCGACAGAAAATAAAGCTTTTCCTTTAGTAAACAAATTTGACGACGAAAATTACCAACGGAAAGAAATGTTAGAGAAACAGCCGTTGGTAAATTTAGCGACGGAAGTTTGTGTATTTATCAGTACCATTAGCGACGGAATTTTAGATTTCCATCGGTTAATTACAGAGAATTTACTGACAGATTTATAGGATTTTGTTGCTACTTTGCAGGCAGAATCTCAATATTCTGTCAATGAATTTGTTGACGGTAAATCATACGTCCATTGCTAAAGTTATTGACTGATATATATGTTTTTGTCGCTATATTTTTAGACAGAAACATGAACCATTGCTAATTTTTTTTCGACGAAGTGATCTATTCTGTCAGTAACTTACAGACAGATTTATTTATTTCATTGCAAATTAGCAGTAGAATGGTATTTTCTGTCGGTAATGTACTGGAGGAAGTTATCATCCCATTGCTAATTAGCGAAAGAATATTGTAGTTCTGTCGAAAAATTTAACTTTGATAAATTTCTACCCCCATTTCTCTCTTCCTACCTTAGTTTTTTGTTCATAATATTATGATTTTTTGTATATTTAATTTTGTAAATAATATAACATTGATTAATAAATATAAAGTAAAACTATCTTGATTGTTAATATAATAAAAATTAAAATGTACTCAAATAAGTATCTTGAAAATAACTGTAAATTAAGAATTTATATAAAATCTTAAGTATATAAAAACATCATATACATTCACTTATCCATCTAAGCTATGCAGGTAGTGAAGGCAAGTGCTCTGACTGCAGCGATGAGGTATTGTCTCTCCTTTTCATTTGATCCATCTCATTACGAAGTTGGGTTATATACTCCATTGACTATTGCAACTGAGTTGTTAGCCTCTCTATTGTGCTCTCAAGCTAAAGGACTCTTTCATTTAATGCATACTGCTTACTAAATGCAGCTATTATGGATGTGGATGATTACGAATAACATATCTTTGCAAATGAACCTAAGTTGAAAATCCTTCCAAGACGGTCCTTACTATCTACTATATCAAGATATGCCTGACTCTTCTCAACATTTTCATAATTCTGAGATTGTCGTTCAATGCTTTCTTGTATTTAGTCATATCATTATAATTGTTTATGTTAATAAGTGATATTTTTTAAGAATTAATACTAAAGTATAGATTTTACATACATGAAGTTGTCTGCATTGGGTGTTGACGAAGGCCACATCATGTGTCAGTGTGCAAAAAGAGCCAATATGGTGTAGGTTTCCTGTCCATAGGCTTTTTGTTGGGCACTGTTTCTGGAGCCCAACTTCGGATCATTAACGTGAGCTTAATCCTATGGAAATTTCTTAAACGTCACCGATTCATCTTCTTGCTTTGATAACACACATGTTGGATCTCACTTGAGTCAGGAATTCAACGCTTGCGAAATCATGAAACGCGATCATCTTCATTTCTCCTTAGTATTTTTTTCCACACTCTTCGCAAACATGAAACATGTACGTCTTACCCTGTGGGGTTAATTCATTTAACCCTTATAAAGCATGAGCAGATTTCCTTATAGAGTCACTTCAAAGTACTTTCATTAGCCATCATCGGTTCCTCATCATTCTCATAACATCTCAAGCCACAAAGGGCGAGATCACATAGCAAAATCACAAGAATCACTATTACCTTTTTCCAAATGGTAGCTCTTAGTCTCTAGTTTATTTAGAAATAAGAAGCACCTCATTCGAATCTATAGCTCAAGATATTGCCAAAAAACTGAAGCATATTTAGAAACATATCTAACTCATACTCTTTTAACCAATCGTCTCACTTTGATTCAATCAATCTTTTTCAAATTAAACTCAAAAGCTATAACTTTTTATGGAGAGCTCAAGAAAAGTCTTAGGAATTCAACACATCAAAAATTAGGTCAATCGGAGGTTGGACAGAAAAATTATAAGCAAAAAAATAGAAGAGGGTCGGGTCGCGACCCTGGTCTCGAGGCGAGCAGGTCGCCCTCCCGACCAGGTCACGATTGTAGCGCCCCCTCTCCGTAGAGTATACACTGGGGCGCTCATAGGTCGTACCGATGTATAACCTATGATGAGGGTGCACTACGATTCAATCATTTCTATAAACCTCATGGCATCAATATAATAAAGCAGTGATATCAAATTCACTAAATTTTAAAACCCAACAGTACTTCTCATTTCATTTCTTAAAACCATAAGTACACCATTCTATCCGATTACAATCAGACAGTAACCAAAAGGATTAACATAACTCCTAACTAGATCATCCCAAAATATCCCAAAAGATCCCGGTGAATGACCGACATGGGCCATGCTCCTCTCGCAAGACACACACAAAGCAGAAAAGTAACACCGATCGAACTAGAGTCAAACTATAACTGTCCTGAAAAATAAATACAATATTGGGTGAGTTTGCGAACTCAGTGAGAAACCATCATCGATGGTCCACCCAACTCATGTATATTCAATCAATCACACAATATCGTGCATATATCACAAACAGAAATCACATGCATTCAATTTCACATTTATAAGGCGATACGCCTTTCATGCAATTCACATTTGAACATTCATATATGCAATGTACATGTGACTCTTTCATTTTCTTTCGTTGTTGTGACCATGCGCCTGAGCTCATATACGTTGAGCCAATGACTCTGAAAACATTGGGCTCAAAAGCCCTAATACGTTGAACATAAAGCTCTTAAAATCGTTAGGCACGAGGCCCTGTGCATTGAACTTAAAGCTCTGAATACGGTGGCTGCACCGGTCACAACTGCCTTTATCTGATCATACTTTTATGTATGTATGCACGTGTCCAGTTTACAATACATGCATCACGATAGAACTCCAAATGCCTAAATCTCACCATTTGAAACCAATTATGAACAATTTATTCACAATTAAACTTCTATAGCACAGTCCAAATATTTCGAACACCTGTGGTCCGAAATCAATCAAAACAAACACATACAATCCATCCTTAACTCCACATGACATAATTGCATAGAATTAAACACATATAGGTTGAGAAACCAACTAGGTTACTCACCTCAGAACTTCCGAGCTACTGCCGGGAAGTCTCGCCTACGTCGGACAATCGGCGGTCTACTGGCATCTCTATAACAATCAAAACATAAATAACATTACTAATTGTATCAATTCCAATGTTCAATGATGCATATGAATCGAATAATGTACGTACTATACATGTTATGACATTCCCGACACTAATCCAAAATTTCCCGATCTCAAATTCTAAATCCCGAATTCATAATCTCCAAATTGAATTTAATCCATAATCAATTGAACCATCAAATTCCTAAATCCCAAAATTCAAAACCTCAAAAATTTACATTTTCGAAAATTGGCTCTCCTCGCCATGGCGCTTTGCTCCTCGCCATGGCGAAGCTCCTTCCTTCGCCTTAATGACGTTACAGACGCCACCACAAGACGATTATTCTTGACGTCATGACGTGGGCCTCTCGCCTTCGCCAAGGCGCTCAAGGCATTGTCATGGAGTGCAATATTGTCTTGCTTCGCCATGACGTGTTTCTTTCATATAGCCACAAGGCAATCGCAGACACGCCTAGAAAACCCAGAAATTCCCAAATTTTTTCAGTTCTAATCCATTCCTTTCCATTCTAAACACTCCAAAACAACTTCCTATACTTAACACAACTCATTCCTAAGCTTAGATCCACCAAATAACCATTATTCAACAATTACCCAAAATCAAAATCACCAAATTTCCTCCTAACCCTATCTTCCGAAACTTCTAAATTTTCAAACCATTTATACCTTAATTCAATGCTCAAATCTAACTCAAATCTAACTATTTAAAACATAAATAAGTAGGAACTTACTTGATTAAACTTCTAATCCTTCCAAATCACCAAGATAATCCAAGTCTCAAGCCAAATCAACACCCACGACACCCACGGCAACAACAAACTCCAACCCAAATGTCATGTTCTCTAATTTCAAGCCAAAGGAAGAGATCAAAGATGGAAGAAGAAGAAGCCAATCCAAGAGGAAGATCCACGAAGATGGAAAGAGGAAGAAGAATCAAGAGAAAACCCACGTTTTCTTTCAAAAGGGAGGAGCATCGTGGAAGCAATTTTTCAAAGGAACAAGTTTATAAACCTAAAGGATTTAAGCCTTATTTGGCAAATCTAATTGCCACAAGTCCGATCCGAACAACCTCAAGACAGTTTCTGATTCTAATTTCTCCCGAATTTCAATGGCTAAACCCTAATTCCTCAAATCAAATTTCTAATCTGTCCGTGCCATTGGATAATCAATTTCGGAACCGAAAATCCAATTAACTAGTCATTGATCAATTTTTCGGTCCGGGCCTATTGCTCCGAAAATTTCAGAAAAATTCCTATAAATCCTCAAAAATAGAAAACTCATAATCGTATACTCCAATTTCAGAATTCAATTTCCTAACTTTCATTTCTAACTCAAATTCAATTCTCTTATCACACATGCCCTAATCATCTCCAAATCCAAGTTATCCAAATCAAACCAGACCTATGTCATACATTTATGTACGTACGAATGCCAATACAGTAATTGCCAATTATACATAATTCAATAATGCATGCACATGCAAAATACGTATGAAATGAACTGTACCCATCCCATCGGTGATGGGATGTTACAATTCTCCCCTTCTAATAAAAATTTCGTCCCGAAATTTCTTACCGATCGATCGAATGATGAGGGTACGGCCTTTTCATGTGCTCCTCAGTCTCCCAAGTCGCCTCCTCAGTCGAATGATTCTTCTGGAGGACTTTCATCCCTGGATCTCAACTGCTTGACCCGCGATCCAATAATCCGCACTGGCTCCTCAACATAACTCAGATCACTAGCTATCTCAATATCCTGAGCCGGAATCACATGGGTCAGGTATGATTTATAACGTCTGAGCATACTCACGTGGAATACATCATGAAGCTGCGACATCTCACTCGGCAAGGCCAATCTATAGGCCAACGGTCCAATCCTCTCGGTAATCTCATAGGGACCAATGTACCGAGGACTCAACTTGCCCTTACGGCCAAATCTGAGAACTCCTCTCCACGGAGACACTCTGAGGAACACTCTATCACCCACGACATACTCCATCTCTTGCCGATGCTGATCCACATAACTCTTCGCTCATCCCCGAGCCGCTTTGATGCGACTCAATCAATCAGATCTTATCTATCAGATCCTGGATCAACTCGGGACCTCTAACATCCTCGCACTCTTCATCCCAAAGAAGAGGGATCTCGACCGCCAATCCATACAACGCCTCATACGGTGCCATGCCAATGCTACTCTAGTATCGATTATTATAAGCAAACTCTACCAGAGGCAACATCGATCCCATGCACCTCGGAACTCCAATACACAGGCTCTCAACATATCCTCAACAGTCTGAATAGTCCTCTCACTCTGCCCATCTGTCTGATGATGAAATGCTGTGCTGAAGTTCAACCTCGTACCCAAAGTCGACTGCAAACTCCTCTAGAATCTCGAAGTAAACCTGGGATCCCTATCTGACACTATCGATACTGGGACCCTATGCAGTCGCACAATCTCCGCTACATACTTCTAGGCCAACTGATCAAGGGTATTACTCTCCCTCACTGGCAAGAGGTGAGCCGATTTAGTCAACCGGTCCACTATGACCCAGATAGCATCACACTGCCTCGGCGTCCTGGGCAACCCCATAATAAAGTCCATCGTAATGCGCTCCCATTTTTACTCCAGAATGGGTAACGAATGCAATCTCCCCACTGGGACTTGGTGCTCAGCCTTAACCTGCTGGCACGTCAAACACCAAGAAACAAACTCCGCCACATGCCTCTTCATGCCTGGCCACCAGAAATGCAACTTAAGAGTGCGATACATCTTGGTGACACCAGGATGCATGGCATAGGCAGCCAAATGAGCCTCCTCCAAAATCTCTCGCCTGAGATCATCCACATCCGGAACACACAGCCTTTGACCCATCCACAAAGTACCATCTCTCAGCTCAAACTCAGACAGCCATCTAGATCTGACTCTATCAATCAATCTCACCAGCACTAGATCCTGATCCTGCACTCTCCTAATCCGATCCTGTAGCACTGGCCTCAGCCTCAAAGTAGCAATCAAAGCTCCATCCTGACTCAAATCTATCTGTACATTAAGAGCTCTCAACTGAACTAAACACGGCAACCTCGAAACCTGAATCTGAGCTGCACTACCATGCGATCTCCTACTCAATGCATCAGCCACCACATTAGCCTTCCCGGGGTGGTACTCAATAGTGCAGTCGTAGTCCTTAAGCAGCTCTAACCATCTCCTCTGCCTCAGATTCAGCTCTCGCTGACTCAACAAGTACCTCAAGCTCTTATGATCAGTGAAGATCTGGAACGTCTCCCCATACAAATAATGTCTCCAGATCTTCAAAGCAAACACAACTGCAGCTAACTCCAAATCATGCACTGGATAATTCATCTCATGAGACCTCAACTGTCTCGAAACATAGGCTATAACTCTCCCGTGCTGCATCAATACACATCCTAAACCCTGCTGCAAAGCATCACTGAAAACCTCAAAACCTCCTGCTCCAGATGGCAGGGCTAACACCGGCGTCGTAGTCAACCGATGTATCAGCTCCTCGAAACTCCTCTGGCACTCATCTATCCATCTAAAGGCCACACCCTTCCTCAGAAGTCTTGTCAAAGGGGCTGAGATGACAGAAAATCCCTCAACAAACCTCCGGTAATATCCTGCCAATCCGAGGAAACTCCTCAACTCTGACACATTCCTCGGAATCTCCCAACTCCTCACTGCCTCAATCTTGTGAGGATCCACCCGGATACCCTCACCAGACACGATGTGGCCTAAAAACACCACCTCATCTAGCCAAAATTCACACTTAGTGAATTTGGCATACAACCGCCATCCTCATAATCTGCAAAGACTATCCTCGATGCTCCGCATGCTTCGCTCATCTCTCGAATACACCAAAATGTCATCAATGAATACAATAACAAACTGATCCAGGTAGGGCTGAAAGACCCTATTCATCAAGGCCATGAAGGCTGCCGGGGCATTAGTCAACCCGAACGACATCACTAAGAACTCGAAATGCCCATACCTGCTCCTGAAAGCGCTCTTAGGCACATCGACCTCTGCGATCCTCAACTGATAGTATCCGAATCTCAAATCCAACTTGGTAAACACCCGAGCTCCCTGCAACTGATCAAATAAATCATCGATCCTAGGCAGTGGGTACTTATTCTTGACTGTAACCCGATTAAGCTGCCTATAATCGATGCATAATCTCAAAGTCCCGTCCTTCTTCTTCACAAACAATACCGGAGCTTCCCATGGAGAAACACTGGGCCTAATGAACCCCTTATCCAACAACTCCTGCAGCTGAGCCTTAAGCTCCCTCAGTTCCACCGGTGCCATCCTATACGGAGGTATCGATATAGGAGCGGTACCTGGAACGAGGTCAATCTCAAACTCTGTCTCTTGATCCGGCGGCAAACCCGGTAACTCGTCGGGAAAAACATCTAGAAATTCCCTGATCACGGGAACATCCTGCAGACTCTGCTGCACTCTGGAATCCATCACATGCGCCAAATAAGCCTCACAACTCCCTCGCATCAATCTCAGAGCACTCATGAATGAAATCATCCTGGCTGGCACTGCCTGACTAACACCTCAAAATACAGCCCTCGGCTGACCAGGAGACTCCAATACTACCTCCTTGGTATAACAATCCATAAGAGCCCTATGGGCAGTGAGCCAGTCCATCCCCAAAATCTGATCAATCTCTCGAAGGAGCAACACAATCAGATCTGCACGCAACTCCGACTGATCAATCATGATCGGACGCCCCTTGCAGACCTCTCCCAGAACTGTAGTACTACCTAGAGGTGTACTCACCTCTAACCCATACTGTAACATCTCCCTATCCACATGCAATCTACATGCCACATGTGGTGCAATAAAAGAATGCGTGGACCCTGGATCTATCAATGCATAAACCTCAATGCCAGAGATCAGAAGCAAACCTGCAACCATATCAGAGAATCTCGGCCTCCTGCTGGTCATGGCGAGACCACGGCCTCGATCATGCCTATTGCCTCGTCCCTCGGTCCCCACAAAGGAATCTCCGCCTCTACCTCGGGCTCTGCCTCAGCCCCTAAATCCAGGTCCACCGCTATGGCTCTGCTGCACCGTCGAGCTACTACCAGCTCTCCCACTAGCAGCTGACTGAACTTCCAAAGTCAGAGGATAACTCTGAATCATGTGATCCATCGAACCACATGCTAAACAGGCTCCTGTCACTCTCCATCACTCTCCACTGTGCCTCTTATCACAATGTATACAAACCGGCAAAGCCTGCCCTGATCCTCTGCCACTACTGCTGCCACTACCAATCTTCCCAAATCTTCCTCTCTGAACAGAACCCGACTGTCTAAATCTCCCTGCCGATCTAAACCTGCTCTGGCGTCTGCTCATGTTCCTACCAGAGCTACCCTGACTGTCACTAGATCGCTTGCCTCCAGATCCTCGACCGGTCTCACCGACTGTCTCGGTTACTCGATCCTCACTGCACCGCTCTCAACTCCACAAAGGTGCCGATATCGATCGGGCTAACTCGCACGAATCTCCAGATTAAGCCCTCTCTCAAATCTCCGGCACCTATCAGCCTCGGAGGCAATCAGAACAGAAGCATATGCCGACAACTTATTGAACCTGACCTCATAATCGACCACTGACATCGACCCCTGTCTCAGCTCAAAGAACTCTTGCATCTTCATTTCCAAATAGACCTTGGGCATGAAATTATCCCGAAAGGCCCTCAGAAAATCATCCCAAGTCAATACACAAGGTCTGGTGGAACTACCTGGGACAGTCTTCCACCACTGATAAGCTGGACCCTGGAGCAAAGAAACGACATAATCAAAGCGCTCCTCAGGGTCACAATCCATCTGATCGAGGACTCGCTCGGTCCTCTCGAAGCATCCCTCAGCCTTAGCAGGGTCTGTGCTGCCATAGAAATCCACAGCTCCCTGCTTACGCAGACGATCATACCTCATGCAGACGATCATACCTCCGCTCCCATCTCATGGGAACTCTAGGAGGCTGCTCCTCATACAGAGGTACTGAAGACTCCCTACTCGCTCCGACTGATCCTTGGTCAGCTGGTTGATCTACCTGATCACCAAAGATGGATGACCTACAACAAAACAACAATCTTGATCAATTTCTGCTTTCTTACGGAAATTCAAGCCTAAAAGAAACTATGCCCAAAAGATGCTAAACCATGCTTTGATACCACCTAATGTAGCGCCCCCTCTCCGTAGAGTATACACTGGGGCGCCCGTAGGTCGTACCGATGTATAACCTACGATGAGAGTGCACTACGATTCAATCATTTCTATAAACCTCATGGCATCAATATAATAAAGCAGTGATATCAAATTCACTAAATTTTAAAACCCAACAGTACTTCTCATTTCATTTCTTAAAACCATAAGTACACCATTCTATCCGATTACAACTGTACAGAACCAAAAGGATTAACATAACTCCTAACTAGATCATCCCCAAAATATCCCAAAAGATCCCCAGCTGACCGACCTATGGGCTATGCTCCTCTCGCCGGCACACACGCAGCAAGAAAAGTCACACTGACTGGAGCTAGGAGTCAAACTATAGCTGTCCTGAAAAAAAATGCAATGTTGGGTGAGTTTGCGAACTCAGTGAGAAACTATCATCGATGGTCCACTCAACTCATGCATATTCAATCAATCACACAATATCATGCATATATCACAAACAGAAATCACATGCATTCAATTTCACATTTATAAGGCGATACGCCTTTCATGCAATTCACATTTGAACATTCATATATGCAATGTACATGTGAATCTTTCATTTTCTTTCGTTGTTGTGACCGTGCGCCTGAGCTCATATACGTTGAGCCAATAGCTCTGAAAACATTGGGCTCAAAAGCCTTAATACGTTGAGCATAAAGCTCTGAAAATCGTTAGGCACGAGGCCCTGTGCGTTGAGCTTAAAGCTCTGAATACGGTGGCTGCACCGGTCACAACTGCCTTTATCTTATCATACTTTTATGTATGTATGCACGTGTCCAGTTTACAATACATGCATCACGATAGAACTCCAAATGCCTAAATCTCACCATTTGAAACCAGTTATGAACAATTTATTCACAATTAACACTTCTATAGCACAGTCCAAATATTTCGAACACCTGTGGTCCGAAATCAATCAAAACAAACACATACAATCCATCCTTAACTCCACATGACATAATTGCATAGAATTAAACACATATAGGTTGAGAAACCAACTAGGTTACTCACCTCAGAACTTCCGAGCTACTGCCGGGAAGTCTCACCTACGTCGGACAATCGGCGGTCTACTGGCACCTTTATAACAATCAAAACATAAACAACATTACTAATTGTATCAATTCCAATGTTTAATGATGCATATGAATCGAATAATCTACGTACTATACATGTTATGACATTCCCGACACTAATCCAAAATTTCCCGATCTCAAATTCTAAATCCCGAATTCATAATCTCCAAATTGAATTTAATCCATAATCAATTGAACCATCAAATTCCTAAATCCCAAAATTCAAAACCTCAAAAAATTACATTATCAGAAATTGGCTCTCCTCGCCATGACGCTGCTCCTCGCCACAGGGCGAAGCTCCTTCCTTCGCCTTCGCCATGGCGTTCAAGACGCCACGCCACAGGCGACGATTACAGACGTCATGACGTGGGCTCTCTCTTCAGAAGCGCCGCTTCACGCTTGTCATGGCGTGCGTACGCTTTGTTTCGCCACAAGGCGTGTTCTTCGAGTCACAAGCCAGTAATCGCAGACACGCCGTAAAACCTAGAAATTCTAGATTTTTTCAGTTCTAATCCATTCCTTTCCATTCTAAACACTCCAAAACAACTTCCTATACTTAACACAACTCATTCCTAAGCTTAGATCCACCAAATAACCATTATTCAACAATTACCCAAAATCAAAATCACCAAATTTCCTCCTAACCCTATCTTCCGAAACTTCTAAATTTTCAAACCATTTATACCTTAATTCAATGCTCAAATCTAACTCAAATCTAACTATTTAAAACATAAATAAGTAGGAACTTACTTGATTAAACTTCTAATCCTTCCAAATCACCAAGATAATCCAAGTCTCAAGCCAAATCAACACCCACGACACCCACGGCAACAACAAACTCAAACCCAAATGTCATGTTCTCTAATTTCAAGCCAAAGGAAGAGATCAAAGATGGAAGAAGAAGAAGCCAATCCAAGAGGAAGATCCACGAACATGGAAAGAGGTAGAAGAATCAAGAGAAAACCCACGTTTTCTTTCAAAAGGGAGGAGCATCGTGGAAGCAATTTTTCAAAGGAACAAGTTTATAAACCTAAAGGATTTAAGGCTTGTTTGGCAAATCTAATTGCCACAAGTCCGATCCGAACAACCTCAAGACAGTTTCTGATTCTAATTTCTCCCGAATTCCAATGGCTAAACCCTAATTCCTCAAATCAAATTTCTAATCTGTCCGTGCCATTGGATAATCAATTTCGGAACCGAAAATCCAATTAACCAGTCATTGATCAATTTTCCGATCCGGGCCTATTGCTCCTAAAATTTCAGAAAAATTCCTATAAATCCTCAAAAATAAAAAACTCATAATCGTATACACCAATTTCAGAATTCAATTTCCTAACTTTCATTTCTAACTCAAATTCAATTCTCTTATCACACATGCCCTAATCATCTCCAAATCCAAGTTATCCAAATCAAACCAGACCTATGTCATACATGTATGTACGTACGAATGCCAATACGTATGAAATGAACTGTACCCATCCCATCAGTGACGGGATGTTACAACGATAGCAACCAACGCGAGGGCGCAGCATCGCCCTCGCGACGCTCAAGAGGAGGTTGCGACTTTTTCTTCTTCTTTTTTTCTCCTCCTCCTACATAACTTCTAAATTCTATAACTTTTGATTAAGAGCTTCAAATTTTTCAAATTTGGTATCAATGGAAAGCTAAAAGAAAGATCTACAACTTCTTTGAATAACTTGAAGACAAATTCTACCTCTATCAGGGTCTAAATTCCACATCAATATGGTTGTCCGAAATTGTCATCCCAAACAACATCTCAAACTTCAAAAAATCATATCTTTCAACTCCCACATCCAAAAATGACATACTTTATAGAGAAAGCTATAAAGACGAACTACAACTTTCATGAGAGCAACTTTGGCTAATTCTACCTAGATTATTCCAGATTTGCCATGGAATTTAGAACACAAATCTTATTCTTGTGAAAACTTGAAATTCATCTCAACTTCACTTCCTTAACTAAAGCAACACATTCTTATCCATTCAACAACCAATTGGAATTCATCAAATCATCAACTTCAATTTATTTCACTCTTCATATTTAACCACAACTCTTCATTCATAACATTTCTATCTTTCTTTTCCATAGTACCTCACTTATATATATAACAATAGGTCATTCATTAACTCAAGTGGATAGCCTCATTCCATTATATCTAATTCAACCCACATCATCATACACAATTCATATTCAAAGTTCATTCAACTCAAAGGGATTACTTCTTCAATTGTACTTAATTCCAATTTAATCTCATCCTTAATTAATTCATATTCGAACTCCACCTCATCTATACACAAATTCACATTTCAATTTGGCAATCATCCATATACAAACTCATATTTCATTTACATCATAAATTAAGAGTTTTACAAACATCAATGGCATTTCTAAGCCAAATTACATCATTTCACAAAATCCCCAAAATACAACAAAAGATACAAAATCTCATAATTCTCAACATATGTCTAAAGTCTTGTTTTTACATCAATCCAACTTAACCATACAACATATGCATAAACAAACATTTGCCTTGACTTTCTTTCATCCGATCTCTTTCTCATCACCTGGAGATGGGAATGAGAGGGGGGTGAGCTTAACGCTCGTAGGTAACAAGTTTATAACTAAGAAACAAACAAAAACCATTGAAGTATTTATTTCTATTGTAAAGTTCAAATTGAAATCCATGTCACATATTTTCAAACTTCACAACTTATTAAGAAATTCATAAACATCATAAATCATGACTTCATTGAAACTTGTCACACATCATGAACATATAACACATCAGAATGGTTTGGGTTGGTCTAAAAACAGAACGTACTACACATTTCTGCATAGTGATCTTGTGTAGCCGTGAACTTAGGGGAGTCCATGAGGAGCTACATGCAACTAGTGGGAAGGCGAAAGAAGCCTTTTGACAAGTGCACTTGACATACTTAAGGGACCTAACCAAACCCACATAACATGCATTTCACAACTTGAGAACGGATTGCCCAATGGCACATTTCAAAAACTTGTTTTTCATGCACATGACACATTTCATAAGCCTTCCCATCAACATTTCACAATTCATCACCCAAAATCTCATACCAATCATATAACCATTACTCAAATCACCCAAAAGCCACAAAATACAATAATTTTGGAACAATTTGAAATCGTTCCCATATCACTCAAAATTTATTCACAAAATTCATATATGAAAACCTACGGCACATTTTCAAACTATTTTAAAGAATAATAAATGTACATTTTTTTTGTTTCGAAAAACCCCTTTCATGTAGCGATTTCTCAATTAATCAAAGCAATAAAAGCAATATTTAATGAAGAAATTGAAATCATTTTACTCTCTTGATTTAAAAGAAAGCAATTATGGCTCATTACTCAAATTATAAACATGAAACTCACCTTAATTCCTTGCTTAATAATTGTTCAAAACACATCCCCTCTTGCTTCTCTTGCCTCTCTTAATCTCCTTCATCAATGACAAAAATTCCTAATCAATAGGCACCCAAATTGAACAAATCATAAAACATAATCACCAAAATTGGTCTTAGAAAACTGAAACCCATACCATTCTTAAGCTATATCACCAAAACCCTTTCAAAAATCCAACAAACCATAAATGCCCTTACCTTGATCCTTCACCAAATGAGGAGTTTCTTGTCTCTAAAGGAAGCTCTCATCCTCCTCTTTCTTTTTCCTTCTTGAATCAACTTCAAAATCCATCTTAGAAACTAAGAAAAATCGAAACCTAACATTTTCTTTCTTCTTTCTCCTTTTCTCCATCGACTCTCTCCCTCTTCTCTCTTTTCTTTGGTTCTTTTCTTTACAATTTCGTGCATGCTCCTTCCTTAAAAGCCAACCTACACTTCTATTTACAATAATGTCATTAATGAGTGAAAAATGACCCTTATACCCTTCCTTATAAGCCTTGTAACTTAAAAGCTTAAGTGGCTTGCCAATTTTGCCCCTCATGCAATCTTACCACCTTAATTCAATTTAATCTATGTCATATGGTCTTGCTCAAATTAACATGCTAACTAACTCCCATTAACATGCTAATTAATTCTACAAAAATAACATAAATAATCTATCAATGCCTCAAAATTCATTTAAGTTATGCTTAACTCCTTCAAAAAATCAAGACCTTATTCTAATCATGAAATTGAAGAAATTTGGTAACACTTCCTTCTAGAAAAAATGTTCCTCATTGTCTCAATTTTTCAATGACATTAAAATCGTTCAATTTAGTTTTATAGTCCAAAAGTTATACCCTATACAGTTCGGACTGTTCTTATACTGAAACATTATTATGTGCTCAATTTCCATATGAAAATTGACATTCTTAGAGACCGAGTAAAAACTTGATTTCGTTAGACAAATTGTAGCCTTATCTCCCTAGTTTAATCTAAATAAAAAATCATCTTATTTGGATAACTAGAGCAAAAGTTATGGCTAAAACACCGAAGCATACTCAATGAACATATACATTTTTTAGCTTTTAACTTCCAACATATCATATATTACCCCATCTTGTACCTAAACCATTTTTGCCCTTTTATTTCAAATTCAAAAATTTTCCTTTTCTCCACACATGAATAATCACCAACAATCTCTCATTTAATAGAAAGGTTCATGGTCTAGCAATTCTTCCCCTTTAAAGAATTTCGTCCTCGAAAATCTCACCTGAGTGATCAAACAAATGAACAACTCATGAGACAATGGTCCAGTTCTTAATAACTTTATAGGGACCAAAACAATTTAAGTTGAGTTGCTTCTTTAGCCTAACCTGAGTACATCTTGTATTAGATCTAAACACACTTTGGAAACATGATACTCTTAGAAACAATTCATCCTTCGCTTCCTAGTTTACATCTCTATAGTGTCAGTATACTTAACTTTTTTGTCTCTCTCATTGTATTTCATATCCTTGGTGTTAACCTATCTAATCCATTCATCTCTCTTGAATCACTTAATTTCTAGCATTTATCAAATTCACCTGTCAAATAACATCTCCAATTCTGGCCTTCAATAACATGTAGGCCTTACTCATCATAATACCAGAGTGATGACCTTTTTCTATCATCTAACTCCTCGTACAGTATTCGAGAAGAAAATTACTAGGACAATGATTGTCGTACTTAAAGTCAAATAGAACTATACTTGGATCTCATGGCCCTATGAATTTCAAACTATATGCCTTAAGCATATTCTTGATAGTTAAGACCATCAATTCCAACATCCACTTACTTACTTTGACATTCTTAATCACTAAAAGATCTTTCGATGCATTCCTACTAGGATGCATAACTTATGTTACCATTTGTACTTTTCTAGCAATCCTTTGCTCAAGCATCTTTATTGATTTCACATACTTCTTATTTCACTCACCATGTATCATTCTTCTTATTCGAACTCGAAATTCAGATCTTTTTTCAATCTCTTAATAAGATTCACAACCTCTTAATCCTTAATTTGGGATAGAACAAAATCCCTATTCTGTGCTTTTTTTTGCATTAGTTCTGACAACCTTAATATCGAATTTCTACTTAAGGTATTTGATGTAACACTTAGATTTTCTTAGAATTTCTCACTTAAACAATCATAGCCTTTTGATATTTATATCAATCTCCTGAGTCTCATAATTAATTCTCCCAATTCAGTGATTGCTTCAAACTTTTACGATCTATACTTGCATATGTATATCTAAGATGTTCCTATACATATACTGTCTCCAAACTTTCAAAACAATCATTAATGTAGCAGTTCTAAATCATGTATCAAATAATCAACTCATAGAACTTTAGTTGTCTCCATACATATGGAATCACTTTGTTACGCTGCATTGGATTTTAGCCAAATGTCTTATACAACATCAGTGAATACTATAAAAATCTCCAAATCTATATGATGTAATTTACATCAGCACAGTTCTTTCAAAATTCTCTTTACTGACATTACTCATACGCTTTACACATTTTTCTTCATGTATTCAAACTATTCTTCTCAATTCTTCGAATACCTTTAATGCATAATCAAATCTTGGACCACTTTAGTCTCCAATACCATAGTACTATCGGGCATTTGTTAACTCAAGCAATTATTATCAAATTCCATGTGCCTCCTGATTGGCCCTCATGATTCCTTAAATAACTGATTCCTCAATAAGGTACATTGTCTCATTTTCTTTTCAATTTCCCAATTGACTTCCTTCCTCGAATGATTTTCTCCATTCCTTGAATTTTCTCAGATCTCGCTTGGACTTATTCTCATGTTTGCTCATTCATACTAATTTCTCCACACATTGTAATTTATTTGCAGACTTAACTTCTTGTGATTTTTAATACATTCATCAAGTCAGATTTGTATCTCCCCAACATACTTTCACATAATATAACGTGAACCTATATACTCCTCATACTAACAATTCGTGCCTCCTCAAATTTAGGAATCCACTCATATGACCCTTTCCATCAAACAAAATACATACTTTTTCAGTAACATATTCTACCTCTCTGCTTGAGTCTCTGTTAGGGAGTGTACTCACCTTCGAATCATTACATGTTCCTTCCTGATCAGTTCTTCCATTGATCATCCTTAATATAAACTATCTGATCTACTTATTCCTCTTCGAAAGAAGGTTTCTTGCTACCATTATCTAGACTATTCTTGCAATCTTAATCAATCACCTATCATCATCATTACATTATCAGCTATTCTTAATACCTCGGGAAGACCAATTTCTATCGTCCTCACAAGGTCATAAAGTTCAAATCGTCCAAAACTCAATAGCGTAATGAACAAACTTATTGTTGCCTATGCTTGGGTGGCATCATCAAATTCATCCCATTTTGTCCACTTACTAATTCATATTTTACATGCTTGATACTTTGGTCTCTATTAATCCCATACAATATTCTTCTCTTGATCTTCAAATTTATTCCTTATTGTAACATTTTTAACAAATCTCAATCTATCCCTGCATGATCATTAGGAGCACCTTTATATGTTACTCTAGTTCCCCTCAAACTTTAAACTATGGGAACTATGACTAACAAATATCCAATAAGTCATAAGTTTCTTCCTCCATCATCTCCACACATATATTACCTACGTGCTTAATATACTCACTTATGTATGATGATGGATCATCATATAGATACTCACAATAACAATCAATTTAACCTTCTTGGACTTGTATAAATATCACTATCATTCATCTCATCTTCCCATTATCCTTCACATTGCATCTTACATATGTATATTCGCCATTGATTCAAACTTGTAGATGTATAATCATCATAAAAATTCTGATCTTAGTTCCGCTAACACATCCTTATGGAGTATCATAACTCCTTGTCAGATTCGTCAAGCAACCACTTAGGTTCCGATTTCATCTTCTTAAGATCATAGCAATTTATGTTTTCCTTATTTTCTACTTGTTTCCATTTCCTTTTCAGTCACTTCATGAAAATAGTTCCACATCTATATCAATTCATGTACGTATCAACAAACTTTCTTTATGTTCTTACTTTCTGAAAAATCATTCTTCTTCCTACTATTTCTATCAGCTTAAACTCTTGACAATTGCTTATATGAGTAATTTATACACATGCGCCCATGTAAGATCCTAATACTGGCGCTCTGATACCACACATGTTGGACACCGTTTTCGGAGCCCAACTTCTGATCATTAACATGAGCTTAATCCTATAGAAATTCCTTAAACATCACCAATTCATCTTCTTGCTTTGATACCACACATGTTGGATCCCGCTCGAGTCCAGAATCCAACACTTGCGAAATCATGAAACGCGATCATCTTCATTTCTCCTTAGTTTTTTTTTCTACACTCTTCGAAAACATGAAACATGTACATCTTACCCTGTGGGGTTAATTCATTTAACCCTTATAAAGCATGAGCGGATTTCCTTATAGAGTCACTTCAAAGTACTTTCACTAGCCATCATCGGTTCCTCTTCATTCTCATAACATCTCAAGCCACAAAGGGCGAGCTAACATAGTGCAATCACAAGAATCACTATTACCTTCTTCCAAAAGGTAGCTCTTAGTCTCTAGTTTATTTAAAAATAAGAACCACCTCATTCGGAGCTCTATAGCTCAAGATATCGCCAAAATAATGAAGCATATTCAGAAACATATCCAACTCATACTCTTTTAACCGATCCTCTCACTTTGATTCAATCAATATTTTTCAAATTAAACTCAAAAGCTATAAATTTTTATGGAGAGGTAGAGGAAAGTCTTAGGAATCTACTGCTTCAAAAATCAGGACAATCGGAGGTCGGAAGAAAAAATTATAAGCAAAAGAATGGAAGAGGGTCGGGTCGCCCTCGCGACGCGCATGAGGACGCTGCGACTTTTTCTTCTCTTTTTTTTTCTCCTCCTCCTACCTAACTTCTAGATTCTATAACTTTTGATCCAGAGCACCAAAATTTTCAAATTTGATATCAATAGAAAGCTAAAAGAAAGATATACAACTTCTTTGAAGAATTAGAAGACAAATTCTACCTCTATCAGGGTCTAAATTCCACATCAATATGGCTGTCTGAAATTGTCATCCCAAACAGCATCTCAAACTTCAAAAAATCATATCTTTCAACTCCCACATCCAAAAATGGCATACTTTATAGTGGTGGAAAGCTATAAAGACGAATTATAGCTTTTATGAAGGCAACTTTGGCTAATTCTACCTAGATTATTCCAGATTTGCCATGGAAGTCAGAACACAAATCTTATCCTTGTGAAAACTTGAAATCCATCTCAACTTCACTTCCTTAACTAAAGCAACACATTCTTATCCATTCAACAACCAATTGGAATTCATCAAATCATCAACTTCAATTTATTTTACTCTTCATATTTAACCACAACTCTTTATTCATAACATTTCTATCTTTCTTTTCCATAGTGCCTCACTTATATATATAACAATAGGTTATTCATTAACTCAAGTGGATAGCCTCATTCCATTATATCTAATTCAACCCACATCATCATACATAATTCATATTCAAAGTTCATTCAACTCAAAGGGATTACTTCTTCAATTGTACTTAATTCCAATTTAATCTCATCCTTAATTAATTCATATTCTAACTCCACCTCATCCATACACAAATTCATATTTCAATTTGGCAATCATCCATTTACAAACTCATATTTCATTTACATCATAAATTAAGAGTTTTACAAACATCAATGGCATTTCCAAGCCAAATTACATCATTTCACAAAATCTCCAAAATACAACAAAAGATACAAAATCCCATAATTCTCAACATATGTCTAAAGTCTTGTTTTTACATCAATCCAACTTAACCATACAACATATACATAAACAAACAATTGCCTTGATTTTCTTTCATCCGATCTCTTTCTCATCACTTGGAGATGGGAATGACAAGGGGTGAGCTTAACGCTCGTGGGTAACAAGTTTGTAACCGAGAAATAAGCAAATACCATTGAAATTCAAATTGAAATCCATGTCACATATTTTCAAACTTCACAACTTATTAAGAAATTCATAAACATCATAAATCATGACTTCATTGAAACTTGTCACATATCATGAACACATAACACATCAGAATAGTTTGGGTTGGTCGAAAAACAGAACGTATTGCACATTTCTGCATAGCGATCTTGTGTAGCCGTGAACTTAAGGGAGTCCATGAGGAGCTTCATGTCACTAGTGGGTAGGCGGGAGAAGCCTTTTGACAAGTGCACTTGACATACTTAAGGGACCTAACTAAACCCACATAATATGCATTTTATAACTTGAGAACGGATTGCCCAATGGCACATTTCAAAAACTTGTTTGTTATGCACATGTCATATTTCATAAGCCTTCCCATCAACATTTCACAATTCATTACCCAAAATCTCATACCAATCATATAACCATTACTAAAATCATCCAAAAGCCACAAAATACAACAATTTTGAAACAATTTGAAATCGTTCCCATATCACTCAAAATTCATTCACAAAATTCATATACGAAAACTTACGACACATTTTAAAACTATTTTAAAGAACAATAAATATACATTTTTTTTGTTTCGAAAAACCCCTTTCATGTAGCGATTTCTCAATTAATCAAAGCAATAAAAGCAATATTTTATAAAGAAATTGAAATCATTTTACTCTCTTGATTAAAAAAACAATTATGACTCATTACTCAAATTATAAACATGAACTACCTTAATTCTTTGCTTAATACTTGTTCAAAATGCATTCCCTCTTGCTCCTCTTGCCTCTCTTAATCTCCCTCATCAATGACAAAAATTCCTAATCAATAGCACCCAAATTGAACAACTCATAAGACATAATCACTAAAATTGGTCTTAGAAAACTTAAACCTATATCATTCTTAAGCTATATACACCAAAACCCTTTAAAAAATCTAACAAACCAAAAATGCCCTTACCTTGATCCTTCACCAAATGAGGAGTTTCTTGGCTCTAAAGGAAGCTCTCATCCTCCTCTTTCTTTTTTCTTCTTGAATCAACTTCAAAATCCATCTTGGAAACCAAGAAAAATCGAAACCTAGCATTTTCTTTCTTCTTTCTCCTTTTCTCCACTGACTCTCTCCCTCTTCTCTCTTTTCTTTGGTTCTTTTCCTTACAATTTCATGCATGCTCCTTCCTTAAAAGCCAACCTACACTTCTATTTACAATAATGCCATTAATGAGTGAAAAATGACCCTTATACCCTTCCTTATAATCCTTGTAACTTAAAAGCTTAAGTGGCTTGCCAATTTTGCCCCTCATGCAATCTTACTACCTTAATTCAATTTAATCCATGTCATATGGTCTTGCTCAAATTAACATGCTAATTAACTCCCATTAACATGCTAATTAATTCTACAAAAATAACATAAATAATCTATCAATGCCTCAAAATTCATTTAAGTTATGCTTAACTCCTTCCAAAAATCAAGACCTTATTCTAATCATGAAATTGAAGAAATTTGGTAACACTTCCTTCTAGAAAAAATGTTCGTCATTGTCTCAATTTTTCAATGACATTAAAATCGTTCAATTTGGTTCCATAGTCGAAAAGTTATACCCTATACAGCTCGAACTGTCTTTATACTGAAACATTATTCTGTGCTCAACTTCCATCGGAAAATTGACATTCTTAGAGACCGAGTAAAAACTTGATTTCTTCAGAAAAATTGTAGCCTTATCTCCCTAGTTTAATCCAAATTAAAAATCATCTCATTTGGATAACTAGAGCAAAAGTTATGGCTAAAACACCGAAGCATACTCAATGAACATATACATTTTCCAGCTTTTAACTTCCAACATATCATATATTACCCCATCTTGTACCTAAACCATTTTTGCCATTTTATTTCAAATTCAAGAATTTTCCTTTTCTCCACACATGATTAATCGCCAAAAATCTCTCATTTAATAAAAAGGTTCGGGGTCCAACACTTTTTCTGCATCAGAGTAAATTGTTATAACTGAATTACAATTTACAAAAATTTCAACAGAATTTTCTCGATTTTTATGATATTTACCCCTGTTAGACAAAAGAATTTAACTCAACAATACAACCATTAATGGCACCAGACATTTATAACATTATTACTCTCTATAATGCACATATATTTTTACTTTAAATTTTTATTCATCAAATTAAATTGAAATCAAATTGCTCTTAGTTATGATGATAGTTAAGATGGAATTTATAAGATTTAAGCAAATACTCTATAAAGAATCTTGTAGAATTCTCTTACTAACCTAGAGTCCCAGCAATAGCATGATTGTGATATAGTGATGTGGTATAAGATACTTAAATGATAACTTAGTACAAGTGTAAAATTGTTGGTTTATGGCTTATAATCAATCGCTTAATTATAGTTTAGTGAAAAATAATTTAAAACATTCTTTTCTTATATATACTCAAATGTATATGATAAAGTCCATGGGATAAATATAAAATATTGCAAATGAATTATGATGAGATTATAATTATAAGATTCACATTACATTTATATATTATCTATAAATTGTTTCTAGCCATTTTCTATTAAGATTGGACATTAATTTAATGTAAAAAGATTAGCACGCGTTATATTTTTCTTATGAAGTAATCGATCTCATAGACTAAAGTATGAAGATACTTAAACAAATATACGAGTGCTTGTTAGAGAACAAGTTCACTAACTGACTTCATATGAGAATTTCATTTGAAACATTACTTATATATCAATGAAAATTCTCATTGTAATAACTGTATAAGTGAACCTTTGACTTGGGATCTCCAAAATTATCTTGTATAGTGATTGCTTTTCTTTAATACTATTTATGATATGTTCTAGTCAAGATAGCTTAGTCGATAGTCATTGGATATAACATGAACTATATGGAAGTAGCTGAATGATCAGGACATGATTAATTACAATAAATTAATTAAGAAGAATGTTCCATTATTCTTCATTAGTATTAATTTGGAATTTTTTGGCTAATATAGAATGAAACTTTGAAAATAGGTTTTAAATTTCATTAATTAAATAAATTACTAATAGTAGAGAACTAACATGATTGGACTCAAATAGAGTAAACATTACTCTCATGCTCTATATCTAATTGGGATATTATATAATGAAATGATTGAATTTTGTGAAAATAATGCATGGAAAGTTTAATCAAAACTATTTATATATTTTTTAATATTTGAGTAGTGATGATATCTTGCTAGACGTCAATTTTAATCTACATATATAATTTTTTGATTAGATAATTAAAGATAAAGTAAATGATTTTAATTTATCTAATCATAAATATGATTTAGTATTAAATTTATATCCATTACCAACATATTTATGAATCTAACGGATCACACACAAAGAATAGGTGGAATAGAGAAAATATATTTTAATCAATTTAAACTTGATTGTAAAATTGAGAAACTTATGATTAAATATGAGATATTTAATAAATAAGTATTAATGTTAGATATTGGATCTTATTTGGGCATAATTGGTATTTAAATAGAATTATTTGTAATTTTTATTAAAGTTTAACTAAAAATTAGAATTTTATTTCAATTAAATTACTAAAATATCTAAATTTTATTATAAATAGGCTTAGGCTCTAAGAGAGATAACACTTTTTGCCAAACCCTCTCTGCAGTAGTTGTAAAATTCTCTTAACACGTTATCTAAATGTTGTTAGAGGTCAAACACTTGTGTAGCTACAGTAGTTGAGATTGATCGATTTCACAAGCAGTTTAAGAAAAAGGACAAGAAAATAATTAAGTTTCATAATAAGGTACAAATTAAGATTCATGTTTTATTATGATTTATGTGTTAATAATTCTATAGAATTTAAGTGATCTTGACTTTTAAAAAATCACACAAAAAAGTTTTAAAATTATTCTACTCTGCTCAAGATTGGATCTCACTATGATTTCCCAATACATATGACTTTAGTTCACGAACTACAACAAGTAGCTTAAGAACCAATAAAAATATTAAATGAAACTATGATGTGTCCATATTGTAAGTAGGACTTCCTAGTTACAAGAAAGACTTGTTACATGAATAGTGTATATATTATATCATCATCATCATCATCACCCAATCTGAAATCCCGCATTGAAACGAGATCTGGGAAGATCCGATAGTACACAGCCTTACCCCTACATAGTAGAGAAGCTGTTTTTGATGGACCCACATGCAAATGAGACAATATAAGTATGATGTCAGTTACAAAATCAATACAGAATTAAAAAAAAATAAAAAATAAAAAATAAAAAGTAGGCTACAGAGTCCAACGTGCCTTGTCATGCAGTACGTAAGAGGACCTCTCTCAAAGACCCTAGCAGAACGCCCCCCTACTGTCCCCCCCGCACCTGTTCTACGATCTGCGTAATGTGACATGGTATCTCCTCGTGACTATCAAACTGATTTGGGTAGCTGGAGCGATCAATCATTTTCCCTGATCCGATCGTGCCAAACTTTTCTATTGCTAGCGACTACTTTCTTGATTATATGATTTATATAAAGTTATCGAAACAATATAGGATAGTATTAAATTATATGATTCTTATATATCATCAATGCAATACAGAATAGGGGTGAGCATTATTCGGGCCGGCCTTCGGGTAAAGAAATTACCTAATTCGGGTAATTCGGGCCGACCCGGATATTACCCGAATTATTTTCGGTAGACGGTAACTCGAAAAATTGGTAGGCCGATTACTCGAATTAGGTTTAAAAAAATTATGAAATAGGATAATTAGGATAATTTAGGTAAATCGGGCCGGAATAATTTGGGTAATTCGGGTAAATCGGGCCGGGTAAGAGAAAAAAAATTTCGGGTAATTCGGGCCGGGCTCGAACAGTAAAAATCCGGCCCGAATTACCCGAATGCTCACCTCTAATACAGAAGGTCAAATGATTAACATCAACTGAATATATACGATTATCTTTGATCATTGAACATAATTTATACGGTATAGCCTGAACATCAGAAATCGAAAAGTCTTCAATATCGGCTAGCAATGAATGGCCGTTGTTGGAATAATATATGAAACAGAAGTGTCAATCAAATTAGTTAATAAAAATTCAATTTTTAAATTGCAAATTTGTAGATAGTTTAGATGGAAAGAAACCGAACTTAATAGTCGTTGTAAGAGACTAGTTCAATGGGGTATAATTGAAAATATTTTGCTCTTTCTTTAATGGTAGTTCAGCAAAATTGCATTAAAATGAAATGGAATGAGGGTTACAACACACTTAGTACAAACCTCGCTCTAAAGAAGAAAAAAAAAAACAAACACCAAGTACTAAAGAAGACAGAGCAAACTCAGAACACCAAGGATTCCAAGAAGTTCCGAGGGGCAGCGTTCTGTGTTCATAGTCTTCGCAACACAATTATCTCTAACTTTCCTGCAAATTTGCCTGAAGAGGTTTGATGCACTAACAATATTCCTTTCGATCCAGATTGAGTAGATTAATTAGCTGAAAAGGAGTTCGAGAAAGCCAGGATCATGACGTTTTTGCTCACCTCTAATCAATATAATTGACATTATGGCTCTTTAACGGAAAAATTGTAGTCATTGCATGTCTTTAGGTCTTTGAACTAGCGTGAAAATAAGTGTTGATTTTATTCAAAGTCACAAGAAACAGAAGTTCTAAACATTTTCAAGATAGAACCATTTGACAATTCAACAAACAAAATGTCGTCAGAAAGAAAGACGTGAAAGAAACCAACATAAAACAAATTTTCAAATTAAAACCAAATTAACTACTATTGGGTGAAGAGAAGAGGAGATAAATATGTTTTCCTCAAGATAAGCCGAAGTTTAATCAAGTTTGGAGGATGTTTTCTGATTAACTGGATTAAACAACCAAAGCAATCACCTTTTGATGGCTTGAACCCGTTTAAGATTACTAGATCAACTAAGAAAAGGTATATAAATATGCAACAAGAATAGTATATTTCTAATCGCTAATGATCAATGTAATATCAGATAATACAAATATCAAGGAAGAACATGGAAAAGTATAGAGAAAAAGAAAAGACACTCGGACTCATATGGATGAAAATACAACTAAAGAATCAGTTACAGCCTAAATCTGAATTTACAACTGCTGTTTCTAGTGGTAATGACATTATTGGAGGATAAGCTATCCACTTCTAGTCTGCACCTGACCAAGAACTTAACCTTCATCAGCTTCAGCTTCCCAAGTTTGATTCTAACAGGCTGTTTAACCCTAAGGTTTAATGGAATGGCTCCAGTCAACTGTTGTTGTTGTTGAAGTGCTGTCGACAGACCATTCGCGTCCTGCGTTTGACCAGTTAATGGGACATTAAGTACGGTGGTGTTCCGGTGACCTTGGTAGAATTTCGGCAGAGAACCCTCACACAGTTCCGTGCTTTTGTACCACACACCTATGTCGCTTCCACCCTCGTAGTAGATTCCGATTTTCTTGTTGGGATTTCTAGCAGTAATAGTGACATTGAATGTTGCGTATAAGCTTGAGTCGTTGTTGAGAATGAACTGGGTTATCTCCATTCTGTCGATGGAGTACTTGGGAAGTTTTGGTCGGAACACTAGGAACAGAACTCCGACCACAATTCCGATGATGACAATCAGGATAAGGAGTAGACTAAGTGTCCAACAGAAGCACTTGCAGAGACAGCCTCTCTTCCTGGGCGGTTTTGAGTGCATCACAGGGATGGTACGTTGAAACGGAGGATACTGCTGAGGAGTCGGCGCGGCATCAGACTTTGAAGCGCCTGGAGGCACTAATGGAGCTGTTGGAGGATGTGCAGCCTCCACATCCTGGTTCACCGGATGAATTCTCTGTTGATGATCCGCCATTCGATTGTTCGTAACCACAAAAATTCTCCCAAGAAGTTGCGACAAAAAATCAAACAAAAAAGAGCTAAGAAGATCTAGATGAAGAAGAAAATAAAACTACTGTTGATACCGTAAAATGTATGCAGGGTTGTTCTTATTATAAACAAGTGTTTGATCTTGATGGTGTCGTTGTCTTGATTTGGTCATTCATATGTTGAAGCTTCCTTCCTTTGACTTTTATACAAAAGCCGAGTCTGAACTGCAAAAGGTTCCTCGCAGCCAAACTTGGATGCCGGACACGTTCCCCCGTAAATGACGACTTTTTACTTAATTTTCTTTTTCTCTCCCTATTTCGTAATTTGTATCGTATATATATTCATAATGCCACACCGACACGAAAGCCTCATGTTTTCAAACACGTGTGCTCTTTTTCAATCTCCGAGTGATTCTATAACGTGAACGAAGTTGCCCTCCAACTCCATTATTCTTATTATATATATTTAATTCCATCTAAAGCATACAAAAACAACATCTCCACTTTAATGTGTAGGCGTGTTCGTCCCTCTGCCTTTTATAATCAAATACCCCTTTGCCCATAATTGACTTTTCTAATAAATATTTCAAACATTTAATTAAGATTGTATATTACTAAATCTCTCTCAAACTTTTCTTTTACGTGGATATGTATTTCAATATTTTCCGTATCAGTTGTTTAAAAATAGTCTCTATTAGTTAAGATTATATATTACGGAACTTCTTTTGAATTTAGGTGTCAACAAAATTTTACTAAATTATTGTTATTATTGTTGTTGTTGATATTAAAAATTAAGTATTACTGTTATCATCATTACTCAATTAAAAATTAGCTATTTCTATAATTACAATTAGATCCAAATTTTTTTGAATGGGGTAAAATAGTAATAACTTTTGTATGAGATCAAAATTTAAAATAATAATATTTTTATATAAATTTTTTAAAAGATAATAGGAGCAAGTGCTCCTACTTGTCCTTAGGGATGGAGCTACAATTGCCCTCATTGCCCCCAAAAATTTTTACATAAAAAAATTATAATTTTAAATTTTGACCCTATAAAAAAATAAAATTTTACTCTCATTCAAAATTTACCTCTATTAAAATTTTACACATATTTTAAAAAATTTCTGAATCCGTCCTACTTGCCCCCAATGTACATCCGTCTCAGACTACAACTTCCGATTTTTAAAGGAATAACCGGATTAAATGCTCCAAGGCCACAAGTCATCAACCTACCTAAACTGTTTTGTTTTGATAAAAGTGAAATGAAAATATTTATTCAACTGATAAACGAATGTTCGTGGCTGTTAATCGGCCTAGCCCTTGGGTGGACTTAGTTATTTATCCAACTAATTAATTAATTATTGATGTTTCTTTACCTGAAAGAGAGGGTCGCCATGCATATGATCTCTTCAATCTTGGCTTTGAACAAATTTTGATTAATTGATACATATATTAATACGTATAGCGAGCTGATGTCGAAATGCAGCGTCCAGTTACCTAACCTGCCTGACTTTTCTTTGGTATATTAGGCACGTAGGTGAAATCCTTGCCTAAGTTTTCTTCAAAATCCATTCTTTTATTTTCACATTTGGCCTTTAAAACGCACTTACTTAGAAAATGAGTAGGGAACGGATCCTCTATTCTATTAAGTCTGTTCTCACTTTATTCTATTAGCTTTCATCTATTTAATTTCTCCTCATCCCATTTATTGAATGAAAAAAAGCTTATAAAATATAGTGAAAACAGACGATATGATCCCGTGTTTAAACGGCTATTTTTGACAATATGTCTTTAACTATTGCGTGACTCAAGATGTGAACTCGTCAAGATTCCGTAACTGATTAAAACAAACGGGTACTGCTAAATTGCTAATTGTGAAATCAGAAACTTTTTTTTTTTAATCTTATCTGTCATTGTAATCGATCTCCGGTTATCTTTGTCGTAGAAGCATGAAATCCATGTTAATGAATACAATAGTCTATAAATGAGCTGTTTTCTAGGCAAATATTGTCAATAAATGTAGAAAATATTTTGTGCTAACATTACAAAACAATAGCTCTACTAGAAGAAAGATGGGGGTCATATTGCCTTTCGTGACTTCTTGTTGCTATTTAAAATTTTTTAATTTAATTATTAATTCTTGTTATCATTATTGTTGACGAATAAGTCCTTTCTTGTTGAGTTGAGTTATTACCGAAAATTACTTTATAATTTCCTTAAGAATAATATTAGTGATAAATTAAAGCACTACAAGAAAATTATTAATTAACGACAGAAATTGAACTGTAGCAAATTACGGACGGAATATCATGTTTTGTCCGTAAAATTGTCGAGAAAAATTTCATCTTGCGACAAAAAATATATCCGTCAGTAAATATAGAGGGACCAACAAATTTTCTGACGAAAGACAATTTTCGTCGGTAAAGAAGGCGAGAATGCTTGGCAAAATAAATAAGTTTTGGGTTACCGACATAAATGTATTCCGTCGGTAAATTTTGTCAGTAAAGTTTAAAGTAAACGTCATTGTTTGTTTCGACTTTAGGGTTTTAAAAAAACAAAAGCGATGTCATTTGGTTTAACACCAAATAATTTCCGATTTCTATTAATAAATTCCGTCAATAAAGTTTTGAGTAACATCGTCGTTTACTTCAGCTTTAAAGTTTTTTTTTTAAAGAGACATCATTTGGTGTTAACCTGAAATGAAACCATCGTCTTCCTCAACACCCCCTATTGCAGCTAAGTTATTTTCTTCTCTTATGTCGTCGCCGTCGGACCGTGCCTCCTCGTTGTCCCACTGACGTCCTCGTTGTCCTCGTCATGCCATCGTATGTCATCAGCGTGCCACCTCCTCATCTCTGTCGCTACTGAAGGCCACCGTGCATCCTCACGGTCGTCGTACTTCTTCAGGTACTGTCTCTCGTTCCACCACAACAGTCATTGTGATGTATGTTGTATACTTCTCTTTAGTTAGTCTGAACCGTGCTTTGAAAGTTGGTTAAATGTATTGGTATGAGAAGTACTTTTGGATTTGGATGGTGTGATTTTGGATTCGAATGGTGTAATTTTGTGAAATATTTTCACTTGTCGGAATAGGCGACTTATACCAATTGATAATAGCATCACTCATACTTACTGCAACAGTGCAAAGATCTCTGTTTTAAGCATTAGAGTTATTAGTTTTGCAAGTAACTAAAAGATTTTAGTTCCATTCTCTAGTTCAAATTGGTCATTAGAAACTGATGAAGTTCATAACCTTAAAAAGCATAAAAACATAGAGCATGACATCATGACCTTAATAAGAGCCTCTTAGAGCTGCTATCCTCCACTTAGTAATACTCTTCAGATGTTTTCCGTCACTAAAATTCAATTTCAATACTTAATAGAATCCTAGTTTTTGTGTGGCAGCATCTATAATAAATCCAAGTAAAAAAGGCCAAGCTTGGAAGACATAATTCTTTTATGCCTAGAACTATTAATGAATTACAACATTCTATGCTTGTAATACTGGAAAGCCAAAGAATTAGGTAATACCTAAAGCAAATAAGACGATTTGTTTTATGTTTCTCATTTGAAATTATTCATAGAGAAAAATACACTGAACAAATGAGATATTAAATGCATTATGACTTGGTGCATATTATTATTATAGACCTAAATTGTTTTAAGGAGTGAAAATGGAAACCAAGTAAGAGAACATTTATAGAAGGGGCAATTTACTCCAAAGAAGTAGTTTGCATGGTATAGTAGAGTTATTGGAGAAGCATGACTTCTGATGTACTATTCTAGTACTAAGGCAAGTTATTTTGACAATTTTATGAAATTGTAGATATTGTCATTTTTTTCATCTAAGAAGAAAGTCTGATTGGTGGAGGGTAATGAAGAAGATAATTTAACAGATTTTACAATATAATTGTACTAAAGATCATTTATGAATCTCCATGTAAATAATTTTTGAAAATGAGAAAAATGCTAATATTCTTTTTTGCAAGTCCTACTTTTTGTTGAAGAGCATCACTTATCCTTCTTCTTTGTAGTATGTAGTTTTCCGCCCTTCTACATAAGTCATTCAACTAATGTCTACCATATGTGTAGCTTTAATAATACATTAATTAGATGTGTTTAAGTTTTGTGTGAATGCAAATTAAAAAGGTTTTGATTTTGTATTATTGTTTAGAATATTCTTATAATCATTGATAAGTTTTTATGCTCTTCTTTAATAGCCTAAGTATTTATGTTTGGGTTATGTTTGAATCATTGATGAGTAGATGTATGATTACATAAGTATTTACTGCATGTGGAATGAGTTTGAGATCTTATAGATGCTTTGAGGCATAATAAACCTATAGGATAACATATAGGCTGGAAACCCATGATGCAACTCCCATGAGACTTATCGATGAAAAATTCCATGAGCCTAGGAATCACAACAAGATCTTGCTTTCTTGATTCAAAAGTGTAAACAATGCCACATACTATAGTATTGAAATCAATTGTAAGTAATTAATTCAAACATAAATACTTCAAATTCAATGTGATTAATTCAAAGTTAGTATTAACATAAGAAATTCATAAGTTTAATGGACTTGACAGTTCTTTGCATAATAAACCCCTAGGATGATATATAGGCTAGAAACCTGTGATGCAGCTCCTATAAGGCTTATCAGTGAAAAAGTCCATGAGCCTAGGAGTCACAGTGAGAACTTGCTTTCTTGATTTACTGGTATAAACAATGCCACGTACCATAGTATTGAAATCAATTTTAGGTAATTAATTCAAACATAAATACTTCAACTTTAATGTGATTAATTCAAAGTTAGTATTAACACAAGAAATTCATAGGTTTAATAGACATGACATTTCTTTGCATAATAAACCCCTAGGATAGTATATAGGTTGGAAACAATGCCATGTACCATAGTACTGAAATCAATTATAGGTAATTAATTCAAACATAAATAAGTAGGGGATGTTGTGCAAAGTTTAAATGCTATGTAAACTTAGGGGACATGAATGATACAAACTATGAAATCACTTTTTAAAATTAACAGGTTTGCAAAAATGAGTAATGTTGATAGATCTTAGATGTTAAGATGATTAACACCTAATAGTTTTATTAATCCTAAGTTTGTTGAGGAAGTTTAAGCTTTTATTCAGTATGCATGTTCTCACCCTGCATATATAGATGGCCTAAATATCAGATGTTGATGTAAAAAGTGCAAACATATTCATTTCCTTCATATTGATGAAGTAAATGGCCATTTTCTAAGAAAAGGGCTTGTTCCAAATTATTTTGAGTGAACACGACATGAAGAGCCATTGATTTGTAGCACCTTAAAGGGTAATAAAGCAAACTCATTAATAAATGTAGATGAGTTTGAAATGGATTGAAATTTGAACAAATAATGTGGGTGCAACTAAAAATCTTTACATGCAAATAGTTTATGATGCAGTCAGTTATACCTTTCTGAAAAATATAGAAATATTAGAGAAGAACAAAACCTATATGCAAAATAATTTTTTGACTTACTATATAAAACTGATCAAGAATAATGGCCAAATTGTGAGACAATGAATCAATTGTCTTCAATTGATTGAATATTGAACATAAAGTCTGAAGGGCATATTTCTAATTGTAGTTTTGATAAAATTCTTGGATAGCATAATGAATCGTTGCCTCTCGATAATACAACGGTTGATAGTTTTTACAATATAAAGAAACTTATTAGGGGTCTTGGTTTACTTGTTGAAAAAATTAATTGTAGCAAATTAGGATGTATATTGTATTTAGGAGATGATGTGGAATTACAAGCGTGCAAATTTTATGGTCAATCTCAGTTCAAGCCTAGAAAGTGTTCTATGAAATAGAAATTAGTACTTTGGAAGCGGATGTATTATTTCCCGTTAACTCCGAGACTTCAAAGACTATACGCTTATGATATTACTACATCTCACATGAGATGGAATAATGAACACAAACAGGAAGATGGAATAATGAGTCATCCATTGGATGCATGGAAACATTTCAATAACATCCATTATGAGTTTGCAGCTGAAAATCAAAATATTAGGTTGAGATTGTCGACAAATGGATTCTAATCTTTTGGTCAATCCGACCAACAATATTCATCATAGCCAATCATAATCATTCCTTATAATTTGCCTCTATAGATGTGTATGAATTAGACACATATGTTCTTGACAATGATTATAACAGAGCCTACAAATCCAAAACAGACAAAATACCGAAGTCTGTTCGGTCAATACAAAATTGAGACTGAACACTACACTTAATTTCCGATCCGAAATTGAAAGTCTTAAAGGCTACATTGTCTACCGGATCCTTCATAACATTTGTATCCCCATATCTCTATTTTAATTTCCAAAAAGAATCATATCGATCGAAGCTCTACTGATCGAGATATCTCCAAAATACTGAAAACTGTTCAAACTTTTACAACCGATCAGCTCAGTTTAATCGAGTCGATCTTTCTTCATTTAATGTAAAAACTGATCTATTTGGTATGGAAAGATAGAAAAATGTCTTAGAAATCCAACGCTTCGAAAATCAGATCGATCGGATGTCGAACGAAGAAGTTATGTTGAAAAGAGTAAAGGGAGGTTAGAGCTCGGCCAGAAAATCAAAGCTCAGTCAGAACGAAGATCGGTCTGCCAACAGAGGTCGGTCGGCCAACAAAGGTCGGCCAACAAAGGTCGGTCGGCCATCATAGGTCGGTCGGCCAACAGAGGTCGGTCAGCCATCAGAGGTCGGTCGGCCAACATAGGTCGATCGACCATCAGAGGTCGGTCCGCCAACAGAGGTCGGCCAGCACCCAATCCGACCTTGAAACTTCTAACACTCATAACTTTTGACTCCGAGCTCTGAATTTTACAAACTCAGTATCGTTGGAAAGATAAAAGACAGATATACAATTTTCAAGAAGGACTCAAAAGCACGATCTGTAGCGCCCCCTTACCGTAGAGTATACACCGAGACGCCCGTAGGTCGTACCGATGCATAACCTACGATGAGGGTGCACTACGCTACGATCAATTGTATAAATCTCATGGCATCGATATAAATAAGCAGTAAGATCACATTTACTACATTTTAAAACCAAAAGTCTTCTCATTCCATTTCGTAGAAACCACAAGTGCATAATTCGGTCATAATTACAACTGTACAGATCCAAAATAAATAGTAACAACTCCTATCTAGGTCATCCTCAAAAGATCCTAGCTGACCGACCTGTGGGCCATGGTCCTCTCGCCGGCACCCACACAGCAGGAAAAGTCTCACTATCTGGAGTAGGAGTCACTAACGCTGTCCTGAAAAATAGTTGCAATGTTGGGTGAGTTTGTGAACTCAATGAGTAACCATCATTGATGGTTCACTCAATTCATGCATTACGCAAAATTACGTACAAAACAACACAATATCACATTCAGAATCACAATCATAATTTTACTACACAACTATCACACATTTACCTTTAACCCATTTCAAAATCACAGCACAATCACATACTGAATGCATGATGATTTCCATTTCCTTTTAGTCTTGGATCGAAGGCCAAGATTTTCCCATTTCTGGGCACATTACACAGAAATCGTGTTTTCGGGGGTAGGAGAGCCCTCTGGGTATGCACTACTGCCCACGCTCACTAGGGATAGGAGAGCCCTCTGGGTATGTACTATTCCCTTATCACAATAGTTGAGGTTATAGCTCCGATCAGAAATTGCTCCAGTCATAACAGTTAATTACTGATTTCTAATCATGTCTAACATAATTTCACAATGACACACCTCATGCGAAACATTTAGGTCACACAATACATTTAATGCATTTAACACATCAGAGATTGAGAAACCAACTAGGTTACTCACCTCTAAACTTCCGAGCTACTACTGGGAAGTCTCCGCTGCGTCAGAGGATCGACGCTCCACTTGAGCCTCTACAATAATCAAAATATCCGAATATTACTAATTGTATCAATTTCTAATAATCAAGGATGCTTATGTCTCAAATGAATGCTGTACTATGCATGTTATGACATTTCCGACCCTAATACCGATTATCTCAATACTGCATTTTCACTCTAATCCATAGCAATTCGTAATACCATAATTCAATTGACTATACTCCCAACAATTTCTAACTAATCCCATTTTAATCCTCTAAATTCTCAAATTAAAAGAATCACTTTTTGGCGCAAATAGGCGTCCTCGTCGCGACGTCTGGTCCCTCGTCGCGGCGTGAAATCTTCTGTTCGTCGCGACTTGCATTGCTGCTCGTTGCGATGTGCAGACGAAATCCGCTCGTCGCGACGTATGTCAAAACTCTGCTCGTCGCAACAAATATTTATTTATTCGTCGCGACGTGCAAGAAGGGGTGGCTCGTCGCGGCGTGTTCATCACATCGTCAGAACGCATAACCCGTAAAAACCTTCGAAACCCAGAAATTTCTCAGATCTTCTGATATAAATCCCTCCAAATCCATTCTCAACACTCGAAAACAACATTCTACACTTAACACTACTCAATCCTAACCTTAATTCCACCAAATAACCATTATCCCACAAATACCCAAATCGAAATCACATTTTCCCTTAAAACCTAAATCATCTGAAAACTTAAAACTTTCCAAACAATTAAATACTCAAATCCATGATCAAATTAAACTATGTAAGGCATAAAGGAACAAGAACTTACTTGGTTTAAGCTTCCAATCCTTCACTAATCACTCAAATACACAAATCCTCAAGCTAAACACACCCACGATTTCTCTCCCATTTTTCCACCAAATGCTTTCTTCTCCATGACCAAGGCTTAATCTAGGTAGAAAATGATGATTGGAACAATTTAAGAGAAGAGATTGGAAGGAAGTAAGCTAACTGGATGATCCACGAAGAGAAGAAGAAGATCAAGTTTCTTTCAAGGGAAGAAGAAGACAACATCGTGGATCATTTTTCAAAGGAGAAAAGTTTATATACTAAGGAAGTTAAGGCTTGTTTGGCAAATTCATTTGCCACAAGTCCAATCCGAACAACCTCAATCCAATTTCTAATTCTAATTTCTCCCGAATTCCAATGGTTCAGACCCTAATTCCTCAAATCATAATTTAAATTACCTCATATACATTTTCAATCAAATTCGGAACCGAAATCACAATTAATCAGTCACTAAGCCATTTTTCCGGTCCGGACCCGTTACTTTAAAAATTTCAGAAAAATTCCTATAAATCCTCAAAATTAGAAAACATCTAATCACATACTCAAATTTTCAATTCTCAATTCCTAAATTCAATTTCACACTCCAATTCGCTAAGCAAAGCATAGTTAACCTTTATCACAAAATCTCCAATTTCACAATCAAGTCGGAAATCTGTCATACATGCATGTACATACATATACTTGTGCAATCATGAACATTTATCACTAATGTAGAGGCTATGAATGCATATGCAAAATACGTATGAGATGAACTGTACCCATCCCATCGGTGACGGGATGTTACAATTCTCCCCTCCTAATAAAAATTTCGTCCCGAAATTTTCTTACCTGACTGATCGAACAAGTGAGATACTTCCTCCTCATGTGCTCCTCAGTCTCCCAAGTTGCCTCCTCAGATGAGTGGTTCTTCCATAGGACTTTCACCAATGGAATCACCCTGCTCCGCAATTGCTTGACCCGCGATCCAATAATCTGCACCGGCTCCTTAACATAACTCAAATCACTAGCTATCTCAATCTCCTGAGCCGGAATCACATGAGTCGGGTCTGACCGATATCTCCGGAGCATACTCACGTGGAACACATCGTGCAACTGGGACATCTCACTCGGCAAAGCTAATCTGTAGGCCAACGGTCCAATCCTCTCAGTAATCTCATATGGACCGATATACCGAGGACTCAACTTGCCCTTACGGCCAAATCTGAGAACTCCTCTCCACGGAGACACTCTGAGGAACACTCTATCACCCACAGCATACTCCATCTCTCTCCAATGTTGATCCACAAAGCTCTTCCGCCGTCTGAAATAGCCTTGATGCGACTCAATCACCGCACCTTATCCATCAGATCCTGGATCAGCTCGGGACCCTCTAACATCCTCATACCCTCTTCATCCCAGTAAAGAGGGGATCTACACGGTTGTCCATATAACGCCTCATACGGTGCCATGTCAATGCTACTGCATCGATTATTATATGAAACTCTACCAGAGGCAACATCGATCCCAAGCACCTCGAAACTCCAATACACAGGCTCTCAACATATCCTCAACAGTCTGAATAGTCCTCTCACTCTGCCCATCTGTCTGAGGATGAAACGCTATGCTGAAGTTCAACCTCGTACCCATAGCCGACTGCAAACTCCTCCGTAACCTCAAGTAAACTCGATCCCTATCTGACACTATCGATACTGAGACCCCATGCAGTCGAACTATCTCTGCCACATACTTCTGGGCCAACTGATCGAGAGTATTACTCTCCCTTACTGGCAAGAAGTGAGCCGATTTAGTCAACCGATCCACTATGACCCAGATAGCATCATGCTGCCTCGGCGTCCTGTGCAACCCCATAATAAAGTCCATCATAATGCGCTCCCATTTCTACTCCGGAATGGGTAACGAACTCAATCTCTCCACTGGGGCCTGGTGCTCAGCCTTAACCTGCTGGCACGTCAAACACCGAGAAACAAATTCCGCCACCGGCCTCTTCATACTTGGCCACCAGAAATGCAACTTAAGAGTGCGATACATCTTGGTGACACCAGGATGCATGGCATAAGCAGCCAAATGAGCCTCCTCCAAAATCTCACGCCTCAGATCCTCCACGTCTGGAACACATAACCTCTGGCCCATCCAAAGAATACCATCTCTCAACTCAAACTCAGAAAGCCATCCAGATCTGACCCTATCAATCAGTCTCACCAACGCTGGATCCCGATCCTGCACTCTCCTAATCCGATCATGCAATACCGGCCTGAGCCTCAAAGTAGCAATCAGAGCTCCACCCTGACTCAAATCCATCTGCACATTAAGAGCTCTCAACTGTACTAAACACGACAACCTCGAAACCTGAATCTGAGCTGCACTACCATGTGATCTCCTACTCAATGCATCAGCCACCACATTGGCCTTCCCGGGGTGGTACTCGATAGTGCAGTCGTAGTCCTTAAGCAACTCTAACTATCTCCTCTGTCTCAGATTCAGCTCTCGCTGACTCAACAAGTACCTCAAGCTCTTATGATCGGTGAAGATCCGGAACGTCTCCCCATAGAAATAGTGACTTCAGATCTTCAAAGCAAACACAACTGCTGCTAACTCCAAGTCATGTACAGGGTAATTCATCTCATGGGGTCTCAACTGTCTCGAAGCATACGTTATAACTCTCCCGTGCTGCATCAATACACATCCTAAACCCTGCTGCGAAGCATCACTGAAAACCTCGAAACCTCCTCGCCCCAGATGATGTGGCTAACACTGTCTCAGAGTCAACCGATGTATCAGCTCCTCAAAACTCTTCTGACACTCCTCTGTCCAACTGAAGGCTATACCCTTCCTTAGAAGTCTTGTCAAAGGGGCTGAGATCACAGAAAATCCGTCAACGAACCTCCGGTAATAACCTGCTAATCCGAGGAAACTCCTCAACTCTGACACATTCCTCGGAATCTCCCAACTCCTCACTGCCTCAATCTTGTGAGGATCCACCCAGATACCCTCACCAGACACGATGTGGCCTAGAAACACCACCTCATCCAGCCAAAATTCACACTTAGTGAATTTGGCATACAACTGCCTATCCCTCATAATCAGAATATAATCCTCGATGTTCGCGATGCTCCTCATCTCTCGAATACACCAAAATATCATCGATAAACACAATAATGAACTGATCCAGGTAGGGCTGAAAGACTCTATTCATCAAAGCCATGAAGGCTGCCGGGGCATTAGTCAACCCGAACGGCATCACTAAGAACTCGAAATGCCCATACCTGCTCCTGAAAGCACTCTTAGGCACATCGGCCTCTGCGATCCTCAACTGATAGTACCCGGATCTCAAATCTAACTTGGTAAACACCTGAGCTCCCTGCAACTGATCAAACAAATCATCGATCCTAGGCAGTGGGTGCTTATTCTTAACCGTAACCCGATTCAGCTGCCTATAATCGATGCATAACCTCAAAGTCCCGTCCTTCTTCTTCACAAATAACACCGGAGCTCCCCACGACGAAACACTGGGCCTAATGAACCCCTTATCCAACAAATCCTGCAGCTGAGCCTTAAGCTCCCTCAGTTCCACCGGTGCCATCCTATACGGAGGTATCGATATAGGAGCGGTACCTGGAACGAGGTCAATCTCAAACTCCGTCTCTCGATCTGACGGCAAACCCGGTAACTCCTCGGGAAACACGTCTGGAAATTCCCTGATCACGGAAACATCCTGCAAACTCTGCTGCACTCTGGAATCCACTACATGCGCCAAATAGGCCTCACACCCATCTCGCATCAACCTCAGAGCACTCATAAACGAAATCATCCTGGCTGGCACTGCCTGACTAACACCTCAAAATACAGTGAGCCAGTCCATCCCTAAAATCAAATCTATCTCTCGAAGGGGCAACACAATCAGGTCTGCACGCAGCTCCGACTGATCAATCATAATCAGACACCCCTTGCAGACCTCTCCCAAAACTGTAGTACTACCTAGAGGTGTACTCACCTCTAGCCCACACTGCAACATCTCCCTATCCACATGCAATCTACATGCCACATGCGGTGCAATAAAAGAATGCGTGGACCCTGGATCTATCAATGCATAAATTTCAATGCCAGAAATCAGAAGCAAACCTGCAACTACATCTGGAGAATACTGGGCCTCCTGCCTGGTCATGGCGTAGACCACAGTTCGGGGCGTGGCCGATCGCCACGACTCTCGGATCCCACAAAGGAATCTCCACTCACCTCGGCCTCTGAATCCAGTGTCCACCGCTGGCTCACTGCACTGTCGTGCTTTACTACCGGCCTCCCACTCAAGCGGTCGAGCTCCCAAAATCTCTGGACAAGTGTTTGATCGATGCTCCATCGAGCCACACCTAAGACAAGCTCCAAGAAACCTCCAAAGACTTCCACTATGCCTCCTCTCACAAAACTCACACAACGGAGGAAGTCGCCGTAACCTCTACCATCGCCACTACTACTACCAGACGCCTAAATCTTCCCTCTCAAGCAGAACCAGATTGCTCGATCCTCCCAAAATTTGAACTCGCTTCAAGCGCTCGCTAAAGCTCCTACCAGAGTCGCCTCGATCACATCGGATCTCTTGCTCCTAGATCCCTGACCAATCTCAACCCGACTCTGTCGCAAGAGCTGCTCAATCCTCACTGCAACTGCTCTCAACTCTATAAAGGTGCCCATATCAGACTGGGCTAACCTGGTACGAATCTCCAGATTCAGCCCTCCCTCGAATCTCCGGCACCTATTAGCCTCAGAGGCAATCATAACAGAAGCATATGCCGACAACTCATTGAACCTAACCTTATAATCGGCCACTGCCATGGACCCCTGTCTCAAATCTAAGAACTCTTGCATCTTCATCTCCATATAAACCTTGGGCGTATAGTTATCCCGAAAGGCTCTCAGAAAACCTGCCCAAGTCAACACACAAGGTCTGGTGGAACTACCCATAACAGTCTTCCACCACTGATACGCTGGACCCTGAAGCAAACAGACAACATAATCGAAACGCTCATCGGGGTCACAGTCCATCTGATCGAGGACTCACTCGGTCCTCTCCAACCATCCCTCAGCCTCAGCAGGGTCTGTGCTGCCATAAAAGTCCACAACTCCCTGTTTATGCAGACGATCATACCACCCCTCCCGTCTCATAGGAACTATAGGAGGCTGCTCCTCATACAAAGGCACAGAAGACTCCCTACTCGCTCCGACTGAACCTTGGTCAGCTGAGTGATCTACCTGATCACCAAAGACGGGTGACCTACAACAAAACCGCAAACTTGATCAATTTCTGCTTTTCTTAGGAAATTCAAGCCTAAAACATCTATGCTCAAAAGATGTCAAACCATGCTCTGATACCACCAACGTAGCGCCCCCTTACAGTAGAGTATACACCGAGACGCCCGTAGGTCGTACCGATGCATAACCTACGATGAGGGTGCACTACGCTACGTTCAATTCTATAAATCTCATGGCATCGATATAAATAAGCAGTAAGATCACATTCACTACATTTTAAAACCAAAAGTCTTCTCATTCCATTTCGTAGAAACCACAAGTGCATAATTCGGTCATAATTACAACTGTACAGATCCAAAATAAATAGTAACAACTCCTATCTAGGTCATCCCCAAAAGATCCCAGCTGACCGACCTGTGGGCCATGGTCCTCTCGCCGGCACCCACACAGCAGGAAAAGTCTCATTATCTGGAGTAGGAGTTACTAACGTCATCTCCAAAAATAGTTGCAATGTCAAGAGTTTATAACTCAATGAGTAACCATCATCGATGGTTCACTCAATTCATGCATTACGCAAAATTGCATAAAACAACACAATATCACATTCGTAATCACAATCATAATTTTACTACACAACTATCACACATTTACCTTTAACCCATTTCAAAATCACAAAGACAATCACATCCCTAATGCATGATGATTTCCATTTCCTTTTAGTGTTGTGTCTCGAGTGTCGATTTTTTCCCATTTCGGGCACATTACACGTAAATCGCTGGGGTAGGAGAGCCCTCTGGGTATGCACTACTGCCCACGCGCACTAGGGATAGGAGAGCCCTCTAGGTATGCACTATTCCCTTATCACAATAGTTGAGCTTATAGCTCCGATCAGAAATTGCTCCAGTCACAATAGTTAATTACTGATTTCTAATCATGTCTAACATAATTTCACAATGACACACCTCATGCGAAACATTCAATTAGGTCACACAATACATTTAATGTTGGGACCTGATCCGGAAACCGGATCCCAACCGAAAAACGAAGAACGAAGGGAACGGAATCGAATGGAAACGGAAATTTCGTATCGAAATTTCGAATGAGAATACAAAGCATAATAATCGAAAGCGAAGCGCATAAACGGAAATTTCGCATCGAAAATTCGAATCGGAAACAATATGGCGAATTACAATTCGATACAAATAACAAAATGCGAATCGAATCAAAGAACAAAGATGAACTGAAAGCAAATCGAATCATAAAGCAACATACAAAGCGAAGTGGATACTTAACAAATGTCCGACATCCGAGCATAAGTTATCTACAGAAAGCGTCGCGTTGGAGATCTAAACTAAGACATATTCCAAAATCCGTATGAATTTTTTTTTTTTCTTATTCTCATTTTTACATCAATCACATCCATATAATTTCCCATAGGAAATTCAATCTTAAACCCAAAACTTAGCAATCATACAAAATCTTATACAAATCCATACAAATCTCAAATTACACTTTATTCTCATTTTATCAAAATTTCGGCAGATAACGGCTACATTTATCCTAAACCCAAACCTGCAAAGGTAAAGAAATACACTTCTAAAAGCCAAACAGATCTCGTAATCATCTGACTCTCCGTCCGAATCCAAACACCAAAGAAAACGCAAACCTAAATCTAATACTTCCATAATTCTCAATTCAATACCAAACTCATATACAATTTCCAAATCATATACAATTTCTTACTCTCAAACATTCACCATAATCTTCATACATTCCGAAAAACATCATAATCACTTAATGGAAATTCAAGCCATATACAAAATATTCCAAATCTCAATATTTACATAACAATACAAACGATGCAAAATGGACCCAAAGTTCACATTCTTTCATCCGATCTCCGCTCGAAACCGGAGATGGGGATGAAAGGGGGTGAGCTCAAAGCTCGTGGATAACACATTTATAAATCGATAAATAAGCGGAAATCATCTTTCATAAGCTTTTTGCCAAAAGGGCTAATTTTTTCAAACTTTATAATTTTTCAAACAATTTCCTCAAACCTTTTTTTTCATATTTTTCAAACTTTTTCCTCAAACCCTTTTTCATATTTTCAAACTTTTCATAATAATCTCACTTTTTCTCTTTTTTTTTTCAACCTTCTCAAATTTTTCATAAATATGAATGCAACATTCAGAAACAAAATTGAAAACACATAACATATCGAATGGTCCGTTCGTCCGAAGCGACGTATTGCACAATCCCAAGATAACGGTCACATGCAATCGGAATGTAACGTAGTACACTTTCCTGCATATCGGTCCAAGTGTAGCCGTGAGGGAGTCCGAATCGAGTCTCCGTGCACTAGCGGCGGCCGGCGAAGGCTTTACAAATAGAGACAATGACTCACCAAAGGACCTAACCGAACCCATATAACACGTAAACGAAAACAAAGATTCAATTGCCCAAGGCGCTTTTCAAAATCTTACTTTTCAAACTTTTCATATCGACACAATCGCATATTCACATGGCTCACATATCACATTAATAAACATATTCAATTTCAATTCAGCAATTTAATCACGATAGATCAAAATCGTAACAATGAATGCAAGTTATTTCTTTAAAACAACATTTACATAAAGCACATTTTCAAATTTGTCAAATCATTCACAAGCTAAGCATTTCTTCAATCTTGCATTTTCAAAATCATTCAGAAATCATAATTTCAAACATTTACAAAATAATAATTTAACAAAATTCACATTTTGTTTTCTTTAATTTTGAAAATTCAGATTAAGCTTTACAGATCAAAATATAAATATGCTACCCACCTCGAATTAATGCCAGAAGCTTGTCCAAATCGTCAATTCTCCAAATTCCTCCTTCTTTCTTTAACTTAAAAATTCCCTAAGCCATAAATATCCAAATTCATCATCATAATTTGCATAATTCTCAAACTTAACTATAGGAAATTCATAAGCACCATATTTTCAAGCTTTCTAAAACCGAATTTCTAAAGCCCCAAAGTCCAAATTTGACCTAAACCTAACTAGTCAAATTCAATATCATAAATCACTTACTTACTCAAATTAAACTTAGAAAACACTAATTCCATATAAATTCAAGCTATTTCAATCTCCAATTTTGAAAATCCCCAATTTTCAAAATTGGCCTAAACCAATACACTCAAATTCAATCTCATAAAACATAATTTCTTCAAAATTGATTCCATATTTCATCAATTCATGCTATTATTGATGATTCTACACCTTTAATTTACAAAATTTGGGAAAATCTCCAAATCTTAAAATTGGCCTAAACCAATTTATCTAAATTCAATATCATAATTCACAATTTTCTCAAAACTAATTTCATATACCACAAACCCATATTATTATCTTTAATTCTACACCAAAATTTCACTAAATCCTCAACCATAAAATTTTGCCTAAACTTTAAACAAATTTCCATCCGAAATTAAACCCAACCTAAAGCATATATTTCAAAATCAACTTCATAAATCACAAACCCATATCATTATCTATATTTCTCAATCAAAATTCAACAAAATCTCAAAGTTGAAAATTTTCCTTACCTCATTTCTCCACCAAATTGAATTTTCCTAGCTTGAAAGGAAGCTCTTCACTTCCCATCTTCCTTTCTCTTGTAACACTCTCAAAATCCCAAAAATCAAGTAGGAAAAATCAAAACTTGCTTCCTCTCTCACCTTAGCCGAAAACTCCATCTTCTTCTCTTCCTTTTTCTTATTTTCTTCTCTTCTCTACAAGAATCATCGTGATTCTTCTACTTAAACGACAGCTCATAGTATAAATAATGCCATGTCATTAAAATTTTGATAAAAAGACCAAAATGCCCCTCATATGTTACTTTATGCTATTTTTACTTGCAGTTTTGATTCGCACTATCGAGTTGAAGGAATTTGTTAAAATTTCCTTCTTAAGAAATGTTCCTCTCAATCATAAGAATCCAACGCCACTGACCGCGCTCAATTCGGACCACTACACCAAAAGTTATGCGCAAAACAGTTCGGGTATATCCACATTCTAACATATTTTCCATGTATGATTATTTCCGTCCAAAAGTTAACATTCTTAATCCCAAAATTGAAACTCAATGTATTCATAACAATTGTAGCCTTATGTCTCTAGTTTAATTCAAAATAAGAATCGTTTCATTTCGATTCCCAGATCAAAAGTTATACTCAAATTACTCACAGGTGTTCCCAATCCAAAAATTACACTCTAATCCGAACTTCCATTCATAATTCGAAGGTCTTAGGGGTAAAATTGACCTTTCATTTCTTCATATGATTTGTAGAACCTTGTCTTATCTTTATTTTGCCTCAAGAATCGCTTCAATCGGATCTCTACAGATCCCAAATTTCACAAAACACTGAACTATGTTCGGAAAATTTCCCGACTCACTTTTATTAAATTAATCACCATTAATGTAATCTCAAAAATTCACAAATTTCTATGAGGATGTAGATAATTGTCTTAGGAATCCAACGCCACAAGAATCAACTCAATCGGATGTCGGACGGAAAAGATATGAGCAAAACAGTGAACAAAGGTCAGATTGGAGGAGGAAGCAAGAAAACTAAATGAGCAAAACGACGTCGTATAAGGGCGATGATAGGGCGCGATCGCTACGGCGACGCGTCGCTAACGCCCACCATTGCTACGGCGATGCGTCTCCCTAGCGACGCGAGCCAAACGCCCGCCATCGCTACGGCGACGCGTCGCCCTAGCGACGGGGGTACTTCATTTTCCTTTTTTTTTCACATAAAAACCCAAAACTTCCGAAATTCATAACTCTTAATCCCGGACTCCAATTTTGACAAACTTAGTCTCTATAGAAAGATTGAAGGAAGCACTACATCTTCCACGAAGGACATAAAATTCAATTTGACTTCTACGGGAGTCCATTTTCCGGTCAAAGATACTATCCTCTAATAATCATGCTAAAACCACAATATAAACTTGTAAAAATCATAACTTATTTTTCCAAGATCGAAAAATTCTATACTTTATATCAAAATAAAGATCAAAACAAATCCTTCAATTTTCATGAAGAACATCAAAGCTCAATTAACCTATAACTAGGTTAATTTCTCAATCAAAGATTCAGTCATCATAATTAAAGTCAAAAGTCAACCTTATCAAACATAAACTTTGACTGATCATAACTTTCACTCCCGATATCGAAAAATTGCAAACTTTGTGTCTACAGAAAGCTCGTAATATAATCTACAAGTTTCATGTAGATCATTTTATCAAATTTTGCCTCAAACAAAAGTCAACTCTCAAAGTCAAACATTCTCTCTCCAAAAAGTCAAACTTTCTAAATCCTTTAAATTTTCACACTTTTTCTTTTTAATTCATGCTATTTAACTTCATTTCAATTAACTCATCCACTTTCCTTTCATAATCCATAAAAATTCATTCAAATATCAAATTCCTCTAACCGAAACAATTCTTTTCTCCTACATTTTTCTTAAATTCATCACATTTCCTTAAATTCATTCTCATTCTCACCAATTCTTTCTCACTTAAATTCATTGTAATATTTCTATTATCCTCAAAAGTTCGGGGTCCAACATTTAATGCATTTAACACATCAGAGATTGAGAAACCAACTAGGTTACTCACCTCTAAACTTTCGAGCTACTGCCGGGAAGTCTCTGCTGCTTCAGAGGATCGACGCTCCACTTGAGCCTCTACAATAATCAGAATATCCGAATATTACTAATTGTATCAATTTCCAATAATCAAGGATGCCTATGTCTCAAATGAATGCTATACTATGCATGTTATGACATTTTCGACCCTAATACCGATTATCTCAATACCGCATTTTCACTATAATCCATAGCAATTCCTAATACCATAATTCAATTGACTATACTCCCAACAATTTCTAACTAATCCCATTTTAATCCTCTAAATTCTCAAATTAAAAGAATCACTTTTTGGCCCAAATAGGCGTCCTCGTCGGGACGTCTGGTCCCTCGTCGCGGCGTGAAATCTTACGTTACGTCGCGGCGTGCGTTCTTCTTTCGTCGCGACGTGCGATTTAAATCCGCTTCGTCGGCGTACACATCCCTTCGTCGCGACGTATGCCAAAACTCTGCTCATCACGACTAATATTTATTTATTCGTCGCGACGTGTAAGAAGGGGTGGCTCGTCGCGGCGTGTTCATCATACGTCGCGACGTGCGAACCTAGAAAAACTTTCGAAACCCAGAAATTTTTCAGATCTTCTGATATAAATCCCTCCAAACTCAGAAATTTCTCAGATCTCTTGCAGTAATTATACTCCTGTTTCACTAACGGGGTACTCTTCAATTCCTAAAAAATAGATGCAATGTTGGGTGAGTTTGCGAACTCAATGAGAAACCATCATCGATGATTCACTCAATTCATGCATATTCAATCAATTTACCAAATAATACATACAATCACATTTCTCAAATATAAGGTGTTTCGTCTTTAACACAATTCATATTCAATCATTTATAGATGCATTGCACATGTGACACTTTTCATTTTCATTTCGTTGTTGTGACCGACTGCTACCAAATCGTCCCAATGGATTTTGGCACATTGCGTTGAGCCATGGCTCAAAACATGGGCTTGAAGCCTTGATACATTGAGCCCGAGGCTCAATACGTTGGACCCGAGGTCTCATGCGTTGAGCTGAAAGCTCTCATATCGTTAGGCGTGATATGCCCCGACACGGTGGTCTCGGTCCACAACCGCTTTTATCTCGATCATACTTTTATGCATGCAATGTACATGTTCCAATTTCCATTTACATGTCAATGTTATTTGCCATTTCTTCGGACTTTCGGTCCGGTATTTCAATCATATACATTTTCAATTTATTGCATTGATGCATTCATAGTCATTTACACACATTAGCACTTCAATATCACATTTCCAACATTTCGGACACCCCTGGTCCTAAATCAATCAAAATCAAACACACAGATCCTTCCTTAACTCCACATTGCATCAATGCGTAATATTAAACACACACATAGATTGAGAAACCAACTAGGTTACTCACCTATTACTTCCGAGCTAATGCTGGGAAGTCTCTGCTACGTCGATCGATCGACGCTCCAGTTGGGCCTCTATAAGAATCAGAGAATAAAACGATCACTAATTGTTCAATCCGAACTAGTAATGATGCACATGTAGGTGTAAAATGCATGTTCATGATATTCCCGGCCCTAATCCCATTTTTTTCCATCATAAAATCCGTCTAAAAATTAGAAATCCAATGGCGCTGAAGACACTCAATTTGGACCTCTATAGGTCCCCAATTAAATAAAACAGTGATGAAATACCCATTTCCTGGACACCCGTCAATTTCCCGTCCAAAAATTCCCATTCTTAAATATTCCATGAATTCGATGCCTCAAGAATCAGGTCAATCGGATGTCGGACAGAAAATTTATTCCCAAAAGAACACAAAAAGCAATTAAAACAATTCATATATATATGTATATATATATATAAGCCCTTATTTCCTTCTTTTTTTTTTCCCTTTTTCCTGTCTGACATTCTAACTAGCATATCTCTTTACACACAATTCAAAAAATTACAAACCATACCTCTTTGGAAAGATCATGAAACCCTCTACAAGTTTCATGAAAACCATAAAAATCACATTTACCCCTAAGGGTGTCAAAATTCAATTGAAACTTCTGCCCATTCAAAACCTATCAAAACAGAGCAGTACTTGGTAAATTCAGTAACTCCCATTCTCTTCAGTCAGAAGCATGAACAATACTAATAAATTCCTATCAATCTCATCCTATGCAAATTTACTATTTTACCCTTCCTGTCAGGGTGGATGTTACAACCATCGCCACCTCGACTCGAAAGTACGGTGCTCTTCTCACCCTCATCAACTGTCTCGCACACCGCCTCTCCTAGATGATTGCTCTCTGCTCTTTCTCTTCCTGCTCACCTCCTGCCTAATGTTCTCCACTTTTCACTGGAGTGCAAGATCCACCATTCTTGATAATCACAGAAATTGCGAATGATAACCTTCTCTTTGATGCCCAGGTGGAGGCCTCCCTCAAACTTGCGGCACTTGTCTTCTTCACTGGCCACAATATGAGCTGCATATCAAGATAACTGGGTGAATCTCAGCTCATACTCGCTCACAGACATCTCCCTTTGAGTCAAATTTAAGAACTCCCTGGCCTTCTCCTGCATATAGACCCGGGAGAGGTATTTCTTCCTGAACATCTCCCCGAAGTCCCTCCATGTAAGCACTGGTGGCACAGCCTAACTCTGTGGCACTGACTCCCACCAGTGAAGAGCATTCCCCTGCAATAAACTCACTGCATGCTCCAGCTTTTCCTCATCAGAGCATTTCATCTGAACCAGAACTCTCTCTGTCCTCTTCAGCCAAGATTCTGCTTCCTCTGGATTGGTGGTACCATGAAAGTCCACCGCTCTATACTTCCTCAGCTTGTCATATTGCCTACCCCTAACCACTGGAGCTGGCACTAGAGCCCGAGATCCCTGGCCCAAGGCATAGGTGAAGGCCTGGGCGAAAGCCTGAAAAAACTGTGGATCCATTGCAGGCATAGGAGGAGGAGGAGGAGGCGGCGACTCCTCAGGTTGCACATTAGGTGCCTCTGAGCCGGGAGCAGTGTGTGTCCCAGCAGCTTGTGGGACGTGCGACTTATCTGTGCTCCCCTGGTGAGAGCTAGAGCGAGATCGAGCTCCTCGAATTCTACTCCGAGGTGGCATATTTACTCCTTCAAGAGAAAACCAGTGAAAATCTTTAGTTCATGCAAAAACAATTTTTCAAAGTGTATAGAACGATGTAAATCATGCAAAAATCAACTTTTAGTTAGGCAAAATAATTTAAAACAATGCAAAACAATGTAAATAATGCAAATAATGAAATTTCAAAAGAATGCATAATAGGTCATAAAAACCCTAAATTTCTCCCTAACCCGGACCTAAACCGAAAAGGCTTTGATACCATAAGTGTTGGAACTCCTCCCCGGTAAGACACGCATCTGACGTCCTACATGACATCTGGACGTGCATCCCACGAGGGAAGGACTCCTCACCATAGAAGAAACCTCAAAACGAACGTATTTTAATTCAATCAGTACTAATCTTGTAAGATTCACCTTAATCTCTCGCAATATAATTTATCTACTTAGGGCCCAAACTTAAATCCGATTTCTTAGCTAAAATGAAAGTGCATGACTCTAGATTGATTAGAATAAAAAATCTCCTCAATCGGATCTCTAATGACCGAGAAATTGCCCAAATACGAAATTGTATTCAATAACATCACATAACTAACTCACTTCCATTTATTCGAACTATTCAACTCAAGCCCGAAAAATTCTAAATTTGCTTAAAAGGGGTAGAAAATTTTCTTAAAAAACCAATGCTTCAAAAACTGACTAAATCGGAGGTCAAACGAAAAAGTTACAAGCGAAAGAGTAAGATTGGAGGTTTAGTTTAGAAAAGAAGAAAATCAGAAAAGAAAAATAAAAAGAAAATCAGAAACTGCTCGAAATGGTGTCATCGCGGGCCGCTAGAGATCACGAGCGCTCGCGGGTGTGAGCCCCTCGCAGGGAGAGGCGCTCGCCCTTGTGAGGACGCTCACAGGGTGTGGCGATCGCCCTCGCGAGCGCTCACCTACGCGAGGACATTTGTGAGCCAAAAATCAAAATTTTACCTTTATTCTTTGCATCGCATTTAAAAAGCTGAAACTTTGTAAATTTCTAACTCCTCATCCCGAAATCCAAATTTCATAAATTTAGTATCAATAAAAAGGTGAAAGGAAGCTCTACAACTTCCATGAAGGAATGAAAAACTAGTTTGGCCTTTAAAATGGTCAAAAATTGCTTCAAAGTTTCTGCTAAAATTGAAAAAGTCCTACACTATACCAGAAGTTTGAAAAACCATATCTTTTAACACAATAATCTAAAAATGTCACATTTTACCTCAATGGAAAAATAAAAATATGATTTACAACTTTCATGAAGGGTGTAAAAATAAATTCTATCATTAAAAAAGGTAAAAACTCACTTAAAAGTACTGCTCAAATAAAAACCAATGGAACAGTAACATTGACCAAATGAACAGTAACTGTAAGTTTCCCAACCTCATAACTTTTTACTCCTAAACCCAATAATTGCATATTATACATCAATGGAAAGGGGGAAAGATGATCTACATTTTCTATGAAGGATGCAAAAACCAAAACAGGCTCTAAAGGGGTGAAAAACCTTTCCAAAAGTTCTGCCCAAATTTTGCCAAATGAACGGTAACTGAATTAGGTCTAACCCCCATAAGTTTTTAGTCCTAACTCCAAATAAGGCACATTATATACCATTAGAAAGCTCTAAACATATGCTACAATCTTCAAGAAGACATCCCAATCCCATTCAAGCTCTAAGAGGGCCTAAAACCTAAGTGAAGTTTCTGTCAAATTTTGCAAAAATTTGACAGCACCTTCTTTAAAAATTCAACTAGCCAATCTTCAATTTTCTCATCCAATCTCCATATACCTGCACAAAAACTACAATCAACACAATCTTCAATCTCCCAATCACTAATCAATCCAAATATCCCAAAGTATCAACTCCAATGGCAGCAACACACTCCTATCATTCTAATCATTTCCAAACTATAAAACAACCTCAATTTATACTATACAATATTACATGATTATGAAACATATGCAAATTACACAAATTACATTAAAACTCAATATTCTTGCATTTATATGAAAGTCAAAAGTCATTACAAAGCTTTAGAGGGCATTTTAGCCCGAATACATTGCAAGTGGTAAGAAACAAAATGCAAAGTACACCATTTGCCCAAAATGCTATCTAAAGCCTTATTTTCTCAAATATAACTTCAAAAGCAAAAAGCATCGAAGTAATGCCTCAATTTCGATGCGGTAACTCGGATTCTCACTTGCCACCTGTGGAGGAAAAAATGGGGGATGAGCTCGACGGCTCAGTGGGTAACAACTTAATAATCGAGAATAAGCAAAAACCTTGTTTATACATTCATTTTCAAAATCAATATCACATTGATAAAAACATTTTCAATTGATCAAACATTTTCACAAAATTCATTACATCAAATTATTTACAAACCAACATATCACATAATCACAGACAAAGTGATTCGGGTGGATCCGAAACAGAACGTACTATACATTCTCGCAAAGCGGTCATGTGTAGCCGTGAACTTATGGGAGTTCATGAGGAACTCCGATGCCACTAGCGGGCAGGCAGGAGAAGTCTAAAATTTGAAAGGTGCACCTGAATCTTATGAGACCACCACAAACCCAAAGAAAGCATGCATATCACATACGTCACATAAATCATAAAAAATTGCCACAATTGGCCCTTACAAAACTCACTTTCACAAAGTTTTCACATAATTACTCAAAATAGCATTCTTTTTTCGAAATTACACATTTTAATATTTTTCACTTAACAAACCATTTCGCAAAATTTTCCAACATGAATTTACATTCAAAAGACATCACATACAAGTTTAAATCATCACAAAGAGTAATTAATACAAAAATCTTAAACCATTGGAAAGCATTAATTAAAATTTATTATAAAAATTTCATCAAGCCTATAACTCAATTATTAAGAAATCACCCACCTTAATTCCTTTAGCTCTAATCTTGGTCAATTTGCCTTTCCTTTAACTCCAATAGCCTCTCTTGACCTTCATTAAGCATAATAATCCCATATTAATATGAGATAACAAAATTGGCAAAGCTTACGAAAAGAAAACATGAAATTGAATCTATATAACCTTACCCATACCTTACCTAAGCTATTAGCATCAAAACCCATCTATAAAACCATGAATTTTGAAATATCTATTACCTATTGACCTCTCACGAATTTGCTTCCTTTGCCTCCAATGGAGCTTAATCCCTTCCTTTCCACTTTCCTCTTAAAGAAAACTGTTAAACACTCCTTTCTAAAGAATAAATAACCTAAGCCTACCCCTTCTTCTTCTTCTTCTTCTTCTCTTAGCCGAAAGTCACTCTCCTTCTCTTTTCTTTGGTGAGTTTCGGTGGTCTCTTAAAAGACTTAAGGTAAATTTGCTTCTTTACTTATAACCTATAACAAAACTACATCGTTTCCATAAGCTCTTCTTATTTCCCTTGCAATTTGCGTGGCTTTCTTCATTTCATACGGCTACTACTCATTCAATTCCTTCCTTCTTTCATTCTCTTTTAAATTTAAAAATTAAAAAACTATATTGCCCCTCCTTACAAGCCTTAAGCCTTAAAAACATTAGTGATCTACCTAAATTGCCCTTACACCATCTTATTCCTTTAAATTCTAACAACTTATTAAAACTCTAATTTGAACTAAATCCCTTCATTTAATATCCATTAACTAAGCACCAAAAACCTTAAATTAATTTCTAAAAGAAAAATTAAGCAAACTAAACCTCAAAAATAAATTAAACAAGCCTAATGTGAATCGGGACCCAACACAACAAATCTGGTCTTGGAAAAATCTGAACATGAAGAAGATGTTGATCAAAAACTTTATAGAGGTATGATTGGCTTTCTTTTATATTTAACTGCTTCTAGACTAGATATTATGTTTGCTACATGTCTTTGTGCTAGATTTCAATCTTGTCCCAAAATTTTTCATTTGAGTGCTTGCAAAAGAATTTTTAGATATCTAAGTAAAACTGTGAATCATAGTTTATGATATCCTAGTTATGAATATTTTGCTTGTATGCTTATAGTGATGCTGACCATGGTGACTGTAGGGTAGATAGAAAAAGCACTAGTGACTTATGTCATTTTTTAGGTTCATCTTTGATTTCTTGGGCTAGTAAAAAATAAGTTCGTGTAGCCATTTCCACTGCTGAATCTGAATATGTAGCAGCTGGAAGTGCATGTGCCCAAGTTCTTTGGATTAAACATCAATTGCTTGATTATGGTATTGTGGTTAAAAATATTCCAATTTATTGTGATAATACCAGTGCAATTTATTTGAGTAAAAATCCAATTTTGCATAGTAGAACAAAGCATATAAAAATTAGACATCATTTCATACGTGATCATTGTTTGAGAGGTGACATTTGTTTGAAACATGTTTCTACTAATGATCAATTAGCTGATATTTTTACAAAACCTCTTAAAGAAGAATTGTTTGTGAACATTAAATTGTGAATTGGTATATGTGACTTGAATTCTATTAGTTGATTGTATTGTTATGCACACATTAGCACAGCAAAATGGTCAAGATATTAGACAAATATGCAATTCCATCTGAGAATCCATCATCATGATCTACACTTAGGCAAAAATGTGATTTATTTGGAGTTTAGCAATATTCTAGTCGACTAATTGGAGTTTAAGTCGACTGAGGTTGAGGAATTAATCGAGTTATTCTGTTCTGCCTGTTGAAATATTACAATTATAGTCGACTAATAGTATTCGACTAGTCGACTAATACACATATTTTTCCAACCAGTCGACTAATCCTTTTCAACCAGTCGACTAGTTTTATGTCAGACAACCCCCACTTTTGTTTTATTTTTATTAGTCAACTAATACCCTACCAGTCGACTATAAATCATCTGGGTTTCTTTAAAAACTCAAAATTTCCCCAAATCTCCGAAAAGCTCTTATCTTCTCCTTTGAAATCTCTTCTTCCTAGTCGACTACTCTTCCCTGATTTTTTCAAATCCACCATACCCACTCTCAATCCATTTCCAAAAACACAAAACCCACTCATCAATCCTTCAAATCATCTCTCTTTTCTTTTCAAATCTCTTTTCAACACCCTCCAACCCTAACTTTCAAAATCTGTTTCTATCTCTCTAAATCATCCCAATCTTTCACAATGGCTCCACAAAAATCAAGTGGGAAAGGCAAAGGCAAAGGCAAACAAGCAGCAAACCCTCCACGAGGTCCACGAGTGCATGGGTCATCTTCAAGGGGCAGTATTGAAAGAGAGAATGAAGAGATTGAGTCACGGTTTGTTTCAAGAGAAGTCCAAAATCTCTTTTATTAGGTACTGAAAACTGAAGTCCTTATTCCCTCCATGAGATTTGATTGGGTAGAATTAGACCATAGTGAATATACGGAATTGTTCTTTGAAATGACAAGCCTAGGATTGCGTTATTTTCTGGGTGATACGGATGAGATTTATGAAGACCTGGTTAGAGAGTTTTATGCAAATTTGAATGTGACTAGGAGTAATGTTGAAAGTGGAGTGACCTTGAAATCAAGTATTCAAGGGAATTAAATTTTTATTTGTGAAGCAAATCTATGCATTTGGTTTCATTTGCCTACAGGAGGTGTTAGGCCAAGTGCTTCTTTCCTAGATTTGAACATATTGAGACATGAAAATGGAGATACAGATGAGGAGGCTGAAGAGAATTTTGGGTATACTGAAGCAAAAGGAGATGAATTACTTGCTAGGTTATATTTAGACCACTCCTCCCCTTATGAGGCAATGGATTTTCCTTTAAATTATAGATTATTGCATTATACTATAAATCGAGTGGTTTATCCGAATAAAGTAAGTAATAATCACATCACATCCTTGGATAAAGAGATTCTTTGGCACTTGAAAGAGGGGAGAAAAATAAATTTTCTGAGTTTAATCATTCAGATGATGCGGAAAAAGACGAATCTATTACGAGGTGAGCTTAAGGGAAAAACAGTAAAGCATAAGAGAATGCCTTATGGAGCCTTGATTACTTATATCACCAAGTTGCAAAAATGTAATCTGAATGCTTATGATCATTATCCATACCCTCAGAGTTGGTGATTTACCCCTTACAATCTCCGAAGTATGAAGTTGGTCAAGACAGTTGAGAAAGGATGGGTGTATTCATATCATGTGGAGAAGCTCAGTTTGACTTTGGAAAGTGAACAAGTGCCTAGGAGGCAACGTTCTAAGAGGGCCGATGATCGACCTAGCAACTCAAGACCAAGCAGTGTGCGATAGAGTGAGGTGTCTCAAGACGAACTTCGGGAAATTAGAGATCAAATAGAGGAATTAAATGATCGAGTTGATGATCAACAAAGTATGCTCATGCGATTGAAGAAAAGTGTTGAGGATCAACGAAGTATGCTCACACGCTTGGAGAACATCATTAAGAAGATTTTTTATAAGTGAGGTTATAGACATGATGATGCTTCTTCATCTTGATGGGTGTTGAATTTGTTTTAGAACGACATTTCATAGTGTTTTCTTCAAATTGTTTGTGATTTTTTTACTTTGTTTGAATTGCTATTTGAGATTATGGACTTGTGTGTTTTTGATGGTTTGTTTCTCTATTTTTGTAATTGTGATTCTTATTGTTGGTTTTCATTAATTATTTTGATTATGACAAAAAGGGGGAGTACTATATGTTAAAATTGGTTTGGCTTATACGGTTCATAACATGTTTTTTAATCTATCTTGATTTGAAATTAAAATTATGGCTTATACAAATTTTATGAATTTGTTTTTGCAAGGTTATTGAATTCAATGATTTATATGATTAAGGGGGAGACAATCTAAATAAAAGACAAGGCATAAAAACCTTGATCATCTTTGTTTTTATTTCTTAAACAATTTCTAAATATTTTGTCATTATTAAAAAGAGGGAGATTGTTTGTTGGAACCCAATCTCGAAACCGGATTCCAACCGGAAAACCGGAAACAAAAACGAAAACGAACGGAAACTTCCAGAAACAAAAAATAGAAGCACAAAGAATGACAACGAGAGAACGGATGCAATCAAAAGCGGAGGTAGCAAACGCGCGTGAAAACAATGAAAGGCAAACGGAAACAAAAACGAATTGCAAACAAGCGGATCCGACATCCAAAGCGAACATAAAAAAACGGTCGCTTTGAAAATCCTTAGACTAAGCCTATCCGAAAAATTCGGTATAAATTTTTTTGTTCATTCTTATTCCTTTCATCTTTATGAAATTTATCCAAATCAAAACAATTTAATTTCCCATTTGAAAAATTTAACCATTCTAATCTCACTATCCTTTTCTATAAGCTCAAATCACTCTTAATCATGCATATTTTAATCGCATCTTTAAAACTCTTAATCTTATACTTATTCTAACTTGCCATAAACCGATTTTTATCGAAAATCGGGCAGCATAACGGCTGTATTTTGAACAGCCCAAAAAATTTGCAAATAGTTCAAATACACTTCTAAATCCCATCCACCAACAAAATTCGTCGGACCTCCTGTTCGGAATCCCATATACAATCAACTCACAATCATACTCATAGCACTTCAATAAATCTCAATCCATAACCCAAACACAAATATTTACATTAATAAGAATCAATCTCATTTATATACATCTCAAATCAAAATACAAATTCATAATTCAATCTAAACCATTCATATTCATAAACAATCATAACTCGTATCCCAAAATCATACACAAACCCAACTCCATACATTAATTTATAATTCATATACATCATGAAACCAAAGTGGCATTCTCAAGCCACGACACTACATCTATTACAAAAACCGAAATACATAAGAATACATATTTCTCCAAAATACACAACATATGTCTAAACTCTTATTTTTACAAAAATCCTATTGCAACAAAAATACTATTACAAACATAACGGACGAACTGACTTTCTTCCATCCGCTCTCCTTCTTGATTACCTGGAGATGGGGATGAAAGGGGGTGAGCTCGACGGCTCAATGAATAACATATTTATAAAGGAAAAATAAGCAAAAAAATTTTTCCAAAACTTTTGCCATCTTAAAATTTCACAGTCTAAAAACTGGCAAATTTTCTTATTTCTCAAACTTTTCCCTTTCCAAATTCCTTCATAAACAATTTCATAAATTTCTTGGTTAAAAACTTTTCCACAAATCATTCCTCCAATTTCTTAAATCTTTCACAAATTGTTCACAATTTCAATAACATGAATGCATCACATAGAAATGCATCACATCTTAAACAAATCAAAACACATTGTACATCAAAATGGTTTGGGTCGGTCCAAAACAAAACGTACTGCACATTCCCGCATAGCGGTCCTGTGCAGCTGTGAACGGAACGTACTACACCTTCCCGCATCGCGGTCCGGTGTAGCCGTGACTTGTGGGAGTCTGAGATCGAAACTCCTGTGCCACTAGCGGGTAGCCGAGAGAAGGCTTTAAAATAGACAAGTGCACACTTGTCCTACTTATGGGACCTGACTAAACCAACATAACACTTAATCGAAAACGAAAATTTGGATTGCCCGAAGGCACATTTCGAAATCTTGCTTTTCGTGACATGTCATAATCGAACAGAGAGTCACACAAAACCCATAACCATATTTCAATCATTCAAAAACCAAAGGATTCTCATACATCAGAATCAAAGAATGCAATACTTTAGAAATTTCCAAATCACTCAAACACAATGAAATCAACCACCTTAGAAAGGACAAACTTAAAAAAAAAACTTAAACTATTTACCTTCGAAAAAGTCTTGAAAAACATTACCTTTATTTCCCTCATGAAGTATAAAGGCTTAGGGCTCAATCAAAAATCCTATTCTTTAACTAAAAATGTAATTTCATAACTCTTCACACCGAACACCAAAGTTTGCAAATTTGGTATCAATAAAAATCTCAAAGAAAACTCTACAACTTTCATGAAGAGTTAAAAAACCCATATGGCCTCTAAGGGAGTCAAACACTACTTCAAGTTACTGCCCATAAAAATGACCCTATGAACAGTAACCGTCTTCTTCCAATCCTCATAACTTCTTACTCCAACACTCAATCATAGCATATTATATACCAATGAAAAGATAAAAACCTACACTACAATCTTCAAGAAGACCCTCTTGTCAAATTCTAATTCTAAGAGGGTCAACCAATCAACCAAAGTTGTTGTTCAAACAGTGAAGGTAAACAAGATGGCGACAATTTTTCAAAACTCATAACTTCTTACTCCTAACTCTAAACATTACATATTATACTTCAATGAAAAGATAAAAATACATTCTACATCTCTTATGAAGGATACAACAATCAATGAGGGCCTCAAAGGGGTGAAAAACTCTTTCAAAGATACTGCACAAAAACAGTCCAAACAGTATGGTAAACCGTAGCTGTTTTCTTTCAACTCTTATATCTCCTTACTCCTAAGCCGAAAAATGACATATTATACATCTATGAAAAGATAAAAAACCTAAACTACAATCTTACAAAAGACCTCCTAATCCAATTCAACCATTAAGGAGGTCAAAAGCACAATCGAAACTGCTGCCAAATTTGTGAAAAAATTGACAACACCTCTCCTAAAATATTATCTAGCCAACTTCTTCAATTTCAATCCAAACTCCAATACCTACACAAAACCACTTCAATCTCCAACATCCTCAATCTTCCAAGTCCATAATCATCCAACAATCCCATCAATTCACTCAAAATGGCAACTATACACTCCTAGCATTCTAATCATTTCCAAACTATAAGGAAACACATTTGAAAGGACAAAATTGTTGTAACGACCCCTGTGTTATACGAAAGTAGCTAATTAAACCCTGAGATATAAAATGTTACTCTATTAACCTTATGTTTTCAATTTTGCTGCAAAAAAAACCCTTAGTCGTGTGTTGTTCCTCCACGCTTAAGGGGCTGTGAGTTAATAAAATTTCAACTCAAGGTTTTTTTTGCTAATTTTTATATGTCAAGGTTTTTTTAGCAACTTTTGAATAACACAGGGTTATTAAGGCAATAAATTCCATTTGAAAGCAATATATACAAGAATGCTTTACAACTCAAAAACTCAAATTCACACAACTTCAAATTTACAATGTCTATGCAAATCACATATAGAACTTGCTTAAAGCCTCAAACGATTGACCCTCTTTACTTCAAATTCCCCAAATTCATGACAAAACCCTAATTAGTCAACAACCAAAAATTGAATATCATAAATGGCATAATCTCCAAAATTAACTTTAGAAAACCTAAACCCATAACATTGTTAAACTATCTAACCAAAAACTCATCAAAAATCCAAAGATAAAAAACGATTCTTACCTTCCCTCTTCATCAATTTCGGATTTTCTAGGCTTGGGAATCGGATTTAATTATGGGCCCTAAGCAGATCAATTTTATTGGATGATGATTAAGGTGAATTTATCAAGTTTTGTTCGGATGACGTTAAATTAAGTTCGATATGAGGTTTCTTCCGTGGTGAGGAATCCTTCCCTCGTGAGATGCGCGTCCAGATGTTATATAGGATGCGTGCCCGATTCACTCTTCTCCTCTCTTCCTTTTTTTTTCATTTCTTTTCCTTAAGACTATCGTGCTTCTCCTCTAAAACCAACGACAGCCACTCTTCTTCTTCTTAATTGACTACAAAATGACCAAAAGACCCTTTCTTAATAGCCTTATATCATAGTAACTTAAGTGAACTTCCACATTTGTTCTTCATTTTACCTTTAAAAGCTGTCATCTTGCTTCCCAATTTTGAGCAGGTAATTGACATAATTTGGCAAAACATTCTTCTTGAAAAATGTTACTGAACCATGTTCAGAAAATTTTCCAACTTAAACACTTTAACCAATCCTCACTCTTTGATTCAATCAAATCTCTTTCTATTTAATCTCCTAAAAATCACAATTTTCCATGAAAATGTAGCTTAATGTCTTAGGAATCCAATGCTTCAAAAATCGAATCAATCGAATGTCGGACGAAAAATTTATAAATAAAAGATCGAACAAGGGTCGGAGTAAAAACAAAATTACAATACTTCAAAAACATAAATGTAACTGAATTTTCCAAAAATCATAAATCTTGATTCCGAACTCCAAATTTGACAAATTTGGTGTCGATGGAAAGATAAAAGGAAGCTTTACAACTTCCATGAAGAACTCAAAAATCAATTCCATCTCTAAAGGGGTCAAAAACCTAGTCAAAGTTACTTCCCTAATCAATTTTTCCTAAACAACTTCCAAATTTCAGTCGATCATAACTCCTAACCCTGATATCGAAAAATTGCAACCTTTATGGCATTAGAAAGATTGAAAGACAAGCTACAACTTTCATTAAGGTCATTTACTCAATTCAGCTTAAATCTTTACGACGAGTGGCCTCGAAGAATAGAACACACAAATCTATACTTAATAGCATTTTCAAAAATAAAGCAAAAGAACCTTATCTTCGGAAAATCATATCTTCCACTCCCGATATCGAAAAATTGCATACTTTATGGCAACATAAAGCTTTTAACAGATACTACAAGTTTCATGTAGATCATTTTCTTAAATTATACCTAAATCAAAAAGTCAACTTTCTTACTCCAAAAAGTCAAACTTTTCTAATTTAACAACTTTTCATACTTTCTCTCTTTATTTCGTGATTTTTTACTCCATTTACATCAAATTAATCACTATACTTGTCATGGCAACCTAACACACACAAATTTATTCACAAACTTCCAAGTCAACAAAACCAAAATCCACTTCTTTACACATCAATTTCATTTAACTCTAAAACACCCACAACACATACATACTCAAAAGCACCTATGTCATTCATTTTATAATTTCTTAGAATGAAAATTTCGGGGTCCAACATTGTTGTACCAATGGTGGTTGACAAATTAAATCCTACTTATGTTTTGATAATAATAAAATGTATAGAATCGGTTAAGAAATTATTTCAGGTGTTTTGGATTTAAATAAATCAAGAAAGCATTAATCTTCAATGGGCAAGATATAAATCATTGTGAAATCAAGAAGGAAATAATCTTCAACATGCTAGAGATATTCAAACATGAAGATTATGGGAAGATTTTGATAAATCTATCCATTGGAGTCAGCACAAGTCGACCAACATATCACAAGTCGACTAATAAATTAAGATTCATCAGATGGGGCATGAAACAAGTCAACTAGTATGTTACAAGTCGACTACAAATTAGTCAGATAGATGCACTAGTCGACTATCATGGCACTAGTCGATTATTCGAAGAGCGGAGATGAAACCTGCATTGAAAAACGTTGGGACTAGTCGACTATAACACCTCGAATAGTCGACTATCAGGTGAAGCTGAACAAAATTTGTCCAGATCAATCACAAATAGAAAGGAGACAATCTTGCAACGTCTATAAGAAAATCAACAACGACTATTAGACTTCTCCAACGACTATAATCTGCTTAGAGCCTACAAATGAATAGAGGAAAACAATATGATCAAGAAGACTTGTCCAAAAGCAAAAAGCGTAAAACTATTGTTCCTAATTTGCTCTCATTTTGTTCTTAGCTTGTTCTAAATTTGTACTGAGCATTATTACTTTTTCTATATCTTTGTGATTATTGTGAGTAGAGTGATTGGTTGAAAATCACTTGTGAGGCAGGATTTGTGCCGGAAAATAAATCAATTGTAAAGGTAACTTGAGCCGAAAATCAAAAGGTGTTGTAAAGTTCACACTGAACTAAAAAGTGTGTATTAAAGTGATTTGCCAAATTCTAAGTGGGAGATTAGGTAGAGGACGTAGGTCTTAGCGCCGAACCTCTATAAAAATCGCGTTTGCCTTTCTTCCCTACTCTTTGCATTTAAATTTGTTTAAATTGTTTTGTGTGTATTAACTTCTGATTTTTTATAGAACTTTAAGAAAAAGGTTTAAAGATACCCCCCTTCTAGATCGTTTACACTATGTGCAGTAGAAGAAAAAGAATGCATAACAAAGAAACAGGTATAGAAAATGGACCTCTATAAATTTCCGTAAATATTGTTTGAAAATGTCATTCATGAGAGCTTGAAAAGTTGATGGTGCATTTGAAAGGCCAAAAGGCATAATCAAAAATTTGAAGTGGCTATGGTGAATGCGAAACACAGTTTTCTCCATATCGGTGTCTTTCATTCGAATTTGATGATACCCCAAACATAGGTCCAACTTGGAAAAAAAAACACTATATAATTCTTCCAATAATTCATCAATTACAAGAATTGGGAATTTATCCTTCATTATTTGGGAGTTCAACGCGGTAGTCTACATATAATCACTAGGAGCTATCTGCCTTTTTAACCAAGAGAACTGGTGCAGAAAAAGGGGATCGACTAGGCCACATAATTCCCTGCTTAAGCATCTTATTGCACTAACGCTCTATCTCTTCTTTCTGGCCATGGGGGTAGCGATATGGATGGACAGTAATAAGACCTACTCCTAGTGCTAGGGATATGTGGTGATCACAGTTTCAGGATGGGGCCAATCCTTCCGAAGTGTTGAATAGAACTTGGAATTCATTAAGGATACTCTAAAGTTTTAGTTCCTTATCTGCAGCAGCTATAGATGAAATTAATGAAGAGTTAGTATAATGAGGAACGTTCTTTATCCCATTTAATTCCATTTCCTGGTTCTCCCACTGGAAACACATCTTCATATCAAAAAAAGCCCCAAAGAATAGGACCAACTTTCCAAAGCCAGTTAACTCCTAGCACTGCACTATATCCATAAAGAGGTAGCAAATACAAATTTAAATGGAAAATTTATGGTCCTAACTGAATTGGAAGCAATTTGTATATTCCATGACTAGTCACTTTCTCTCCATTAGCCACCGTCACCCTTAATGCAGCCTTTGTCTCTATGGGTATTTTAAGCTACTCAACTAGTGCTGAATCACTAAAACTAAGAGTACTTCCTGAATCAATCAAAAGGATGAATGACATATCGTTGAAAGATCCCTTTACTTGCATGGTTTGAGGCTTATGCATGCTGGTAATTGCATGGAAGGATATTTCTGGCTCCTCTACATCTTTGTCCAAATTTTCTGATTCATTTTCATCAACCCCTTGCAACCAGAACAATCGTTTATATTGATGCCCCATCTTATACTGTTTGTCACAATTGAAACACAAGCCCTTGGCACGCCTTTCCTCCATTTCTGCCCAATTGAGCCTTTTAACAAACGACGTTCGCTAATTTATACTAATAGAGACCTTTTGTGAACCACTTGCCTCTAACTGTTGTAGGATTTCCCTTTATTTATAAAGCCTAGCCAAGCTCATAGTAACAGTCAAATCTCGTTGGTTTTGTAGTTCTACCACTACTAATATTGCTTCCTTTTGGCTGCTGATGAAGATTTCCACCTCTTATTCTTGGGACAAGGTATTGGCCTTGGCTGCCAATTGTTCAAAATGCCTCGGGCACTCCTCGATAGTCCTTTTTTTGTCTGAGTTTGGACAATTCCCTAAGCTTGTTAATGCATATTGGAGGTCCAAAACGCAGGCTGCAGTTGATTTTTAATTCATTCCAAGTCAATTGTGGTCAGTCCCGCTCTAATTCCAAGTCAATTGCGGAGTTTCTTGAGTCGGAACCTCTTTCTCATCTGACTCTTCTTCTGTCATAGGAGAGTCGCTATTAGTGTTTTTTGCTGGGATCATCACTGTTTATTCAAACTTCACCTACTTCAGCATACACTCCGCCTGCTACAAAGTACCATCAGCCCCTTTTAGAGTTACCTTATTTAACATGGTAGATTCATCAAAAGTAAAATCTCTGCTGAAAATTGTCTTCCTTGACTCTAGACACCACAAATGATATCCCTTAATTCCGGCATTAAAGCCCATAAATAGAGTCTAACATTTAATTCATTCACATGATAATATGCAGTAGAACCAAAAATATGCAAAGAATCGTAATCTGTTGCAGGTTTCCTAGACCATACCTCTAAAGGAGTCTTGCCATCAATTGTAGATGATGGCAAACAATTAATGAGATGTTGAGCGTGTAACATCCCGTTTTTGCGAGCAGGGGTATTTTGGTAATTATGGGTTAGACTGATAGACTACACTGCATTCACTGATTGAATATGTTATTGGCCTCTAATTATAGAGGAATTGATTTCTTACATATGCATTTATTTATAGTACATGCATTCATGATTTTCCGGCATTTCAATTGTGACTAAGAACTGATTGGATTGTGAACCGACTGGACTGACGGAATCGTGTTTAATTGAGGAATTCAGAGTTATTGGGTTCAAGTGAATGATTTAGAATAGTTTATGAGTGATTGGTAATTTATAGTGGCTTATAGGAAATTTCTGAGAAATTCGAGAGATAATGCCCGGACCGAAAATGTTAGAGTGACAGATTAAATGACTGTATAGTACTGGAAGAATGGTCTTAGGGCAATGGAAAATAATTATTTTGAGCCATTGAAATTTAGAGACTGGAATCTGGACTGATATAGAGACCCAGGTCTATAAATAGTTAGAGTTTAGCAATTTTGGGAAAAAATCGAAGAAAACATTTGCGAGTTCTCCTCTTCCCCTCTACGGCGTTCTTGATTTCCTCCCATTGGTGAGGATTTCTTGATTTTCTTTAATGGGTTCTCTTCATTGATGTTAGTCTAACATGTTATAATGGTTGTTAAAGGTTGGAAGGTTTGATATTGGTAGATCGGAGGATTTGAAGAATTTCTAGGGTTTACGGCGATCTTGAGAGATTTGTGGATTTGAGCTTTGATTGGTAAGTTTTAATGAATTGAATGTTATTATCAATGGTTTCTCTGTATTTATGGCATTTATTATGTTTGATTGGGTATTGGGAGTGTTTCGGATGGGTTTTGTTTTGGTGTTGTCGTGGTACGTGTAAAGGATCGAAGAGTGGATTTGTGGAAGTTTTGATGATTGTATATGTTAAGGTTTCGATGATGAAATTGTTTGTGTATTGAATTGTTTGAGAGTTGTTGAAAGAGGAAAGATTGGAATTGGAGAGTTATAGAGTCGGAAGATGGGAATCTTTGATGGTGTGTTTAAAAGATGTGTTGGGGAAGAAGGAGAGTTGTATGTGTAGATTGGATTTAGATTGGAGACTACGCGGCTTTGTGTAGCTCGGTATCTGGCGAGAGTGTAGCTCGGTATCTTGGATCGATCGGTCATCGCGAGCGACCGATCGACCAGCTAACGTGTCGATCGGTCATCGCGCGACCGAATCGACGAGCTGCGTATCGATCGATCGGTCATGCGAGCGATCGACCGACGAGCTGCGTATCGATCGATCATGCGAGCGACCGACCGACGAGCTGCGTATCGATCGGTCATGCGAGCGACCGACCGACCAGCTGCGTATCGATCGGTCATGCGAGCAACCGACCGACGAGCTACGTATCGATCGGTCATGCGAGCGACCGACCGACCAGCTGCGTATCGATCGGTCATGCGAGCGACCGACCGACCAGCTGCGTATCGATCGGTCATGCGAGCAACCGACCGACGAGCTGCGTATCGATCGATCATGCGGGCGACCGAGCGACGAGCAGTGTGTAGCTCGGCCATGCAGGCGAGCTGTGGACGAGCGATCCTGCGTAGCTCGTCAGGTGAGCGAGCGGTTCAGCCAGCGGACTAGGGCTCACGCCCAGGTCGACCTGCGGGCATGAGGTTGAGCGCCAGGTGCAATCAGGGTCGCGATGTCACTTGGTTTTTCTGTTCCTTGTTGACCTCCGCCCTGGTGTCCGAAGAGGTGTGTTTGAGAAGTATTATGGGAGTTAGAATTGAATTAAATGGTATTGAATTATATTGATTAAGGTCGGTCATAATACATAGTGTGACCTAAGTGTCAATTGGGACAATTGGAGTTTTAATTGGAAATTGCTATAGAGGTTTCGACCGAATGAATAGGAATTGGTGATAGAGAGTATGAATTGAGGAAAATTGACTGAATATTAGGATTGGATTAATTACTGTCGATCAATTGAATAAAGAGGCAGAATTGGGCTTAAGAGTTCAAGATTGGGTTTTAGCACCGGAAAATCGTGAACATGCATAGTACGTCATTTCACTGAGACATATGCATTACTGTACTGTTAATTGAGCATTTAGTAATGGGACTATATTTTGCTGTTTTAGAGGCGTCGTTGGATCGTCGTTCTACGGACATTGCCGGAACTTCCAGGCAGTAGCTCGGAAGTTACAGGTGAGTAACCTAGTTGGTTTCTCAATCTCTTATGTGTTACGTGCTATGTATGTGAACTATCTGTGCTTTTGATTATGTGATTCGCATGAGATATGTATTAGTGAGAATTGTGAATGCATGCTAGGCATGAATAGGAATCGATGGCGAGCAGTTGTACCGGAGCACATTCGATCCGACCGAGCTATAAGCTCATTAAATGTGATAAGTGAAAAGGGATTAGTGTATACCGGAGGCTCTCCTATCCCTAGTCTTGCGTGGGCTGTAGTGTATACCCGAGGGCTCTCCTATCCCGAAATGCGATTTACGTGTGATGTGCCCAAAATGGGATAACTCGGCGCCCAATACAATGCTAATAATGAATTGGAAATCATTGTGCATACGGTCTGTGATTATGCTATGAATGTGATATGGCCTAATTGTAAGTGTGTGATTTTGATTGTATGAAATCTGATTTATGACATGTGTTGCCCTGTACGCAATTTTGCGTAGTGCATGAATTGGGTAAACCATCAATGATGGTTACTCATTCGATTCATAAACTCACCCAAATTGCAACTATTTTTCGTGACGGTGTAGTGTGACTCTAGCTCCGGATTTTGAGATTTTTCCTGTTGTGTGTGTGCCGGCGAGAGGAGCATGGCCCACAGGTCGGTCAACTGGGGACCCTTGGGGTATTTTGGGGATGACCTAGATAGGAGCCATTACTGTTTATTTTGGTCATATGCAGTTGTAAATTATGATCGGATGTTGTACTTAAGATTTATGAATGCAATGAGAAGTACTCTTTAGTCTTAAAATTTGCGATTGTGATCTTACTGCTTTGATTATGTTGATGCCATGAGGTTTTATTAGAAGCGATTGTCTGGTAGTGCAACCTCATCGTAGGGTATGTATCGGTATGACCTACGGGCGTATCGGTGTATACTCTACGGTAAGGGGGCGCTACAGAGCGTATATCACTACCTTAGACCAAAAATTTCTGCCTAACTTAGCATTAGACAACATACAATGAACTTTCTCCACTATTTTCCTATTCATACGCTCCGACACCCTATTTTGTTGTGGATTTTTCTAACTATAAAGTACTGAACTTTGCCAGCCTCTTGACATACCTCTAGGAAAGGATCGCTCTTGTATTATCCATCATTTTCTATTCGGAGAACTTTGAACTTTCTTCCCGTTTGGTTCTTAACTAGAGCTTTCCAGTTAAGGAAAACCATAAGCACATCATCTTTGTTCTTCATAGTAAACGCCCACACTCTTCTGGAAAAATCATCAACAAAAGTGAAAAAATAATGCCTAGCTCCAAGTGATGGTGTCTTAGCAAGTCCCCACACATCTGAGTGCAAATAATCCAGAATTCCCTTGGTATTATGGATAGCAGTGCCAAATTTCACTCTTCGTTATTTTCTCAGAACACAATACTCACAAAATTCCAATTTGTAAGTCTTCGTACCTTTTAATAATCCTTGCTTGGCAAGAATTTGCAAGGATTTTTCACCAGTATATTCCAAACCCATATGCCACAACTTTGTAGTCTCTGCATCTTTCTTACTACTAGAAGTTGTTGTCACTACTATCCCAACAACTGTACTTTCTTGGTAGTAATACAAATTATTTTTCCTTATGCCTTTCAACTTCACAAGTGCTCCCGAAGTTGCCTTAAAAATTCCATCTCGCATCATTACAACTAGGCCTTTTATTTCTAAGGTCCCCAAAGAGATGAGATTCTTTTTCAAATTTGGCACATACCGTATATCCCTCAAAATTCTGATAGATCCATCATGATTCCTTAGCTTAATTGAACCTATCCCAGCTGTTTTATATGGATTGTCATTACCCATGTAAACAACTCCACCATCAATTTCTTCAAAATCAAAGAACCACTCCCGGATGGGAGACATATGATAGGTGCAACCTGAATCTAGAATCCACTCGTCTGAATGGAATGTTGAAGGTGATACCACCAAAGAGACATCTAACTCTGCATCACTTTTACATTCTGCAACATTTGCATCTTGCGGAGCCTTCCTTTTCTTCTTCAACTTTGGACAGTCTTTTTTCCAGTGTCCTTTCTCATGACAGAAAGCACACTCATCTTTGGCAACTCTGCTTTTTGATTTGGATCTTCCTCTTCTCCCCTTCAACCGGCTCTGATGACGACCTCTTACCACAAATTCTTCATCTTCTGTGACCGCTTTACTTTTATTTTTATTTTACTTTTACAATTCATGACTATACAAAGCGGAACACACAACATCTAAAGATACATTCTCCTTCCCATGAAGTAAAGTAGTTTCTAAGTGTTCAAATCCATCCGGTCTGCTAATAATTGATTAACAGAGTTATGTGTTCATTCATAGTAATACCTGGTCGGTATTCAAATCGGAACAACCTTTTCTTCATAAGGAGCTTATTCTGACTACTTTTTTTTCAAAAGTTTGCGCAGAAGTCTCGTTTTTTAAAGGACAAACATGATCGAATTGTCTCATATGTCAACCGATTTATGATACTCCAATCCTTATCTTCTACATATTCTGGTTTTTTCAATAGCTATGTCAAGGCCTTGTTAGAAAAGGGAATCCAAAACCTCACCTTGTCACATGCCAAAATCAACACCATCACATATTTCTACTGCCAACTTCATACTTGACATTGGAATCCTCTGCCATGTGGATGAGGAAGTCGATGTTGCTTATGTCATATTTGTTCTCTCTCTAGTTGTTGGTGAATTTATAGACGTCATTATAGACTCAAATAATAGTATTCAATATTACAAACAAACTAAAAGTTGAACCTTTAGCTCTAATACTACTTGTTGGAAAAATCGGGTAATTTTTTTCTCTAAGGTAAACAACTAAGGAAGTGAACCGATTCGGTAATACACAGGAAAGAACGTCAAATGGACTCCTAAGACAGTATTACCATTTCACGTAAAATCCCATAAAAGGGCAAAGAGGTCACAAACGATCACACTTAAAACCCGGCTTCCTAGACAAAAATTACGTGCACGGTGTATTTATAACAACATAACTCGTATATATACAAAAATAGTAAATAAATCTAAATAAATTGAACACAACACTACAAATATTACCTGACAAATAACATTGAATACTATAAATGTGGAATAAATAAAATGTTGGAGTTATGTAAATATAGTGACATGGAAAGAAAGTATATTTACATGTAACTTTATCTTCTTCAGTTACAATTTTGTAATGAAAATATTTATTATTAATAAAACAAAAGAGTTGGTTTTATCTGTGTGAGCGTTATATATTTGGTCAAAAGGTACCAATATTATTTTGTAAGTAATTTACATATACATAGAGATGTATGGGAAACATGTATATTATTAGAATCTGAATTAATTGATTCACAGTTGAATAATCAAGTTGGTCACTTGATTATGGTTTAGACTGTAGCGTTATGATTTATCTCTATATAAGTAAAGGAGTTTACTTAAAGAGAATGATGAGTTTCATATCATGATAGTAGTAGACTATCGATAATGACACTATTAAATGAATCTGGAATCAAGTATGTTTTCAAGAATAAAGTGGGCCGTTACTTTAATCTTAAAACATACAACTTAAGCATTCGCTTATTATGAATCATAATCTTGATGAGTGGTCAACTCATACATGTTTCATTATAATTCTTGATATGATCAGAATGGATTTTTACAGAGTATCTATCCAGTGTCTGCATGTTGGAATTATTAATTGAAACATGTATCAAGGAACATTCACTCAAATAAAGAGTTTATAGTGCTATCATCACTTATAGATGTTTTAAGAGGATTTGGTGGTTAAACCGGCGCCAGTAGTTTGATGGACTAGCTACCCATCAAGACTTGAAACCAAGATGAGATCTTGTGTGTTAATCATCATATAATGTAAAACGGGAGATTTAGAAGGGAAAACCAACATAAGGGCAAAACGGTAATTTTACCTTTTGTTATGTGGATGGCTATAATAAGGTTCTAAATAGGGTTTGCAATTGGACATAAAATATGTATTCTCATAATATTTAATAATTCAAGAGTTCAACTAATTGTCTTTAGTGGAATGATATTTAATTAATAAGCTAGAATTAATTATAATGAGATTGAATTAATTCTGGGCTTATTGAAGCTTGAATAATCAAAGTCCAATAAGATTCCCCACTTGACTTTAAGGAAGGTTATTAAGCTAAGTAAGAAATAGAAATGAAGGTTTTAGAAGCCCATAATTGAATGTTGGGCTTGGTCTAATTAATGGTTAATTAGAAGCCCAAATGTACATTTAGAAATGGGCTAGATTTTGGTTTAATGTAATTAATTAGATTAATTATATTAAAACAATTTTTTTAAAGGAGAAGTAGCAATTTTGGTTTTGTGAAATGTGAAGCTACACATTTGACATTAAAATGCTAAAATAAAGATGGCCTTTATTATGGTTTATCATCATTAAATGGAGTTATAAACTTACCATTAAATGGTTTAATGGTTATCTTTTAATGTTAGCATGTAACCTATTAGTATTCATTAGATTAAAGATGAAAGATGTACATTAGATGGACCATCTTACTTCTTTCTTCTTGACAAAACCGAAATTGGTTATTCAATTTTAGGTTATAGTCTTTTCATATAGCCATTTCAAAGATAAATGAAGAGAGTCTCATTTATTGGCAATTTTATGATTGATTAATGCAAGAAGTGATGCATTGGATGCCTCTCTCTTCTTCCATTCATGCATAACTGAAATTGAAGTGTAAGAAAGACATCTTGCATGTTCTTGACACCTTCTCTCCTTTCATGCAAGGTAGAATCGAAAATACCAATTGAAAGAGTTTCATTTTTGGTTCTTCTTCTTCTAAGAAAATCTCCTCTAAACATTTCTTCTCCTTTCCCACCAAAGGATTTTTTTAACCTAATTGTCCTTGAAGAACAAGTGGTAAATATAATTGGTTGATGATACAACAACAAGGAGAAAGTAGATTGCTAAAGGAAAAGATTCAAAGGCAAAGGATTTGGATCTGAAGAAGGAGAGGATAGTCTGGCGAGGATTTAAAGTCAGAGCCATGAGTCGGTAATACTCCTCATCTTGTTTGTATTTTATTATCCTTATACCATATCATGTATGGATTAGCATGATGATTTGGATTTGTTGCTTCCGCTGCAAGTAATGATTTCTTAAAAATTTTGAAATCTATCGTTTCTCCAAATATAGCATGTTTTGTTTTTCCGATCCAACATAAAAGAGATAAGAAAAGGATACAATCAAAAATTGATAATAGAGTTCGTTCAATTGTGTCTACTCTCTGAGCACCACTTAAGGTAGTCTGCTCTTATTAAGAAGAGAATACTAAATTTGATATGGGTACAAATTTTGAGTATTTATCAAATTTTGGGATGGATATAGAATAGGAGGGGGAGGAGTTCTTTTATAACTTAACAAACTCCTCCCATGCTCATTTCTTCCCAATATATGATAGAAATTGAGCCACCAAAGTAACAATACTCACAGCGATTTAACCAACCCAAAGGGTCAAAAGATCCATCATAGCATGGAAAATCAAGTTTGGAGTATTTTGGAGCAAAGTTGCCCCCTTCATGGTTTCCTGCTCCAGTCCTTTGTTCTTGTCATCCTCGATTACTAAGCCCCTCTTTATGGCTGACAGCTAATTCTCGAGATAGTCTGTCTAACTGGGCTGTAACATCCTTCTGTCTAGCTTCATTGAGTGTCTTTTCTTTTTCTTTCTCTGCCCTATCTTTAGCTCGATCTTCCTGGTACATAGCCATAAAGGCTTCAAATTACTGCTAGAAATTGCGTCCGTCTCTCATCAGCAGTGGCTCTAATGCCAAATTGTCACAAGCCCTAGACTGACTTCTAATTATGGGACCTTTTAGTTGAATATCGGACAGGTTATGTTTGAGAGACTTCCTCCCTTTATAACCTATCTTGAATGAGGGAATAAGAGCTCGTTAACAGAGAACTCTTCAATCTCTAGAATTAACAATGAGTCAACAAAAATTCTGCTTGTTTATTCATGCGCTAAAGAGTTGTATTTAAACTAGCTTAGAGCCATAAACAATCCCTATTTTTCAGCAATAAAAATCTCAACTGAAAGATAAAACAACTTATCATAATAAAACAAACTCCTAATATTATGATATTTTATTCAAATAACTTATCTACTCCTTCCTTTCCCCACGTTTGAATGTTCAAATAACTTATTTACTCCTTCCTTTGTTCACGTTTGAATTTGCCATGGGTGAATCTCCAGTAAACTTTTTCAAAATATTGTAATTAATTAATTAATTAAAATATAATTAATTAAAATAATATAATTGATTAATTAAAACTATTATAATTAATTACAATATAATTAATTAAAATATTGTAATTCATTAATTACAATATAATTAATTATATTATTATTATTTATTAATTAACTAAATTTAATGAAATAATTAAAATATAATTATTCATTAATTAAAATATTTTAATTAAATAAAATATAAATAATTACAATATTATTATTATTTAATTACAATATATATAATTAGCAATGTTATGAATACTGCATCTGCCTCTGATGCGGATTGAGCTCGAATGAACACTGCATATCGATTAGATTAGGAGCACTGCTTTGGGATATTTTTAAATTTATAAAATAGTCCCTAAACTTTTAAAAAATTGCAAAATAGTTCATATTAATATATATTATATAGATGTACTGTATAATATTAACCAATAAATATAATTAATTTTAAAATATATAAATTTTGATTTAATAATTGAAAATGTATAAAATAAATATTAGTTTAAAATAATAATTTTAAAATTATTTATTTTGAAAATTAAATATTTTATTAATACTTTAGTAATAAATATTATATAAAATATTAAAATAAATTTAAATAAAATAATTTATTAGTAATAATTTATTAGTAATTAAAATTAAAATATTTTATTTTTAAGTTTTATTTAATTTATAATTATTATTAGTAATAAAATATTTATTATTATTTTAAAAGTTTGAAAAAAGGAGGAATGAGAGGAGGAAGAGATTTTGAAAATTTTAAAATTTTACAAAAACCCCAAATTTTTAAAATTTCGATCAATCCGGTATTTGACGAGATTTTGAATACTTACTTAGATTGCCTAAGTACAACCGAAATCAGCCGATATCGACCGGTATTTAAATCCGGTACCAAAACTTGAAATCCGGTACCGGATTTGGACCGGAACGGTACCTCTACGATGCTACGCTACTTAAGATTTTAACGAATTCAATACATTGATAATTAGAGTATAATTCATTCATTAATTAAAATATTGTAATTAATTAATTAATTATAATATAATATAATTAATTAAAATATAATAAATGACAATATGATTAATTAAACTATTATTATTAATAAATTAATTATAATTAATTAATTAGTTACAATATAATTAATTAAAATATAATTCATTCATTGGTTACAATATAATTAATTACAATATAATTATTATTTATTAATTAAAATATAAATAATTAAAATGTATTTATTCATTAATTAAAATATTTTAATTAATTAATTAAAATTTAATTAATGAAAATATAATTAATTAAAATATAATTAGTAATTAATTACAATAAATTTAATTAAAATATAATTATTCATTAATTAAATATTGTAATTAATTAATTACTTAAAATATAATAAATGACAATATAATTAATTAAACTATTATTATTATTAATTAAAATATAATTAATTAATTAATTAGTTACAATATAATTAATTAAAATATAATTCTTTCATTAATTAAAATATTGTAATTATCAATATATTGTAATTAATTAATTAAAATATAATTAATTAATTAATTATAATAAATTTTTATTTTCAATATTTTATAAATCAACTATTGTCATTGGTAATGGTAATTTTCCTTTCTCTTAACTAAATATCATAATTATAATAATAATATCTGTTCTTATTCCTTACTATATTCATTCTCATTCCTATTACCATTCCCCTATGCGAACCAACCGCCTCCTAAAACTTTGTTACCAAATCATCAACGGGGATTATAGTAAAATAATATAATGGAGATAAAAAAAATTTAATCTAACTTTGAGAACTCTTCCTAAATATATCCTATATTTAAGAATTTTGGTTCATTAGCTTAGTATCATCTATATTAAACAAGGTAAATTCCACTCAAAACTACATATAAATGTAGGAAAAGCAAGTACTTGATTATATGTCATGACTACCAAATGAGATTTAAGACTTAATCATATATTTGATTACTACTATTATTTTATTCAAAATAATATCCTCACTACTATTCATACAGATTACTCTATTCTTTCTAATGTGTAGGATCCTATTTTAGTTGATATTGAGTTTGCTAAACAAAGTAACTAAACCTAAACTATGTAGATAACAACTTTACCAATCTTATCTCTTGTGACTCCTAATTAAGTGACAACTTTCGCCAAAATATATCTTGTATATTATTCCTAACATTGCCTCTAATTCATATGTCATAAGTGTGTTCATTCAAATCACACAAATTTAGTTAAATAGAACTCACTATCATAACACTAAACATATTTAAGTAAAAGAGGCCTTGAGTTTGCTCAACAAACTTAGCAATAAACAGGACTATGGTTCATTATTATAATAATGAAAGACAACAATTATATTCTTAACTTGTACTTAATTTTTAACGAGGATTTAATTTCATCTATCTCATCAAACACAAAACTACTGTAAAATATCTTACATATAAGAAATACAATTTAACATGCATCCAATATATATATATCAAACATATAAATAAAACATGCAACTTATGAACGATAATCAAATTATATGCCTAAAATACCAAGCTTCGTTTTATTCTAGTTATTGATCTTCATAATCTAAAATAACATTTCTAACTCTATTGAAAATTAAATTAGATTAAAATCATTGATTTTATATAAATTAGGTTTTATTTTAAATTAAATTTAATTTAATTTGAAAATAATTTCAAATCTAATTGGAAACTATTTTCAATTTTCTTGACTCATTTAACAAAATTTATTTGAATACAAATTTTCAATAAATTATACTTTTCACTTATTATAATTTAGAAAACTTATTTTTTCAAAATTATATAAGTAACATATTCTAATCCAATTTTTTCTAATTTAAAAGGAAACTAATTTCAAAATTAAGTAAAAAATTAAATTTAATTAAGAAAGTCCTTTGTTTTATTTATTTAGAGATTATTTTCTTAATAAATTAAAAATATTTTTTAATAAGTTGGAAAACTATTCTAAAAATATTAAAGAAAGTTCATCTTCTTAATTAATAAATGAAAACTTTTCAAAATGTACTAAAAATTTCTTTTCTAATAAATCAAGAAATTTATTATTTATAAATAAAGAAAAATTTTCTAAATAAATTACGTAATAATTCCTAAACAAATAAAAGTCATAAATTTAATTTATCTCAATCAAATTGAAATAAATTTAATTAAGAAATACCTTTCTTAATTACTTAAGAAATCAATTTTCTTCATTTTAAGAACTCTAATTAATCAATCTCAATCTAATTGAAACTAATTAATTCTAATTTTAAAGACTACTTTCTAAAATTAATTAGGATCAATCTAATTATTAATCTTAATCCTATTAAGAAAAATAATTATTTTAATTTTAGAATTGACTTTGAATTTAAAACTCTTTTAAATTTATGTTTGAAACAAAATTTGTTAAGATTACATTAATTTTAAAACGAAACAAGCCTTGATCTTGGTACATTAACCTTGTAACCAAACAAGACAAATTTTACTCTAGTGTCCAAACATTAACTATTTTGACCCTATAATGGTTTTATCTATTTCCAAACAACCCTTATTCTAGTCCTGGAATAAGCCTATTCTATACCTAGAATAAGATTTTTCCTCGACACCGAACACTACCTATTCTACTCCTAGAATATTCTAAGGCTAAGCACATATCCAAACAATCCTTATCTTCTCGTTAGGAACCCTAAAGTTCATAATTAAAAAAAAAACCCTAAAAACCAAGTTGTATTGTCGCATATGAAGGAGAATTTGTTGTCGGCTTCATCCACTCCTCGCCAGAGTCTCCAAAAATCCCGACGATCCTCTAAGTTGCTGGAAACGTGGTCAGATTATCGAAGCCCTCAAAATAATTCCGATTCTCTAACTTTTGTAATAGTCGTGAAATTAGATCAAATCTCAAGAGAACTGAATATAAAAGATAGAAATTCAAGATTACTAACCTCTAGACAAAAATCTCATCTAATTGTAACTTTGATCATTAGTTTTAAAAAAATATTTGTTACAATTTAAGCAGTTAATCTGAAACATATTATGATAGCAATATTAAGTCTCAAATTTTTCTAAATTAATTTGTTCAAGCCTAGCATCCAAACAAAAATTACCATCGATTGACTAGATGTGATAGCTTTCCATATCTAATAAATAATAGCAATAAGCTTAGTGAAAAACACTTAACTCTAAATTAAATAATCGAGATAACTGTAACTATTAAACTTAGTTTTCTTGTTTACCATAATTTAAATATGCAAATTCATAAATAATCTATTTGTTACTTTTACCAATCTTTTATGATAATTACAGATCATTAAATTCATTGATAGTGATCAAATAATCAATATTAAATTAAATTGTCAAATTAATCAATATTAATCATTCATAAAATATAAGAACTCAAAATAAGAATACTTAAATTAAAATATGAATAAAAGTTTAAGATAAAACCTCACAAAGTTACAACTAGAGTCTCAAATCCCAATGATTTAGAATAATTAAGTTTAACCACACATAGCTTTTAATCTAACACCAAAAATAGAAAAAATATGAAATATTGAGAGAAAAATAAGAAATGATTGCTTCTTTCAAAAGGTGGGGAACGTCCCCTTTATAGTAATTTCCTACTTTAAACCTAATTCTATCCTATATTGCAATGATGCTTATCTAAAACAAGTCCTAATCCTTTCATGATAGGGATAAATGAAAGTTTCCTACTTATCTTCAACTCTTCAAATAAATCCGGCATTAAGGTTTATCTTCCCTTGTCCACGACTCCAAGGCTTGCCCTCCATCTTCTTGTTGTTTACTGAAACAAAAAATTCATTTATCACGTATTTGTTATAAAAGAAAAGAACAATCCTTATTCTCAAATCATATGATTCTCTCAATCTCAAAAAATATTATTTATAAAAAAAAACCACAGACACAAACATGTTACAGAACAAAATCTCACAACAAAGTAGAAGTTCTATGAACAAAACTCACACTAACATTCATGTAGATGAAACCAAAATCAAATACTGACATCAACATCTTCTTTCCTTGTCATAGAACAAACTTCTATTTGAGGATAAACTTACCAGAAAAGAATGATGAACTAGAATATTTTATCAGTTTTCAAAAATCAAGCTTCGCAAGATCAATGGCACAAGCCAGAGCAACTTTGTTCTCGCACTCTATGTGTTCATTAGCGGGATCACTGTCAGCAACAATACCAGCTCCTACCTGAAAATGAACAACCGAACCCCCATCTTTACTCACATCCTTGTATGAGGACATCGTATCATAACAGAAGTTTGTAGGAAAGACCATTGTCCTCAAAGCAAGGGCAATGTTCATGTCACCAGAAAATGATATTCCACCAAACCCACCACTATATGGCCCCCGTCGTGTTGCTTCTAGCTGATCAATCAGCTCCATAGCTTTCACCTGCATTGTAGGAGAGCTAACAATGAGATAAAGAAAGAAACTTCGACCACTGGAGGGCATAGAATCAATTATCTTGAACGACCAAAATCTGACAGACACATGAACATCTGCAAGTCAGGGTTCACAATTATCTTGATCAGAAGAATAATAAACGCATTAATGAAAGTAGAAGAAAGGTAGCAAAACAACATCTTCGGTTTATGTCAAGGTTCACAAATGTCTTGATCAGAAGAATAATAAATGCATGAATGAGAGTAGAAGAAAGGTAGTAAACCAATACCTTCAGTTTGCATCAAGGTTCACAAATTCTTGATTAGAGGAATATTAAATGCATGAACGGAAGTGGAAGAAATGCAGCCAACTAATACCTTTGGTGCTCCTCTAACAGTGCCAACAGGAAATGCAGCATGCAAAACATCCCAACTATTTAGATTATCAAGCATCTCTCCAATAACCTTCAAAGGCAAGAACCATAGCGTGAAGTGAGAAAGTATTGCTACAATCACTAGTAATTGTGAAATTATAAACTGCAAAAACAGATGCATACGATTGAACTGATTTGCATAACATGGGAATATCGTTCAATATTCATGAGCTTTTCAACTTTGACCAAACCATATTTGGAGACCTGCACAATACCAATGCGAGCAATGATTTAACTTATTTTTGGATTGGCTGAATCTATAGAAGAGATATTATTTTTTATATTTCTCCTTCAATAGCCCAGCTCAAAAACAGCAGAGTATAACATGTACTAAGCCTAAACAACAATCCTGTAATTGGAACTAAAACCAAGTTGATAAGTAAACAAACCTTTCCCACATCATTCCTTCCCAAATCAACTAGCATCATGTGTTCTTCACATTGCTTTTCGTCATTTAAAAACTCCTTTTCCAGCATTAAATCTTCCTTTGGTGTCTTCCCCCTTCTAATAGTTCCAGCAATGTCAGTATACAAGCAAAATAAAGATAGGAATAGAGACCAATTATCCATTTTCTGACATAATATTACGTTAGTTAGTGATTACCTTCTTTACATGTGTGAGAATTTATGGACTTGATGCAACTAGTATGCACCCTCTAGCTTGATGACAAGCACGCAAGAAATAAGTCATGTATGGACTTGGATTAACAATCCTTAAGGCTCTATAGATCTCAAATGGGTCTGCAAATGTTCAACGTTCAAAACGCTGACTCAACACAATTTGAAATAAATGACAACCATTAAACCCTTTAATGATAAGAACATTAAACTATTTAATGAGGACACAATTAAACCATTTAATGATGATGAAGTATGGTAAAAAACCATCTTAAATTTATCAATTCAATGCTAAATGTGTAGCTGCCCATTTAGTTATAAAACCGAAAACTACACATTGTAGTTTCGATTTTTACCCTTGTTTTTGTCTTTACAAATCTTGTTCTAATTTAATTAATCTAATTAATTAAATCAAAAAAAAAGCCCAATATTAAATGCTTACTTTGGGCTTCTAATTAACAGTTAATTAGAGTAAGCCCAAACTTTTAATCATAGGCTTAAAACCTAATTTAATTAACTCTTAATTAAATTGTTCCGATATTATTATTCCGAATCTAATTCGTTCCTTTCTTCTTTCTTTTCTTTCCAATAACCTATATTTATATTTCTTACGTTGCTTGATGACTTTTCCTAAAAGCCAAGTGGGGAATCTAATTGGAATTATATGATTCAAGCTCCAATAAGCCCGGAATTAATTTAATCTTATTAGAATTAATTCTAGCTTATTAATCAAATGTCATTCTACTAAAGACAATTAGCTGAACTCTTAAATTACTAAATATTATGAGAACACATGTTTCAAATAAGATGACCAATTGCAAATTCTATTTTGAACCATATTATAGCCATATGCACAATAAAGGGTAAAATTACTATTTTGCTCTTATGTTGGGTTTTCGTTCTAGATCTCCCGTTTTACTTTATATGGTGACTAACACATAAGATCTCATCTTGGTGTTAAGGTTTGATGGATAGCTAGTCCATCAAACTACTGGCACCAGTTTAAACACTAATCTCGGTTAAACATCTAGAAGTCATGATATCATTATGAGCTCTTTGTTTAAGTGAATGTTCCCTGATATATGTTTCAATTAATAATTCCAACATATTGACATCAAATTGATACTTTGTAAAAATTCATTCTGATCATATCAATAATTATAATGAAACACACATGAGTTCACCAATCATTAAGATTGTGGTTCAAAATAAAAAAAATGATAAAGTATATGTTTAAAGATTAAAGAAACAACCTACTTTATTCTTTAAAAATATACATGATTCCAGATTCATTTAATAGTGTCATTATTGATAGTCAACTACTATCCTGATATGAAACTCATCATTTCCCTAGAAGTAAAATCACAACACTACAGTCTGAACTATAATCAAGCGACCAACTTGATTATTTAATTATGATTCAATTAATTTCGATTCTAATAATATACGTGCTTCCCATACATCTCCATGCATATGTATATTACTTACAAAAGAATCTTGGTATCTTGTGACTAGTTATATTATGCTTATACAAATAAAACCAAACTCTTTTGCTTTATTAATAATAAATATTTTCATTGCTAAAGTAATTGGAAGAAGATTAAGTTATATGTAAATACATTTACTTTTTGGGGCACTATACTTATATAACTCCAACATTTTAATGTATAGACAATACCATTCCTGTGCTCCTTCATCTATAAGTAAAATAACAATGTTCACCTTCACCTTCTCTGGGGTTTGATCTAGCTGAAAGAATTGTTCACAATGGTACAACTATAATTTGATGTTTTCACTATTGAATAATGAAAACTCAATCTGGTTTAACCTCGTCTATATTGCATTTTCATGATTCTCTTGCCTCAAATGATTACTATGGAAATGGGATCTGACACCCTTGATGTTGGGACCCGATCCGGGAACCGGATCCCAACCGAATAAACTTAACAAAAAGAACGAATGACGGAATCAATGGAAACGAAGGGCAACGGAAACAAAGCACTCGAAACAAATGCAAAGCGAATGCGGAAGCAAAAATAGCGACACAAATCGAGTAAGCGAATCGGAAACAAATCGAATTCGGATAGAAAACAAAGTAAGCAAACAAATCAATGTAAACTGAAACACTTTCCGACATCCGTGACTAAGCAAAGAACAGGAAACAGAATCGCGTTGGGAATTCTAAGACGTTCCAAAATCCGTTATGATTTTTTTTTCTTTTCTTATTCTCATTCCTTATTCATTTCTTCTCTTACTCAAACACATTTAAAACATAACCAATGCATCCAATTTCCAAAATTACACTTTTATCCCAAATCTTATCGAAAATTCGGCATAACGGCTGCCTTTATCCTAACCCAAAATTCCTCGCAAAGCGTAATACACTTCTATAATCTCAACAGACCTCGTAATCATCGGACACTCCCGTCCTAATCCCAACACCAAAGAAACACAAACCTAAAACTAATACTTCCATAATTCTCAAATCAATAAATACCAAACTCATAATTCAACTCATTTCCAAATTCATACATATATATTCCCAAATCAACCATACAATATGTTCTCAAATTCTCCATAATTTCCTATACAAATTTCACAAATCATTCACAATACTTAACTTTATACACAAATACACTTTCTTTCAAATCTATCTTAAACCATAAACATTTCCATACTCAAATTTCAGATTACTCAAAACTAACTCATGCAAATTTCAAAAGCACAAACCGTTGAATCGATGTCTTCACATTCTTTCATCCAATCTCCCCTCGAAACCGGAGATGGGGATGAAAGGGGTGAGCTTCAGCTCGTGGATAACACATTTATAAACCGATAAATAAACCGAAATCATTTTAATAATCTTTTTGCCAAAGGGCTTAATTTTTTCAAACTTTATAATTTTTCAAACAATTTCCTCAAACCCATTTTTTCATATTTTCAAACTTTTCATAATAATCTCACTTTTCTCATTTTCAAAACTCCTTGAATACTTCTTGAATTTTTCATAAATATGAATGCGAACACATAAACAAATCAAAACATATTACACATCGAATGGTGCTGTTCGGTCCAAGCGAGCGTCATGCCAAGATCCGATACGGTCCCATGCAGATCGTGAATGAACGTACTACACTTTCCCGCATTGCGGTCCAGTGTAGCCGTGAAGGAGTCCGAAATCGGAGTCTGTACACTAGCGGGCAGCTGGAGAAGGCTATACACATAGAGACAATGACTCACCAAGGACCAACCAAACCCACATAACACATAATCGAAAACGGAAAGTCGGATTGCTCAAGGCACTTTTCAATTTCGTACTTTTCTTCAAAATTTTCCCCAAAAATGCATACCACTCAATTTATTCAGTCTATCATTCACTAAATTCAACAATCAAAACATTCAATCAAACAATAATTTCAACAATTGAATAATGCATACACAACAAATGCATTTTCAGAAATTTCTATCGGTTTATCGAATCATTGAAAGCAATGAATTCAAACTTATAATAATCTTTCGTAAAACATTCTAAACCGAATTTCAAACCTTTACAAAACAATAATTTGTCAAAATTTTCACATTTTTGCTTTCTTTATTTTTCAAAATTGCTTTCTTTAATTTTTCAAAAATTGCGTATTGCTCACAAATCAAAATATAAATATGCTACCCACCTCGAATTATTGCCGGAAACTTGATTTCAAGCTCCAATTGATCCTTGCTTTTCTCTCTCTTCCAAATTACCAAAACCTAAACCATAAACATCCAATTTTCACATCAGAAAATACTTAATTTTCACAATCAACTTAGGAATTCACCAATTCCATTTACATTCAAGCTATTTCAATCTCCAATTTTGAAAATCCCCAATTTTCAAAATTGGCCTAAACCAATACACCCAAATTCAATCTCATAAAACATAATTTCTTCAAAATCAATCTCACAATTCATCAATTCACATTAATTCCAAACTATTTAAATCCTCAATTTCAAAAATCCCCAAATCTTAAAATTGGCCTAAACCAATTTATCCCAATTCAATATCATAAAATACAAATTCTTCGAAATTGATTTCATATATCATCAATTCATCATATTTCCTATAATTCTACACCAAAATATCTCAAAATTCTCAATCATAAAATTTAGCCTAAACCTTAATCAATTTTCCATCCAAAATTAAACCCAGCCTAAAGCATATATTTCAAAATTAACTTCATAAATCATAAACCCATCTTATATGCCATAATTCTAAACCGAAAATTAATCAAAATCTCAAAGTAGAAAAATTTCTCTTACCTCTTTCTCTTCCAAATTCGAATTTTCTTGGCTCATGAAGAAGCTCTTCATTCTCCACTCTTTTCCTTCTTGGAAAATCCCAAAGCTTGAAGAATTGAGTAGAAAATTAAAACTAAACTTCTCCCTCTTCTTTCTCCATACGAACTCTTCTCCATTCTTCTTCTTTCTTCTTATTTCTCTTCTCCTTTTCTCTGGAAATTTCCAGCCACTTTCGTGGCTTTTAATAGCCAAAAACGACAACTCATCAAGTGTTTCATTAATTGATGGTCATATGACCATTTTGCCCTCCATTCAAAACTTAAAATTACACTTACTTGCGGTTCTGATTCGCACTATTAAATTGAAGGAATTTGTCCAAACTTCCTTCTCGAGAAATGTTCCTCTCACTCATACGAATCCAACGCCACTGACCGCGCTCAATTCCGAGCACTACATCAAAAGTTATGTGCAAAACAGTTCGGATAAATCCACATTCTAACATATTTCTTATGTACGATTATTTCCGTCCAAAATTTCACATTCTTAATCCCGGAATTGAAACGCGATGTCTTCATAACAATTGTAGCCTTATGTCTCTAGTTTAATTCAAAACAAGAATCTCCTCATTTCGATTCCCAGATCAAAAGTTATACTCAAATTACTCACAGGTGTTCCCAATCCAAAAATTAAACCCTAATCCGAACTTAAATTCAAAAATTAAAAGTCCTAAGGGCAAAATTGACATTTCATGTCTTCATATGATTTGTAGCCCCTTGTCTTATCTTTATTTCCCCTCAAGAATCGCTTCAATCGGATCTCTACAGATCCCGAATTTCACAAAACACTGAATCATGCTCGAAAATTTCCCGACTCACTTTGATTAAATTAATCACCATTAATTTAATCTCAAAAGTTCACAAATTTCTTATAAATGAAATTCAATGTCTTAGGAATCCAACGCAAAAGAATCAACTCAATCGGATGTCGGACGGAAAAGATATAGGCAAAACAAAGGAGCAAAGGTCGGATTAAAACAAAGAAATCAAAATTTAAGAAGAAACCAGCGTTGAGACGCCTAACTCATGAGGGCGAGGCGCCATCGCTAGGCGGCGCGTCGCCTAGCGAGCAAGACAGCTCATGAGGCGAGCCTTGCCTCGCGAGGTGAGCCTGGCGCCCGCCTCGCTAGGCGGCGTCGCCTAGCGAGAGCGTGATACGGGCGCCGCTTCATAGAGGCGAGTCACCTAATGGCGCTTAAAACTTTCTCTTTTTTTTTTTTTCACTTAAAAATCAAAAACTTCCGAAATTCATAACTTTTACTCCCGAACTCCGATTTTGACAAACTTAGTCTCTATAGAAAGCTTAAAGAAAGCTCTAAATCTTCCAAGAAGAACATAAAACTCAATTCGACTCCTACGGGAGTCCATTTTCCGGTCAAATATACTATCCTCTATACAAACTTGTAAAAATCATAACTTATTATTCCGAGATCGAAAAATTGCATACTTTATATCGAAATAAAGATCAAAACAAATCCTTCAATTCTTATGAAGAACATCAAAGCTCAATTAACCTCTAACTAGGTTAATTTCTCAGTCAAAGTTTCAACCATAATAAAAGTCAAACCCGATCAAACATAAACTTTGACTGATCATAACTTTCACTCCCGATATCGAAAAATTACAAACTTTATGTCCACAAAAATCTCTTAACATAACCTACAAGTTTCCAGAAGACCATTTTATCAAATTTTGCCTCAATCAAAAGTCAACCTTCAAAGGCCAGAAAGTCAACTATTACACAATTTTTCATACTTTCTCTCTTTATTTCATGATCTTCAACTTAATTTCAATCAACTCATCCACTTGATCATAGTCAAATTGTCACTCAAGGTTCGGGGTCCAACATTTCTCCCTCTTAAAAGAATTTCGTCCTCGAAATTCACACTTACTTAAACTCCAAGAACTCATTCTTGCATAAATTTCTTTCTAAACAATGATCATCAAGCACTTTCTTACTAATTTCTTTCCACAACTCATAATCAATTTCTTTTTCATCACATTTACTCTTCATACATATTCTCAATCTCTTCACAATTTTCACTTCCTTAAATCATATACCACTCATATCATATCAACTTACTATATTCATAACTTACTGTTTCTACACTTCTGGACACAAGTCAATGGTCCAATTCTTAAAGAATCCTAATATGGTTCAATCATCATTTAATCTTTATCACCATGTCATCTTTCAAATAGTCATACTTTCATCTCACAGAAGTATAGGCTATATCAATTTCTCTCAATTCATTTTGCAATTTACATTTCCAGTTCCACAAACACATGTTTCTAATCAATCATATTCTTAACATCCTAAACAAACAATCACTTTAATTCTTCAAATAAGGCATGACAAGTCATGCTCATCAATTTCACATTCCTAAAGACAATCATATTCCTTTCATCAAAATCAAATGACCACCTAGCACACTCTCACAAATTCACTTTATCTTTACAAACTCGTATCAATTCCTTATTCATACTCATACGCCCAAGTAAGATCATATTACTGGGCTCTGACATTCTCACAAATTCAATTTTTTATCCTTTCACACTCTCATCAATCTTCTATGCCCAGTTAAGACCATAGTACTGGGCTCTGATACCATAAATGTTGGGACCCGATCCGGGAACCGGATCCCAACCGAATAAACTTAACAAAAAGAACGAATGACGGAATCAATGGAAACGAAGGGCAACGGAAACAAAGCACTCGAAACAAATGCAAAGCGAATGCGGAAGCGAAAATAGCGACACAAATCGAGTAAGCGAATCGAAAACAAATCGAATTCGGATAGAAAACAAAGTAAGCAAACAAATCAATGTAAACTGAAACACTTTCCGACATCCGTGACTAAGCAAAGAACAGAAAATGTAATCGCGTTGGAATTCTAAGACGCTCCAAAATCCGTTATGATTTTTTTTCTTTTCTTATTCTCATTCCTTATTCATTTCTTCTCTTACTCAAACACATTTAAAACATAACCAATGCATCCAATTTCCAAAATTACACTTTTATCCCAAATCTTATCGAAAATTCAAGAAGATAACTACCGCCTTTATCCTAACTCCAAAATTCCCGCAAAGGCGTAATACACTTCTATAATCTCAACAGACCTCGAATCATCGGACACTCCGTCCGAATCCCAACACCAAAGTGAAACACAAACCTAAAACTAATACTTCCATAATTCTCAAATCAATAAATACCAAACTCATAATTCAACTCATTTCCAAATTCATACATATATATTCCCAAATCAACCATACAATATGTTCTCAAATTCTCCATAATTTCCTATACAAATTTCACAGTCATTCACAATACTTAACTTTATACACAAATACACTTTCTTTCAAATCTATCTTAAACCATAAACATTTCCATACTCAAATTTCAGATTACTCAAAACTAACTCATGCAAATTTCAAAAGCACAAAACCGTCGGAACTGATGTCTTCACATTCTTTCATCCAATCTCCTGCTCGAAACCTGGAGATGGGGATGAAAGGGGGGGTGAGCTCGGAAGCTCGTGGATAACACATTTATAAACTGATAAATAAGCCGAAATCATTTTTAATAATCTTTTTGCCAAAAGGGCGAATTTTTTTCAAACTTTATAATTTTTCAAACAATTTCCTCAAACCCATTTTTTTCATATTTTTCAAACTTTTCATAATAATCTCACTTTTTCTCATTTTTCAAAACTCCTTGAATACTTCTTGAATTTTTCATAAATATGAATGCAGAACACATAAACAAATCAAAACATATTACACATCAGAATGGTCCGTTCGGTCCAACGAGCGTCTTGCATGATCCGCATAATGCGGTCACATGCGATCGTGAAATGAAACGTATTACACTTTCCCGCATTGCGGTCCAAAGTAGCCGTGAAGGAGTCCGAACGAGTCTCCGTGCCACTAGCGGGCAGCTGAGAAGGCTATACACATAGAGACAATGACTCACCAAGGACCTACCAAACCCACATAACACATAATCGAAAACGGAAAGTCGGATTGCTGAAGGCACTTTTCAATTTCGTACTTTTCTTCAAAATTTTCCCAAAATGCATACCACTCAATTTATTCATTTCTATCATTCACTAAATTCAACAATCAAAACATTCAATCAAACAATAATTTCAACAATTGAATAATGCATACACAACAAATGCATTTTCGTAAATTTCTATCGGTTTATCGAATCATTGAAAGCAATGAATTCAAACTTATAATAATCTTTCGAAAACATTCTGAAACCGTAATTTCAAACCTTTACAAAACAATAATTTGTCAAAATTTTCACATTTTGCTTTCTTTATTTTTCAAAATTGCTTTCTTTAATTTTTCAAAATTGCGTATTGCTCACAAATCAAAATATAAATATGCTACCCACCTCGAATTATTGCCTAAACTTGATTTCAAGCTCCAATTGATCCTTGCTTTCTCTCTTCCAAATTACCAAAACCTAAACCATAAACATCCAATTTTCACATCGAAAATACTTAATTTTCACAATCAACTTAGGAATTCACCAATTCCATTTACATTCAAGCTATTTCAATCTCCAATTTTGAAAATCCCCAATTTTCAAAATTGACCTAAACCAATACACCCAAATTCAATCTCATAAAACATAATTTCTTCAAAATCAATCTCACAATTCATCAATTCACATTAATTCCAAACTATTTAAATCCTCAATTTCAAAAATCCCCAAATCTTAAAATTGGCCTAAACCAATTTATCCCAATTCAATATCATAAAATACAAATTCTTCGAAATTGATTTCATATATCATCAATTCATCATATTTCCTATAATTCTACACCAAAATATCTCAAAATTCTCAATCATAAAATTTAGCCTAAACCTTAATCAATTTTCCATCCAAAATTAAACCCAGCCTAAAGCATATATTTCAAAATTAACTTCATAAATCATAAACCCATCTTATATGCCATAATTCTAAACCAAAATTAATCAAAATCTCAAAGTAGAAAATTTCTCTTACCTCTTTCTCTTCCAAATTGAATTTTCTTGGCTCATGAAGAAGCTCTCTTCATTCTCCACTCTTTTCCTTCTTGGAAAAATCCCAAAAGCTTGAAGAATTGAGTAGAAAAATTAAAACTAAACTTCTCCCTCTTCTTTCTCCATACGAACTCTTCTCCATTCTTCTTCTTTCTTCTTATTTCTCTTCTCCTTTTCTCTGGAAATTTCCAGCCACTTTCGTGGCTTTTAATAGCCAAAAACGACAACTCATCAAGTGTTTCATTAATTGATGGTCATATGACCATTTTGCCCTCCATTCAAAACTTAAAATTACACTTACTTGCGGTTCTGATTCGCACTATTAAATTGAAGGAATTTGTCCAAACTTCCTTCTCGAGAAATGTTCCTCTCACTCATACGAATCCAACGCCACTGACCGCGCTCAATTCCGAGCACTACATCAAAAGTTATGTGCAAAACAGTTCGGATAAATCCACATTCTAACATATTTCTTATGTACGATTATTTCCGTCCAAAATTTCACATTCTTAATCCCGGAATTGAAACGCGATGTCTTCATAACAATTGTAGCCTTATGTCTCTAGTTTAATTCAAAACAAGAATCTCCTCATTTCGATTCCCAGATCAAAAGTTATACTCAAATTACTCACAGGTGTTCCCAATCCAAAAATTAAACCCTAATCCAAACTTAAATTCAAAAATTAAAAGTCCTAAGGGCAAAATTGACATTTCATGTCTTCAAATGATTTGTAGCCCCTTGTCTTATCTTTATTTCCCCTCAAGAATCGCTTCAATCGGATCTCTACAGATCCCGAATTTCACAAAACACTGAATCATGTTCGGAAAATTTCCCGACTCACTTTGATTAAATTAATCACCATTAATTTAATCTCAAAAGTTCACAAATTTCTTATAAAATGAAATTCAATGTCTTAGGAATCCAACGCAAAAAGAATCAACTCAATCGGATGTCGGACGGAAAAGATATAGGCAAAAAAGGAGCAAAGGTCGGATTAAAACAAAGAAATCAAAATTTAAGAAGCAAAGCAGGCGTGGAGACGCCTAACTCATGAGGGCGAGGCGCCCGCCAGCGAGGGCGAGGCGCCCGCTCTCTAGGCGGCGTCGCCTGGCGAGGCGAAGCGCGCCCGCCTCGCTAGGCGAGGCGTCGCCTAGCGAGGCGAGCCTTGCCTCGCGAGGCGAAGACAGCGCCGCCTCGCTAGGCGAGGCGTCGCCTAGCGAGCATCTGGCGCCGCTCGCTAGGCGAGCCGTCGCCCTAGCGAGGCGCTAAAACTTTCTTTTTTTTTTTTTTTCACTTAAAATCAAAACTTCCAAATTCATAACTTTTACTCCCGAACTCCGATTTTGACAAACTTAGTCTCTATAGAAAGCTTAAAGAAAGCTCTAAATCTTCCAAGAAGAACATAAACTCAATTCGACTCCTACGGAGTCCATTTTCTGGTCAAATATACTATCCTCTATACAAACTTGTAAAATCATAACTTATTATTCGAGATCGAAAATTGCATACTTTATATCGAAATAAAGATCAAAACAAATCCTTCAATTCTTATGAAGAACATCAAAGCTCAATTAACCTCTAACTAGGTTAATTTCTCAGTCAAAGTTTCAACCATAATAAAAGTCAAACCCGATCAAACATAAACTTTGACTGATCATAACTTTCACTCCCGATATCGAAAAATTACAAACTTTATGTCCACAAAAATCTCTTAACATAACCTACAAGTTTCCAGAAGACCATTTTATCAAATTTTGCCTCAATCAAAAGTCAACCTTCAAAGGCCAGAAAGTCAACTATTACACAATTTTTCATACTTTCTCTCTTTATTTCATGATCTTCAACTTAATTTCAATCAACTCATCCACTTGATCATAGTCAAATTGTCACTCAAGGTTCGGGGTCCAACACTTGAAGCTGTCACTTTTGGTTCTTCCCCTTGTTTTTGTAAGAATTGCATAAACATTGTTAGCAACTTCAACATCTCTTTATCCATCTTCTCCGATCTATTTTGAAATCCTGAAAACATCTTCTCATTCCTTTCTTGTGACTTCAGAAGTACTCTCTTATTCCTATTCTGTGATTCCACCAAACCTTTCATGATTTCTTTAAGCCTTCCCATCTCCGCTCTCTCATTCCTTTTGCCATTGATTCCCTCCTTAGACTGATTTTCTCTTACAAATAAATGTTGTAATTATTTTATGAAGTTAGGAAGAGTGAAACAATGGTGATAGTTGTGTTGATACATTGATAAGAGAAAAACCAGAAGAGAGAGAATAGAAATCAACTAAGAAGATTTGAGGAAGGAAATAATAATATTATGTTTAACATATCCATATAGTTATTATTGATAGCTTATATACACATGATTACATAAAGATTCAATATACACTAGTTCATGATTACTCATATAGAGTTTTATTTAAATGTTGCGCATTGGTCTCGATGTCACATTGTTGTTTTTTTAAAGTAAATTTGAATGTTGCTTCCCACGTCTAGTTCATCTTCTTCGTTTATTGCTGTAACATTGATAGCTTGTCAAGATTTGTTCAAACCTCCCGTCGTCATAATAAACACAATGACTCCTAAATATGTCATCTTAAACACATGCCACAGCTCCTAGTCCTAGATCTATCGTAACTCCTAGATCTGTTGTCAGCTGACCTAACTCTCACATTTTATATGTCTGCCCATCACCCCTCACCAACTCCTTGCTATATGCCTCTAAACTTCCATGAGTTCTTGATCTTTATGGCTCATAAGCTTAGTGGTGATGGTCTCATCGGGGAGCTCTACAATGGGTTCAAAAGGTGTCATCACTTTTGGAAGATTAAAAGAAACCCGCCCATGTTTGGTTTGCATGACATAAGTGATGAAGATTTGATGTGCATGTTAAATGAGGTGATTTTTATGGCAATGGGGAATTGAGTTAGATGAAGTTTTGTGTTTTGAAAGCCCAATTTTTGCTAAATAAATATTCTTTTTTAGGAGTTAGGAAGTTGAATATTTTTTTAAAAGAAAAATTATTTTCTTATCATTATTAAATAATACAGAAAGTCCATAACAAGAAAATTCTAGTCCTAAATTGCTCATATCATATTGATTATTTGTTCTTTTCTTGAGTTTTGAAATTTGATATTGATAAACCAGGACTAAGCAGAAAGAGTTGATGAGGCTTGAGGCAAGTTGGCAAATCTAAATATATTAGATATATTAATATGCTTAAAGCAAAAAGATCTAACAAGCTTATGCTATTTATATCACAAAAGGGTTATCTTTATGTCAAAAAGTTTATCTCTCTCTACTGCTTAACTTTTACAAGATTAAACATAGAAATTGTTAACATTAATCTTTTATATAAGTGCCAAATTTGAAATTTTGAGGTTACGTGAATTTATGAGATCAAATTTATATTATTATAATTTTATTTTCATTTGACTTAAAATTTAAATTATATAGTGTAAATATATTAAATTATTATGTCGGACTTTATAAAATTTAAGAACTATTTTATAATTTTAAAAATATCTAATTAGTATTCAATTAATATTGGCACTAATATTAATGTCATACCATATCAAAATCAAATTCTATACTTACCTTAGTATAGTATTTGTAATATTAGTTTTTGGGGTATCTAATAATCATGAATATTTTCTACATGGTTGGTTCTTCTCCTTTCCTCTAAATAGCTGAAATGCAAGAGCCACTCCTCCAAGCGATAATGTAGGTAGCAGTTCAATCTAGCTACTTTCCTCACCCCCACCTCATCTTTCACCAACTGAAACTCTCATTCCTTCCACCATTGCTCTCCTAGTAAAGTCCTCCATCCTGCTCCTCCATCTGCTTCCAGTTTTAGTTCTAGGGCATTGTTGTCTTTGCCACCACAAAACTTTATCTCGCCCACTTTTCCTTACCATTACTAAACTAACACACCTTGCACAAATTCTACATGTCTGCTACTTACCAAAACTAGCTTTGATTCCTTAAAATGATAGAGACCACACCCCTAACCTATCCAAATTCCCCTTTTTACCCTTAAGTAATTCTCTATCTTCCTTATCTACACCTCCACTGCCACCTCCCCTTGCACCTTTCTTTGCACCATCTAGCCAAAAAATTGCTAACCTTCATAAGAACTCCTCCTTCCCCTCCTAATCCTCTTCATCCTAATTCCCCTCACCACCCCTCTCTAAAAATACCCCTCCCTCAACATCTATACCCCACCAAGAATACAGATCTAATGGAAGGATTGCTTCTATAAGAACTAGGAAGACATGGAAATAGGTTGTAGGAGATAATTCTATTTCTCCCTTAGTCTTCAGTCCCCTCGTGGAGATTGAAGGGAAACTAATGGTGGCTCCTAGTCTAGAAATTCTATATGAAGGAGCTAGGATATGGGAGTCAACCCTAGTTGGGTTTTTCATGGATAAAAGACCTACCTTTCCAGTGATACAAGCTTGGACTCAAAGGAACAGGAAAGGAAGAGGGTTAATGAAGGTAATGCTCACTGAGGAGGACAACATGATATTCACTTTATCTTATAAATCAAAAGCACAAAAAAGCAATTGAAGAAGGCCTTAGGAGCATTTCATAACTCCCACTATTCCTTCAAAGTTAGCAATTGGGAATTGAACTAGAAAAAATTAGAATGAAAGACATTCCCTTATAAGTGAACATTCACAATATTTCTCTAGAATATTGAACTACCCAAGTGTTGGACTCCGAACTTTTCTTAGAATTGCGAGTTAAAATTTAACATGAAATGAGAAATTGGTGGTGAATTAGTCATATGTAAAGGAAAAGAAAATTCATGATTTTGAATGATTATGTGTAATATTCTATGTGAGCAAATTCTAGTTTGAACAAATTGAAATGATATTTTAAGAATAATACATGAAATGGGTGTTTTTGAGTTTTATGATATTGATGTGAGGTTTTGGGTAAATTTTATATTGTATTATGAAATTGATTAGTAAAAGTGTGAGAGTTTGGAGAATTATGAAATTTTGACTTTGTGAGATGAATAGTAGCAAAAAGTGAATTTTGTAAGCTGAAATCTTTGTGAATTTTTCTGGGATGATTTAGGCATTTTTTGATCAAATGATCTTTATGAAACTTTTAGTTTCTGTTGAGAGCTTTCTATCTCCATAAAGTATGACAGTTTTCGATGTCGTGATTGAAAGTTATGACCATTCAAATTGAAGTGTATGTTACTTTGGTTTTGAAAATGCTCATAAGTGTAGGATTTTGTATGCAGTGTTTTGAGGAAAATTATGGATTGATATGTTTTGAATTTGGTTAAGTGGTCTACATGAAATTCATAGAAGATTTTCCTATCTTTTCAATGATGTATAATATGTTATTTTTGGTTGTGGAAATTGGAAGATATGAAATTTGGAAGTTTGGATGTGGTATAGGATGACCATTTATTTAGCAGAAACTTTCATTGAAAAATTGACTTAGCTAGAGGTTGAAATTGCTTTTAAGTTCTTCATGAAAGTTTTATATTATGTTTTGATCTTTCCATTGATTTAAAGTATGGAAATTTTGGGCTATGAAATAGGAAGTTATGATTTTTACAAGTTGCTATTACAGTTTGGCATGATCATTAGTGGACAGAAACTTTGAGTGGCTTTTTGACTCCTTTAGAGACGAAATTGATTTTTATGTCCTTCATGAAAGTTGTGGGTTGCTTTTTGATATTTGCATTGATATAAAATATGCCATTTTTGGACCTTAGAGTTGAAAGATAGAAATTTTCAAAGTTGAGTTATTGTTTAGGGAGACATATTTGGACATAAAGTTTGAGTGAGATTTTGACCCCTTTAGAGATGGAATTGATTTTTGATTTCTTCATCAAAGTTGTAGAGCTTCCTTGGAGCTTTCTATTTATACCAAATTTGTCAAATTTGGAGCCCTGGATTGAGAGTTATGAATTTTGGAAAATTTTGTTATATATATATATATGTGTGTGAAAAAAATGATTTAATGAATTTTGAGACTTTGATTTAATTTATGATTTTGAGGACTTAATTAGCATGTTAATGTGAATAATTATCATGTTAATTTGAGTAAGAGAATATGAGATAAATTGATTGGATTAAATGAAATTAAAGTGTTAGAAATGCATGAGGGCAAAATTGGAAGATTACTAAAGGTTTTAAGTTATAAGGCATATATGTAAGGGCATTATGGTCTTTTTGTATTCATTAAATGCAAGAAGAAGGGGGCTGTCATTTTTAAGAAGGAGAAGCCCGAAATTTTAAGAAAAGAACAAAAGAAAAGAAGAAAGAAGAGAAAAGAGGAAGGAGGCTTCGGTGGTGAGGAAAAGAAAAGAAGAAGAGGGAGATTAGGGTTTCGATTTTCTTGGGTTTCAAGAAGAATTTCAAGATGATTCAAGAGAGAAAAAGGTGGAAGAAGAGGAGAGCTCCATTATGAGCCAAGAAAATCCGAAATTGATGAAGAATTAAGGTAAGATGAATTTTTACTTTGTTAAATTATGAAAAAGTTTTGATTTAGATAGCTTGGAAATGTTATGGGTTTGAGCTTTCTAAAGTCAATTTTGGTGATTGCATGGTTTAAATTGTTCAATTTTGGATGGTTATTAATTAAGGATTTTGTAATGAATTAGGAAAAATAAGTGAGGCAATGGAGAAATTGAACCTTTAGACAAGTTTTAAGCATGGAATTGAGGTGGGTACCATGTTTATAATTTGAATTATAAGCTATGTATGTGTTTTCGAAAAATCAAGAAAAGCAAAATGTTTGAAAAAAATTAGTTTTGAATGATTAAATTCATTGATTTTGTAATGATTTAAGAAATTGCTAAAATTGTTTTCGGATAATTTGATAAAATCGATACAATTGTTACATTCATAGTTTTGAATGATTCGCTAATTATGAAAATTTGTTGCATTCTTTGACTTTGATGTTTGAGAATCCTTTAGTTTTGAATGATTGAAGCATTGCTATGTGAATTTGATTGTTATGTGAATTTTGAAATTTTGGAATTTATGAATGGAATTTGTTTGATATGACACGATGTGAAAAGTAAGTTTTCGAATTATGCCTTTGGGCAATCCGATTGTCATGTGTGAATTATCTGTTATGTGGGTTTGGTTAGGTCCCATATGTTGGGCCCGTGTTTTGCGTACCGGGGCTTGGATCCCCCGAGTACCCCAAGTTTGCACGCGACTCAACCTTAATCTGTATTGTCCTCTTTAGTACTCGAACTCGAGACCTCAAGGACAATACTGACTAGTGTTGTGGTCGCGTGCAACCTTGAGGTACGCGTGGCCTCTTCGCCACGGTACGCAAAACACGGGCCCAACATTTGCTCAATGGTAAGAGGCGTGCTGCCAGAAAGCAACAAAATCATGAGGTCGAGGGGTCGAACCTTGGCTAAAGCAGACAATACTGATTAGTGTTGTGGTCGTGCGTAAACTTAAGGTACGCGTGGCCTCTTTTCCACAGTACGCAAAACACGGGCCCAACATTAAAAGGCGCCTTTTAATATTGGACCCGTGTTTTGCGTACTGGGGCTTGGATCCCCTAAGTACCCCAAGTTTGCACGTGACTCAACCTTAATCAAAATGTTGGGCGCGCCGTTTCCGGAACCCAACTCTTAAACGGAACCATGTCACGTGAATGCATTCCAATGAGGTCTCCTTAATCATCATTGATTTTTTTTTTGCTTCCAATCATTTTCCTTACAATTTGTCCAATGGTGTGCCCACTTAACTTAATCACCATATTCGAACTCATTTCTCCTATTTATGAACAAAATTTGGAAATTTTAAAACCAAGATTTCAATTTGACTTCTTCAAAGAAATTGTATATTTAACTCTCTAGTTTACTTTGAAGAAAGAATTATCTCAATCGGAGTTCTATAGCTCAAGTTATGCTTGAAAATCCAAAGTGTGTTCATACCTCAATCCGGGTATCCCGACTGACTCCTCACTTTCTTTCCTTCAAACTTTGTACAATCAACTCCAAAATACCCAAATTTTCATATATAGATAGATACATGTCTTAAGAATTAATCGCCTCAAGAATCACCTCAATCGGAGTTCTGACGAAGGAGTTATGGCCAAACAAATCCGATATGTTCATATCCTGGTTCCTACTGAACATACTTTGGCGCAAACACCATGACACTCATTATAGATGTCGTATTGACTTCATTCTTAGACCATTAGAAAGTAGACATCTAGGGATACAACTTTCATGAAGACCAAAATTTGAAATTCTGTCGTTATAGGGATCGAATTATACGGATCGTGTAAAAATCACATGGTCAGCCCGTATAACCTTCGGGTGGAATGGTGTTACTGCGCCCAAATCACACGGTCTGTGTGAAATTCACCCTTTTTTCACCCTTCAAGACCCCTCCAAAGGTTCCTAAACCCATCCTAACTTCCTCTTACCTCATACTCTCCTTCCAATACCACAAAAATCACTTCAAATCCATTAAACAACTACAAACATCATTGAAACTCAATTCCAAAGGATTCATCACACACATCCTTCCTACAATCAACATATTCTTCTAACACTAGCAACAATGGAATTCTCAACCAAAGATAAACTCATCCATCCATCTCAAGCTTTAATGAAACTTAATCATACAAAATGAACTTCTCAATTCTCATTCTCATTTGAAACCAAAATCAATGTTTAAACAAGCTTTACTTACATATCAACCTCAATTCATATACTCTCATATTCAATAACCTCTTATCATTCACCAAACACCCTATCTTTCTTTTCCATACTATCTCACTTATATATATATAACAACGACTCATATTCAAAGTTCATCAATACAAGTGGATGACTTCTTCCAATACATCTAATTCCAACTCAACCATACACAAATTTGCATTTCAAAATCATACACAAATCCATATTTCGTTTACATCATAAGGTAAATGTTTACAAAACTTTAATGGCATTCCAAGCCATGTTACATTATCAATATAAAAGTTTTGAAATACAACAAAGATACAAAATTCCATAATTCTAACATACTTCAAACATCTTATCTTTACAAAGTCTAACTTCCAATACAAAATTTGCAAAATCGAAATGATGCCTTGACCCTTGATTTCCTGATCTCATTCTTTTCACCTGAAGATGGGATGGAAAGTGGGGGTGAGCTTAAAAAGCCCGTAGGTAAAAGGTTTATAATCAATCATAAGTAAAACCATTCAAAAGTTTACTATCATAGAAATTCTTGTTAAAAATCCATAAAACGCTCGTTTCTCAAATTCTCATCATATATTCAAATTCATAAATCACAAAACATGAATGTATCAACTTGTTCACAAGTCACAATTTCATAATTCAATACATCATCCCATTAAACACAAATGATGTCATGTCTCATTCAAGCATAACACACCATTCACATCATAACATAAAACATCGAAATGCTAATGCACAAACAATTTAGTTCGAGGGTTCCGTGAACAAAACAAAGAAACCAAAGTTTACTCCGTGAATGAAACGAGTCCACTTTTCGGATCTCGTGGGCCACAAGCGGGCAGCCGGGAGAAGGCTTAACATCGATGTGCACGTGACTAACGAAACGGTTCCTCTCTCGCCCAAACAAAGCACATAAGCAATGCTCAAAATCATTTTATCGAAATGGAAAGCTTTCATACTTAATTCAATCATTCTCAAATTCATATTCTCATGATTTTTCTTCTTTCCATTCAATCAAAATGCCATGCTAAAATACATAGCATAGTCGCATCACAATTCAATTCTCATCAAAATGTCATACATCTTTCAATGCATAACATAGCATACACACATCACAATGCATTTTTGCATGTTCATAACCATTCAAATCCAATTCATAGAGTATATGAACACATATAAGCCAATTCTTTAAATCATTTGAAAACAATATATGCACAATCGTAAAATACTTGAAATCATTTTATTCTCTCAATTTGGGAAAATCTTTCATGGCTTATTATTCAACTACAAACATGAAACCCACCTCGAAACGATGCTAAAAGCTTGTCCCAATCATCAATTTGTCGATTTCCTCTTTTCTTCTTCCAATTGAAAATTACCTAAGCCAATTTCACTCAAATTCAACTTCATAAATGACATAATCTTCAAATTGAACTTAGAAAACACTAATTTCACATATAATCAAGCTATCTAAATCATAAATTTTCAAAATCCCCAAATCCCAAAATTGGGCATAAACCCTAACTCACATAAATCCAAAATTGAAGCAATTTCAACATGTAATTTTCAAAATTGATCATGGAATTAACAAGCCCATATCATCTCCATGCTAACACAACCAAAAACTCAAGAAAATCTCAAAACTCACAAATTTCTCTTACCTTATTTTCCACCATTTTCGAATTTGCTTGGCTTGGAAGGAAGCTCTCTTCTCCTTCCATCTTTTTCCTTCATGAATCAATGAAAAACAGAGCTTGAAGTCTCAAAAATCCGAAACCCTAGGCTCTCCCTTCTTTCTCCACCGAAACTTGCTCTCCCTTCTCTCTTCTTTCTTTCTTTTCTTCCTCTTCTCTCATAAATTTCGTGGCTTGCCTCCTCCAAACGACAGCCCCCTTCCCTTTTTATAGTTCCATGTCATTAATGAATGGATAATGACCATAATGCCCCTCCACATAGGCCTAAACTCTTAACTCTTCAAGTGATGTTCCCAATATGCCCTTACACTTTAATTTCATGTATGCCTACTTTAGGACAATTTTATCACTATCCAAATGAAGGAATTTGCTTAAACATCCTTCTAGAGAATTGTTCCTCCTTGTCTTAATTTCATAATTCCACCAAAATCATCCAATTTTGAGCACTACATCAAAAGTTATGCTCTATACATGTCAGACATATCATTCTGCCAACACATTTTCTAGCGATTTACTTCCATCCAAAAATTGATATCCTTAAGCACAAAATTGAAACTCAATTTCTTCATTAAAATTGTATATATATTTCTCTAGTTTAATCCAAATCAATAATCACTTCATTTGGATTACTAGAGCAAAAGTTATGGTCAAAATAGTTTCAGCTCTTACTAATCCAAGACTGAACACTAATCCGAACTTCAATTCATAAATTGAAGATCTTAAGGGCTAAATTGAAATTCAATTCCTTCATATGACTTGTAGCCCCATGTCTCTAGTTTATTTTGGAGCAAGAATCAACTCAATTGAATCTCCACAGATCGAGATATTGCCAAAATACTAAAATATGTTCAGAAAAATATCCCACTCATCATCAACTTACTACATTCACTACCTTAATCTTGTATATCATTTCAAATTCAAGAATTCTTCTTTTATTTACACATGAATAATCACCAAAGTTTCTCATTTCATATTTCTACATTCCAAGAAAATTTTGGGGTCCAACACCATAAGAGGGTCAAGTGCACTTGTCTAGGTTTTGCCCGCCTGCCCGCTAATGGCATTGAAGCTCCGTTAAGGACTCCCATAAGTTCACAGCTATACCGGACCGCTATGCGAGAAGGTGTAGTACGTTCTGTTCACGGCTGCACAAGACCGCTATGCGGGCATGTGCAGTACGTTCTGTTTTTGGACCGACCCAAACCATTTTTGATGTTTTAGGTGTTTTGTTTTGTTAATAAATGTGATTTTGCTTATATTTGTGGTGCATTAATTTTTGAATTATTCATGAATGTTTTGAAACAAATTGAGAAATTTTGAGAAATAAACATTTGAGGTTTTCAATCGTGAAATTTTGAAATTGTTCATAAATGATTTGAAAAGTTGGAAAGTTTGAGAAATAAGCATTTTTTGACAAATTTCTACCGTGAGATTTGATGAAATGACAAAAGTTTTGAATAATGGTTTTTGCTTATTTTTTGATTTATAAACATGTTATCCACGAGCTATAAAGCTCACCTCCTTTCATCCCTATCTCCAGGTATTGAGAAGGAGATCGGATGAAAGCGAGTCAAGACCTCCGTTCATTTGTATATATGTTGCAGGGTTAAGTTCTTTTTTGTAAGAATAAGGTTTTAGACTTTTAATAAGGATTGTGGAATTTATGTATTCTTATGTATTTCAGATTTTTGAGTTTAATGTTGTATCATGGCTTGAAAATGCCACTTTTGTTTGGTGATGTATTTCTTTTGGAGTATGTGAATAAATTATGGATATGTTTATAGATTAGAAAAGTGAATGATAGTTCTGTATATAATTTACATATGATTATGAATGGGATTGATTGTGTCTGTTTATGCTAGGATTCCAGACAAGAGGTCCGATGATACTGCTAGTATTGAGACATTGAAGTGCTTATTGTGTATGAATTGTTATTTGGATATATGGATATGTGTGTTATGTGTCTATTGGAAAAAGAAAAATAAGAATTGGTTAAAAAGAAGAATAATGAGATATGTATGAATGTGAATTGATAAATTCCAAATGGGAAATTGGAATGGTTTTGATTAAAGATGAATAAAATGAAAGAAAAAAATTTATACCAGTTTCGATTGGCTTAGATAAAATGTCTTAAGGTTTCCAACGCGATGTTTTTCTAAAGTATGAGTTCACGGATGTCGGAAATTTGATTCAGTTCGATTGAATCGTTTGTGTGCTTTGATTCTGATCCAATTCGATTCGCATTGGATTCTTTCGCTTTTAATTTTGAATCCGTTCTTTTGTTTCAGATCCATTCCTTGGTTTCGCTTTCTGTTTAGGTTTTTATTTTTTCGGTTGGGGGTCCGATTCCGAAATCGGGCCCCAACACAAAGGATTGAGCATGCTAGCTAATTATTTGGGAAAATCTATATGTATGGATGAGAAAATTGCTTTGACGAAAAGGGTCGGTTTTGCCAGATTGGTGTAAGCATAGATATGTTAAAAGAAATGAAGTACCATGGCTAAAAACTCAAGGTAAAGAATGGAAACCTACTAGAAAAATCTTTGCTGTAGGAGATTATTGGGAAGTGATGGGAATAGAAAAGAGTGATTCGGAAGAAAAGAAAGAGGGAGAAAAGAATGAATAAGTTGCTGAAATACTGAACCTATTCAGTTTGAAAAAGATCCTCTTAAAATTGGGGGAAGCATTCAAGAAAAAAAATCTAGCTCTAGATAGAAAGCTAGAATGATATCTGAATTCTTTGGCTGATCATAAAAATTCTTAAACGGATAAGTAAAGGCATGGGCTGGAAACTAGTGTTACTATTCAAGATGAAGAAGTCTCTAATCCCTAACAGAATGCATTAAGCTTTCAAAAGGCTACACTACTGAATGGTGGACCATAAAAGGAGTAGTTTGAACAGGTGACTTCTAGGAAAAGCAATAGGGGCAATAGGAAAGGCTCCAAAGATAAGAGCAATATCTTATGATTGTGATAGTATGGAATGTACATGGAATAAATAGCCCTTCCAAGCTTAATGCGATAAGGGATTTTTTCTTGAAGGAGAAGCCTCAGGTTTTTTGTCTTTTAGAAACCAAAATTAAGGAAACAAATCTGAACAAGCTATATTGCTTGGGTGGGAAATGACATTTTTTAACAAACCACCATAGACATGGCTATGGTAGGATTATTATTGCTTATGATGCTAATTCATTAGAGGTGAATGTTCTCGAAACAAATTAGAAGTTTAGTTACACTAAGATTTGTTGGATAGGGAAAAGAAAGCATGTCATGGTTGGAGAACTGGTAGATTTCAAAACTTTTTAGAAAACTTATTTACATCAGAAGCAATATATCCAAATCATCATGCCAATCTATACATGATATGGTATAAGGATAATAATAAACATAAACAAGATAGTGATGTTACCGACTCCTTTACTACAACTTTAATTTCTCATTGCGCTATCCTCTCCTTCTTCTCGTATCCAAAGCCTTTGCTTTTGAATCCTTTTCTTTATCAATCTATCCTCTCCTTGTTGTTGTATCTTTAACCAATTTGATTTACCTCTTGTTCTTCTAAGATAACTTGGTTAACAAAATCCTTAGGTGAAAAAGGAGAAGAAATGTTTGGAGGAGATTTACTTAGAAGAAATGAACCAAAAATAAGACTCTTCTCTTGCAAATTTCGGCTCACTCATGCTTGACAGGAGAGAGAGAGTCAAACCATGCAAGAACACTTTCTTACACACTCAATTTTGATTATGCATGGAATGGACGAAGAGAATAGTACCCAATGCATCACTTCTTACTTTAATCAATCATAGTATCCAATAAATGAGACTCTTCTCATTTATCTTTAAAATGGCTATATGAAAAGACTATTAACCTAAATATGACCTACCAATTTTGGTTTTGGAAGATGGAAGAAGGAAGAAGGAAGATGGTCCATCCAATGCACATCTTTCTTCTTTAATCCAATGAATGTTAATAGGTTATATGCTAACATTAAAAGATAACCATTAAACCATTAAACCATTTAATGGTAAGTTCATAACTCCATTTAATGACGATAGACCATAAGAAAGACCATTTTTATTTAGCAATTTAATGTCAAATGTGCAGCTGAACAACTAGTCCATTAAAACTGAAATTGCTACTCCTTTCTTTAAAAAATTTGTTTTAATATAATTAATCTAATCAACATTAAACCAAAAGCCAACCCTTTCCTAAATGAACATTTGGGCTTTGAATTAACCATTAATTAGCACAAGCCCAACTCTAAAACCTCCATTTATATTTCTTACTTAGCTTGATAACCTTCTTTGAAGCCAAGTGGGGAATCTTATTGGACTTTGATAATTCAAGCTCCAATAAGCCTAGAATTAATTTAATCTCATTAGAATTAATTCTAGCTTATTAACTAAACGTCATTCCACTAAAGACAAATAGTTGAACTCTTTAACTATTAAATATTATGAGAACATATATGTTATATCTAATTTTAAACCCTATTTAGAAGCTTATTATAGCCATCTGCACAACAATGGGTAAAATTACCGTTTTGCCCTTATGTTGGTTTTTCCTTCTAGATCTCCCATTTTACTTTATATCGTAATTAACACACATCTTGGTGTTAAGACTTGATGGGTAGCTAGTCCATCAAACTACTGGCATCAGTTTAATAACCAAATCCCCTTAAAACATCTAGAAGTGATGATATCACTATAAACTCTTTATTTGAGTGAATGTTCCCTGATACATATTTCAATTAATAATTCCAACATGCAGACACTGGATTAATACTCTTTAAAAATCCATTCCGATCATATCAAGAATTATAATGAAACACATGCAAATTCACCACTCATCAAGATTGTGATTCATAATAAGCGAATGTTTAAATTGTATGTTTTAAGATTAAAGTAACAACCCACTTTATTCTTGAAAACATACTTGGTTCCAGATTCATTTAATAGTGCCATTATTGATAGTCAACTACTATCATGATATAAATATCATCATTCCCTTGAAGTAAACTCCTTTACTTACACGGAGATAAATCGCAATACTATAGTCTAAACCATAATCAAGCAACCAATTTGATTATTCAACTATGAATCCATTAATTTAGATTCTAATAATATACATGTTTCCCATACATCTCTATGTATATGTATATTACTTACAAAAGAAACTTGGTTCCTTATGACTAGATATATAATGCTCATTAAAACCAAACTCTTTTCTTTTATTAATAATAAATATTTCCATTACAAAATCAGAATCAAGAAGATTCAGGTAAATGTAAATACACTTGCTTTCCAGGACATTATATTTACATAACTCTAAAAATCTCCCACTTGCCCTAAAGCAAGTTTGACATATCCCTCATTCCCATCCCTGCTAGATGACCCTCAAGACACTTTTGAGACAGCATCTTCGTAAACGGATCTACAAGGTTTTGTTCCATGGGAATCTTTACCACAACCATCTCTCTACATTATATTATCTCTCTTATGAGATGATACTTTTGCTCAATATTTTTGGCATCTTTGTGATTCTAAGGTTCTTTAAAATTAGCCACTACCCCACTATTATCACAGTAAAGTGTAATGACTTTTTCTGCCTCTGGAACTAGCTCTAAATCATTTAGGAACTTCCGGAGCCAAACTACTTCCTTTGCTGCTTCACAAGTAGCATCATGCTCAGCCTCCATAGTCGAATCAGTAATTCAAGATTGCTTGACACTCCCCCAGATAATGGCTCCACCTTCTAAAGTAAATATAGATCCAGAAGTTGATTTCCTTGAATCAACATCTGATTGGAAATCAGAATCTGTATATCCTGTCAGAATAAAATTACTTCTAGAGTAAATAAACATTAGGTTCTTCATCCTATGAAGATATGTAGGTATACACTTAACCACAGTCTAATGTTCCATTCCTGGATTGGACTGAAATCTGCTTACCAGTCCCACTACGTAACAGATATCCGGTCTAATGCAAAGCATTGCATATATCAAACTTCTAACTGCCAAAGCATATGGAATGTTACGCATGCGTTCAACCTCTTTTGGTTTTTAGGTGATGTTCCTTTGAAAGTTTGATCTCATGTCTAGTAGGTATGAAACCCCTCTTAGAATCTTGCATGGTGAACTTATTGAGCGTATTCTCAATGTAGGTTAATTGAGACAAGGCTATCTGTTTGTTCTTACGATTCCTTATAATTCTGATCCCTAGAACATAATTAGCCTCTTCTAAATCCTTCATTGAAAACTGTTCATTTAGCCATCACTTACCATAGATAACATTCCCGCATCATTCCTAATGAGCAGAATGTCATCAACATACAGGATTAGGAAAGTAACCTTACCTTCTTGTATTCTTTTATAAACACAAGGCTCATCTAGGTTTTGCATGAACCCATAGGTTTTGATAGACTTATCAAACCTAATGTTCCAAGACCTAGATGCTTGCTTAAGTCTATAAATGAACCTTTGCAACTTGCATACCTTATGTTTATTTCCTAGCTTAATGAAACCTTTTGGTTGGGCCCATAAATGGTCTCCTTAAGATCCCCATTAAGAAATGCGGTCTTGACATCTGTTTGCCATATTTTATAATCAAAATAGGCTGCTATGGCCAAAAGAACCCTTATGGACTTAAGCATGGCAACCGGAGAAAAAGTCTCCTCATAGCCTATAACCCTCTTTTTTAGTATAGCTTTTAGCTACCAATCTAGCTTTAAAGGTCTCTACCTTTCCATCCGATCCTCTTTTTCTTTTGTAGATCCATTTACACCCTATGACTTTTATACTTAGTGGTAGATCTACAAGGACCCAAACTTCATTAGTGTACATGGAATCTATTTTTCGATTCCATCTCGTTAAGCAATTTTTCTACATCAACATCATTAATAGCCTGAGTATACATAATGGGATTTTTTTTTTTGATCTGAGATGACAATTAAGCCTTCTCTTAGACCTAGATACCTATTTGGTTGTCTCACAACCCTCCCACTACGTCTAGGCACAACATGATATTCAGGTTACACTTTCGATTTAACTCTTAAATCCATTTCGACATCTTGTTCTTTTATATCTATATCAACTCTTGGTTTGGATGAAATAGCTAATTCCTTTAATACAACTTCACATCTTCCTTTGTGATTTCTTATAAACTCTTCCTTTAAGAAGGTCACATTTATCGACACAAATATCTTCCTATCCTGAGGATTGTAAAAATAGTACCCTTGAGTTTCCATAGGATATCCTACAAACAAACATACTTTTGACATTGGTTCCATCTTTGTGGATTTAGCCTTTAGAACATGGGTTGGACAGCCCTAAGTTCTTAAATGCCTTAATGAAGGTACTCCCTAGGTGTTTTAAGCATCGATTTGGATAGAGCAAAAATAAGAAGATATGTTGTCATTTGTATGGCATATCCCCAGAATAATTCTGGAAGGCTAGCATAGGATATCATTGATCTACCATTTCCAATAGAGTCCTATTTCTCCTTTCAGTTACACCATTCTGTTGAGGTGTTCGAGGAACTAAAAAATTAGAAATAATTCCATTGTCAATTGAATATTACTAGAATTTCCCATATAAGTACTCACTACCTCGATCTGATCGAAGTTGTTTTAATGGCTTGCCTAGTTGCTTCTTAGCTTTAGCTTTGAATTCTTTGAACCTTTCAAAGGATCCTGTTGGAACCCCTCCCCGGTGAGTCACGTGCCCGACGTCCTACGTGACATCTGGACGTGCATCTCACGAGGGAGGAATTCCTCACCACAAAAGATACCTCAAATCGAACTTAATTTAACGTCATCCGAACAAAACTTGATAAATTCACCTTAATTATCCTCCAATAAAATTGATTTGCTTAGGGCCCATAACTAAATCCGATTCCTAAGCTAAAATGAAATTCCATATCTTTAGGTCAATTAGAAAAAGAAATTGCCTCAATCGGGTCTTTATAGCTTACAAAATCGCCCGAAAAATGGAATTACATGCAAAATCGTCCCGTAATTGACTCTCTTTAATAATATCCGTAAAGTCCGACCAAAATCTGACACTCTCATTTTTTCAAAAAGGGGGTATAAAATGTTTTTAGAAACCCAATGCTTCGAAAATCGTGAAAATCGGAGGTCAAACGGAGGAAAAACATAGAAAATAAGAAAAGGGTTTTATTTATCATATTTTTAAAAAATTAGAAATTAAAAAATTAAATAAGAATTAAGATTATGCTGAGTGCGACACTCATTGTCACACTCAACAGTATGCGTTCGACTCACATTTCGAAAAGTCGAGGAACAATTCATATTTAAATTTTTTTTTGTAGAAAATCTGATTTAACCCTCTAACTTTGAACATGTCTAACTTTTTACCTCGAAATCGAAATTTCATAAATTTAGTGTCAATAAAAAGATAAAAGGAAGCTCTACAACCTCCTAGAAGGATTTAAAAACTAATTTTGTCATTAAGAGGGTCATAAATTGCTTCAAAGTTGCTGCCACTAAATTTACATTTCCTACACAATGCCAAGAATTTGAGAATTCATATCTTTTAGCCCACAAGTCCAAAAATGACACATTTTACCTCATTGGAAAGATAAGAAGATGACCTACAAGTTTCATGAAGGGAGAAAAAATCAATTCAATCATTTAAAGAGGTAAAACTACTCTCAAAGTTTCAGCCTAAATGAAAAATCAATGGAACAGTAATTTAGCTCAATGAACAGTAATTTCCAACATTCCCAACCTCATATCTTTTTATTCCTAACTCCAATAATTGCAAATTATACCTCATTTTAAAGCTAGAAAGACAATCTACATTTTCTATGAAGAAAGAAAAACTTGAAACTGTCTCTAAGAGGATGAAAAACCCATTCAAAGGGACTGCAAAATTGTAACTTCCATCAACAGTAGCTGAAACCTTTCACCTCTCATAACTTTTTCATTTTAAGTCCGAATGTGACAAACTTTATGTCATTGGAAAGCTCTAATCATGCACTACAATCTTCAAGAAGGCATCTCACTGAAAATATCACTCTAAAATACTCTAAAATCCAAAACAAGTTGCTGTCCAATTTGGGAAAAATTGGACAGCACTTCCCCTAAAAATGCTCTAGCCAAAATCTTCAATCCAACTCATCAACCTGCATAAAAACTCATTCTTCTAACTTCCATAACACAACTCAACCCCAATATACTTCAAATCAAAGGCATTAGCACACTCCTAGGATTCTATTTGCTTCCAAAACATAAAATAATCCAACTTTACTCTTTCTTTTGTCAAGTTTAACTCCACAATTATACATTCTTTGAAAACGTATACAAGGTACATTTAAACTTCGAAACCGTTATACTTACATGAAAACAAGTCAGTACAACGTTTCAAAGGGCATTTAGCCCGATTACATATCAAAATAACAAAAGCAAAATTACAAATAACAAGCTAATGCTTTGATTTCTCAAAACATGATTTCAAAAGCAAAATGCATCGGAGTTGTCTCAATCCCAATGCAGTGACTCGGTTTCTCGCTCGACACCTATAGAGGAGAAATGGGGGGTGAGCTCGACGGCTCCGTAGGTAATAACTTAATAAACGAGAATATAAGCAAAAACCGTTATTCATTCTTTCATGTTCAAAGCAATATCACATTAGTAAAAGCAATTTCACTTTACAAATCTTTTCACAGAATTTATTACTTCGAACATTTTACAAACTTAACATATCACTAAATAACCTAGCAAATCATAAATTTACAAACAAATTGGTTCGGGTGGATCCGAAATGGAACGTACTACACATTTTCGCGAAGCGGTCATGTGTAGCCGTGACTGATGGAAGTCCTTGAAAGGAATTCCAGCCACTACTATGAGCAAAGTGAGAAGCCTATGATTAGACAGGTGCACCTGACTCAGATGGGACCACCACAAACCCAAAAAAAGCACATAATTCACACAATTCAAAATCAATTGCCTCAACTGGCATTTACAAATTCATTTTCACATAAATTGCCAAAATGGCGATCTTTTTCCGAAATCACAGGTTCTTATCGTATCACTTAACAAAACGTTAAACAAACCATTCGAACATAAATTCATAAGCAAGAACATCACATACAAGTTCAAAACATCACCAAGAGTAAATCCTACAAAAATTCAAAGTCTTTGGAAAACCTTAATTCGCATTTATTATTAAAAAAACGATAATATACCTATTAACTCAATTATTAAGGAATCACCCACCTGAAATCTTTTAACTTTGGGATTGATCAATTGGCCTTGCTTCTTCCTCCAATTGCCTTAATTCACCTTCATTAAGCACAAATATCCCAAAGCATAGGATATCAAAATTGGACAATTTTAAGGATATGAAAGCATGGAATTTAACCTATCTAACTTTACCCATAACCTTTCTAAGCTCTTTAAACTAAAACCTACCTAAATAAATCAAAGAAAATTCAAAATCTCTTACCTTAAGGAAACCCACGAATTTGCTCTTTTTGTTCTAATGGAAGTTTAAACTCTTCCTTCCCACTTTCTTCTTGCATATATCTCTTAAACCCACCTTTATAAAGCAAAATAAACCAAAACTCTTACTTCTCTTATTTTTCTCCTCTTGGCCAAAAGTTTCCTCTCCCACTCTTTTATTTTGCAAGTTTCGTAGCTTTCTAACTTAAAAGACTAAAGGAACTTTGATTTTTTTAACTTATAACCTAAGCCCTCCACCAAAACTACGTCATTTCATTTACTCTTCTTAAAACTTAAAACTTTCATGGCTTCCACTCTTAATTCACGACAATCATCATTTCATTCCTTCCTTCTTCATTATTTAATATCATGTAAAATGGGCTAAAAGCCCATCTTATAAATTTTAAGCCTTAAAAAACTAAGTAACTTCCTAAATTCACCCTACACCAACTTATGCCTTTAATTTCTAAGAATTTATCAAAATTCAAATTCTAACTAAAAGAAATTATCAATCTAAACCTCAAAAATTACTAAAACATACTTAATGCGAATCGGGGCCCAATATTTTAATTAACTCAATGGTAAGAGGCGTCCACGTAAAGTGGAACAAAACCCTGAGGTCTTGGGTTCGAGGGCTAGAACTCACCTAAGGCCAGAGAAGACAATACTGATTGAGTTGGATGTCGTGGTATAACCCGCAAACACCTAAAGGTGGGGGTGGGGTGCAACATTAAAAGGCACCTTTTTAATGTTGGACCACACCCCCACCCTTAGTGTTTGGGTTATATTATTGGCGGTGTTATGGGTTATACAAGATTCAACTCATCAAGATATCCTCTCGTTTTGGTGAGTTCAGCCTCGAATTCAGACTCAGGTTTTGTTCCACTTTACGGACGCCTACCATTGAGCTAATTGTTTCTTATCATTGAGCCAATTGGCTCAATGGTAAGAGGCGTCCACGTAAAGTGGAACAAAACCCTGAGGTTTTGGGTTCGAGGGATAGAACTCACTTAAGGCCAGAGGGGACAATACTGATTGAGTTGGATGCCGTAGTATAACCCGCAAACACCTAAGGGTGGGAGGTGGGGTCCAACAGATCCACTCTTTTGATGCATCAAATACAAATAACCATGTCTTGAGTAATCATCTATAAAGGTTATGAAATATTCGTAACCTCCTCTAGCTTGTATGTTCATGGGCCCATACACATCAATATGTACCAGGTCTAATGTGGATTCAGGTTTGTTTCCTTTAGAAGGAAATGAGGCTTTGGTCATTTTTCCTTCAATACAAGATTCACAAATAGGTAAGGGATCACTGTCCAAGCCCATAAGGATCCCATCCTTTATTAACCTGTCAAGTCTTTTCTGATTGATATGACTCATTCTTAAGAGCCACATATATCTTGAATTAATGCTAGAGTCATTGGATTGTCTTAGTTTTATCAATTATGTGGTGTTTAGTGAGCCTGACATAGGTTCTATAAAGAACAATCCCTGTTTAATTATCACATCACAAATAAAATCCTTATTCTCATATATTGAAACAACTTTTTCAAAATATAAGGAATAACCAGATTTTGTTAGATAAAAAATAAAAATCATGTTCCTTACAATCATTGACATGTAATAAACATCCTCCAAATATAACCTATGACCACTAGGAAAGTCCAAGATAACTACTCCCACTAATTCTGCTGAAACATAGGAACCATCTACTATCTTGACTTGAAACTGACCTTTAGGTAGTCTTCTCCTTTACTGGAACCCCTGCAAAGAATTGCAAACATGGTTAGTGGCTCTTGAAACTAATATCCAAGAAACGAATAAATTTGTCACATTTCTAGTTCCTAACAAACTTAGGAAACCCATACCTTGTTTGCTTTTAAGGGACTCAAGGTAGACTAGATAATTTCTTTTCTAATGGCCCATCTTATCATAGTGGAAACACTTTCTTTTGATGTTTTCTTTAGCCTACTTTTTCATGGGTTTGGGTTTGACCCCTATTTGGGCCTTCTTTTTTATTAGACCCTTCTTCTTCTGCTTGTCCTTACTCTTGGGCTTAGAAGAAGATGCTATATTAGCTTCTGGCCCATGAGTCTTGATATTCAATATCTCCTCCGTGCTCTGGAGTGTATTCATCAACTCACTCAAGGTGTAATCCTTGCTGTTGAGCTCATAGTGTAACATCTCACCCCCTACTGGAAGGGTCAAATAGGAAATTTGTCATAGGATGGGATTGATAGGGAATAATTAGTACTGTTCATGCATAATAGGATTGATACACAGTATCATTTGTGCACATGAAATTACTGTACATGCATACATGACATTCCCAGTTTTCGAGCCTAATGTAATTTTAGTGTGATTAACGTGGTTCTTGTGCTTGAAAAATTATTCCGAGTATGCCATTGAGTGTTTTATATTTTTAGGGATTTGTGAAAATGTTTTTGGAATTTTTCGGGGTACTTTCTTGGACCGAAAAATTCTAACTGGCTGACTGAGTGGATTTTTCTGTACTGAAAAGGACTGCCAAATGGCATGAGATTATTGGATAAATGATTTTAGGAATTTTTAAAGAGCCATTAGCATAAGATGGCTTAAAGATTAATTGGGATTAATATTCTTTTACTTAATTAAATAGGATTATTTGTTGGCTTTTTCCATTAAAGGACAAGTGTCTTCTTCGTTAATTAGTTTTGTCTCATGTTATTCTTCATCCACGACTTTCTCCTTGGTTTTTTAAACAAATGAATTACTTGGAAGGCAATTATTCTCCTCTCATCCGTTAGCCTTACTTCTCCTTCCTTGGTGTGCCCTCCTTCTTCCTTTGTTGATGATTGTCCTTTCTTCATACAAGAAGCTCTTGTTTGCTCCTTCTTCCTTCACTTACTAGCTCAAGCCTTGAGTTGATGATGATCTTTGTGATGCTTGTAATAGCCGTGAGTGAGGATTGAAATAAAAGTTGGTGTGAACTTGAAGATTTGAGGAAGTTAGAACTTGCAACTTGTTTGGTGAGTATTGATGTTTGCTTTCCTTCTTTTGGTAGTTAGAAGCATTCATGGAGATCATTTATGCATTTCTTTGCTCATGATAGTGGTAGGTTTGAATGGGTTTAAGTGTATGCTTGTGTATGGATGAGTGAATGAATATGGTTTCCATTGATTTTGGCTTGGTTTTGGATTGAGTTTTGAAAGGCTAGATGAATGGAAAATTAAGGAAAATCAATTGTGTATGTGCTGCCAAATTTTGTTTAATTATGCAAGTAAATGTTGTGATGATTTTGTGGTTGAATTAGAGGTGTAAATGGATGTTTAGTGATGTGTTCTTGGTATTAGAAGTGATAGGAGTTAAGTTGAAGATGAAAGCTTGAAAATGGATATTGAACCTATTACACTGTTTTGTGCATAACTAATTGTGTGGTTATGAAAATGAGGTGAGGCTAGTGCCAAATGAAACTTTGGTTTGTTGGTTACATTTTTGTGTGAAATAAGTGTTGTCCAATTTTAGCTGTAAGAGGTTGCAATTTGGCTTGGAAAGTTACTGCTATTGACTGTAATGAACAGTAACCGAAACCCTACCCTAGAGTTTTGCTAATTTTTCGAAATTTATTGAGAAGAAACTAGGACAAATGGACTAAATGAGAGTTGAAGCCTATTAAGTTATCTTTCCAATGCCACTGATTGTGCAATTTTTCGATATGTATATTAGGAGTTATGGACTAATGACTGTTGGTTGTATTAATGCATTGAGTGAAACCTAGTTGAAATGGAAGATTTGATGCACATTCTGATTAGATTTCTTCATGAAAATTGAAGTTTTAGATCTTATCTTTTCAGGGATATAAAGTAGTGATTTGTTTGACATTTGAGCTGGGAGATATACTGGTTGGAAATTTATCGCTCAACTTGGGACGCTTTAGTAGATGATGCTTGGTGAATTATTTGACCTAGTTAGTAAATGAATTGGGATTTTGGTTATTCATGAAAGTTTTAGATAACATTGTGATCTTGATGAGCATATTTATTGTGTAATTTTGACTGAAGAGAATGAAAGTTACTGAATTTACAAGATACTTGTCTCGTGTTGAGTGACTTTGAGTGAGCAGTAGCTTTCATGGGATTTTTGACACCCTTAGGGGTGGAATTAATTTGAATGGTCTAAATGAAACTTGTCGAGGGTTTCATTATCTTTCCAACAAGGTATGATTTGCAATTTTTTGAATTGTGTACAAAAAGTTATAGAGGATTGAAATTCGGTTAGAAAACAGGAAAAAAAAGGAGGAAATAAGGGCTTATAGATATAGATATATTAATTGTTTTATTTGAATTTTGGTTTCTTTCGTGAATAACTTTTCCGTCCGATTGACCTGATTCTTGAGGCATCGGATTCATTGATTATTTAATTTCATTTTTGGAGAAATTGGAGATTTGTGGACGGACAATTGACGTGGGCCCGGGTAACGGAGTCTTTACTCACTGTTTTATTTAATTGGGGACCTATAGAGGTCCAAATTGAGCGCCGTCAGATCCATTGGATTTCTAATTTTTAAACGGATTTTTCTGATGGAAAAAAAATGAGATTAGGGCTGGGAATTCATGAACATGCATTATACACCTACATGTGCATCGTTAACGAATTCGGATTGGATAATTAGTGATCGTTTTCTTCTCTGATTCTTATAGAGGTTCAATTGGAGCGTCGTTCGACCGACATGGCAAAGACTTCCCAGCATTAGCTCGGAAGTGATAGGTGAGTAACCTAGTTGGTTTCTCAATCTATGTGTGTGTATACTATTACGCATTGATGCCATGTGGAGTTAAGGAAGGATCTGTGTGTTTGATTTTGATTGATTTCGACCAGGGTGTCCAAAATGTTGGAAATGTGATATTGAAGTGCTAATGTGTAAATGATCGTGAATGCATCAATGCAATAAATTGAAAATGTATATGATTGAAATACTGGACCGAAAGTCCAAGAAATGGCAAATAGCATTGACATGTAAATGGAAATTGGAACATGTACATTGCATGCATAAAAGTATGATCGATAAAGGCGATGTGATCGGAGCAATGACCGTATCGGGGCATATCACGCCTAACGATATGAGAGCTTTCACCAACGCACAGACCTCGGTCCAACGTATTCGAGCCTCGGCTCAATGTATCGAGGCTTCAAGCCCATGTTTTCAGAGCCATCGGCTCAACGAAATGTGCCCGCATCGGGGGCAGTTTGGCATCATCCACAACAACGAAATGAAAAAATGAAAAGTGTCACATGTGCATTGCATCTATAAATGATTGAATATGAATTGTGTTAAAGGAGAAACGCCTTACATTTGAGAAATGTGTTTGTATGTATTATTTAGTAAATTGATTGAATATGCATGAATTGAGTGAACCATCGATGATGGTTTCTCATTGAGTTCGCAAACTCACCCAACATTACAACTATTTTTCAGGAATTGAAGAGTACTTCGTTAGTAGAATGGGAGTATGATTACTACAAGCAAGACAGAGTTTGGCGTCGGGATCAGTCTCATATCTGCATTTGATTCATTCTGGTTCTATGTCAAAAAATTGTATTTTTTTCGCAGATAAATATTGTTATTGTATTGGGCCCAAATTGGTTGTCAATCTATGTGTGTATGAATGGTTTTATGACTGAAATTGGAATTTGATTGAAAATGTTTTCGTATCGTGGCCCAAATTGTTTACCGATATCTGCGCACTCTATTGTTTTCGAAAAGAAATTAATTATTTTTGTTTTTTTTTTCGAGTTTTAAATTGATTTGACCGTTCTAGCATACTACCCTCGTGGGACACGGGCTCGAATATCACCATCGATATCGGGTTCGAGTCTTGCGGGAGTGGGATGCTACACATAGTCCAACTTAAACTGCTGAAAAGAATAATTTAAGCTATTGATGATCATAATCATCTGTGTCTGCATCCATATCTGCCCTAAGCATCTCAGCCTCAGTGACCGTAGAGATTACCTTCATCATATAATCTTGCACCGGTTCACTAGGTTTTTGTCTAAGATTACAAAAGGTTTGAATAGCTTTAACTCTTGCAGGCCTAGTCCTCACACCAAACATTTCATGTAGGTAATGGACCATTGAACTAGCACTTTTCATACAAGTATTTTGTTTTTGCAACATGCCGCTAACAGAAACTAGAATATAACACTTTGTAGTCTGGTCAGCATTCTGCCAACGCTCATATTGTTGGACTATCTCAGGAGTTGAATCTTCACTTGGAGGTGTAGGCTCATTTTCAGTTAACACCCATGAAATATGTTTATATTGAAGAACAATATCAAGGTTACGTCTCCATTCATTAAAATTGTTTCTGTTTTCCCATTTGTTATTTGTCAAGTGTAGGGTGAGTATATTCATTTTATGGTTGATAATGTTTGGAAATATAAATTATTAAAACATGAGCATACTAGTCAACAATATTGAAACTTTGTATAAAATCATGATGCATGTATGCATGATGATAGATTTAATAAGACTTAAAAATTAAAACATTATATGACGGTTATTTTTCTTATCTATAATAGACTAAGTGACGATGGGTCATCTTTTCCATTAAAAGAAAAACTAGGATCCTCCCACTCAAAAAACTACCAAACATCTCCTGCCCAAATTTTTTAGAAGCATCATAATTTGGTCCATACTTTTACCAACAGAGCTATAGTGGGCAGTTTATTGATAAAAAATGTTGAGTGTTTAACCATTTGATTTGTTCATTAAAGATACTTGCAAACCATGCCTCAATGAGAAGTCACATTTGCTACTAAAAAGTGGATATATCCTTAAGGAGACCTAAACAATACAAGATCTAGGATTCATACCCTCTGATAGGGAGTAACATTTCACCACATGCAAATGGGTCATCATTTGGAGACCGTGGACTCTCACATAAGTATCCTCTCCTATTCAGTCTTTTTGGGCTTTAAGTTTTAAATACCATCTTGACTAGATTCAATTTATTATCCATCCTATATTATTTCATTATATATCTCATACATAATGAATGCATGGCAAGGCCTAGGATTGGCAATTTTCTAAATGACATGCAATCACATATTATTTGCATTCATTTCTCCATTTATCACATAAACTAATTAAGCCACTTTTGATTGTCGATCCTAAAAACATAAAAATAATTACAAGCCTTTTAGGCCCAAAAAATTCTTCTTGGACTTGGATCTTCCACTTTGAACTCTTCACTAACATGATTCGGCCTATTTGGTAAATAAAATGTAATGGCATTTATATAAACCAAATTTTGTCACTTTGAAAATAAAAAAATTAGATTTTTATAAAATCGAATCTTTGTCATGACAAAAAATTCCAACACTTATTTTCATTAAAACTGAAACTCATTCCATTAAAAAAAACCAACACTTATATTTTATCAAAACCAAAACTTGATTCCTTGAAACCAAAATCCATCATTTGTTTTTACATTAAAAATTGAAACTAGATTCATTGAAACAAAAACCGAAACTATGCCAATACACAAAAAATACACCAAAACCTTTACCTCTCCATTTTTTCAATCCATGGCTGCTCCATCTTCATCATTACATCACTGTGTACATTACAAAATCAAAGAAAACAGAAAAATGAAGTCAAAGAGGAAACATGGTGATGATAGACCACCCTCCTTGTTACAACCAAATGAAGAAATCTTACATGGTAAATTTAACTTCTATGGACAACTAACAAAGCAACATATGCACTATATATATTTCTATCACATAAAAATATGCAACATACAACAAATGATTGCCAAACCATGCATCAAGCATATAGGAACTAAAATCATGCATTAGAAACTAGCTCTGATACTAATTATTGGATCGGGAAAAGAAAGCATGCCATGTTTGGAGAACCGGTAGATTTCAAAACTTTTTAGAAATCTTATTTGTAGTAGAAGCAATATATGTAAATCATCATGTCAATCTATACATGATATGGTATATGGATAATAATAAACATAAACAAGATAATGATGACTCCTTTGCTACAGCTTTAATTTCTCGTTGCGCTATCCTCTCATCCAAAGCCTTTGCTTTTGAATCCTTTTCTTTGTCACTCTATCCTCTCCTTGTTGTTGTATCATCAACCAATTTGATTTACCTCTTGTTCTTCTAGGAAAACGTGGTTAACAAAATTCTTTAGTGGGAAAGGAGAAGAAATATTTAGAGGAGGTTTTCTTAGAAGAAATGAACCAAAAATGAGACTCTTCTCTTACTAATTTCGGCTCACTCATGCATGAAAGGAGAGAGAGAGAGTCGAACCATGCAAGAAAACTTTCTTACAGGCTCAATTTTGCTTATGCATGGAATGGAAGAAGATAATAGCATCCAATGCATTACTTCTTACTTTAGTCAATTATCAAGTAGCCAACAAATGAGACTCTTCTCATTTATCTTTAAGATGGTTATATGAAAAGACTATTAACCTAAATATGACCTATCAATTTCGGTTTTGGAAGATGGAAGAAGGAAGATGGTCTATCCAATGCACATCTTTCTTCTTTAATCCAATGAATGCTAATAGGTTATATGCTAACATTAAAAGATAACCATTAAATCATTTAATGGTAAGTTCATAACTCCAGTTAATGATGATAAACCATAATAAAGACTATCTTTATTTCGCAATTTAATGTCAAATGTGTAGCTACACAATTAGTCCATTAAAACTCAAATTGCTAGTCCTTTAAAAAAATTATTTTAATATAATTAATCTAATCAATTATATTAAACCAAAGTCTAGCCTATTTCTAAATGAACATTTGGGCTTCTAATTAACCATTAATTAGTGCAAGCCCAACATTCAATTATGAGCTTTTAAAACTTCCATTTATATTTCTTACTTAGCTTGATAACCTTCCATGAAGCCAAGTGGGGAATCTTATTAGACTTTGATAATTCAAGCTCCAATAAGCCTAGAATTAATTTAATCTCATTAGAATTAATTCTAGTTTATTAACTAAATGTCATTCCACTAAAAACAATTAGTTTAACTCTTGAAATATTAAATATTATGAGAACACATATTTTATATCCAATTGCAAATCCTATTTAAAACTTTATTATAGTCATCCGCACAACAAAGCGTAAAATTACTGTTTTGTCCTTATGTTGATTTTTCCTTCTAGATCTCCCGTTTTACTTTATATGGTGATTAACACACAAGTTCTCATCTTGGTTTTAAGACTTGATGGGTAGCTAGTCCATCAAACTACTAGCACCAATTTAATCACCAAATCTCCTTAAAACATCTAGAAGTGATGATATTACTATAAACTCTTTATTTGAGTGAATATTCCCTGATATATGTTTCAATTAATAATTCCAACATGCAGACATTGGATTAATACTCTTTAAAAATCCATTCCGATCATATTAAGAATTATAATAAAACACATACGAGTTGGGCCAACTTTATTTTTAAAAGCATACTTGATTCCAGAGTCACTTAATAGTGCCATTATCAATAGTCAACTACTATCATGATATAAAACTCATTATTTTCTTGAAGTAAACTACTTTACTTACACAGAGATAAATCGTAACACTATAGTCTAAATCATAATCAAGCAACCAACTTTGTTATTCAACTGTGAATACCTTAATTTAGATTATAATAATATACATGTTTTCCATACATCTCTATATATATGCATATTACTTACAAAAGAATCTTGGTTTCTTATGACTAGATATATAATGCTTATTAAAACCAAACACTTCTATTTTATTAATATTAAATATTTCCATTACAAAACTATAACTAAAGAAGATTAAGGTACATATAAATACATTTGATTTCCAGGGCATTATATTTACATAACTCAAATAAGATTTACTTCAAGATGGAAAACTCTAATGTTTTGGTTACTTTTATTTATGGCTTTAACCTTGGAATTCAAAGGACTAAACTTTGGAATTCTATAATAAGAATAAAGGTCTCGAGAAATGCTCCTTGGTTAATATGTGGTGACTTTAACACAACATTATATAGATCTGAAGTAGTAGGTAATTGTAATTTACACAATTATTCTTCATATATGTATGATTGTATGCAGGAGGTAGAACTCACAAATCTAAAATCTGAAGGCTATAGATTCACTTGGTCAAATAAAACAAAGTTCAACTTAGCACATCAGGAAAAAGTTGGATAGGGCTTTGGTAAATGTGGATTGGCTAAATTCCTTTCCAGGAAGTTTAGTAAAATTCCTAGACCTTGGTATTTCTAACTGTACTACTATAAGAATTGACAACTTGTTTAACTCAGTGAGAATCCTTCATCCATTCAGATTTAAAAACTTCTTGACAACTATGGAGGGTTTTCATGAGGCAATATTAAAAGGGATGGAGTATGATTGCTTTGGGACAAAACAATATATTTGCCTCTAAAGTTTAAGGCTATCAAGTAAGAACTGAAATCCTTTAATTCAAAAAGAGGACAAAAACTTTTGAAGGAAATTGATAAGGCTAGAGATAAATTATAAGCTATTTAGACCTCATTAACAGATAATCCCACAAATGACTCATTAGCTACGGTTAAAAAGCAAGCTCTAAAGGAATATTTGCAATTGGTGGATAATCAAAGCTCACTATTGAAGCAGAGATCCAGAGTTAACTGGCTAAAGGAAGGAGACAGATGTACTAAATTCTTCTTCAGCTCAATTCAAGCTGGGAAAAATATAAACAGAATCGCCTATATTAAAACTAAAGCTAAAGAGGCTATGGTTGGACAAGAAGGAATACCTAAGGAAGCTATTAGCTTTTACAAGAACCTTCTAGGCTCAGTAGCTTCCCCTTCTGACTTAGGAGATGACATTAGAAAGTTTATTACGGCAAGAATTCTTGAACATATGGTTTCCTTATTAATCAGACCTATTACATACCAAGAAATAAAAACGGTGGTATTTAATATGAATGGCTCTAAAGCTCCAGGCCCTGATAGATTGAATGGTTTCTTCTATCAAAAAACATAGAGTACTATTTGGGGAATAGTAAAAGAGGCAATCCATGAGTTCTTCCAAAAAAGGGCTTCCTAAAAACTTAAATCCTTCCTATTATAGTGAATTCAAACTATTTCTTGCACAAATGTTCTCTATAAGATTATTGTAAAGATTTTGGCAAACAGGCTGAAGGAGGTTCTATATTGTCTCATCAGTGATAATCAAAGAGCTTTTATGAAGAATAGGGATATTGGGGACAATATTCTTATAGTCCAAGAGCTATTAAAAGTGTATAACCGCAGGAAAAGTTCTCATAACTATACCATCAAAGTGGACTTAGAGAAAGCTTTTGATAGTGTGAACTGGAGCTTTTTGCTACAATCTATAGAGGTCATGGTATTCATTTATAAGTTCTTAAGGTGGATTAGGGAATGTTTACTACTACATCTTACAGAATTATAATAAATGGGAGCCCTATAGAGATGTTTAAAGGCAAAACAGAACTTAGGTAAGGGGATCCTCTGTCACCTTACCTATTCCTAATTTTCATGGAGGATCTCACTCAAATGCTAAAATTCAAATACCATTCCAAAGGTAAGGAAATTTTACTAACTAGCTTATGTTTTACAGATGACCTTATACTCCTAAACAAAGTGAATGTCCACTCAGTCTCTCTACTTATAAGAACTCTCAATTCTTTCAAAGAGATGATGGGATTGAGCATTAACCTTTAAAAGAGTTACTTTAGGCTATCAAAAAGTGCTTCTTACCTTTCAAATGCTTTGACTGTAGCAACTGGAATGGAATTAAAGGAGCCTCCTCTCCTTTATTTGGGAATTTCTATCTCTTCTAAAAGACTAAGGTTTTGTGAATATATTCCTCTAATTGAAAAAATTCAGCTCTTGAAGACAGTTATTTCATTAATGCAAACTTATTAGTGCTCTTATCTTTTTCTTTGCAAAGGGCTTACTAAAACCTTATAAAGAATGATGGAGCAGTTCCTATAGGGGAATAAGAATAGAGAGAAAGGGAAAGCAAAAGTCAATTGGAAGATTATCTATCAACCAAAAGAAGAGGGAGGATTGGGTCTGGAATCAATAACCACAGAGAACATATTACTTATGACTAAGAGAATCTGGAGACTCCTTAGTAATAAGCAGTCATTGTGGATCAAATGGATTCACATTTACATATTAAAAGATGGGAGCTTTTGGGCTCTAAGACTCAAGGACAGTTACACTTGGTTCTTTAACCAAATTTTGAAAATGAATGATGAAGTACAATAGAACATTTCTTGTCAAATAGGGACTAGAGAAAATTTTTCCCTATGGCATGATAATTGGACTGGGCAAGGAGCATTATTTCAAAATCAGCTAGCAATAACCCTACTGATAAGGTTTCCTATGAATACTAAGCTCAAAGAAATAACCACAAATGGAAGATGGTCACTATCAATTGAAGAAATTAAATTTCTGTCCATTCCACAATTCATAAATCTTGGAGAAAGGGATACTTATCTATGGAAAGGGATTCTAGTTTTAGAAATAGTGTTAAAGAAAACTAAAAAATTGAAGATGGGATAACTAATAGAGTGGGTTAGTACTCCATGGTATGGAATAAGGTTCTTAAACCTAAAACCAGCTTTCTTTTTTGGTGAGTAATGTTGAACAGACTCAGCATAATGGACAGGCTGGAATTCCTACCCTCCTCAAAGATGTGTATTCTATATAATCTAAAGGAAGAAACAAGAGACCATACGTTCTTTGAGTGCAATTTCTCTAAAGAAATTTAGGCAAAAATCTTAAAACTCAATGCTCTGATCCAATTTCGAACAAACTATACGATATACTACTGGAGTTACCCCATCTACAAGTTTACAAATTTGATATAGCAATTATTCTAATCACAGTTGCTACTTGCATTCAAGCAATTTGGAAAGCAAGGAACTACATAAGGTTTGAACAGAAGTCTACTACTCTACTCTTTATTATAGAGCTTATTATAGCTAGCATAAGAGAACAACTTATTATAAATAAGTTGAACTCTCACTGTAGTAGAGGAATAACTCTCACATGGAAAATATAATCTTCGCTCCTTATTACTTAGTAAAAGCATAACTAGAGTTCAACCTAAACTACAGTTCAAAAATCAAGGCTACAATCATTCATTCAAGAATACAATTACAAATTATGCCTTTACAAGGTAGAGGAGATTAGGACTTACCTGTCCAAAGCCGAGATTACACCTTCCCCTTCTTAGCCTTCGTCATAGATACCCCTATGTTAGAAAGAAGGGACACAATGAGAACAATATAGTAGAAAAGAGCAAATCTAGTTAAGATGCCTACCTAAAAGAGAACTCCTCAGAGCGAATCGCTTACTCCCTTGATTAGGCATGTTTGGAGGTTTAAGGGATAAGATTATTTGTGCCCTAAATCGCTAAGAAATGTAACGATCCTTAAGAAGAGGCTTACTTGAGTAGAGATCTATTGAAAGCAAATAAGGAAGGTGAAGAAGAGAGAGACAACCACGCCGTCACCCTTGCTAGCTGAGTTACGCGTCGCTCCTATTCGAATTGAGAAGCTTCTGAAGGAATTCAGGAAGTAGAAATCAGTTATTCCCTAATTGGACAACAATACCCGAGGCTTCCTTCGTATAGGTTGTCATTTTTGTATTAACGATATAGCTTTAGCTTGGTCTTTATGTTGTAATTTTAGTATTAATAGAATTGTGGCAAACCTCTTCTTATGCTAACCTTTAATTTATCATACATATTTTTAATTTCTTAAAAAATTTTGGTTCCGAAAGCCCAAGGGAAGGGTGGGGTGGGGGCTACTCACTACCCGCTGGTCTCAAAAATCTTAAAGCGAAACGAACAGAAGAGAAGAGACCGGTGGTTCCGCTCGTGTGCGTGTCCCAACTAACCATACATCAACTTTTGTCTGTTTATAAAATAACAGTGAAAATAAAACAAAAGAGAGAGAGGGAACCTGGTAAAGAACATTGTACGCAAAATGTTATCTTTGTTTGTTTTTCTGTACTTTTTGACGTAAAAAATTGGAGATTAGATGCGACCGTCAACGTTGGAGAATCTGGTTGAACATGAAAGGAGAAACAAGCTCTGCTTCTTCCCACTCAAATTCCAAGAAACCCTTATGTCATTTCTCGCTTCTCTTCTCTGTCTCCTCCTCTTTCTTATGGCTCTGCATTTTTCTATATCCTGTGATTCAGCTACCCAAATCAATGATTTGGTTGTCCAATGCCTTCTTCATATTTGCTAACGTTATTTTATTTGATTGCTTTTTGTGGGTCATTTTGGATTTGCATGACATTGTAAGATTCTTGTCACATTATCAAATTTTCCGGCTGTGTTTGATTGATGAGGTTCTGCTTTCTGCAGATTCAAGGTTCACACAGCAAGAGCTTCCTGCTTGCAAACCCATCTTAACACCGGGATGGGTATGCTTTCGTTAATGTTCTTACTGTTGTTCTAATTCCGCTCCGTGCTATCTGTAATTCCAAATCATGGATTGCAGGTCATCACTGCACTCATATTTGTCGGCGTTGTCTTCATCCCAGTTGGCCTTGCTACCTTCTCTGCATCTGAACGTGTAACATAATCTTCCCTCCTTGTTTGTTGGTACAGTTCATTAAATGGAAGACATCTGTCGACTGAAATCAAGCTTGGTTTTTGTTCTTTTTGTGGGATGTTTAGGTGGTAGAAATAGTGGACCGGTATGACATAGAGTGCATCCCTCCTGATTTTAGAAATGGTAGTCTCCAATACATCCAAAACAACCAAACCAACAAGACCTGTATCAGAAGCTTGAAAGTCAGTTTCTTCCATTTTAAAGGAGTTCTGATTCTATTTGTGCATACTTTTCGTAAAATATAGATAGAAGTGCTAAATATGTTTTCTGCAGAACAGTACAGCATTAACTGAAGATTTTTCCAGGTCTCAAAGCAAATGAATGGACCTGTTTTTGTCTATTATGAACTTGAGAACTTCTATCAGAACCACCGCCGGTAAGCAGAACCCGAATCACATTTCCTTTTTGTCTAAGGGGTGCTGATTTGGCTATATATTTTATATCAAAAACATGGAACTTATACCCATATACAATTTCTTTAATTTTTAAAATTTTAAACTTTAAAGCATTTGTATGTACTTAGCTTTCACTTTTCTCATGCATATAACGGAAGTACTGCTCCTGAATTTGTTTTTAGCCTTGGTGACTTGTGCCTTCATGAATAGTTGAGGCACTTTGATAATATTTTAGTCTCTGTAAATGAAGTATCATTCTCTTTGTGATGAAGCATGAAATCTTTTGAAATGACGCTTGTGATAGGAATTGGTGGGTTTGGAAGTTTCAAACTTCAGATGAGCTTTCAGGATTAATACTTGCATAAAGTACTTTTCTATTAAATGAGCAAGGCTCCATCCAAATTCACAGTATTCAGAATTTTGTTTATTCGTCAAATTCCCTGTGGTGTTCTTAAGGAACTTTGTTTTGTTGATTTTCTTCCCTTAAACTATCCAGATTTCGATTTTCTGCCCATTTTTTCAAGTTCTTTCCTCAATATTCCTGTTTCTACTTTCGTTGGAGAATCTTGAACTAGCCTGTTGTCTGAATGCCCATATTGTTGCCTTTTTTTTTAACATGCTACTAAAAACTTATTTGCTCAAATTACAATCTCATCATCCTATGCTTCTTAACTGAGGTTGTTTACAGAAAAATTTAACCAAATGACATGTCAAAATCTGCTTCCAGATACGTAAAAAGTCGAAACAATAAACAGTTGCGGAGCAGGGCATTCGAGAGTGATACAACTGATTGTGAACCTGAAGCCGTCACGTCAAATAAAGCTCCTATTGTTCCTTGTGGCCTCATAGCTTGGAGTCTCTTCAACGATACATACTTGTTTTCAGTTCAAAACAAGGTTCTAGACATCAGCAAAAAGAATATTGCATGGAAAAGTGACCAAAACCACAAGTTTGGATCTGATGTCTATCCTAAGAACTTCCAGAGTGAAGGATTGATTGGAGGTGCTAAACTCAATTCAAGCATCCCGGTACATTTCTTTATCTTTCTTGTCTGTACCACTTATTATGTCTTTAAAATTACTTGGAAGATTAGGCTCATTCCACCTGCTTTCATTTTTGTTTTCTTTTTAAAAATTTATGTCCTGATAGAAGAATTTGCTCTGCTTCTATAACCATTCTCCATCTCTCCTTTAACAGTTGAGCGAACAAATCGATCTCATTGTTTGGATGCGTACCGCAGCATTGCCAACATTCAGAAAACTTTACGGGAAACTAGATGTTGACCTTCAAGTTAATGATGAAGTTGTAGTTACTATCCAGAACAATTACAATACTTACAGTTTTGAAGGCAAAAAGAAGCTTGTTCTTTCAACAACTAGTTGGATAGGTGGAAAGAATGACTTTCTCGGCAGAGCTTATCTTACAGTTGGTGGCTTGTGTTTGTTCTTTGCAGTAGGCTTCATTGTCATATATTTGGTGAAGCCAAGGTAAGTACCAGATAGCAAATTCTAATTTCTTAACGTGCTTGAATGAATAAATCTCCGATGTTTCTATGTTACTAAAGTAGTGTATCTGTTCCATTAAAAGTAGTTTATCTGTCACCATTGGCTGGTTGCCAGAGAAAGTTTAAAGCATCCTCCACCAGAGTTTGATATGCGAAATAAACGAGCGAAGTATTTGACTCTGGAAATACCATTACAGCCTTGTTTCTTGAGATGGTTATTTTTCTTTCTTTTCATGCAGGCCACTTGGTGATCCATCTTACTTGTCTTGGAATACGAATCCAGCAATATTCTGAATCAAAACATGTTTGGCTACATGATTATTTGCAGATATTGAGGGGAGTTTTTCAACCTCATATCAACTTGAGTTGTATCCTTCCATATTATCTATTAATCTAGAGTCTATTGCATTCAACTGGTCTTATTAATTGTTGTCAGTATTCTTATCATTATTTGGATGTAAATGCAGGCCATATCCAAAACTCCCCTTACACCACCCAATTTTTTAAGGTCGTGATAAAATTTCTAAGGATATGTGAAAACATAATCTCAATGCCCTTAGACTTGTGTGAAAACAAAGTTTCACTGTAGTTCTTGTGTGAAAACAAAGTTTCACCGTAGTTAGACTTTTTATTATAGCCTATAAATAGCTTGTTAAGGATTTTATAAGGAGGTACTTATTGTCATACCTCTCCTTATATTGTCTTTCGTAGTAATAACAGAAATTTATTCTATTTCTTGTGGACGTAGGTACCAAGTAATTCTTGTATTTTTTATTTTCTTATTCTCTTCCTATGTTGCTTCTGTTTGTGCGACATTTGATGTTAGAGCAATTTGTATCTTAACAATTAGTATCAAAACTAATGTTTTACTTCACGATGTCTTTTCACAAGTTTGTTACGAAGAAATTCAATGAATTGAATAATTTCACTATATGGATGGTGAAGATGAGGATGGTTCTTGTTTAGTAGAGAAGAGCAACTATGTTGGAAGGATAAAAGTAATTAGAGAATTTGGGAGCATGTAAAAAGGAAGAGTTTCTATCAAAGGCTCACAATGTAGGACTATCGAGTTTTAGAGACGAGATCTTGAAACAGAGGTGGTTGATAAACAATTGTTGCTTCGTTTTGAAAATGAGTTGAAAGTATGTAATACAAAAAATCACTTACGAATTGCTTATACAAAGAATGGTGTTTGTATACCTTGATGATGACAAAAAGTACATGTGAAAAATCACATTTATAATGTTAATCGACTTGAATTTCCAAAGTATTGGGGTTAAAATTAACAATAAGTGTCAAGCCATAATCCTTTTGTATTTCTTGTCTAATTCATATACAAACTTTATTGATATCATATTGTTTGGGAGAAAGACTATTTCCTTCAATGATGTCAAAGATGCCTTGCAGTCTAAAGAATTGTAGAAAAAATCTGTGTCACATATAAAGATGGATTAAGTCTACTTGTTAGCAAAGGAAGGGAAAAGGGAAATGATACGGAAAATAAGAGCAAGTCACATTCTAAATTGAAGGCTAATGCTTTAACTATTCAAAGAAACAACAATTTAAAAGAGACTATCCACAACAGATAAAGGAAAACAAGAAAAAGAAAATCTTTGAAAGAGAGTATTGTTATAGTTCAGGAGAGCTCTAATGAAGAGAATGAAAGAGAGTAATATTTTGATTATCAATAATTCTTATTCTACAAATTAGTGGGTGATAAACATTGATATATCATATCACATATATGATCTTTAATAAGGAGAAGTTATATTCTTTAAAGAATAGAATGGTATTATAGATTATGTGATGATGGAGAGTGTATGGCTAAAGATATGATTCAATGCAGATCCAAATGCATAATTCAAAAGAATCTTATTTCTATAAGTACTTTTAAAAGTCAAATTTTTTGTGACCACAGAATGTTGAAAGTGTTAAGGAACATTATGACTGTAATGAAAAGAAAATTGCAATACAGAATTTATATCTTAATAGATAAGACAATAATGAGAACGATAGTCGAATCACAATCATCAAAGTAGATGGTAATAGACTAAGGACTTATATAAAGGTAGTGAATAGCAAAGAAGTATCAGAATGGTTGATTTATGTTATGAAATAAAATGAAGAATAGAAGAGAGAGGGAGAGGAGGAGAAAGAGAAGAGTCCAAAAGAAGAACAGAGAGCCATAGAGAGAGAGAGAGAGAGACATACACACAACATTAGCTAATTCATTTCTTGCTTGTGAGGGAAACGGTTATTATTTTTATACTAGTTACAGCTGTATACAACTATGTTATATTTTTCCGTAACAATTCCTTCTCCTTTAGAAAACCTTATTCTTACGGTTACGGAGGTTTACAGAATGGACAAAAAATAAACAACCATATGCGAGTAAAAAGAAAGACGGACTCCATGGTTGAGAAGCCGCCGGACTCAACTTCTATTGTACCATTATAATTTATAAAAGACACTCTAGTAAGGATACTGGTCTATCTCATCGATAATGGTTCCCACGAGGTCAAACGTTCCAGGCTGCAAGTACTTGTTTATAGCGAAGTAATATGGAAAAGTGGATTGAGCATGACCTGAAACTGTTGCATTATTGAAGGCCTAAGCGGTAATGTTCTGAATCAGCATCCGATGATCAAAAGGGAGATGAACATTGGCCTTAATTGCAATAACATTAATTTCTTCTACTCCAGGATTCATTATTCCAACAAGTAACAAAGTTTCTTCTCTAGCAGGCACCAATCGGGCGCTGTTTTTGTGGAGAACAACGACAGGTTCAACACCCGGTGCTAGATTGAAACTGGCATCACCAAAATCCTGAGCATCCTCTCCAACAATCCCCAGATCAGTTGCTTCATTAGTACTCTCTGAAATATCGACATCTGAATCACTACAAGGAAAATACCCATTTTGCGACGTTTTATAAATGTCGCAGATGTTTGAAAAACGTCGGGGAAACGTTTTATCGACGTTTTTAAAAACATCGCACCGAACGTCGTAGAAGGGGAGTAAGCAAACGTCTTTATCGACGTTTGATCGAAAACGTCGAGGAAGCCTTGCATTTTTTCCGACGTTAAGGGAAACGTCGAGAAATCTTAAACGAATATCCGACGTTTGAGGTAAACGTCGTGAAAGCAAAGATACCTTTCACGACGTGTATCGACGTCGTAGAAAGCTTAACAATCTTCGACGTCTTCTAGACGTCATAGATATCCTTACATTCTTCGACGTCTTTTAAACGACGTAGAAAGTTTTCAAATCTGCGACGGCTTTTAGACGTCGTCGATAGCCTGACGTTCTTCGACGTCTTCTAATCGACGTAGAAAGTATGAAAATTTGCGACGTCAGTGAAAGCTTTACTATCTGCGGCGTTTAATAAACGTCCGCAGATGATAATTTATTTAAATTTATTTTATATATATTGAAATAATTTTAATTTAATAAATTATAAATTTTATATCTTTAATTAAAATGACATATAATTAAATAAATTATTAAGAATAGTGAGATTTATATTCCATTAAAATCAAAAATTAATGGAATGATTATTCTAATTGAACAATTAATTATTGGGACAAATATTAAATTTGATTTATTTAATACTTATTTAATATTATATATTTAATTTTGTATTTAGTCATTTATCAATTTGTTGAGTACATCATGGATTTGCGAATGATCAATAATAAATTACAAGAATTTAATAGATGTAGACAATAAATTATATAATTTAAAATCCCAAACATGTCATAATATAGTAATTAATATGTACAATATGTCATAAGTGTTTAATATATCAGTATGAATACTTATCTAATCAGCGTGAATATTATGTGTAGAACATATTATGTCTAATTTATCCTGCATTTGTTCAAATTTTTTGGTCAATTCATCGACTTTAGACTGTAAGCCCTCATTAACCTTCTTGGACTCCGCTAATTGCCTCAAGTCTCTTTCGATCAAGTCTTCCTCGTGGTCGAGGCCCCATTTCTATGCCAACAATGTAATCTGTTCTGGTGCCTAGGACTTTGTCGCACACTTCCTCCACTGTCATCGAATGACCTTGTTCAATTTGAATGTGTCAATTAAATGACACATTAAGTCTGAAAAGTAAAGAGTTAATTACATATATAATGTGATTTAAGAAATATTTATAAATAAGCTATGTACTCACCCATTTTTGTTTGCATTCAGGAGTTGTCCATTGATCTTTTCTTTCATCATAATGAGTGTGATACCATAACTTCATCCGGTCACACTCTTCTCCGTCTCTGTCACTCTGTTGCATAGAAATATATAAATAATAATATTTATTATAAAATTTGAAATGTCAATAAAAGAAAATATAATTAAAAAGATAATAACTCACAATCTCATGCCGTATGGCAACAAAGGCCTTGGAGCCGGAGTTTGGTCGACATTTGACCAGACTCCTAGCAACTTTTGCTTTTTGACTTTTTTCCTAATCGCACACGTTAAGAAAATGTATTAAAAAATCTATAAATCATAATTCATAAATACTAAAATATAATAAGTTGTAAAAATAGTAGTGACCAAATAAACTAACCTTTGTAGCTGATTGCTCCCAATATTCGCATAAGTCCATCCACTCTGCCACTGTGACACTATCTGGCTTAACATCCTTTCCGTACTTGGTAAAATGCTTTTTTAAACTATATCTTTGATCTTTGGACCTTAACGCAAGAAACTTCTTCACAGTAGCATGTACTTCGTTGTCAGTCCTCATTCCTTGATTTCCAACTTTTCTTTGCATAAAATTATAAATTCTTGGTCAATGTTCTAAGCATATGAAAAACACATACAAAATAGATTGGTTTAGAATACTTACGTCTAACTTGTCAAATGCAATATCCAATTCCTCAGTTGTAATTTTAGAAAATTTTGTTTTAACAGGTAAGGAAGTTCGGGATACCAAACCAATCTCACTGGAGAATTTGGCAGATTGTACGGAGTTGGTTGGTCGTCCTTCAGTTGGGGAGATTTCGATCTCCAATCTCTTACCTATGGCCTTGTTAATCTTTGCCAATCTCTGTCCTTTTGTAAGACCCCTTTTTTTTTCTTAAATCAGTCGTTGATCCTAAAATAGCAAAGAAAAAAGCATGTAACATACTCTTAATTTGTTAGATAAGCAAAATAAGTAAAGTTAATAAATTTCACCAATGTATTGAGTAACATAAAACCTGCAGTGCTTGCAGAAGAAGAACCCACAGTGGATGTAATTCTTTGATTTACTGGTGTCTGATAAGCCAAAGTTGGAGGCATGTCTTGAGTCGTGGATGGAGAACTAATGTTGCGACGCTGATTCATAATTTCTTCATATTTATCTCTAGGATGCATACGCTGAGAAGGTGCACGTGTGACTTCTCTCGGTGTTGGAGTAGGCTGAGAACAAGCATGTGTGACTTCGTTCGGTGTTGGAGTAGGCTGACAAGGTGTAATTGTCTGGTTTTGTGGTTGTGTACAAGAAGATGACGCATTAGGTGTGTTCCCAAGAAGCTGACGGTAACGCGACTGCAAATTTGTCGGTACGATGCTACTTGGTGCAGCCTTATTCTTCTTCTTGGGTTGACCTGGTGCCATGTGAATTACCTGCATCATAATTGAGATTAGATTTCAAAGTTCAAAATCAAGTATGCACATCATAATTCTGAATAATGCACAATTCTGTTCAAATTGAAGCAAAACTATATATGCACAATTCTGTTCATATCATTGATCCAAAACTATATATGCATATTTATATGCACAATTCTGTTACAATTGAAGCATATAAACATGATACAAATCTACAGATGTGTAGATATATAAACATGATACAAATGCATATTTATATACTTGCTCCTGGAATTGTGTGCTTGCTCCTTTAAAATGTTGTATAAATGAATTCGATGATGACTCAGCACTCGATTCATTTAGGGTTTTGGTTCCAACTGAAATTAAGAAGAGTATCTACAACACATTTCTCCATAAGAGCCTCCAATGAAATCCATGTTTTCCCATGCACTGATTATACATGTCATCTAAAAAGCCATTTACATGACACACAAGTTACATCAATTCACATTTCAAGCAAAAGTTTATTTGATTTGGTGTTTCCAGAATCACTTTACGACATGCAGAAATATGATTTGGTGTTCAAGCAAAAGTTTATTAGTTTTTTAAGACATGCAGAAATATGTTTCATTATAGATTTGGATTATACAAGTGTTGGACTCCTGTACACATCTCATTGGGACTTAAAGTGACTGCTTGATCATAGTTGATCAATACATGTTGCCTTCAAAGTTTGGAGTACATATGATATATGAGGTAGATTCATGACATAATTGAGGTTGAGAGTGGTTATCTGAAAAGCTCATTGACATCTATGACAGCAAGAAGTCATGCATTAATAGTCCTCACTTGATATACTGCACAATGACTTTTTAATAATAATACAAGCATCAACTCTTTCAGTGTCCTATACTGCTATACATCAATGCATACATAATATTCTGCTATCTCCCACTCATTTCCTCAATACATATATACGATCTCACAAAACTTGAATTATATCTTAACACCAAGAACCAGTATGTATAATGGGAAAAGAAATTATTAATCAAATCCAAGTTAGTCAAACAAGTTTTCCAAAAAGACATAGATGAAGAGTTACTGCAGCTATCAAGAATAGTATGCAATCTGCTTGGTTTCACTTGTTTATAACCTATGATGGACAGTTACTGGAAGCAGACCAGATGAAAAGGTGAGGTTGGACAATTAAAAATAAAATCACAATCTTCACATGGATATCATTGAAATGGATACATAAGGATACTAAGCAGAAACGTCAGTAAGAGGTGCAGCACACTAGAAATGAAGGAAATAATATCAAGAATTATGATTATAAGCAATATACTAGGACTAACCTTGTTGCTAATGACACAGCAACATAATTACCTGTACAAAGGCAAAAATGCAGGATCTGTTGAAGTCTCAGTCCAAGATACCTGAAATGAAACAGTAACATTTACATCAACATGTGCAGCTACTTTTAGACATTTACATTAAGAAGTACAGCTATATTAACATAAGGATTATGAAGTGCTCTATATGGTTGATGCTATTGATGAGTATGCAGTTTGTCATTTCAAGGAACATAAGGATTAGTGTGCATTATATATCTCAAACACCAAGCTGATAATGTTTACATGCATTGGTTTCAAATTGATGTGGAGAGTAGATCACAAACGGTAGTCCATAATACCTTGTTCTCAAGTACATTGTTCTGGATTTTTGTTCTATAAGCTTTGTACTTTTAGGTTAATTAATTAACTATTTAGTAGCTTAAAGGGGTAACTCTCCCTCTCGACCCTTCTAACAAGAATGCTTAAGAAAAACATGAAAACTTGAAGCATGAAATGTTGAAGAACCATAAAAAACCGATAGATATGAACTATGCTGAAAACTACAGAGCTATAACTGTTTAAAGATGGTTTTTTGTGACATTATCATTATTCTGCTATTGATTTCTGCAATGCATGCCTTCTTACTTTCCAGGACCATTAAAAACTGATAGATATGAACTATGCTGAAAACTTCAGAGCTATAACTGTTTAAAGATGAATTTTTTGTGACACTATCATTATTCTGTTGCTTGCTTAGTAGATCATTTCTGGAATGCATGCATGTTCATGTTATTATGTTCAACAATTATGCAGGGATATGTTGGTTTTGGTCAACTTGAGAGGTTCAACTACATCAATATAGGTTCTGCAAATGCTGATTTTATTAAAGTGAGCAAATTCATGATTAAACAAAACTCTTTGAACCGAGCAATCATAAGCACAATAAGTTGATGAAGCATGGCACATCAGTAGTGCATTTTCACTAAGTGACAGTGTACTCTTCAAAGTTATGACACAGCAATAAGTCATTCATGATAGGGTAGAGCTAGTGACAAAGTGACAGTGTACTCTTCAAAGAATTGGCATTGCAGCCCTATTCAAGATGGATTCACAGAGAAACATGGATGCTGCATATAAAGAAATGGTGGACTAAGGTGATTGCCTTATAGGTGACTAAGTTAATCCTAGATGCAAAAAGAATATGGAGAGTGATTAGTGATAAAAAGGCATGCACCTAAACATGTGCTTCTGGCTAGTAAAAAGGCATGCACCTAAACATATGCTAAAGGCAACATAATTACCTGTAAAAAGGCACAACTGCAGGATCTTTTGAATTCTCAGTCCAAGAAATCTGAAATGTAATAGTAACATTTACATCAACAAGTGCAACTACTTTTAGACAGTTAAATCAAGAAGTATAGCTATATTAACATAAAGATTATGAAGTGCTCTATATGGTTGATGCTATTGATGAGTATGCAGTTGGTTAGTTCAAGGAATTTCAAGGTAATCATACTCATACCCACATTGAAAAATGTTCAAAAGCAATATTAATCATAAGCAACTGAATCAACTTATCAAAGGATTCTTATAAACAATCCAACTTCTTTCATACCAAAACAATAGCAAACCAAAAAGTGTTAACTGAATTATAAGAAATTATTAAATCGTCGTAAATCGTTCAGTATCTTGGAATACAAAATCATATTCATTGTCACTACTACTTATCTCTAAGTCATCTAATTCGTCATCTAAATGTTGCTCGGAATTCAATACAACATTATTTATTACATCAAATGCAATATCAGTTCTATCTAAAACTCTAAGCAACATTCCTCGACTTGACGGAACTTCATGTGACTCTTCAACGTCATCTCGAACCTTCTTCATTACCATGCGAAGGGATATCATACGAACGTCTAACTTCACATTCTTGCACAATCCGCCAATTTGAACCGAGTACCAAATCTTCCACCAAAAAACTTGCTTCGCTTGGTTTGCCAAAATAAATGGGTCATCCTTGAACCAAAACTTACTAACGTTGATGCTTTTACAATGCCATTGACCTCATATTTGAACTTCCAAGATCGTACCATTTGCATTTGAAAAGCACAACACTTTTACCCCTAATATATTCTAGCTTTATAATATCTGTCAAGATCCCATAAAATGTTATATTGTCTTCCCATAATTTCCTAACAACTGCAACACCACAAATTTGTGTAATCCTTCAGATCACGACCTTCAATCGAAATCGCATTCCATTAGTATTGCAAACTGTATACGTCTGCACCAAACTATGAGGTCCACATGCTAATGCATACAAAGACTCAAAGTTTTGCCCTTCATCAAAGCTAGATAATGTCGTCATCTATAACAAGAAAGGAACATTAGTTTATAATAAATAATCAGTAATGAACACCACGTTCAAACATTCTTCTCACCCGATGCCTAAACCACGAAGGAAATTGTTCTTTATGTCTCCTGTCAACATATAATGGACTTTGTCGCCTCAACTCATCCATGTGCTCACTATGGATCATTGAAAAAACCACTATATTAATTTCCATGAATTATCTCAATTCATTCCATATCTTAGTTTAACAGTTTCTTAGCAAAACTTACTCGATAAACGAACTTATCTCATGACAATTCATAAGCACATACCAATGTGCAATCTCTAGCTCTTTTGTAGGAAGCGCAATTATTTTCCCAGACCCAATTGGCTTACATTGTTGGCAGAACACTGAAATGTCACTACCATCAACCATATCATTGAAGCGGTCCGCGCGTTGAAGTTAGTTTCAATTCCTTTCGGATACATTGAGCAATGTAATGTCGTGCATTCTTTAACAACATATGCTTCAGCAATTGACCCTTCTGGGCGTGCTTTATTTCTAACAAATCCCTTCAGTGTACCTAGGAATCTTCACAAATGATTCAGCATAATTAGATAGGCCACTATTTAGTTCAGATTTAAGAGTAATACGATAAATTTAAAGAATACCTCTCAATTGGATACATCCATCTATACGCAACTGGTCCACCAAGTAAGGCTTCATTTGGAAAATGAATAGCCAAATGTACCATAACATCAAAGAATGCGGGTGGGTATATCATTTCAAGTTTGCACAAGATTAAAATAATTTCCTCACACATAGTTTGAACGTCATCCTTGTTCAAACTTCGTCTACAAATTCTGCGAAAGAAGTTGTCCAACTCCAGTAAAACTCCAGTCACATCTTTATTCAAAATGCCACGCGTCCCTAAAGGAAGAATGCTTTGTAACAATATATGACAATCATGCGACTTAAGCCCACTAATCTTCCTTTCCTCAACATTAACACATCTAGATATATTCGATGCGTACCCATCTGGAAACTTTACCTGCTTGACAAACTCACAAAACTTCTTCTTCTCATCCAAAGACATTGTATAGCATCTTTGGAGGTTTTCCCACAATAGTTCCATCGCACCCTTATCAAGTGTAATTCTTTCCGAGTATTCATATCTTCCAAATCAAGCCGAGCCTTGATTGTATCCTTGGTTTTACCTTCAACATTCATCAACGTACCAAGAATATTGTCACAAATATTCTTTTCTATATGCATGACATCAAGGTTATGTCTTAATCTTAACTTATGCCAATATGGTAGATCAAAAGAATGCTTTTTATTCCAATTCAACTCTCCTTCCGATCTCCTTCTCCTCTTATTACTGGGGTGCTTTCCATAACATATATTCTCCACATGACATAATTGCTCAACCACAGCATCTCCATCTGTTAAGTTAGGTATAGTTCGATGATCACTCTTGCCATCAAACTTCTTGCTTCTTCTCCATGGATGATTGTACGGAAGAAAACGACGATGTCCTAAGTAACTAATCTTACTTCTTAACTTACAAGAAGGAGTGTGTGTGTTACAAACAGGGCATGTCTTACAGCCTTTTGTGCTCCACCCAGAAATAGTACCATAGGGTAGAAAGTCATTGATAGTCCACAATAAAGCCGCATGAATTCGGAACTTTTCGCCCTTTGAGGCATCAAAAACATCAAAACCATCTGCCCATAACTCACTTAACTCATCCACTAGTGGTCTCATATAGACATCAATGTCTCGACCAACAGCTTTCGGACCTGGAATAACCAACGATAACATAAAAAATGACTCATCCATAGACATCCATGGGGGTAAATTGTATGCTAAAAGAACAACAGGCCACACGCTATATGAAAGTGACATATTGCCATATGGATTGAATCCATCTGTTGTTAAGCCTAGTCTGACATTACGTGGTTCTCTAGCAAAGTCAGGATATAGCTCATCAAAGCTCTTCCAAGCTTCTCCATCAGAAGGATGAACCATGGTATTTCCGTCACCTTTAGTCCTATCATTATGCCAAGTCATTTGTTTAGCGGTCTTACTTGACATGAATAATCGTTGCAGTCTGGACTTTAATGGAAAGTACCTCAACACTTTCCAAGGTATCTTCTTACCCTTGCCATCATTAATTCTCCATCTCCATGTTCCACATATGGGACAACTTTGCAAGTCCCTATACTCTTTCCAAAACAGAGAACAATCGTACTTACATGCATGTATCGACACATAACCCAAACCTAGGCTCCGTAGAAATTGATTTGCTTCATAATAGGACTTCGGCAAAGTTTCACAATTAGGTAATACATCCTTCAATGGACCAAGTAACATGTCAAATGACTTGTTGCTCCACTTGTTGTATACTTTCAAGTGAAGCAACTTTATTAAAAGCGACAACTTTGAAAAGTTTGTACATCCAAGTACAACTCTTGATTGCTTTACTCAACAACTCATGAAAGCCTTGCCCTATAAAATCTTCTACGCCTTTAGGACGAGTCCTTCCATCCTCATCAATTGGACAATCATTTACGAAGGTACCCATATCATGAAGCAAATCTTGCATGCCATCATCCTCCTCATCACCATCACCTCATTAATATCATTCCCCATCCCATCAATGTCTACATTTGCATTATCAAGCCTTTCTACCCTAGACATAAATCTATATTCTGGCTTTTCACCGTGTAAAACCCAACGAGTGTATGATTGGTCCATGTCGAATCTCATTAAATGCTCACAAACATTCATTTGGGACCTCATATAAGCATTCATGCAACAACTACAAGGGCATGATATTTCACAATCTCTTCCCTTTTTTTCCACCACAAATTTCATAAATGCTTTCACTCCATCAATGTATTCACGGAAACCCTAACACTGCTCATCCAACTCTTATCCATTGACCGAAACTACCTATTAATTTAACATAAAATGACAACATTATCTTATGTCGGTGGAATTCAATTTACACATAAAACACATTATGAACATACTTGGACTAATAATGTGGTCTTGCATGATTGTATATACTTATTGCACGTAATAGCTACTTTCCAAAAGGTTATGGCAATAAGTTATTAGACTACAAATGTTGTCTTGTTTACTTTACTCCCATATAATCTAATCCCATTCGAGTTATCCTATCAACAAACATCCATTCTTTTCAAGTTATGACATGATTTGAAAAGGTTATCTTTGTTGTACCGACCTCATTATTTCACACTTATTCCTTATGATGCTAAGTAAAAGTTAATAGTATTCACATAATAGTAAAGTTTACAGTACAACAAAACCATGCATTTTGCCACACAAGAAAAGAGTACAAATCATTGGAATTGCATAATATAAATTGCAGAATTTTCATACCGGATCCACTACTTCGCAGAAATATGTTAGGGCACTCAATTTACTTCAAGATTTTCCTCTGGAATCCTTAAGAGAGTCGATCAGTAGTTCGAAAAACACCAACTGATGATGAGCTATAGCGATGAAACAAACATTACAAAATATTGTAATCTCAAGAAGGAAACTACCAATGGATGAGCAGATAACAAAATATAGTAATAGTGATATTGCCCTCGCATACAATATTTAAACAAGTATAAATATGAACAAAAGATAATGATTAAAATAATTAAATAATTAAATAATTATTTAAGATAATGTTTTCTCATGCCTATTGCATATCTAAGTTTGTAATAATAACAAACAATTATAGTTTCTTCTCATTTCAAGTATTTTATAAAGAAGTTTGTTAAACTATTCTCAATCTCTTCTATTTTCCTCTCACTTTTCCTTTCTCTTTTCTCTCTCCTCTTTTACTCTCTTTATTTCACTCATCTATGTATTTCGCCATTGCTTCACTTTACTTGAACTTAATCGATCTCACTTAAAAGGTTAGTTATATCACCATTTTAGATCGCATGCATCACTCTGAAGAATCCAATACCATTTTTGTATTTAAGGGTATTTTTTTCGCACTTATTTAAACTAAATGCATTATTCTTGTACATCTAAGAATGAATTTAAAGTATATTATAATTTTATATTTTATTAAACTGTCTAACTTTATTATATGATTTTCTCTTAGAAGATGTAGTTGCTTTACTTACCTAAACTGGTTATATACTTTTGAACATTTTGTGTTTCAAGTGAGTTAACTTAGATATATCGAACCAATTGTCTCATTTTGATAATTCTATCAATATATTATAAACATAAAGAGGCCTAAATATAAATAAACGATGAAGTGAGCCTCTTTATGCATTATATAGGGATCGATGAACTCCATTTCCAATTGAGGTGAGAGCTTGGTGACATAGAAGGAAAAATAAGCATTATTTTTATCAAGATGATTTTCAATAAATTGTCTCAAATTTTCTACTTTCAACACAATTTTAAAATGAATTATTTAAAATTTATGAGAAATTAGCAACAAATACTGTAAGAAGCATAGCAACCCATTACCAAATGATAGCATTAGATTAAGATTGAAAGAACTTTCTAGCACACAAATATTGTAGGGACCCGATCCGGGAACCGGATCCCCACCGGAAAACGAACGGAAGTTGCCGAAATCAAACGGATTCAAATTGGAGAATTTGAATTCGAAGGCGAACGAATAACAAATTTCCGATCGACAACTAAAGTTAACGGAATCTGAAACAAAACATAAGGCGAAAGTCAACCTAAACGAAAGTCAACTAATCACATCGGGCCAAAAACGGAAGGAAACGGAAACAAAATCCGACATCCGAAAACAAAGAACAAAGTAACCTGATCGCGTTGGAAACCTTAAGGCGTTCCAAAATCCGGTAAATTTTTTTTTTCATCTTTATTCAAACTCATTCACTCATAATCACTCATACAAAACATAACCAATCCATACATTTCTATTTGTTTCCACTTCATTCATTTTAATCATTTCTTATACATCTAAAACATCTTAATACAACTAAATCTCTTCTTATTTTAGCCCGATTTTTACCAAAATCGGACGGATAACTACTGTATTTGGACAGCCCAAAAAATTTAAAACACAAGAAACACACTTCTAATATTACAACTCAACAATACCAGTAACATCGGACCTCCGTCCGGCATCCAAACACCAAAGAAACACAAACCTAAATCTAATACTTCCATAATTCTCAATTCAATACCAAACTCATAATTCAATCAAATTCCCAAATCAATCATACATATATATTCCCAAATCATTCCCACTTCTCAATTCAATATACATGTACGTAATTCATTACACAACCTTAATTCACTTTCCATTCTATATACAAATCCATAAATTAATTTCATCATAACATACAAGCCATACACAATCGAACAAACGGTTTTGACCGTCTTTCATCCAATCTCCCGCTCAACTACCTGGAGATGGGGATGAAAAGGGGGGTGAGCTTATAGCTCGTGAGTAACAGGTTTATAATGAAGCATAAGCAAAATTGTTGAAAAAGTTCATTTGTTATACAAAATTCATATTAAGTCCATAAAACGTTTTGCTCCCAAATTCTCAGTCAAATCTGAAATTCTGAGTTCAAACCCATAGCTGAAAAAGTGTCATTGCATAGTGAAAGGTATTATCACATCAACACAACATGTTCAATCAATCATCAATATCAAATGCTCAAATTATGCACATACTTGACAAGTCATAGATGCAATGCACAAGCAAATGGCTCGAGGGTTCCATGGAAACAAAAGGGAGAAACCGAAGTTTACACCCTGAACGAAATGAGTCCATTCGGAACTCATAGGCCACAAGCGGGCAGTCGGGAGAAGGCTCTTGTCGACGTGCACGTGACGAACGAAATGGTTCCACTCTCGCCCAAACAAAATCACATAATCATACTCTTTCGTGTTCTTTTCTTTCATTTTTTAATATACAAAATGCCATGAGTTTCGCAAGGCATGACATAAATGTCTCAATGATATGACATAAATATTTCACAGGTAACAAAACAATATTTACGAAATAGTTGAAATCATTCTTGATTTGGGAGAACACTTTAGTGGCTCATTACTAAATTATAAACATGAAACCCACCTGAAATTTCCTTGCTTATAAACTTGTTTAGGTATGCCTCTCCTCTTGTTCCCCTTGCTCCTCTTTCCTCACTTGGTTTCCTAAAACAACCAAGTTCCATTTATTCAATATTCATATTAAATATTCAAAGCTTGGAATCCAAAATAAAGCATTATAAATCTATCTTCGACCTTCTCCTAAAATTTTGAACCCTTCAAGGCTAATTCCGAACTTCCCAACTTCATAGCACTTGTAATCTTTGATCTCTAGATCATAACGAATCTGAAATCACCTCAATCGGATATCTATAACAAAGATATGCCCAAAATACTACAACTCTCACTTCAATAAGCGGACGTTAAATCATGGCGAAAGTCTTACATACGTCATGACGAACAAGCGCCACACGTCGCGGCGAATGAATATCACGTCGCGGCGACTCCTGCGTTCCACACGTCATGACGAATAATCGTAAAATTATTTACACGTCGCGACGTGGCTCCCTTCCTCACGTCGTATTATTCATACGCGCGTCGCGACGTCAGTCTGAGTTCGACTCAAACCCGGATCTCTGCGAACCCAACTTCGATTCTTTCCTTAACCAAATCCAACACATCTCAACAATAGATCAAGAACTATAATGCATTTCTAACCCATTCTAAGCTTCCAATCCATCCTAAAATCATCAACCCAAAGAATTTCTAACTATTTCCCATAAACCCTAAACCATCGTTTTCTACTCAATCCATGCAAATCTAGGGTTTAATCCAACTCAAACTAAGATAAAAGGTTAGAACTTACCAGGTATTGCTCTAAATCCGTCAGAAATCGCAAGGATCAAAAACCCAAATCTCTTCTTCTCTCTTCTCCTCCTACGACTTCCTCTTCTTTCTCATTTTCCATTTCTTTCTTTTTCTCTTTCTAATTCTTATTTTCCTCTTTTATATCACCCTCTTAATGAGTGGGGAATAGTCCATATTGCCCTCCCACACAAACCTTAATACTCTTAGACTTAAGTACCATGCCCAAATTACCCTTATATATATTCTTATAACCTTAATACCTCAAGTTCATAAATTCAAAAATCTTCGGAACTGAAGTAAATTTTGATTCCTTCAAATAATTGCAGTCCCATGCCTCTAACTTATTTAGAAACAATAATCAACTTAATTAGATCTCAACCGATCAAGATATCATCACAATACTAAACCGTGCTCAGGAGATATCTAACTCACTTCGACTCAAACAATCCTTAAACAATCATAATTTCCATCATGAGGTAGGTAATTGTCTTAGGAATCCAACGCTTCAAAACTCAGATTAATCGGATGTCGGTCGAAAAATGTAAAGCAACAAAAAGAAAGAGGGCTAATCACCCCGACAAGAATTTAAATTTCTGAAATTGCTATCTGTACATGCCAAGGTCCAAATTTGCATACTTATAACAATGAATATATCAGAATATAATCAAAAATGTTCACGAGGAATTCAAAAGCAATAGCAACCTCTAATTAGGTCAGTTCGTCGATCGAAACTTCTGTCTAGAAATGTCTCATCCTATACTTCATCCAAACTCATAACATTTCATATCTCCCAAATTTCATAACCAGAAATAACATATTCTAGATCATTGACAGACTAGGATACTCTTCTATATCTTTTATATAGATCACTGAACTTAATTCAAAACATGACTATCTATAATTTGCCTCAAATCACATTACACACCTAAATGTACGCTTATGAACAGTTTCACAAATACTTAACTTGTCTCAAGCACCGCATATACAATTCTACACTAAGAACATTTATAAAAGCAAAGTCAAATGTCCGCGACTTTGATGATCATAACTTCCACTCGATATCGAAACATATCATACTTTATGGCTACAAAGAGCTCTCACAAAGCTACAATTTTCCTTAAGATCATTTTCTCAAAATCGCTTAAATCAAAAGTCAACTCTTTCTACTCCAAAAGTCAACTTTCTCGCTTATTCAAATTCTCATTCTTTCACTATTTATTTATTTCATATTCACAACTCCATTTCAATCAACTCATTCACTTTAACTTTTCTAACAATTTTCATAATACAACCGAATCTACTCAAACCTCGTATCGAACTCATTTCATGTACTAACCTCAAAACATCATCTTAATTTGTCCAAACTAACATTGTTCACCCAAAACCTTAAACATAACCATTCAAATTCATATATTTCTCTTCCTTTACACAAGACTAAGTCACCTCATTTTCTCATTTAATGTCAATTTACAAATTCACAAATCTAAGGAAGTTCGGGGTCCAACATTTCTCCCCCTCTTAAAAGAATTTCGTCCTCGAAATTCCTACAAGAATAATCATCAAGTAACTTATTTTCTCAAATACATATTTCTCAATTTATTCACAATCTTTCACTTCCTGAATCTAATACCACCAATACCATGTCAACATCACTATATCCACAAATCAATCTTTCGTAATCTATTTACACAATCCATATCTCTATCATTCATCTCATCCTTCAAGTATTCTGCTATTATATCTCATATATGTGTATTCGAAGTCAATCACCCAATTCATCATGACCTTCTAATCTTAATTTTCCATACATACAATCTTAAAATCAATCATCCTCTTAACACTTAAATCAACCAGTCATTTTAATTCCTCAATTAATTCATGAAAACTCATTCACATCAATATCACATCCTCACTAATTCAATCATATCCATTCAAAAATTCTTAACACTTTCTCATTCATATCACTAATACAAATGCGCCCATGTAAGATCATAATGTAGGAAAATCCCGGGAGGAACATCACATGTTCCAGCAGCGGAAACAAAAAATTTTTATTCCCGGGACCTTCCGAAACCGGGATCCGTGTCGGTATGAAAACTCAAACTGAATAGCCAATAGAGACTATCTCTAAAGGTATCCATGCAGAGATCGAAAAACCTAACCGAGTCAAACACTTTTGACCCGGAATAACTAGAACAGAATAAGAGCTGCTAGACCCTACCTCATCCGGAGAGCTTGAGATTAACGTTGGTATCCTTGTTGGAGAAGAGAGAACCGATTATGCCTTAAGGAAGAATGAAGAAAATGAAAACCTAGTTTTTCCAAAGCTTAACTCTTAAGCATTCTCTTTTCCTTCAAGCAAAAACCGTCAGACTTCATGCATCCAAGGAATCCTCCTTATAGGTTTATTTAACAATTAAATAAGACACCTAAAGATGAGGACATTTGGATGATTAATGGCCATTAGATCCTTAATGAATAAAGAAATAAACTTTGACTTTTCAAAGTTTTATCCTCTCTTCCTCATTCCACGCACATGTCCATATATATATAATAATTAATTAATTAATTTACTTAATTAATTAATTAGAATATAAATGCTAAGGTCGATCCAACTAGGGTTTGGTCCTACCGGCCTCTAGGGCCCGATCTTTGAAACAACTCAAAACTTTTCTTAGCAATATTGATGTCGCGATCTCATCGGGACATATCCCAATCTCATCGGGATCCATTTAATCCGCTTGCTCTCCATAATTGGAACTCAGTCCAATACTATTTCTGATTCTCGAAACACTCTTATCGTGTGACCCTTTAGGTTCTGGTTATTTTGGCCACTTAGATTAACAATTAATCTGAGCAAGTCATGGCGGTATCTAGCAACACATCATGACCCCCAATTGACCGAAAGTAATTGGTTTGATGAATTCATCACGAACGGATCACGAACCCTTCCATAGACAATTCTTGTGCAATTAGTCCTTTCAACATCCTATACCCCACTTGGTTATGAGTATGGCTAATATGTCAACTCTTACTAGACTAAGTCTAGCCCAAGTGAAATCGGTTCTGTCGAGGACTCATTACTTTATATGTCCATAAAGACACTCTTCATGACATAGTCATGCTCGGCGAAGACTTAAAGTAATGATCCCGACAAGAGGCTAAGGTATCTCTTACATTCTCACGTAAGTGATGAATCCTTTATTAGCTACTCAATTACCTTGAATACCTCAAATCGTACCCAAGCACCATCCTATGAGTAACCTCCGGAAGGCCACAAGGAATGGAGTCAAAATGCGGATCGAGATCAAGATATCCTTGAGTACCTCAAGTCTAAGGATACTTGCACCATTGCTATGATGAGATTATCACTGACATTAAATCCATATGATGATCTCATGGCAGGTCATCCAATGAACTTACTACCACTAGTAAGCATCCATATGTCAACTCTAAATATCTCATATTTACAGTTTCTGAGATCCACTGCTTGATCCAATCAAGGAGTATGACATATGCTAGTCTGTCCGGATTAATGATGTCCAATCTCATTAATCCTATGACTAGGGAAAATTTAGATACTGACATAATTGCACATGATAGGAATCTCAAAATTATGATCACGTCATAATTTCCTTCATGCTATGTCATATATCATGGACTTCATTAATTTGATTAAAGATCAATATCAATTCATAAAGAACATCAAATAAATGAAACATGCCTTTCTTTATTTATTCATAAAGCCTGTACATGACTGTGAACAAAAAGCGCTAAAGGGGATTGCCTTTAGGGCACTACTCTAACAATCTCCCACTTGACCTAAAGCCAATCGCCTTGGTATCTAATACCATAGCGAGTACATGAGAATCAAAATTCTTACGTGACAATGGCTTCGTCAACGGATCAAGAATGTTACGTTACGTCGGAATCCTCTCGATCACGACATCACCTCTAGCAATGATCTCTCGAATCGGATGATATCTGCGAATGCGTGTTTAGATCGTTGGTGAGACCTCGGTTCTTTTGCACGAGCAATAGCCCCATTGTTGTCACAATACAACCGTATGGGTCCATCACGACTAGGAACCACACCAAGTTCGAAATGAACTTCTTGATCCAACGACTTCCTTTGCGCCTCGATGCGGCAATGTACTCGCCTCGATCGTCGAATCGCGATCGTCTCTTGTTTGGAACTCTTCCAACCGACCGCTCCGCCGTTTAGCGTGAAAACATAACTTTGACGGGATCTGAGTCATCCTTGTCGATTGGAAACCGCATCCGTATGCCCGCTCACTTGAGATTTCCATCTCCATATATCAAGAAAACATCCTTAGTCCTTCGCAAGTACTTGAGGATATTCTTGATACTACCAAAGATGACCCTCACGGGATCCGATTGGTATCTGCTCGTGACACTCGGGCATACGATACATCGGGCCTCGTACATAACATAGCATACATGATCGATCCTCTGCGGATGCATACGGGATCGATCCATCCGAATCCTCTCATCTTGTGTCTTAGGACACATAGATTTCGAGTGTTATCCCATGAGTAATGGGAAGAAACCCTCTCTTGGATTGCTCCATGCTAAACCTCTTTAGCATCTTGTCTATGTACGATGATTGTGAAAGACCAAGCAACCTCTTTGATCTATCTCTATAGATCTTTATCCCAAGGATATAAGTTGCTTCACCAAGGTCTTTCATCGCAAATTGCTTGACAACCAAATTTTAATCGATTGCATCATTGAGACATCGTTTAGAGTAACGATATGTCATCTACATACAACACAAGGAAAACGATTGCATTCCCATTAACCTTCTTGTACACGGTGTTCATCCGGATTTTGTGAGAAACCAAACTCTTTGATTGACTCATCAAACGGATGTTCCAACTCTGGATGCTTGCTTGAATCCATAGATGGATTTCGAAGCTTGCATACCTTTTCGCCATCACTGGGAAGTGAAGCCCTCTGGTTGTGTCATGTACACATCCTCGGCCAGATTTCCGTTAAGGAAAGCTGTCTTCACATCCATTTGTCATATCTCATAATCATAATGAGCGGCAATGGCTAGGAGTATCCGAATGGATTTGAGCATTGCTACGGGGCTGAAGGTCTCTTCATAGTCAACTCCTTGTCTTTGACGAAATCCTTTGGCCACAAGCCTTGCTTTGTAGGTAATCACATTACCATCCATGTCGGTTTTCTTCTTGAAACCCATTTTCACCCTATAGGTTTTATCCCTTCAGGTGCATCAACCAAAGTCCATACTTGGTTTATGTACATGGAATCCATTTCGGCTTTCATGGCACAAAGCTATTTTCAGACTCTGAACTTTTCAGAACCTCTTCATAGGTAGCAGGCTCATCATTTTCTATGAGCAATACGTCATTCTGTTCACTTACGAGAAATCCATATCTCTCGGGAACAAGTCGCATCCTACTTGACCTCGAACTTCGTGTGTCACGGAAGGTTGAATGTTACTTCATCCGAATGAGTGGCAGTTTGAGTTCGAGCGATTGATCTGTGCTTGTTTGAGCATCTTGAACTTCTTCAAGTTCAACTTTGCTCCCACCGTCTTCTTGTAGAAGAAACTCTTTCTCTAAAAAGACAGCGTGCTTGAAACAAACACCTTTTGTTCCTCGTGAAGGTAGAATTGATATCCCATGGTCTCTTTAGGATATCCTACAAACAAACACTTGTCGACTTTGCTTCAAGCTTATCTCGATCAATCCGCTTCACGTAAGCGTGACAACCCCATACTTTCGGATGAGAAAGATAAGGTTTTCGTTAGTCCACATCTCATATGGAGTAACATCAAGCTGTCTTAGAGGGAACTCTGTTTAACAAATAAACAGTGTCTCTAGCGCGATACCCCAAAACGATTTTGGTAACTTTATAAACCCATCATTGATCGTACCATGTCCAACAAGGTTCGATTTCTCCTTTCAGCCACACCATTGTCTTTGCGGCGTGTAAGGAAGAGTCCATCGAGATAATATCCCATTATCTACGAGATAATCTGGCTGTTGGTCTAAGTATTCTCCACCACGATCGGATCGTAATGCCTTGATACTTTTACCAAGCTGGTTTTCTACTTCATTTCTGAATTGTTTGAACCTTTCAAACGCTTCAGATTTGTATCTCATCAGATACAAGTACCCAAATCGTGAATAATCATCGATAAAGGTAATGAAGTAACGACAACCACTTCTGGCATGGATGGACATCGGACCACATACATCTGAATGTATTAGGTCTAATACTCCAATCGCTCGTTCACCCTTTCCCTTGAAGGGTAACTTAATCATCTTGCCTAATAAACAAGATTCGCATGTGTCATATGATTCATAATCAAATGACCCTAAACTGCCACTCTTGTGGAGTTTAGCGATGCGTGTCTCATTTATATGGCCAAGTCGACAATGCCATAAGTAAGTTTACTTTAAATTATCTCTTTTATGTCGTTTGGTGTCATTGACATTTAAAATTGGATTAGACATATCTAATATGTAAATACCATTGCACAATGTACCAGTTCCATAAAGCATTCCATTAGAATTGATAGAACAACCATTGCTATTAAAATTCATATGGAATCCAAATCTATTTAGACAAGAAATGTATAATATATTCTTTGTCAAACGGGTACAAAATAACAATCATCCAATTCCAAAGACAAGCCCAAGTAGGAGATACAAAACATAGGTTCCTACTACTAATGCAAAGAACTCTTGCTCCATTTCCAACATGTAGGTCTACTTCTCCCTTCATGAGTTGCCTCATCGTCCCGAGGCCCTGCATATCATTACATATGTGTGAGCCACAACCAGATCAAATACCCAAATGTTGTGATCGATGCTAATATTAACTTCAATGACATACAAACTCAAGTAGTCGAGGCATCGATGCCTTCTTCGCTTGAATGACTCGAGATAGACTTTGCAATTGCGCCTCCAATGGCCATCTTTACCGCAATGGAAGCAAGTTCCTTCGGGCAGACTTCTTTGGTCTTCTTCTTGATGGCGCTTCCTTTGGTTTCTTTGCCTTCTTCTTCTTTGGGTTCTTTTCTTCTTGGAACTCAAGAAGAAGAAGCTACTACCAACACTTGCTTACTATCACTCTTGATAGTCCTTTCACTGTTTCTTGGCAGATTGATCACTTCGAGTATTGTAGTGGATATTTGGTTCATCCGATAGTTTAACACGAATCGCGCATAACCTGCTTGACAATCCAACCGAATTAAGTCTATACTTAACTCATGATCCATTGCAAAACCTAAGACGACCAATCTCTCAATATAGCCATTCATCTTCGATGTCTTGCATGCAGATGTCCCTGGAGCCATCTTTAATGGTGAAGAAAGCCTTGAGGTCTCGAACCTTTCGGACCGGCTTGCTCATCAAACAGCTCCCTAAGATGAAATACTATAGTGTGAGCATCCATGGACTCATGCTGCTTCTGCAGCTCTGGTGACATCGAGGCAAGCATGATGCAAGTAGCCATGTCACTGTCCTTTAGATGCTTACTATATGCCTTCTGATCATCATCAGAAGCATCGACAGCAGGTGCATCTGGAAGCGAAAAATCTAGGATATATCCCAGACCTTCAGATCTGAGAACTATTCTCAGATTCCTTAACCATCGAAAAATTCGGTCCGCTTAACTTGTTGGAATCCATAAGCGAGCGAAGATTCACACTTGACGACATTTTCAAATAACCTACACGGATAGAGAGGAAAAATGTTAGAATAGGAATAGCTGCATAATCATAAGGACTTGAATGATATGCAAAAAGAGCTCCCACTAGTTTCATAGAATCCATAACCCTCATTACGAATCCAAAGAAACAAAGTGACATAATGTCCTAGTGGGTTGATATCCGATATTGCTAAGAATGACCTTGGGATTACCCAACAAGCCACAACTTAGGTCAATCGGTAGGTATCGAACATACCAATTGCATCATCGATAACCGACATTGAGAATGACCTTGGGTTTACCCAACAAGCCACCTTATGTCTCGGGAGGTATCAGATATACCAATTACATCTTAGACATAACTATCGATCAGTGCTATCAACTTGTTGATGTATGCAAATAATTTTTGAATGCCGAATTGGTCACATTTGTGTCTCGTTAGTATATTTCATTTTTTTGCTTGTTTTGGCCGTCACAATTTTTGTGACAAGTGCCGGAGTTGTTTTGAGAGTGTATACACTAGCTTGAGATGCTTAGGGTGAGAATTTGGGTGTTCCTAAATTATTTGGATATTTATGAGTTTTGACTCATTTCAAGCTTTTCATATAGTTTGACTATTTAAGGCATTCATGGATCAATGAATTGTTCATTGATACATCAATTTACAGATATTACCCTAGGTATGATGGTGTTGAGAATTGGAATTGCATGGATTGAGGAATTAGCCGATTAAAGATTTTAGCATTCTGCTTTGGATAAGGCGACTTGTGCATGGCATAAGTCGACTTGTTCAAGGTTTTAGTATAAGTCGACTTGTAGCACATTACAAGGCGACTTGTACATGGGCAGGTGCCATAAGGCGACTTGTTTCATACAAGTCGACTTGTGTGTGGGCAGAAGCATAAGGTGACTTGCATTCGATGAAAGTCGACTTGTGACATGCTCAGGTTGGATGATGGATGATTATAAGGATTGATTCAATTTGATTGATGAAACCTAAATCATGCCATATAGTCCTAGTGACTATGATCCTTCAGCTTGGAGTCTAGAATTTCTAAATCCCTCCTCGGTATATAAAAAACTAACGCCTTCCATTAATATGGTAAGAACCAGAGTTCTTATAGGGATGGGTTGTTGGGTAAACCCAAGCTCACTCTATACGGATATGTTCGAACCATGAAAATATGATTTTCTGATTAATGGGTTGGTTTTCACTGGAAGCGTTGGTTTGTTGAGTAAACTCAAAGTCAACGTGGATAGAGGTGAAATTGGGTAGCGGCATTCAAAAATTATTGGAAAAGCAAATTCAAGCAATTCAATTTGTCAATCATACTACATCAAGATAACACATTTTTTATCACATTAAAAATGCTGCAAGGCATTGGAATTGAAAAAGCAAACTCAATCAAGCCAAGCAAAACAGTCCCAACAATTCTCACCAAAACTGTCCAGTTCTGTACATTGCTTGAAATGATCAATGAAACAATTTCAATAAATCATGAGAAAATTACATAGGTTATTAAATGTTCTAAACATGCTACCTGAATTTTCTCAGGATTTTAGGCCATCAAAAACTCAGTCAACCAAAATATCAAAACCGATTCAAAATCTGTGTTCATCAGCACAGTAATTCCCAACAGTATAGAATAAATTCGTGAATAAATATCCAATCACCTTGAAATCCAATTTTCATGCTCACAGACATTCAACAACATCTTAGAGAAATGTAGGTGAAGGAAAATCCAGAAAAAGATTTTTCTAGAATTTATTCTCGATTTTATACTACTGCCTGTCCACAGAGTGTTTCACAAAACAGCATCTGGAACCTTAGGGAATTAATTAGCAAAACTATATCAAATCAAATCTATAAATTCTGAAAATTCATAGACATATTCTATAACATGTTATGAACAATCCTGGGCAGAAAAATTTCGAAAACCCTATCTCTATAGCAATTCGAAATCTGAACAGAATGCATGCTACAACATCACAAGCAATTAGGGTTTATGATCTAGCTTCAGTTAAAGCTTCATACACGACACCAGACGCTCTGATACCACTGTAGGAAAATCCCGGGAGGAACATCACATGTTCCAGCAGCGGAAACAAAAAAATTTTATTCCCGGGACCTTCCCGAAACCCAGGATCCAGGTGTCGGTATGAAAACTCAAACCTGAATAGCCAATAGAGACTATCTCTAAAGGTATCCACGCAGAGATCAGAAAACCTAACCGAGTCAAACACTTTTGACCCGGGAATAGCTAGAACAGAATAAGAGCTGCTAGACCCTACCTCTGTCCTGGAGAGCTTGAGATTAACGTTGGTATCCTTGTTGGAGAAGAGAGAATCCGATTATGCCTTAAGGAAGAATGAAGAAAATGAAAACCTAGTTTTTCCAAAGCTTAACTCTTAAGCGTTCTCTTTTTCCTTCCAAGCAAAAACCGTCGTACTTCATGCATCCAAGGAAGCCTCCTTATAGGTTTATTTAACAATTAAATAAGACACCTAAAGATGAGGACATTTGGATGATTAATGGCCATTAGATCCTTAATGAATAAAGAAATAAACTTTGACTTTTTCAAAGTTTTATCCTCTCTTCCCTCATTCCACGCACATGTCCATATATATATAATAATTAATTAATTAATTTACTTAATTAATTAATTAGAATATAAATGCTAAGGTCCAGTCCAACTGGGCTCAGGTCCTACTGCCTCTCGGGCCCGAAATCTTTGAAATGACTCAGGAAACCTTTCTTAGCAATATTGATGTCGCGATCTCATCGGGACATATCCCAATCTCATCGGGATCCATTTAATCCAGTTTCTCTCCATAATTGGAACTCAGTCCAATACTATTTTACGGATTCTCTGAAACACTCTTATGCGTGTGACCCTTTAGGTTCCCGATTATGTTGGTCACTTAGATTAACAATTAATCTGAGCAAGTCATGAGCGGTATCTAGCAACACATCATGACCCCGATTGACGGAAAGTAATTGGTTTGATGAATTCATCACGAACCGGATCACGAACCCTTCCATGACAATTCTTGTGCAATTCGTCCTTTCAACATTCTATACCCCACTTGGTTATGAGTATGGCTAATATGTCAACTCTTACTAGACTAAGTCTAGCCAGTGAAATCGTTCTGTCGAGGACTCATTACTTTATATGTCCATGAAGACACTCTTCATGACATAGTCATGCTCGCCGAGAGACTTAAAGTAATGATCCCGAAAAGAGGCGAGGTATCTCTTCATTCTCACGTAGTGATGAATCCTTTATTGGCTACTCAATTACCTTGAATACCTCAAATCGTACTCAAGCACCATCCTATGAGTAACCTCCGAAGGCCACAAGGAATGGAGTCAAAATGCGGATCAAGATATCAAGATATCCTTGAGTACCTCAAGTCTAAGGATACTTGCACCATTGCTATGATGAGATTATCACCGACATTAAATCCATGTGATGATCTCATGGCGAGTCATCCAATGAACTTACTACCACTAGTAAGCATCCATATGTCAACTCTAAATATCTCATATTTACGGTTTACGAGATCCACCGCTGATCCAATCAAGGAGTATGACATATGTTAGTCCAATCCGGATTAATGATGTCCAGTCTCATTAATCTTATGACTAGGGAAAATTTAGATACTGACATAATTGCACATGATAGGAATCTCAAGATTATGATCACATCATAATTTCCTTCGTGCTATGTCATATATCATGGACTTCATTAATTTGATTAAAGATCAATATCAATTCATAAAGAACATCAAATAAATGAAACATGTCTTTCTTTATTTATTCATAAAGTCTGTACATGACTGTGAACAAAAAGCACTAAAGGAGATTGCCTTTAGGGCACTACTCTAACACATAATACCGGCGCTCTGATACCATAAATGTAGGGACCCGATCCGGGAATCGGATCCCCACCGGAAAACGAACGGAAGTTGCCGAAATCAAACGGATTCAAATTGGAGAATTTGAATTCGAAGGCGAACGAATAACAAATTTCCGATCGACAACTAAAGTTAACGGAATCTGAAACAAAACATAAGGCGAAAGTCAACCTGAATGAAAGTCAACTAATCACATCGGGCTAAAAACGGAAGGAAACGGAAACAAAATCTGACATCCGAAAATAAAGAACAAAGTAACCTGATCGCGTTGGAAACCTTAAGGCGTTCCAAAATTCGGTAAAAAAAATTTTTCATCTTTATTCAAACTCATTCACTCATAATCACTCATACAAAACATAACCAATCCATACATTTCTATTCGTTTCCACTTCATTCATTTTAATCATTTCTTATACATCTAAAACATCTTAATACAACTAAATCTCTTCTTATCTTAGCCCGATTTTACGAAAATCGGACAAAGATCTAATTGTATTTGGACAGCCCAAAAAATTTAAAACACAAGAAACACACTTCTAATATTACAACTCAACAATACCGAGCAACATCGGACCTCCGTCCGCATCCAAACACCAAAGAAACACAAACCTAAATCTAATACTTCCATAATTCTCAATTCAATACCAAACTCATAATTCAATCAAATTCCCAAATCAATCATACATATATATTCCCAAATCATTCCCACTTCTCAATTCAATATGCATGTACGTAATTCATTACACAACCTTAATTCACTTTCCATTTTATATACAAATCCATAAATCAATTTCATCATAACATACAAGCCATACACAATCGAACAAACGGTTTTGACTGTCTTTCATCCAATCTCCGCTCAACTACGGAGATGGGGATGAAAAGGGGTGAGCTTATAGCTCGTGGGTAACAGTTTATAACGAAGCATAAGCAAAGCTGTTGAAAAGTTCATTGTTATACAAAATTCATATTAAGTCCATAAAACATTTTGCTCCCAAATTCTCAGTCAAATCTGAAATTCTGAGTTCAAACCCATAGCTGAAAAAGTGTCATTGCATAGTGAAAGGTATTATCACATCAACACAACATGTTCAATCAATCATCAATATCAAATGCTCAAATTATGCACATACTTGACAAGTCATAGATGCAATGCACAAGCAAATGGCTCGAAGGTTCCATGGAAACAAAAGGGAGAAACCGAAGTTTACACCCTGAATGAAATGAGTCCATTCGGAACTCATAGGCCACAAGCGGGCAGCCGGGAGAAGGCTCTTGTCGACGTGCACGTGAAGAACAAAATGGTTCCACTCTCGCCCAAACAAAAGCACATAATCATACTCTTTCGTGCTCTTTTCTTTCATTTTGAATATACAAATGCCATGAGTTTCATGAGGCATGACATAAATGTCTCAATGATATGACATAAATATTTCAATGCATTCTCATCTTTATTTTTGCAAATCATTCACAGGTAACAAAACAATATTTACGAAATAGTTGAAATCATTCTTGATTTGGGAGAACACTTTAGTGGCTCATTACTAAATTATAAACATGAAACCCACGAAATTTCCTTGCTTATAAACTTGTTTAGGTATGCCTCTCCTCTTGTTCCCCTTGCTCCTCTTTCCTCACTTGGTTTCCTAAAACAACCAAGTTCCATTTATTCAATATTCATATTAAATATTCAAAGCTTGGAATCCAAAATAAAGCATTATAAATCTATCTTCGACCTTCTCCTAAAATTTTGAACCCTTCAAGGCTAATTCCGAACTTCCCAACTTCATAGCACTTGTAATCTTTGATCTCTAGATCATAACGAATCTGAAATCACCTCAATCGGATATCTATAACAAAAGATATGCCCAAAATACTACAACTCTCACTTCAGCCAAACGGACGTTCGTTGCGGCGAAAGCCTTCGCACGTCGCGACGAACAAGCTGCCACACGTCGCGGCGAATGAATATCACACGTCGCGACGACTCCTGCGTTCCACACGTCGCGACGAATAATCGTAAAATTATTTACACGTCGCGACGTGGCTCCCTTCCTCACACGTCGCGGCGCTATTCATACGCACGTCGCGACGTCTGGTCTGGAGTTCGACTCCGAAACCCAGATCTCTGCAGAACCCAACTTCGATTCTTTCCCTTAACCAAATCCAACACATCTCAACAATAGATCAAGAACTATAATGCATTTCTAACCCATTCTAAGCTTCCAATCCATCCTAAAATCATCAACCCAGCAATTTCTAACTATTTCCCCATAAACCCTAAACCATCGTTTTCTACTCAATCCATGCAAATCTAGGGTTTAATCCAACTCAAACTAAGATAAAAAGGTTAGAACTTACCAGGTATTGCTCCAAATCCGTCAGAAATCGCAAGGATCAAAAACCCAAATCTCTTCTTCTCTCTTCTCCTCCTACGACTTCCTCTTCTTTCTCATTTTCCATTTCTTTCTTTTTCTCTTTCTAATTCTTATTTTCCTCTTTATATCACCCTCTTAATGAGTGGGAATAGTCCATATTGCCCTCCCACACAAACCTTAATACTCTTAGACTTAAGTACCATGCCCAAATTACCCTTATATATATTCTTATAACCTTAATACCTCAAGTTCATAAATTCAAAATCTTGAATCAAGTAAATTTTGATTCCTTCAAATAATTGCAGTCCCATGCCTCTAACTTATTTAGAAACAATAATCAACTTGATTAGATCTCAACCGATCAAGATATCATCACAATACTAAACCGTGCTCAGGAGATATCTAACTCACTTCGACTCAAACAATCCTTAAACAATCATAATTTCCATCGTAGAGGTAGGTAATTGTCTTAGGAATCCAACGCTTCAAAACTCAGATTAATCGGATGTCGGTTGAAAATGTAAAGCAACAAAAGAAAGAGGGCTAATCACCCTGACAGTAACGAAATTTCTGAAATTGCTATCTGTACATGCCAAGGTCCAAATTTGCATACTTATAACAATGAATATATCAGAATATAATCAAAAATGTTCACGAGGAATTCAAAAGCAATAGCAACCTCTAATTAGGTCAGTTTGTCGATCGAAACTTCTGTCTAGAAATGTCTCATCCTATACTTCATCCAAACTCATAACATTTCATATCTCCCAAATTTCATAACCAGAAATAACATATTCTACATCATTGACAGACTAGGATACTCTTCTATATCTTTTATATAGATCACTGAACTTAATTCAAAACATGTCTATCTATAATTTGCCTCAAATCACATTACACACCTAAATGTACGCTTATGAACAGTTTCACAAATACTTAACTTGTCTCAAGCACCGCATATACAATTCTACACTAAGAACATTTATAAAAGCAAAGTCAAATGTCCGCGACTTTGACTGATCATAACTTCCACTCCCGATATCGAAACATATCATACTTTATGGCTACAAAGAGCTCTCACAAAGCTACAATTTTCCTTAAGATCATTTTCTCAAAATCGCTTAAATCAAAAGTCAACTCTTTCTACTCCAAAAGTCAACTTTCTCGCTTATTCAAATTCTCATTCTTTCACTATTTATTTATTTCATATTCACAACTCCATTTCAATCAACTCATTCACTTTAACTTTTCTAACAATTTTCATAATACAACCGAATCTACTCAAACCTCGTATCGAACTCATTTCATGTACTAACCTCAAAACATCATCTTAATTTGTCCAAACTAACATTGTTCACCCAAAACCTTAAACATAACCATTCAAATTCATATATTTCTCTTCCTTTACACAAGACTAAGTCACCTCAGTTTCTCATTTAATGTCAATTTACAAATTCACAAATCTAAGGAAGTTCGGGGTCCAGCAAATATTCAGGTCCAATAATATGATCACCCATACCACAAATGACACCATTACATTAAGATTGAAAGAACTTCCAAAAACATAAATATAAACATAGAAATTGTTCCATTTCTATCTCATATCTCGTTAATAAAAGAACTTCAAAGTAGTATCTCTGTCATGTGAAAATTTGTCAACAAAAAAGAAAAGCATAATTTCTATCAATCCCATTTTTTTCATAATTTCTGCAAGTATATATAATAGTGATAGGAGTGCCAAGACAGAAAAGGAAGAGACAATACGAATGGGGTATATCTAAGGAACCTCAAAGACTTCTAAACCAAAGGCTTGACTACACTACTGCACCTCTACTCTCTATTCTATCTTTTCCTTCTCTCAAAAAGTCCCGATCTTGAAGTCTTTACCATATTAACACCTCTTAACTGTAAGGCAGTAGGTTTGCCTTCCATAGATAGAACATAGCATCTATGACCCTTGCAAAGCAACATTTCACCTTTCTTGCTATTAAATCCAATATTTGCTCTCTTTTGCATGCACAACTAATAGATAACGAGACAACCAAAGTTTCTTTTTACTCCTGATTTCCTGTTTAATTATCTCAAGAGGCAAATGTTTAAGCATGCTAATGGTAACCAGTTATCTAACAAGAACAATTTACGGTGAATAGAGGATTCAAGGAGGACGTAAACAAATGCGCATTAAGCAGGTATCTAGTTCGATTTAATAACTTATCAAGTATATATACTGTAAGAAATATGTCCATTACCTACAACTGCAACCTATCATTCATTCATTTTAAATGCAACACCTTCGATAAACCAACTGATACTGAATCAAGTTTGACCAACGTATTCCACAAAGGTAATAACTAGAACCACAACAGTGGACAGGGTGTCCGCATATGGAAGGGTTGTTGAGCAATATAAACATCCAAATTGCAGGTGCTTATGGAAGACATGAGGCATAAAAATGGAAAAACATAGAAATTGCAAATGGAACTGTCAAACTCAAACATAGAAATTTCATTAACGTGCTTCGAATAACACAGAGTTTCGAAATATTGCATATTATATACGAATAAGAGAATGCATGGGCATTGGGGTGTACCTTAGGAATCCAGCCGTGAGGACAGATGTCGCGTGATTCTGAGAGGGAGAATAATCCGGCCGTCAGACGAAAAAGGAAAGACGGGTGGGGCGGCGACGTTGAGCAAAATGGGAACGAAATGGAAAAACGAAAAAGGAGAGACGACAAAGGAAAGACGCGCGTTGAACGAAATGGGAACGAAATGGGAAAGACGGGTGGGGCGGCGACGTTGACCAAATAGAAACCCGATTTATGGAAGAAGACAAATATGGGAGGCGGGAGGCGGGAGGGGGGAGGCGGCGAGGTATACGGAAGAAGACAGATAAATGAAAAAATGACTACTTGTTTTAATTTTTAACCAACACTTCCCCGACGTTTACTTCATAAAAACGTCGCTAGATGTATTTCACCACGTTTCAATAATAAAACGTCTCCATTACTTCCTACATTCGACGACGTCTAAGTACCACGTCGCTAAAAACTCTCACATTTCCTGACGTTTCTAAAACGTCAGGAAAGGTTACCGTTTTCTGCGACGTTTCACCATGAAACGTCGCAGAATACATTCTTTTTTTGTAGTGAATCCGACCGATCTCCTCCTATTTTCTATAGCGTTTGTATCATCATGTTTCTCAATGCCGTCATTTCTTTTTCTACCTTTTCCATTATGTTATTCATCTTCGAGAACATTCGTTCCATCAGTCCTTTCATATTGTCTTCCATCTTACGTAGCTCTGCATTCCTTGTACCTTCAACCATGGTGTCTCCCAGATTTGAGAGCTTTGATACTAAATGTTATGAAATAAAATGAAGAACAAAAGAGAGAGGGAGAGGAGGAGAAAGAGAAGAGTGCAAAAGAAGAACAGAGAGCCGTAGAGAGCCGTAGAAAGAGAGACACATACACACAACATTAGCTAATTCATTTCTTGCTTGTGAGGGAAACAGTTACTATTTTTATACTAATTATAGCTGTATACAATTATGTTATATTTTTCCGTAACAATTTATAAGAATGAGGAGAAGTAGACTTTGTACAAGTGTGTAAATCAAAGGGGATAAGAATGAGTCTTTAAGAAGAAAGAAGGTATCTCTGGAGTTGAGTCAACTAGGTTCACAACTAGTGGAATATGACTTTTACAAAATGAGAGAATTGACTATCTAGAGGTGTTCTCACTAGTTGTAAAGCATAAGACAATAAGATTTCTTTTAGCCATAGTAAGTATATTTGATTTTAAATTTGAACCACTTAATGTTAAAACTACATTTTTGCATGGAAACCTAGAATAATGTGTTTATATGCCACATATAAAGGGATTTCTTGACTCTAAGAAGAAGGACCATGTATAATTACTTAAAAAATTATACAATTTGAAATAGTTACTAAGACAATGTTATAAGAGTTTTAATGCATTCATATTGACTCATGATTTTGTCCATAATTATTTTAACAATTATATTTCCTATAGGAACTTATTAGATGGTTTCATAGATTATTATACCTTGATGACATATTAATTACAACTAAAAGTAAGGTTGAAATTATTTGTTTGAAGAGCTTATTGTGTAGTGACTTTGAGATGAAGGATTTGGGTGCAGCTAAGAAAATATTGATAATGAAGCTCTAGAAGGTATTATAGAATTTTTTAAATGGATTAGTCAAACCCAATTTACACTCCCTTGTAAACTCATTTTAAACTTGACATTGGTACTTTACCTAATTTAGATGCAGAGAAAGAATACAAATTCTTTACACTAGTATAGTTAGGAGTTTGATGTATATCATAATATGTATAAGACCAGATCTAATACATGAAGCTAGTGTGATAAGCATGTTTATAAGTAATTATGAGAAAGCTCACCAAAAATTTGATAAGTGGTTTATGCAATATTTAAATGATATGAGCAATATTTGGTAGTTTATGGTGATATAACTAATGACATTGTTAGACACAAATTCTGAGTATGGTGAAGATCTCTTGAGAAAAAGATTATTGACTTGTTATATCTTTACCCATTTCAATATGTTGTTAGTTGAAAAGAAATATTTCAATCTATAATTGCTTTAGCTACAATAGAAGCATAACACATGTCATTGACAAAAGAGGTTAACAAAAATATATCATTGCGTGGTCTAGTTAATAGTCTAGGTATAGACATGCAAAACTTTATTATTTACTATGATAGTTAGAGTGTAGTAATTCTAACTAAAAAATCCTATTTATCATAAGCATATTGATATTAGGTTGAATTTTATCAAAGATAAGATGATTTTCATATAGAAAATATCCATAGTTGAGAACCCAGTAGATATGTTGACAAAACTGCTACTACAAAAAATATTCAAGAATAGCTTAGATTTGATGAATATTTGCATAGTTTGTAGTCTTGTGAGCTTGTATGACAAGGAGTGATTCTTAGTTAGACATTATATGATTCAAATCAATGTAGATAATTGTGAGATATGTCTTGAATTTGGTAAATAGTAAAATCACTTAAGCTAATCAACACTGAATAACAGCATAGAATTGGCATCAAAATTGTATTGGTAAGAGATATTAAGGAGTTTTGTATGTTTATTTAATTTTGCTATAAAAGGACTGATTATATAATTTTTATCATTGTATGTTTGTATAATGGTATTTAGCTTATATATTTGAAGTTATTTTACATTGTATATTGGCAGACTATTCTTAATGCAAAATAAAAACAATTGTTTGTTGAACTTGGACTTACAACGATTTTACATTTAGAAAACACGAACCAACTCTAATTTGGAGTTACCGTTGACACAAAATGTAGTTGAGTTTGAGTAAATGGAATTGAAAAATCAAATATGTATCAGGCAGAGAAAAGCATAGCAATATATGCATGGTGGAAATTAAGTGTGATCATTTGCAAACTGGCAATTTGGGTTCCAATGGAGTAGAGATGTCCCTTTCGCACATGCTTCCATCAATGTTTACAACGCCTTCTGCCTGAAAATGTAATATCATATCCGTTTTCTAATATAATATTGAATCCTAAATATATATATATAACACAAGTGAAGACAGCTTACTTACCTTTGCAATGTTTCTAAAGTATGTTGTTGTATAATTTCCTGTTGGAAATAGAACTTCAATAAGATCAGCTAAAACCAATTGCGGTTGTGATACTGCACCGTCATACCAGTCTTTAAAAGCAAATATGATACCCAAGTCAGTACGTAGATTTTAAAGTTGATAAGAGAAGGAAAAAAAAAAAAAAAAGGAGACCTCACCTAGAATGGTTGAATTATGGAGTCTCTTATCGTATCTCCATAAACTCTGGTTTGATAAGAAAGCGAAGCATGAATTATCTTCAACTCCTATGTGTTGGAGGAATGTTGTTCGATTGTAAGCGGCCGGATCAGGAGTTTGGGTTCCGTCCACTACCACATCCACAGTCTACATCGAAAGATGGAAATTGGTAATAATTAAGAGAATAGCATTAGCTCAAGGAATCATAATCTTCAAATCAAATACAAACTTACACAAAGAATTGCATGTAAAGCCTCCACGTCGTCAGGATTTGAGATATTGTAAGAAACCTTGTTGATGGAGTCGTCCAGATTTTCTCCCCCAGCGTCTTCCACATACTGTAATATAATTGTGTAAGCAAAGGGAAGAAGAAGAAGAAATGACTGATGAGATGATCAGTACCTTCAACTTGTACACTTCCTTTGTAAAAGACCATGCACCCTGCATGCAGACCAACCCGACACATAACGTTAACATTAAATTCAATTTTTCCTATTCAGAAAGTAAGTAACACTCACATCATAATACTCCATCCATGCGACAACTGGCTTCAAAGATCTTGTCGTATTTGCTGCCATCTTACTTAGACACATATAGTTGTCTTTCACCTGCATGAACAAGTACTTCTATCCTAACTGACCAAGAATATGAGGTAAATACTAAATACGATTGTTGTAAGGAAAATTGGAAGGTTGAAAGTTAGTAGAACTCACTGAATTATAGATGTTGTTTGATCTGGTCTCGAGGTTTTCGAAAACTCCTAAGAACTTTATCCACTCTGCACGCTGTCGGGCAAGAATCATGTTAATCAATCCAGCCTGATATGCATGTCTATGTAAGAACACAACATCTTAGTTTGACATGCATGCAAAAACATTGAAATACCTCATTAGTTTATCCCTTTTTTTTATAATAAATTTACTTTTCAACCATTGATCACTTATACTAAAATTAAGATAAGATCCACCTTGATATATAATACTTTGTCTTAAAAGCTATCTTCGTTGAATTATTCATAAAACAGGTGGTGTTTAGGCGTACCTGAAGAGGAGTATCTTCTCCAAAAGGAATAAAATCAGCAAAATTGCAGGCTTGTTCTTGATCAGAATCACTAATAAAGTGAGTTGAAAATTGATTGAATTGTTGAGAATCATTTCTATCAATAAGCTTTATATCCCCTTTGTCCACCATCTTCAACACGCATTCTGATGCTACAGATTCTGATGTTATACCCTTCATACTTGGCAATAGGCCCAGCAGCTGCAACAACACACAATTATTAAGGCTTTTACTTTATCTTCTTCTTCTTCTTTTCCCCATAAGACAGAATAATTAAGTTAGGCTAAATATGATAGCTTTAACTAAATCTCAAGTCCTATGAAGGTTAAGTATCCTTAATCAAAATAAGGCAACATTCTTTTGTAAGATATTAATGTCGTATGAATTTACATGTACAACATATCAGCAGTTCATAGTTTGGTAATTCACAATAAATGTTTAGTCAAATATCTTAGAAAATGAAGTTATACACAGGACTAGATAGAATGTTACAATGAAGTAGTTTGTTAATGATAGCATTCAATATAACCAGCTTCGAATTAGTCCATTTAAAACTTTTTTTTCTGTGCGTTATTAAGTACATTTTCTTTAAAAGGATATATAAATGGTAACTGGCGGAGTTATTGAGTATTGTACTTAGATAAAAGTATGTATGTGTATATATATATGTACACTTGTATTTATTTATGTACACTAATTGAGATTATTTTAGAATAATAATTATAAATCTTTTGTTTTGTAATAAGTCTCCTGATTTATTTTTGTTAATCTATTTTCTTATTTAAGTATAAGACATCATGTATAGATAAAAGTTTATTCTAGTAAAGTAAACATAAAATATACATTACAAAATATCTTTTATTTTATTCACTTTGATATCAAAACCTCCTTGTATTTATTGTTACTGCTAAAATTATGTGTGTTGAACTAAGGAAGATTTTGACCGATGATTTGATGATGACAAAATATAAATACTACTAATGGATTTGTTATCTTGATGAGAAGTTATACAAGAACACGATGTAGCCTTGCACAACTTGAGAAGACGATACAGAAAAGTTAAAGATTGCAACCTTCAAAGGAAAGATCGAGTCAAGAACTAAAGAAAATAAAGGCATATTAAGGTCGTTTACACTTTATATCTTTAATTGTAATCTTATTTTATTATTTAGACTAGGTTGTATTGAGACCTTAGATGGGTTTGAATAAATAGAAGATTGTGTGTTTTCCATTCTATGGCTTCTCTTTAAGTTCTCCCCCTCCTAAAGCCATGACTCTTGAATAATATAGTCTTGGTCATACAAACAAACAAGTATGCTTTACACTTGCCTATTCATGAGGATCCTGTATGTTAAAAAGTCTTACACTATAGATCCTATTTGAGGTCGCTAAAATGGAGATATTGGAAGTGTAAGATTCCTAAGAGGCAAGCCTTGAGATTTTGTGCCTGCAAAGAGAAAGGACTTTTGTATCTCGACCAATATACCTAGAATTTACACTCCGATCTTGCTTTGTTTTCTATGATCTCCGATGAATGATCAATTCCTAAGCATTAGATCTGGTATTTCCCGAGTCCTCTAACCAGGGGTGGCCTTATTGGTAAGAGGTGTAAGATTCTTAAGAGGTAAGCCTTGAGATTTTATGCCCGCATAGAGAAATGATTTGTGTATCTCGACCAGCATACCTGGAATTTACACTCCAATCTTGCTTTGTTTTCCCTGATCTCCGATAGACAATATGTTCTTAAGCACTAGATCTAGTATTCTCTAAGCCCTTTGACTATGGGTGGCCTCGTTGGTATCAGAACTATAAGTATCATTGATCGTAACTACAATATTCTTGATGAGAGTGAGTAGGGAGGGATCATAAGCCATGAATTCGATACCAAATGATCTTGTTCATCTATCTTCAATCCTTTATATAACTAATCTTTCTTTTATCTAATCGTATAGAAAACCTTGTAAAAATAACCCATCTTCCTAAAGAAAACCATGTTTCTAATACTTCTTTATCTTTGCTTAGTTCCCACAGTATATATTCTTGCGATCATTCTTGGACAAAGAATATAGGCACTATCATCTCCACTCACCGTCCTAAAATAAAAGAAATCATCAAAGTTCTCATTTAGAATAGTGTGATTTGCAAGCAACTTCAGCATAATAGTACGTTAAGCTCGAGAGCTTAAAGGAGCTCGTCTCTCTTTGGAGAGAGGAAAACCATATGCACCTTCACGTTGGAGCTATTCGTCTTGTTCTTATTCTTTAAAGGGAATACCTATTATAGCTAGGATATCTCTTCTAAACACTGCCTATACAACGTACCAAAATGCACTAATTTGTACCCTATTGACAATTCTCAACAATGGAAGTGTCATCCTCACTATTGCCCTTGATTTCAATATCAAAATAGATGATCCCACTTTATCTGATCGACTCCAAGTTCAGATTCAGATCATTGGAGTAAAGCAAGATCTTATAACTATTATGACTACTCTTCACCACCAGATGATGAATCATGCCATAGATCTTAACTTCCCAAACTCCACTTCCAATGCCTTGTATATGGTAGCAGATAGAGCTCATGATCAGACTAGCATCATTCAAATCCCAAAGTAGTTACCACCAGTTAAACCTGAAAAGTTGATGCCGACTAAATGGATCACTAACTACCAAAAGGTGTTCCACGCTCCTCACATGCATTCTTTTCACAACACTACTCTATCTATTCTTAAGACCTTATGAGATGGAACTGTGAAATCCATCTACACTAGGCCTAATGAAGATCAATCAAGAGCCTCTCATACATCAGGCCCTTCCCTGATGACTTAACCAGTGTTCTCACATAAGGAAGGTAAAAATGGACCTCCAACCCATTATTTTAATCCTGATGGAGAACTAATTTATGTTATTCATCATCGAGGACATTTTGTGTGGGATGTAGATCCATTCATGTGTGAACCAGACTATGAAGTATGTCTGAACCCTATATTAGACAGTGATGATGAGTTTTATAGTCGACAAAGAAGGAAGGAGAAGAACAGCAAGGAGATCTCTACTTATTAGACTATTCGACAAATTCACTATCACTATGATGATTGTGATGATTCTAAATCTTAGATATTCTCAACCCAATACCAAGCCTAAGACTAAGAAGTATTCGTGAAATGCTCAAAGCTGTTGACAATGAATCCTTGTTATATCCACAGTCAATCTCCAAACATCCCTAACTAGTTATTCCTTTTATTCTAGTTACTCCTTTTATTCTAGTTATTCCTACGCCAACCATTCCATGCATGATGGTTAATCCTTATGAGGAAGATTTTCCTCCACTAGAGAGACACAGTAATAACCAACAAAGGTTTATCTCTATCCTATATATTCATGACTCTGGCATAAGTGCTTATGGAACAATGCTTCCAAATCCTATTCATGAAACTCTCAATTACCAGACTGATAATGCTTTGGTCTATAACAAAGTCCCTCGACGGATTGATTTCAAACTTGATGGTTTGACTTAACAAACACAGGCTCCACACCAACTAGTTGATACAGTCTCTTCAGAGATTTAGAAACTGTACAAATCTTACAAAGCTCCACCTTCTCCACCAAAGCCTTAACTTCCTCCATCTACTAGGAAAGACAAAGCTCCTTAGAACAAGTTCATAACAACTCTTACATCAGTGTATGTTTTTACCATATCTAACGATGAATGCCCCTCTAAGCATTCTAACTTAGCAACTCTTACACTACCATCTTTTATTGAGATATCTAGTGGAGAATGCCCCTCTGAGCATTCTAGCATCTCTGAGCAATCATCTATAATAGCTGAACCATTTGAAGTATCTAAACCATCTGCAGATGAATCTATACAGTTTGCTGACTTGATAGATCTAGCTTTAGTCATAATGACCATGCCTGAACCTATAGAAGTTGAGCCAGAAATCAGTGAAAATGAGTCCATAAAAACTTAGCCTTTTAGACCTTCACCACCACCAACACAAGCACCACTGACCAAACCTACTTCAGGTCCCTGATTTACATTTGATGATCTTCCACTTGTAAAATAGAGAGAGCTCTCTATGAATTTGGTGCTTGGATTGATTTACAAATGACACAATTGCATCATCCTTTAAGGAATATTTTATCTGAGTTTACTTCTCATTTTACTGGTACATTACGAGACTAATGGCTAAGTCTTGATGAATATTGTAGACTTCAGTTCGTACAAGTCACATATGTTAGATTACTTCTTGGAGCAATTCATAAAGAATTCATTGGTGACTTTCATCTCATTGACAAATAGGTCAAACAACAATACTTTGAGTCTAGAAAGAAGAGATTTGCAGAAACATTCCCAATTTATGATAGAACGCTATTATCTACTCAATGGATTTAATGATGCTCTTCCAGAATAATTACAACCTGAGTTACAAAGGACCATTGCTGCACTTCAAAGAGATATGAATGATATATCTCTTGGAGAAATCTATCAGCTCGCATTAGTTTCTCTTGTTAAGCTATGTGATCAACAATTTTTCTTCAAGCACATGATTAAAAGCGGTATTCTATTAAAGAAAGCATGTAAAAAGCCGTATTTGGCGATCAAGCTTAAAGAGAAAAAAGATGTGATTGTCACACAAGGAATAAACATCATCACAAGAAATTCACCTAAAAGAAGTTCCACAAATTCCATATGTCTCCTAAAGAAGATTACAAACCCTTCAGAAGAAAGAAACATCGATGATTTGTTCGCTTCTTCAAAAGGAGAAATCCTTAAGAAAAACCACCAGATCATTGTTTTCTCTATGGCAAATTAGGACATTTTGCTCATCAATATCCTCATAAGACAAAAAGGGATATCAAACTTTTAGATTTCATTGAAGATATTTTTCCAATCTATAATGATCATAGAAAATTTGAAGAAGTCATAGAAGAACAATCTAGTGAGGATAAAAACAAAAATTTTGTTATTCCCATTAATTCCTCTAATAAGGATGATGACTCCTCTAATATTTCCATTTTTGATGATGACATGCTCTATATGTTATAGCAACAACAACCGGGTCTTAAGCTTGTCCCTAAGCCTATTTCTCATCCGTATGTTTACATCCAGTTACTATTCCGAGATAAGTATGGTCAACACATTAAAGATATTTGTTACATGGATATTGGATCTAGCAAAACCATTATAAAGCCCAATATTTTAACTCCTAGTACATGGAAGTCCTATGAAGAGTATTTCGTTGCCACTAGTGGAAATACTTTTAACTAGTAGGCTTATTTCTAAAAGGAAAATAGGGATTTGTTTCTTCCTTAAATGTGTGGTATGGACCAAGGTTCTTGACAGTAGTCTACCTAGCCTAAATATTCTTGTCAAAATGGGTATCTATTTCTACCTATAGGAATCAGAAGTCATGCCAACTTCAATTCTTATAATGACATCAGGATTGTATTTGAGCGTACTTAAGTACCACCAATGTATAAAGCCTTAAGAGATCAATTTTTGCACTATTATCTTGAGTTTCATACACAATTCTCTCATTCCAATCCTCTATGGAAGAATCCTAATTTCTTCATTCGTCTTCCCTTTAAGAAGAATGAAGATATCAATCCTACCAAGGCTACTCATCTGGGTATATGATCTGATACTAGCACATGAAGAATGTGTTATCCTTCTTCAGCGAGGACTAATTGAGCCCACTAAATCTGATTGGACTTGTTAAGTTGAATAGAAAAGAGGAAAAAAGAGGTTAGTCATTGGCTATAAACCTCTAAATGCTTTCCTACATGATGATAAGATCCCACTACCAAAAATTAGTGCGCAGGTACTATTTTTGAAGGAAACTACCATCATCTCCAAGTTTGATCTCAAAGCAGGATTTTGGCAACTATCCTCGAGACAAATACAAAACAATCACTATGGGGAAAAGGGCAAATTAGAGCCATACAACATTTAAAGCAAGTCTGTCAACATCCATAAGCTTTGAAGATTCCTAACAAAAGGATAGCTAATCTTGTAACATAATGCAAGTGATCAATATTATGACCATGTAACTAAAAAGAAGATACTACTATATAATCAGTTGTTTCAATGGCAAAAAATAGTTCTCATCCTATAAATTCACCATTCATCATTCCAAAGGTAACTTAAATGTCCCAGCTAACTTCCTATCTCTTCTTATCAGATTGATCACTACTTTAAACCATATCCCTCTCCTCCTTTCCATGGTTGACTTACCCACTACTGTTAAAACAAAGAAGTTCTTTCCTCCGATTGCTAGTACACCCACTATTGTTGTAGAAGTTGCATCTATTGCCTAATCGAGCCTGTTTAACTACTCAAATCTCTTCCTCAGCCAAACTAACTCACCTTGTAGCCCTCTTTGCTTAACTTCAGAGAATCATACCTCAATGTGTTCTTTCTTAAATGTCCACTCTTAGGGAATGCATTATGGTATCTCTAGGCTCTCTCTGCCCCTTATGCATGTGCTGTCACCTTACCTCCTCTACAAGTCTACCAACATATCTGTGACTAAGACAATGAAAGTGCCTTGTTATGGACTTTCTATAAATGGTATCAACCACTAGAATAATGGATAAAACAACTTTCCACGGTCATTGAACAGTACCGATTATGGGAAGCACTTTTAAAGAAACACAATCTGCACAATGTTTCTTTATTCTCCACTGCCCATATCTCGTAGCACGTACTGGTGCAATCTATTTCGATAATTGAGTCTTTTTCTGTCACATGTAACTCTATTGGCCAAGGTACAAGGAAAATGTGTTTAAATCTTTTCGGAGTTTTCTTAAGGATATCAACCATGTTCCTCAGCATACACCTATCATCTGTACTTCTCTTGGACCTTACCAAGAAGAATTTATTCTTGATGAACCTGAAGCACCAGAAGTAGACATACTAGGCCCAAACAACGTAATATATTATGAATTCGATGATATGACATTAGTCCAAGTTTCCTCTGACACTATAGAACCTTCACAACCTTCGATTTCCTTCTTCCAAGATGCCCAAAATCCCAATGATGATATTTTCATCCCTCATACTTAACCAATTCAAGCAAAGATTCCGTATAGACAATGCCAGTCCCAATAAAAGACAAAGGACTTATAGAGCTTATTCTGACACTAACAGCTTAAGTGTCAAAGCTTCTCCTTTCGATCTCTAGTTGTGGCAATAACCAATTCAATGTGATTGATGACTAGGATTCCACTTTTCATTGTGGGATCCTTATATTAGTTGTCTTTATAACTATGTGTGTCTTTTCTAACGTGTCATTATATTTGTAAAAGAATCTTTGGGATCTACATCCTCTTTAAAGAATATTCCTTATCTCTTAGGAATATTTGGGACCTAAGGAATCTTTTCCTTAAATTTGTTTGTTTTATTCCCTTGCTTATACTATAAAAGCAAGGCCTCTCTATCGTTGTACTTAAACTTTTCTTAAGAGCTTGATCAATGAAAAAATGGTATGTTTTTTATCATATGGCTTCTCTCTAAGTTCTTTGTCTCCTAAAAGTTTAATTCTTGAATAATGTAGTCTTGGTCAAACAGAAAGACATATATGCTCTACACTTGCCTCTTCATAAGGATCTTTTGTATCAGAAAGTCTTAGACCCCAGATCCTGTTTAAGGTAATTAAAACAGGGAGAGATTGGAGGTGTAAGATTCCTAACAAGCAAGCCTTAAGATTTTGTTCCCATAGAGAGAAAGGGCTTGTGTATCTTGGCTAGTATACCTGCAATTTACACTCCGATCTTGCTTTGTTATCCCTGATCTCTGATAGATGGTCTGTTCTTAAGCACTAGATCAGGTATTTTTGAGTAAAAACAAGGCATAGATATCTTAGAAGTTTATAGTCAATGACTAACCTCTTTTTTCCTCTTTTCTGTTCAACCTGACAAGTCCAATCAGATTAGTGGGCTCAATTAGTCCTTGCTGAAGAAGGACAACACATTCTTCTTGTGTTAGTTTCAGATCATCAGGGTCTATACTCGGATGTGTAGCCTTGGTAGGATTGACATCTTCTTTCTTTTTGAAAGAAAGATGAATGAAGAAATCAGAATTCTTCCATAAAGGATTGAAATGAGAGAACTGTGTATGAAACTTAGGACAGTAGTCCAAACATTGATCTCTCAAGGCTTCCTAATGTTAGTGTAAGAATTGAAGTTAGCATGACATCTGATTCCTGTGGATAGAATCTGTAATAGAGATGCCTAACAATAGACATCCATTCCAATAATAATATTTGGGCCAGATAGATTATTGTTAAGAACCTTGGTTTGTACTGCATAGTCAGGGAAGAAACGAATCCCTATTTTCATTTTAGTAATAGGATTGGTATTGAAAGTATTTCAATCAACAGTAGTGAAATACTATTTATGAGAACTCTATGCATTAAGAGGTAAAATGTTGGGTTTCATAATTGTTCTCTTAGATCTAGTATCTATGTACCCAATAGCTTTAATGGGCAATCATGCTTATCTTAGAACATTAACTAGATTTGAGAATAGGGATGAGGAATAGGCTCGAGGACAAGCTTGGGACATGGTTGTTGTTGCTGTAACATGAAGAGCATGTCATCATCAGAAATGGAAATATCAAAGGAGTCATTATCCACATCAGAGGAATTAAAGGGAACAACAAACTTGATGTTTTTATCCTTACTAGATTGTTCTTCTATGAGATCTTTAACATTTCCATAATCATTATGGATTGGCATAATAACTTTAATGGAATCTAGGAGTTTGATATCCCTTTTCATCTTATTAGGACATTAATGAGTAAAATGCCCTGATTTACCACAAAAAAAATAACGGTCTAGTGGTTTTCTTGAGGATTTCTCCTTTTGAAGAAGCACACAAATCGATGACGTTTCTTTCTTATGAAGGGCTTGTAACCTTCTTTAGTAGACATATGGGATCTATGGAACTTCTTATAGGAGAACTTCTTATGATGATGTTTCATCTTTGTGTGACAATTATAAACTTTTTCTCCTTACACTTGATCACCAAATATGGCTTTTTGTATGTTTTCTTTAAAAAAGCATCACCTTTAATCATGTTCTTAAAGAACAGTTGTTGAACATATAGCCTGTCAAGAGAAGTTAAAGTGAGCTGATAGATCTCTCCAAGAGATATATCTTTCATATCTCTTCGAAGTGTAGTAATTGTCCTTTGTAACTTAGGTTGTAATGCTTTTGAAAGAGAGGAAATGAATGTATAACAAAGAGTAACATCATTGAATCCATTGAGAAGATAATAAAGTTTTTTCATAAACTAAAAATGTTTTTGTAAGTCTCTTCTGTCTAGAGAATAACACTTCATCTCAAAGTATTCTTGTCTGACCTATTTGTCGATAAGCTAAAAGTCACCAATGAATTCTTTATAAATTACTCCAAGAAGTAATCCAGCATATATGACTTGTACAAATTGAAGTCTGTAATATTCATCAAGAATTTGCCACCATTTTGGTAATGTACCAATAAAATGAAAAGTAAACTCAAACAAAATATCCCTTAAAGGATGATTCGGTCGAGTCATTTATAAATCAATCCAAGAAATGAATTCATGGAGATGCTCTCTCCATTTTCGAGTTAGAAGATCATTGAATGTAAACTAGGGACTTGAAGTAGGTTTGATGGTGGTGAAGGTCTAAAAGATTCAGCTCCTATAGACTCAGCTTCACCGATTTATGGCTCAACTTTTGTAGGTTGAGCCATGGTCATCATAACTTGAGCTAGATCTGTCAAGTCAGCAAACTGTACATGTTGGGCCCCGATTCCTTTTTTCATAGTAAATAAGCATGTTTAAATTATTTTTGAGGTTTAGTTGCCTAAATTCCTTTTAGTAATTAATTTGAGGTTTTTAGTGCTCAGTTAATGGATATTAAATGAAGGGATTTAGTTAAAATTAGAGTTTTGTTATAAAAGATAGAAATAATATGGTGTGCCACTAATTGTTAATACACCACTTAATTGTTAATGCACCAAATGCACCACTTAATTGTTAGTGCACCAAATGCACCACTTAATAGTTAGTGTACCACTTCTATTATCATGATAGTATTTTATTAAAAATTTTGTACTATAAATAGAAGGGTTAACTTGATGTAAGTGAAACCAATTTATAAGAAGAATTCTCCTCTCCCAAATATTCTTAAATTTTAGTTTCGGTTTTATAACACGTTATCAGCACATAAGGTTCTTCAGTTTACGTACATCAAACAAACGTAAGTTTTTCCTTTTTTTTTCCATGTATCTACATTAATTCTACTTATGATATTATTAAAAAAAATATAGACGACTCTCTATACCTTCCCTACAGTTTTACCTTCTCTTTAAATAATGAAAAGGTAATATCACCTCTAAATACTTAATTTGTTTCTGTGAACGCCAAGAAATTGCAGTGCCTCCATACGTAAATATATAACCAGTTTAGGATCTAGCTTTATGCGGATCTGATAAGTAACCTGCATCTGCATAACCAACCAAAGCTTGTTTTGCATTTTTAACGTAAAATAATCCCAAATCAATTGTACCTCGAAGATAACTAAATAGATGTTTAATTCCATTCCAGTGCCTTTTCGTAGGAGATGAGCTAAATCTTGCTAGTAGATTAACAACAAAAGCTATATCAGGTCTAGTACAATTAGCAAGATACATGAGAGCTCCTATCGCACTCAGATATGGGGTTTTAGAATCAAGAACTTCTTCGTTTTCTTCGCAAGGGCGAAATAGATCCTTCTCAACATTAAGCGATCTACCAACCATTGGTGTACTTAACGGAGTTGCTTTATCCATATTGAAACGCCTCAATACCTTTTACAGATATGTCGATTGATGCACAAATATTCCGCTGTCTATGCTCAATTTGCGGACCAAGACAATATGTAGTTTTCCAAGATCTTTCATTTCAAATTCCTTCTTTAAGTATACCAATTGTTTCTTGGATTTCTTTAGCGATACCAATGATATTCAAATCGTCAACATAGACATCGATAATCACATATCCGGATGTTGTTTTCTTTATAAAACGTAAGGGCAAATAGGACTATTTACATATCCTTTCTTTAGTAGATACCGCTTGGACGATTGTACCACATGCGTCCGCATTGCTTTAGTCCATATAAGGATCTTTGCAATTTGATCGAATACTTTTCCTTTGGTTGTGATTTTAATCTGCGCAGCATTTGAATCCTTCAGGATTTTCATGTAAATATCACTATCAAGTGATCCGTGCATGTAAGTCAGAATAACATCCATAAGACGCATTTCCGCTTTTGAAGAACTGTTGTCGATTAAATATCTAAACATAATTGTATCCATAACAGAGAGTATGTTTGTTCATAGTCAATTCGGGTCTTTGAGAAAACCTTGTGCAACAAGTCGAGCTTTGATCTCACAATCTCATTTTTCTCATTTCGTTTCGAACAAAAACCCATTTGTAACCTACGGGCTTTACACTTTGGGGTGTAAGGACAATAGGTCCAAACACATTACGCTTGTTAAGAGAATTTAATTCACTTTCAATAGCATCTTTCCATTGAACCCAATCATGTCTATTTTGACATTCAATGATAGATCTTGGTTCGGGATCTTCATTTTCATTGATGATATCACATGCTATAGCATAAGAAAATATTTCATCAATCTCTTTCATATCATTTCGGTTCCATAATTCTTTTTTGTGAATATAATTAATTGCGATTTCTTGATTAATGTCAGTTTGTGTCTCTTCTGGGACACTATCCTCATCTTGTGTTTCTAAAGGAACACTTTTATCTATCTTGGGGTTATTAATCACATTTTCTCCTTTTCTTTTTTGAGGATTTTTATCTTTAGAACCGATTGGTCTACCACGCTTCATACGTGTCGTAGATTCATGAGTGACCATGTTCTCAGATTGTCCTTTTGGGATTTCAATCCGAGTAAGAGTATTTACAGCTGGTATAAATGATTTAGTCACTCTTTTTGTATCTGTAAAAGCATCTGGTAATTGATTTGCAATTCTTTGCACTTCTGTTTTGCATTATTTTGTGCGTTGATCAAGATACAATAATGATGGTTCGCACCATGTAATTTCTTTCATCAGTTGTTTATTATCTCCCCCTAATGTCGGGAAAGTATTTTCATTAAAATGACAATCAGCAAAACGTGTTGTAAACACATCACCTGTTTGAGGTTCAAGATATCTAATATTAGATGTACTTTCATAGCCGATATATATCCCCAATCTTCTTTGAGGTCCCATTTTACTACGTTGTGGTGGTGCAATAGGCACATATACTGCACAACCAAAAATTCTCAAATGGGAGATATTTGGTTCTTGACCAAATGCAAGTTGTAGTGGGGAATAGTTATGATATGCACTTGGTCGGATGCGAATTAATGCCTCAACATGTAAAATTGCATGACCCCATACGGAAATTGGAAGCTTTGTTCTCATCATCAATGGTCTAGCAATAAGCTGAAAACGTTTACTTAAAGATTCAGCTAAACCATTTTGAGTATGCACATGAGCAACAGGATGCTCGACCATAATCCCAGTTGACATACAATAGTCAATGAAAGTTTGGGATGTGAATTCACCAGCATTATCGAGTCTGACTTTCTTTATTGTATAGTCAGGAAATTGTGCTCGTAATTTAATAATTTGTGCAAGAAATATAGGAAATGTCATATTACGAGTTGATAGTAGACAAACGTGAGACCATCTGCTGGAGGCATCTATCAATACCATAAAATATCGAAATGGTCCACATGGTGGATGAATTGGTCCACATATATCACCTTGAATACGTTCAAGAAAAGCAGGTGATTCCAATTTTATTTTAGCTGGTGATGGCCTTATGATCAGTTTTCTAAGAGAACAAGATGTACATGGACTCTTATTTATTTGAGTAATCATTTTGTTACTCAATGGATGTCCATGTGTATTCTAAATTATTTTTTGCATCATTGTTGATCCTGGATGACCCAGACGATCATGCCAAATAGATATCATTGAAGGATCAATGTGTTTTGCTTTCCCTACCATATTAGATTCCATCACATTTATATATGTATAATGCAATCTAGTAGGGAGCATTGGTTGTAACATCCCACCCCCTCCTGGAAGGGTAAAATAGTAAAATTGGCATAGGATGAGATTAGTAAGGAATAATTAGTACTGTTCGTGCATAATAGGATTGATACACAGTATCAATCGTGTACATGGAATTACGGTAAATGCATTCATGATATTCCCGGTAATTGGGCCTAACGGTATTTTATTGTGATTAACGTGGTTATGGGATTTGAAAAATTATTCGAGTCTTATTGTTTAGCGCTTTCGATTTTTAGGGATTTTAGAATTTTTCTGGATTTTAGGAGACAATTTCGGATCGCAAAATCGCCAATTAAGCGAACCGAGAGTTTCTCGGTAGCAAAAATCGCTACCCAATGGCACGATAATATGGGGTATATTATTTTGGGACTGAAAGTAGGGTCATTAGAGTTGAATGGAGTAAAATTTTGGACTGGATTATTAAATGACTATTTTGACTTTCCAAATACAAAGTAACCAATGGTATTTTGCCATTTATAAAGTGACAATAAATGCTTCCTTCAATGCTTACGGATGGGTATGTCTTAAGGTCTTTAAAGATTGATTTTTCAATGCTTACGGATGGGTATGTCTTAAGGTCTTTAAAGATTGATTTTTTTAAGGCTTTGTTTTATAGCTATCCGAAGATACAAACACACAAACTTCTCCTCCATTGAAAACCATCGATTTTTTGCTTTCCTTTTCTCCATTTTCTCCATAGCTTTAAGCAAAGTTCTTTGAGCTCATCAAAGCTAGATGATGAGTATTGTATATACTTGAGAAGGAAAATGTGGTAGCTTGGTATAAAGGTTAGAAGGTAAAAGTTGGAAGTTGGAGCTTTGAAGGAGAATTGTGTTAGGTAAGTTTTCATTATAGTTTTGAGTTTAAATGATGTCTTTTATATGGATTAAATGTCATGATAGTGTGGGGTAGTTACTAAAAGGGTTTAAAGCATGTATTAGGTTGAGGTAAGCATTAAAGTGATGGTTATTATGATTTGATTAAAAGGGGATGAGATTAGGTGAAGATGCAGTAAAATTTATGATATGGTTTGATTTTGAATTGAATGGGGATAATTATTTGAGTCTTTGAATTGAGGAATTTAATGCTGCCAATTTTTCAGTGTTAGCCCTAATATATGTATGACTGTATTTATATTTAATTTGTATTTATTTTGATGTCTAGTGATGTGAAAAGGAATTAGAAGTGGGTGAACTAAGGTTAACCTTAAATCTGGAAAGTTGGAATTATAAGTGATGTTACTGTTTTATTCATAACTTATTGTGTAGAAATGCAAATGAGGTAAGGTTAGTGGCCACTGAAACTTTGGGATGTTGGCTTTAATTTAGTGTGAAATAGGTGTTGTTGAATTTCAATGATAGAAGGGTGAAATTTTGCATGGAAAGTTACTGTTCCATTGCCTGTGAACAGTAACCGCAACCATGACATCTGAGTTTTGTTGATTTTTATGAATTAATTGAGATGGAATTAGGGAGAATGGTCTTCATGGAAGTTGTAGCATATTTGATTATCTTTCCATTGCTACTGATCTTGTTATTTTTGGAATTATATATTGGGAGATATGAATTGATTACTAATGACTGGTTTTGAGCATTTTGGATGAAACCTAGCTTAAGTGTGATTTTGTGAGTTTACTGATTGGAGGCAATTTTAACATTTTAAGTGGACTGAATTGGTGTGAGTGAGTTTCTGAAAAGTTGTAGAGGAAAAGATTACCTTGAAAATGACATATGGTTTGTAATTTTTAGAAGTCAGAATTGGGAGTTATGATTTTTCAAAAGTGAACCCTACATTAGGTTATGAGTGGCTGATCATAACAGAAACTTCCATAACAGTTTTGAAATTGTTAGAGATTGAATTGGAGGTTGAGTGCTTCATGGAAATTGAAGTTTGAGATGTTATCTTTTCAGGGATATAAAGTTCTGAATTTATTGACTTGTATACTGGAAGTTATGCTTCTTGTAAGATTACTGCCCAAAGTGAAGGATTTCAGGGACAGTAACATTAGATGAATTAATTGACTTGGTTTTCAATAGAATTTGATTTTGGATTGTTCATGAAAGTTGTAGAGGACATTGTGAACTTATTAAGCATATTTTTGTGGTAATTTATTACTAAGGAATCAGTGAGTTATGAAATTGTAAATGTACTGCCCTGTGTTGAGGGAAATTGTGAAAGCAGAAGGTTTGATGGATTATTTGACACCCTTAGGGTTGGAATTGATTTTTATGGTCTTCTAGAGAATTGTAGAGCTTTTCATAAGCTTTCCAATGAGGTATAGTGGGTATTTTTCTGATTTGTGTGCTAAAAGTTAGAGTGGATGGAAATTAAGATTGAAATCTGGAAAAAAAAAGGGCAAGGCAGCAGTGGAAACTCGCCGTCTCGCGAGGGCGACGTTTCGCCTCGCGAGGGCGAGATTTAGGAGGCTGGTCGCGAGGGCGACTCCTCGCCCTCGCGACGGAGTGAGGCGATTTCGCCTCATGGCGCGGCATTTCGATATATATATATATATATTTATTTTATTTTTTATTATTATTTTGATATTAAATGGTACAATGGTTCTTTTGTCAATTTCTTTCCGTCGACGTCCGATTGACCTGATTCCAGAGGCATCGGATTCGTTGAATATTTAATTTCATTTTCTGAGAAAACGGAATTTTAGACGGAATTTGACGTAGCCCTATTGACGGAACTTGTAAACACTGCTTTATTTAATTGGGGACCTATAGAGGTCCGAATTATGCACCGTCGGCGCTTATGGATTTCTAATTTTCATAGAATTTTATTATGGGAAAATATTGAATTAGGACCGGAATTCATGAACATGCATATCTCATCATTATGAGCACAAATTTCATATTTAGTGACTCGTACTTTTTCGATTCATATAGAGGTCCAATTGGGCGTCGATTGACCGACGTCACGAGGCTTTCCATTAGCTCGGAGTAATAGGTGAGTAACCTAGATGGTTTCTCAATTTTTTATGTGTTTAATATTTCGCGGTTATGCCATATGGAGATAATGGATGGGTATATGTGTGTTTGACTTTGATTGATTTGGACCATAGGTGTATCAAAATATTAGGAATGAGATAACGAAGTGCTATTTGTGTGTGACTATTTGTGAATGTTTACATTGAGATCTCGGACCAAAGGTCCGAGGAAATAGGATTGATATCGGTGTTAATTATCTCGTCTCGATACATGGATGTATTTGTAAATGCGATATGGTATGACGCAATAAATTGAAAAATATATGATTGAAATCTGGACCAAGGTCCGAGGAAATGGAAATGGCATTGAATGTAAGTGATAGAAATAATCGTAAATGGAAATTGGAACATATGCATTCATGCATAAGGACATGATCGATAAAGGCGATTGTGACCGAGCAGCCCACCGTGTCGTAAGGCATATCACGCCTAACGATGTGAGAGCTTTCACCAACGCACAGACCTCGTGTCCAACGTATTGAGCCTCGGCTCGATGTATCGAGGCTTCAAGCCCAATGTTTGAGAGCCACCGCTCAACGCAATGTGCCCGCATCTTGGGGCAGTTTGAGCACGGTCACAACAACGTAATGAAAATAGAAAGGGTCTCATGTGCATTGCATATATGGTATGATTGAATTTGATTGTATGAAAGGCGTACGCCTTACATTTGTGAAATGTGATTGTGCGTATTATTTGGTATTACTTTTGTAAATCGTGATCGTATGTGATAATTGGTAAAGTGTTTGAACATGCATGAATTGAGTGAACCATCGATGATGGTTTTCACCGAGTTCGCAAAACTCACCCAAAATTTGCATCTATTTTTCGTGTCTCAAGAATACCCCGTTGACACGGAGTATATCTACCGTAGACGAGTAAAGGTTAGAGGTCGGGATCGGTTAGGTATGCGATTAGTGTCTTAGTAAAATGTATTCCGCAATCACCGCCTATCAAGGCATTGTATTTTCTTGAGCCGCTGTGGTATTAATGTTTTATTGCATTGATCGATTGTACTTATTCTTTGGATGACCGTAATAATCAAATCGTGTATATTGAACACGGATTTTATTTACTTATCGTGTGTTTGCCGTGTGAACGTGGAGTTAATGGCTACAAGAAGAAAAGAGAAAAAATGTATATTGAATTTTAAATCGACCGATGTAGTCGCCACTCGTGGGACACGGACTGGATATCACCAACGATATCGGGTTGGGTCTTACGGGTGTGGTGTTACATTTAGGTGGTATCGAGCCCGATGAGTGCGTAATGTATCCGGGCACGCTTTGGAACATAGGTTGCATGCATTTGAGTCGCGTCGTTGCGGGCATCGTGGTAATCGATCCCTAGTCGAGTCGCCGAGGATAAATCCTACGGTGCATAAGTGTCAAGTGATTAAGTGAGAGAAGAGTGAGATCGGATTAGAGTGAAAATCCTAAAAGGGATAATCAATTAGGAAAGGATAAAGGAAAATGGATAAGAAGGTTGATGTTTGTCTCAAGTTAGAAACCCTCATAAGTGATAATAGAATGACCGTGTTGGCCTAACTTTGATTAAGAATTTCCAATTAAATTGACAATATTATGGTGACAAAAAAAGATGTTGAGAACTTGAGAGGTCCATTAGAGATATGGGAAGCATATTGGTTATAGTAGATCTAAGTGAAATGAAAAAGCCCGGATGGTTAGGTAATTACAGATTACATCATATATGTCATGAAAGGAAATATTGGAATTGAGTAAAATGTAGATGGTCCGATCGGGCATATTTTGATTCATCAGATTCGAGTTAGAGATCGATAGATATTATAAGCGGAAGATGATAGCGAGATGGAAAGAAGCTCAATAGAGTCTTTAGAACGGTTTATTGAGAACTAAAAGAATGAAAAAGTATGATGCCCAAAGCCTATTAGAGTGAGATAAAAGTGTATGATAAATCAAGAATTTGTAAAATGATTATGTGACTATTATGCTACGAGTTTGGAAATTCGTATGATAAAATCATAAAGGAAAAAAAAGACAGACTGATGATTCTACTGATGGTGTATGGGGAAATACTGAATTAGGTGTATATGGACACGAAAATGGTAAATGGATAGATATATAGATAGAGATAAAATGGAGTGGTATCAACGATTTTGTCGGGTATTGAGGACTGTGAACACCCGATCATAAACTATTTGAGGAAAATAGAAGATAAGTAGCAGAAAACAGAATAAAAAAAAATATAGGAATAAAGATCATAAGATGATAAGCCAAATTGATATGACCTTATAAGGTCAAGTTGCACGTAATGGATAGGGGAATGAGACATACAGTTTAATGATATGGTGAGAATGAAATAAAGATCTTGAAAAGAATGAAACCACATAGTGACTAATGAAATGTATGTGATGATATATGGAAATCATAGAGGAAATGAGCGGTAAATGTTTAGAGTGATTATAAGCGTGAAGTTCTTAAGAGGTTAAAGTAAGACAAAGGTGGACTGTGTACTGTATGAGAGGAATTGAAAAGTGATTACGGTATAGATTACGTAACAAGTGGTAAAGAAAGTGTTTAAGTGGTATCACAAGGAACCTTCGCGAAAGAAATGTTACGATATGTTCAATGATGGCATAAGAGTGTCTTGATTGAGATTATGCATTATAGTGAAGAAGGATTGAAACACAATTAGGAATAATCATTGGTTGATGAGACTTTGTGGACAAAGTTAAAAGTGAAATTGGGTCATAGCTCATCTTCTTTGAGATTATCTCGCATTGTATGTACGAAATGTAAAGAATTCCATATTAGTGAGATTTTAATTGAGGTGATTCTATTGCAATGTGAAGTGAATCGATCTCCAGTTATGATGTAAAACTGTTGAGGAATCTAGATTTGAAACGAAAAAAATAAAAAAAAATCCCGAACTGAGAAGAGAGATACTAAAATAAAATGGAAAATTTTTGGAGGTTTAAATATGGATGACAAGATATCAACATATGTTGATAGGAATGATATGAAAACAAATTAGAAGAGAAAATGAAAAAAAAGTAACTGAATAGAGACAAGAGGGTCAACAAGGGAAACTGACAATGAGGTGATGTAGTGACACCTTCATAAAGAAATTGCAGATACACTAAGTGTGGACTCAATGAAAAGGGTAAAAGATGTATGGTAAAGTCAATAGACCCTAATAAGGGAATTATGCGAGGTAAGCAAATGGTAGTAATCGTGATTAGAGATGAATGTGTTGAGAAATGTTGAATAGTGAAAAGTGAAAAGAACGATAAGATTAATTAAGGAATCGACATCGATGATATACATACACCGGGAAAAGTGGGCGGTGAGTATTGAATCATGACAATATGTTGAACAAGTATGAAATAAATTGAATCGACCGTGATAAATGGTATTAGTGCCATTCTCATTATTGAAAGCCTTGGAGACTCGAGATTCCATAAGCATACACCGTGTTAATTTGAGGAAAGAGACGGGTATAGATACGACAATGCTAGAATGAACAAACAATTCTGCCTACTACCCTTAACTAGTGAACATATAATGCTGCAATGAACAAATCAATTACAGGTATTGAGATTGTCAATGATTGTCAAGCAGATTATGGGTTATTGTGAGGAATTTCTGGAAAATTGAAGTTGTAAGAATAGTGATAAGAAAGGTTAAGAGTGCAGAAAGTAAAGGGGGAATTTTTTTTTATGATGAGTTTGAATATACTAATGGAATTGGAAAACTATAGTGAACAAAAGTCTAAGTATGTGGAACCGATAAAAGGGTACTAGAACAAGAAAGTGAACAGTTGAAGTTAGACATTCTAGTAAGCATATGTGAAAAGTGAAATTGAGTAATTGTAGGTATAGAATGAAGTGATTCTTGGCTCAAGAGTTTATAGATTGAATGTCTAATAAGAAAAAGGTTTGATTATGTTCTTGTAATAGAGTTTTGATTCACTGGAGAATATATACTGTTACAATTGGCATAGGCCTACTGAGAGTTAATGACCATAATGGATTTGAGACTAAAATGTGTGAGAAAAAGGAAAGTGACTTAGGAAGCCTGTATGGTTAGCTAAAGTGGAATCGGATCGGACAAATGAGATAGAGTAAATCAGATATCCGGATGAAGTGTGTGAACACTATAGAACGATGAAGTGTCTTACGAGAATCGAATTTGAACATAAAGTGAATGGCATATTAAGTATCGCATTAGGTACATTATTATCGATGATAGTAAATTGAATTTAATGTCACCGTATTGGTACCAAAGGAATGTAAATCGTCCCCGACGTGATTAAGGAGGTACCAAAGAAATGGAAACGTACTCGATGTAATGAAATTGGACTATATGGCATCGGGGAAAAGTATTAGAAGAAATAAAATGTGATAAGTGAATAGATTCAAAATACCGCTTCGAGCTACATACCGTAACTAAAGGTAGTCACTATCTTAGACATGGCAAGTGAGATAGCTAAGATAAATGAGAACGCCAACCGATAGTCTTATCAAAACTCCGTTCTTGTCTTAAGTGATAACGAGTTAGCCAAATCGATGAATCGAACCACGATCGAGAGTGGTTATAGTGATCACCGATAAGTGAATCATTAAGTGGCAAAGTGTATGAGATATGTAGAATCAAGTGATTACTTGTCATAGTGAACCATTGACCGAGAATTTCGAGGACGAAATTCTTATAAGGAGGGAGAATTGTAACATCCCACCCTCCCGGAAGGTAAAATAGTAAAATTGGCATAGGATGAGATTAGTAAGGAATAATTAGTACTTGTTAGTAGATAATAGGATTGATACATGATCAATCGTGTACATGGAATTACGGTAAATGCATTCATGATATTCCGGTAATTGGGCCTAACGGTATTTTATTGTGATTAACGTGGTTATGGGATTTGAAAAATTATTACGAGTCTTATTGTTTAGCGTTTTCGATTTTAAGGATTTTAGGAATTTTTCTGGATTTTAGGAGACAATTCCGGATCGGCAAAATCGCCAATCGCGAACCCAGAGTTTCTCGAGCAAAAATCGCTACCCAATGGCACAAGAATATGGGGTATATTATTTTGGGACCGAAAGTAGGGTCATTGGAGTTGAATGGAGTAAAATTTTGACCGGATTATTAAATGACTATTTTGACTTTCCAAATACAAAGTAACCAATGGTATTTTGCCATTTATAAAGTGACAATAAATGCTTCCTTCAATGCTTACGGATGGGTATGTCTTAAGGTCTTTAAAGATTGATTTTTTTAAGGCTTTGTTTTATAGCCATCCGAAGATACAAACACACAAAGTTCTCCTCCATTGAAAACCATCGATTTTTGCTTTCCTTTTCTCCATTTTCTCCATAGCTTTAAGCAAAGTTCTTTGAGCTCATCAAAGCTAGATGATGAGTATTGTATATACTTGAGAAGGAAAAGGTGGTAGCTTGGTATAAAGGTTAGAAGGTAAAAGTTGGAAGTTGGAGCTTTGAAGGAGAATTGTGTTAGGTAAGTTTTCATTATAGTTTTGAGTTTAAATGATGTCTTTTATATGGATTAAATGTCATGATAGTGTGGGGTAGTTACTAAAAGGGTTTAAAGCATGTATTAGGTTGAGGTAAGCATTAAAGTGATGGTTATTATGATTTGATGAAAAGGGGATGAGATTAGGTGAAGATGCAGTAAAATTTATGATATGGTTTGATTTTGAATTGAATGGGGATAATTATTTGAGTCTTTGAATTGAGGAATTTAATGCTGCCAATTTTTCAGTGTTAGCCCTAATATATGTATGACTGTATTTATATTTAATTTGTATTTATTTTGATGTCTAGTGATGTGAAAAAGGAATTAGAAGTGGGTGAACTAAGGTTAACCTTAAATCTGGAAAGTTGGAATTATAAGTGATGTTACTGTTTTATTCATAACTTATTGTGTAGAAATGAAAATGAGGTAAGGTTAGTGGCCACTGAAACTTTGGGATGTTGGCTTTAATTTAGTGTGAAATAGGTGTTGTTGAATTTCGATGATAGAAGGGTGAAATTTTGCATGGAAAGTTACTGTTCCATTGCCTGTGAACAGTAACCGCAACCATGACATCTGAGTTTTGTTGATTTTTATGAATTAATTGAGATGGAATTAGGGAGAATGGTCTTCATGGAAGTTGTAGCATATTTGATTATCTTTCCATTTCTACTGATCTTGTTATTTTTAGAATTATATATTGGGAGATATGAATTGATTACTAATGACTGGTTTTGAGCATTTTGGATGAAACCTAGCTTAAGTGTGATTTTGTGAGTTTACTGATTGGAGGCAATTTTAACATTTTAAGTGGACTGAATTGGTGTGAGTGAGTTTCTGAAAAGTTGTAGAGGAAAAGATTACCTTGAAAATGACATATGGTTTGTAATTTTTTAGAAGTCAGAATTGGGAGTTATGATTTTTCAAAAGTGAACCCTACATTAGGTTATGAGTGGCTAATCATAACAGAAACTTCCATAACAGTTTTGAAATTGTTAGAGATTGAATTGGAGGTTGAGTGCTTCATGGAAATTGAAGTTTGAGATGTTATCTTTTCAGGGATATAAAGTTCTGAATTTATTGACTTGTATACTGGAAGTTATGCTTCTTGTAAGATTACTGCCCAAAGTGAAGGATTTCAGGGACAGTAACATTAGATGAATTAATTGACTTGGTTTTCAATAGAATTTGATTTTGGATTGTTCATGAAAGTTGTAGAGGACATTGTGAACTTATTAAGCATATTTTGTGGTAATTTATTACTAAGGAATCAGTGAGTTATGAAATTGTAAATGTACTGCCCTGTGTTGAGGGAAATTGTGAAAGCAGAAGGTTTGATGGATTATTTGACACCCTTAGGGTTGGAATTGATTTTTATGGTCTTCTAGAGAATTGTAGAGCTTTTCATAAGCTTTCCAATGAGGTATAGTGGGTATTTTCTGATTTGTGTGCTAAAAGTTAGAGTGGATGGAAATTAAGATTGAAATCTGGAAAAAAAAAGGGCAGCGGTGAAGTGAAACTCGCCGCCTCGCGAGGCGACGTTTAGCCTCGAGGCGAGATTTAGGAGGCTGGTCGCGAGGCGACTCCTCGCCTCGCGACGGAGTGAGGCGATTTCGCCTCAGGGCGGCGTCTCGCCTCATGAGGAGGCGCTTCCCGTATATATATATATATATTTATTTTATTTTTATTATTATTTTGATATTAAATGGTACAATGGTTCTTTTGTCAATTTCTTTCCGTCGGACGTCCGATTGACCTGATTCGAGGCATCGGATTCGTTGAATATTTAATTTCATTTTCTGAGAAACGGAATTTTAGACGGAATTTGACGTAGCCCCTATCGACTAACTTGTAAACACTGCTTTATTTAATTGGGGACCTATAGAGGTCCGAATTGCGCCCGTCGGCGCTTTATGGATTTCTAATTTTCATAGAATTTTATTATGGGAAAATATTGAATTAGGACCGGAATTCATGAACATGCATATCTCATCATTATGAGCACAAATTTCATATTTAGTGACTCGTACTTTTTTCGATTCATATAGAGGTCCAATTGAAGCGTCGATTGACCGACGTCACAGAGGCTTTCCCATTAGCTTCGGAGTAATAGGTGAGTAACCTAGATGGTTTCTCAATTTTTTTATGTGTTTAATATTTCGCGTTATGCCATGTGGAGATAATGGATGGGTATATGTGTGTTTGACTTTGATTGATTTGGACCATAGGTGTCTCAAATATTGGGAATGAGATAACGAAGTGCTATTTGTGTGTATTTGTTTGTGAATGTTTACATTGGAGATCTCGGACCAAAGGTCCGAGGAAATAGGATTGATATCGGTGTTAATTATCTGCCTCGTCGTGGGATGTGACCGTAAATGCGATATGGTATGACGATAAATTGGAAAATATATGATTGAAATCTGGGACCAAGGTCCGAGGAAATGGGAAATGGCATTGAATGTAAGTGATAGAAATAATCGTAAATGGAAATTGGAACATATGCATTCATGCATAAGGACATGATCGAGATAAAAGCGGTTGTGACCGGAGCGACCACCGTATCGGGCATATCACGCCTAACGTATGTGAGAGCTTTACCAACGCACGTGACCTCGTGTCCAACGTATTGAGCCTCGGGCTCAATGTATCGAGCTTCAAGCCCAATGTTTGAGAGCCACCGGCTCAACGCAATGTGCCGATTCTTGGGGCAAGCCAGCGCATACATCCACAACAACGTAATGAAAATGGAAAGGGTCTCATGTGCATTGCATATATGGTATGATTGAATTTGGATTGTATGAAAGGCGATACGCCTTACATTTGTGAAATGTGATTGTACGTATTATTTGGTATTACTTTTGTAAATCGTGATCGTATGTGATAATTGGTAAAGTGTTTGAACATGCATGAATTGAGTGAACCATCGATGATGGTTTCTCACTGAGTTCGCAAAACTCACCCAAAATTTGCATCTATTTTTCAGTCTGAAGAATACCCGGTTGACACGGAGTATATCTCTGAGACGCGAGTAAAGGTTAGAGGTCGGGATCGGTTAGGTATGCGCATTAGTGTCTTAGTAAAATGTATTCCGCAATCACCGCCTATCAAGGCATTGTATTTTAACCGAGCCTTGTGGTATTAATGTTTTATTGCATTGGTGATTGTACTTATTCTTGGATGACCGTAATAATCTGAAATCGTGTATATTGAACACGGATTTTATTTACTTATCGTGTCCGCCGTGTGAGCGTGGAGTTAATGGCTACAAGAAGAAAAGAGAAAAAATGTATCTTGAATTTTAAATCGACTGATGTAGTACGCCACTCTCGTGGGACACGGACTCGGATATCACCAACGATATCGGGTTCGGGTCTTACGGGTGTGGGGTGTTACATTGGTAGTTTTTACAATATGTTTATCTTTCCTGATTTACAGGTTGTAAGATACATATATTTCATATTTCCCTCAGTTGCAGAATGAGTATCATATTTATGAGAATATATATCATTAAAACTCAACAAATTTCTTTTAGACTTTGACGCAAATAAGGGATCATGTATTGAGAACTTTGTGCCATTTGGTAATGTGAAATTTGCCTTGCCAATTCCTTCAATCAAGTCTGCAGGACCTGATATTGTGTTCACAATTGTTTTTGTTGGTTTTAATTCTGAAAAGAACCTCTTATCTTTCAGGATAGTGTGTGTTATGCCACTATCTGGTATGCATAAATTATCATTATTTTTCGCTCCTCTTTCAGAACGATCCATATCAAAACTTCACATAAAAATAAATAATCTAATGAGAAAATTGTGCAAGAACTTTAATAAAGAGAAAAAGATGTTATTTTAACTAAAAAATGTTACAATACTTTACTTGAAACTGAGTACCACAACAAGCATAAGAATACATAACACAAGCATAAGTACATTATTTTAATTTCCATTGCTATTGCCACCAATAAGGTCCTGATCCCCAAAATCATCAGTAAAATCCGAAGCATTCAGATATGTAGAGTCATCTAAAGGATTATGATTCTCAATGAAATCAAAATCAAAAGCACCAAGGTCAGTTGATTCACCTAAAGGGCGTTGTTCAGTAAAATTCACTTCCTTTTCTTTCCTTTTTAAGGATGCTTTGTATAACTAACATAGATGTTCAGGAACTCGACAAACTTTAGCCCAATGTCCTTTTGTACCACATCTAAGGCAAGAATCTCCTGAAGTCCTATAAGAACTTCCATGAACATCATTAATATGGTGCTTGTTATTGTGGTGGCTCGTATTTCTTTGAAAGGAGTTATATAGATAACTTCCTCGGCCACGTCCACGGCCACGGCCACGAATGTAGTTATGACCGTGGCCACGACCATGACCGCGACCACGACTAGGCCCGTGATGATGTTTTCTTTCATTGTCATTTCAAATTGCAATATTCGCTCTGAAAATCTTTGTCGCGCCAAGATGAGGCGGATTGATGATTTTCATCAAAAGTTCATTATTCTTCTACCACAAGGAGGTATGAAATCGGTCGAGTATTTTTAAATCCACACACTCGATATTGTTGTTGTAATGTTACATTTCTCGCGTGGAAGGTGGAGTATGTTTTTCTAACATATCTTCCTCGGGATTATTGCCCACAAAATTTTAGTTGTGAGACAATTCTAAACATAATGAAGTTATACTCATTGACCTTTTAAAATCTTGGAAGCGTAAAGCGCTCCATTCATCACGGTAGTCAAAGTAAAACTTCCTTTTGATGGTCATATCTTTCTTGTAAATTTTTCCACAAATGACTTGGATCTTTAATTGTGAGGTATTCTATTTTAATCCTCATCAAGATGACGACGAATGAAGATCATCGCTTTGGCTTTATTTTGTTTTGATGTTGTATTATTTTCTTTAATGGTATCTAAAGATCCATTGATTCAAGATGCATTTCAACATCAATCATCCACGAAGATATAATTATTGCCCGCAACATCAAGGCGTGAACTCAATATTGGCAAGATTGGACATGTTGGCAACTATTATACAATAGAGAGAAATAATTAATACAGTTATTCAAATAGATATTACATTAAATAAATTACATGCCATGCTCAAATGCTATGCCAATAAGCAATAAAGGGATCATACAAAATGCTATTACTAAGAGAAAAAAATTGCGATCTGAATCATTTAGCTCTACACTAAGAATGAAACAAAGATACATAATGACAATAATTATACAAAAAAATAATGTAGCGGACAACATTTGACTTAAATTTTGAGGTAAGAAATAATGTGCAGGGATGAAATAAATTATGTAGAAGTGGTATCTATTTATAAAAAAATGAATCATTTTTCATTATTATTATTATTATTATTTACCGTTAACTAGCCGTTATATTTATATCCGTTATAATATATATTATTTAATTATTTATTTAAAACACATAATTGATAAAAATATATATGTAGTAAAATTAATTAGAGTATAATAAATATAATAGTCTTGACTATATTTTATTTATTTATTTTCTAGACCCGGAATTGACTATGAACAAACATACTCTCCTGTTATGGATACAATTACGTTTAGATATTTAATCAGCTTAACAGTTCTTCAGAAACTGGAAATGCGTCTTATAGATGTTGTTACAACTTACCTATATGGATCACTTGATAGTGATATTTACATGAAAATCCCTTAAGGATTCAAAATGCCTGCAGCATTAAAATCACAACCAAAGGAAAAGTATTCGATCAAATTGCAAAGATCCTTATATGGACTAACGCAATCTGGACGCATGTGGTACAATCGTCTAAGCGAGTATCTATCAAAGAAAGGATATGTAAATAGTCTATTTGCCCTTGCTTTTTATAAAGAAAACAACATCCTGATATGTGATTATCATTTATACTATGTTGACGATTTGAATATCATTAGTACTTCTAAAGAAATCCAAGAAATAGTGGTATACTTAAAGAAGTAATATGAAATGAAAGATCTTGGAAAAACTACATATTGTCTTGAGTCTGCAAATTGAGCATAGACCAAGTGGAATATTTGTGCATCAATCGGCATATATGAGTAAAAGGTATTGAGGCGTTTCAATATGGATAAAGCAACTCAGTTAAGTACACCAATGGTTGGTAGATCGCTAATGTTGAGAAGGATCCATTTAAGCCACTTGCGAAGAAAAAACGAAGAAGTTCTTGATTACGAACGCCATATCCGAGTGCGATAGAGCTCTCATGTATCTTGCTAATTATACTAGACTGATATAGCTTTTCTTTAATCTACTAGCAAGATTTAGCTCATCTCCTACTTAAAAGGCAATCGAAATGGAATTAAACATCTATTTCGTTATCTTCGAGGTACAATTTATTTGGGATTATTTTACGCTAAAAATGCAAAACAAGCTTTGGTTGGTTATGCAGATGCAGGTTACTTATTAGATCCGCATAAAGCTAGATCCCAAACTGGTTATGTATTTACGTATGGAAGCACTGCAATTTCTTGGCGTTCACAGAAACAAACACTTATTGCTACTTCTTCAAATCATGCTGAAATCATTGCACTTCATGAGGTAAGCCGAGAATGTGTATGGTTAAGGTCAATAACGCACCACATTTTAACAACTTGTGGCTTATCGACCAACAAAGAACCAACAATCATATATGAAGACAATGCAGCATGTATCGCTCAAATAAAGGAGGGTTATATCAAAAGTGATAGAACCAAATATATCCCTCCAAAAATTTTTCAATTCACCCAAGATCTCGAAAAGAGCAAAGAAATGAACATCCAGTATATTCAATCAAGCGAAAATACTGCGGATCTTTTCACAAAGGCACTTCCTACTACACCTTTCAGGAAGCATGTCCACAAGATTGGAATGCGACATCTAAGAAATTTATGAGGAAGAGCTCATTGTGTTAACTGAGGGGGAGCTTCCGCAGTTGCACTCTTTTTTTCTTATTATGATTTTTATCCTAGTAGGTTTAACGCCTTCAGCTTATTGCTAGACCATTGATGATGAGAACAAAGCTTCCAATTTCCGTATGGGATCATGCAAGATAGAAATAATATGGTGTGCCTAATTGTTAATACACCACTTTGTTAATGCACGAATAATTAAATTGTTAGTGCATTCTGCTCCCAAGAAACTAAAATTTACCAATATTATCATGATAGTATTTTATTATAAATTTTGTCACTTAAATAGAAGTTAACCTTCTATGTAAGTGACAAAATTTATAATAAAATACTTCTGATAATAGAAACTAAAATTTAAGAATATTTGGGAGAACAATTAAGTATTTTGCATTAACAATGAAGTGGTGTATTAACAATTAGTGGCACACCATATTATTTCCATCTTTTATAACACTCCTAATAAAATACTATCATGATAATAGAAGTGGTACACTAACTATTAAGTGGTGCATTTGGTGCACTAACAATTAAGTGGTGCATTTGGTGCACTAACAATTAAGTGGTGCATTTGGTGCATTAACAATTAAGTGGTGTATTAACAATTAGTGGTACACCATATTATTTCTATCTTTTATAACACTCCCCCTTGGTGTGCTATATAATTATTTTTTATTTGGCCTTGATACGCATTTGGTGTTGCCTCTTTAAAAACCTTATCAGGAAAAACCTAGTAGGATAAAAACCATGATAAGGAAAAAAAGAGTGCAACTGCGTAAGCTCCCCCTCATTTAACACAATGAGCTCTTCCTTATAAATTTCTTAGATGTCGCATTTCAATCTCGTGGACATGCTTCCTGAAAGGTGTAGTAGGAAGTGCCTTTGTGAAAAGATCCGCAGTATTTTCACTTGATTGAATATACTGGATGTTGATTTCTTTGCTCTTTTCGAGATCTTGGGTGAATTGAAAAAATTTCGGAGGGATATGTTTGGTTCTATCACTTTTGATATAACCCTCCTCTATTTGAGCGATACATCGCATTGTCTTCATATATGATTGTTGGTTCTTTGTTGGTCGATAAGCCACAAGTTGTTAAAATGTGGTGCGTTATTGACCTTAACCATACACATTCTCGGCTTGCTTCATAAAGTGCAATGATTTCTCCTCTCCCAAATATTCTTAAATTTTAGTTTCAGTTTTATAACATGTTATCAGCATGAAGCTCTAATGTTTAAAATTCGGCTTATCAACTTCAAGCAATCATAAGGTTCTTCCGTTTACGTACATCAAACAAACGTAAGTTCTTCCATTTATTTTTCCATTTATCTACATTAATTCTACTTATGATATTATTAAAAAAATTATGTATTTACTCTCATACCTTCCTACAGCTTTACCTTCTCTTTAAATAATGAAAAGGTAATATCACCTCTAAATATTTAATTTATTGTATAGTATACATCGTGATTAGAAAATAAATAAATAAAATATAGTCAAGACTATTATATTTATTATACTCTAATTAATTTTACTACATATATATTTTATCAATTATGTGTTTTAAATAAATAATTAGATAATATATATTATAACAATTATAAATATAACGGCTAGTTAACAGTAATAATAATAATAATAATAATAATAATAATGAAAATGATTCATTTTTCTATAAATAGATACCACTTCTACATAATTTACTTCATCCCTACACATTATTTCTTACCTCAAAATTTAAGTCAAATGTTGTCCGCTACATTATTTTTTTGTATAATTATTGTCATTATGTATCTTTGTTTCATTCTTAATGTAGAGCTAAATGATTCAGATCACAATTTTTTTCTCTTAGTAATAGCATTTTGTATGATCCCTTTGTTTCTTATTGGCATAGCATTTGAGCATGGCATGTAATTTATTTAATGTAATATCTATTTGAATAATCGTATTAATTATTTCTCTATTGTATAATAGTTGCCAACATGTCCGATCTTGCCAAAATTGAGTTCATTTGCTTTGATATTGCAAGGGCAATAATTATATCCGTGGATGATTGATGTTGAAATGCATCTTGAATCAATGGATCTTTTAGATAACATTAAAGAAAATAATACAACATCAAAACAAAATAAAGCCAAAGCGATGATCTTCATTCGTCATCATCTTGATGAGGATTAAAATAGAATACCTCACAATTAAAGATCCAAGTCATTTGTGGAAAAATTTACAAGAAAGATATGACCATCAAAAGGAAGTTTTACTTACGGCTTCGTGATGAATGGAGCGCTTTACGCTTCCAAGATTTTAAAAAGGTCAATGAGTATAACTCATTACGTTTAGAATTGTCTCACAACTAAAATTTTGTGGGCAAACAATCATCGAGGAAGATATGTTAGAAAAACATACTCCACCTTCCACGTAGCAAATGTAACATTGTAACAACAATATCGAAAGTGGATTTAAAAATACTCGACCGATTTCATGCCTCCTTGAGCCGAGAAGAATAATGAACTTTTGATGAAAATCATCAATCCCGCCTCATCGGTGCGGCGGATTTCGAAGCGAATATTGCAATTGAAATGACAATGAAAGAAAACATCATCACGGCCTAAGTCGTGGTCGCGGTCATGGTCGTAGCCACGGTCGAACTACATTCGTGGTAGTGGTTGTGGACGTGGCCGAGGAAGTTATCCATATAACTCCTTTCAAAGAAATACGAGCCACCACAATAACAAGCACCATATTAATGATGTTCATGGAAGTTCTTATAGACTTGTGAGATTCTTGCCTTAGATGTGGTACAAAGGACATTGGGCTAAAGTTTGTCGAGTTCCTGAACATCTATGTTAGTTATACAAAGCATCCTTAAAAAGGAAAGAAAAGGAAGTGAATTTTACTGAACAACGCCCTTTAGGTGATTCAACTGACCTTGGTGCTTTTGATTTTGATTTCATTGAGAATCATAATCCTTCAGATGACTCTATATATCCGAATGCTTCAGATTTTACTGATGATTTTGTGGATCAGGACATTGTTGGTGGAAATAACAATGGAAATTAAAATAATGTACTTATGCTTGTGTTATGTATTCTTATGTTTGTTGTGGTACTCAGTTTCAAGTAAAGTATTGTAACATTTTTTTTAGTTAAAATAACATCTTTTTCTCTTTGTTAAAGTTCTTGCGCAATTTTCTCATTAGATTATTTATTTTTATGTGAAGTTTTGATATGGATCGTTCTGAAAGAGGAGTGGAAAATAATGATAATTTATGCATACCAGATAGTGGCACAACGCACACTATCCTAAAAGATAAGAGGTTTTTTCGTAATTAAAACCAACAAAACAATTGTGAACACAATATCGTGTCCCGCAGACTTGATTGAAGGAATTGCAAGGCAAATTTCACATTACCAAATGGCACAAAGTTCTCAATACATGATCCCTTATTTGCCTAAAGTCTAAAAGAAATTTGTTGAGTTTTAATGATATATATTCTCATAAATATGATACTCATTCTCAAATCGAGGAAATATGAAATATATGTATCTTACAACCTCAGAATCGGAAAGATAAACATATTGGAAAAACTACCAATGCTCCCTACTGGATTGCATTATACACATATAAATGTGATGGAATCTAATATGGTAGTGAAAGCAAAACACATTGATCCTTCAATGATATCTATTTGACATGATCGTCTGGGTCATCCAGGATCAACAATGATGCGAAAAATAATTGAGAATACACATGGACATCCATTGAGTAACAAAATGATTACTTAAATAAATAAGAGTCCATGTACATCTTGTTCTCTTGGAAAACTGATCATAAGGTCATCACCAGCTAAAATAAAATTGGAATCACCTGCTTTTCTTGAACGTATTTAAGGTGATATATGTGGACCAATTCATCCACCATGTGGACCATTTCGATATTTTATGGCATTGATTGATGCCTCCAGCAGATGGTCTCACGTTTGTCTACTATCAACTCGTAATATGGCATTTCCAAGATTTCTTGCACAAATTATTAAATTACGAGGACAATTTCCTGACTATATAATAATGAAAGTCAGACTTAATAATGCTGGTGAATTCACATCCCAAACTTTCAATGACTATTGTATGTCAACTGAGATTATAGTCGAGCATCCTGTTGCTCATGTGCATACTCAAAATGGTTTAACTGAATCTTTAATTAAACGCCTTCAACTTATTGCTAAACCATTGATGATGAGAACAAAGCTTCCAATTTTCGTATGGGGCAATTTTACATGCTGATGCATTAATTCGCATCCGACCAAGTGCATATCATAACTACTCCCTACTACAACTTGCATTTGGTCAAGAACCAAATATCTCCCATTTGAGAATTTTTAGTTGTGCAGTATATATGCCTATTGCACCACCACAACGTAGTAAAATGGGACCTCAAAGAAGATTGGGATTATATGTCGGCTATGAAAGTACATCTATTATTAGATATCTTGAACCTCAAACAAGTGATGTGTTTACAGCACGTTTTGCTTATTATCATTTTGATGAAAATACTTTCCCGACATTAGGGGGAGATAATAAACAACTGATGAAAGAAATTACATGGTACGAACCATCATTATTGTATCTTGATCAACGCACAAAACAATGCGAAACAGAAGTGCAAAGAATTGTGCATTTGCAAAGAATTGCAAATTAATTACCAGATGCTTTTACAGATACAAAAAGAGTGACTAAATCATTTATACCAGCTATAAATACTCTTGCTCGGATTGAAATCCCAAAAGGACAATCTGAGAACATGGTCACTCATGAATCTACGACACGTATGAAGCGTGGTAGACCAATCGGTTTTAAAGATAAAAATCCTCGAAAAAGAAAAGGAGCAAATGTGATTAATAACCCCAAGATAGATAAAAGTGTTCTTTAGAAACACAAGATGAGGATAGTGTCCCGTAAGAGACCTGGCGACATTAATCAAGAAATCACAATTAATTATATTCACACAAAAGAATTATGGAACCAAATGATATGAAAGAGATTGATGAAATATTTTCTTATCTATATAGCATGTGATATCATCAATGAAAATGAAGATCTCGAACCAAGATCTATCATTGAATGTCAAAATAGACATGATTGGGTTCAATGGAAGATGCTATTGAAATCAATTAAATTCTCTTAACAAGCGTAATGTGTTTGGACCTATTGTCCTTACACCCCAAAGTGTAAAGCACATGGGTTACAAATGGGTTTTGTTCGAAAACGAAATGAGAAAAATGAGATTGTGAGATACAAAGCTCGACTTGTTGCACAAGGTTTTCTCAAAGACCCGTAATTAACTATGAACAAACATACTCTCTCGTTATGGATACAATTACGCTTAGATATTTAATCAACTTAAGCAGCTTCTTGAAACTAGAAATACGTCTTATGGATGTTGTTACTACTTACCTATACGGATCACTTGATAGTGATATTTACATGAAAATCCTTATGATTCAAAATGCTGCGCACATTAAAATCACAACCAAAGGAAAAGTATTCGATCAAATTGCAAAGATCCTTATATGGACTAAAGCAATCTGGACGCACGTGGTAGTACAATCGCCTGGCGAGTATCTATCAAAGAAAGGATATGTAAATAGTCTATTTGCCCTTGCATTTTATAAAGAAAACAACATCCAGATATGTGATTATCATTTATCTATGTTGACGATTTGAATATCATTGGTATCGCTAAAGAAATCCAAGAAACAAGTGGTATACTTAAAGAAGGAATTTGAAATGAAAGATCTTGGAAAAACTATATATTGTCTTGATCGCAAATTGAGCATAGACCAGCGGAATATTTGTGCATCAATCAACATATCTGACGAAAAGGTATTGAGGTGTTTCAATATGGATAAAGCAACTCAATTAAGTACACCAATGGTTGGTAGATTGCTTAATGTTGAGAAGGATCCATTTCGCCCTTGCGAAGAAAACGAAGTTCTTGATTACGAAATGCCATATCCGAGTGCGATAGGAGCTTTCATGTATCTTGCTAATTGTATTAGACACGATATAGCTTTTCTTTGTTAATCTACTAGCAAGATTTAGCTCATCTCCTACTTAAAAGGCAATCAAATGGAATTAAACATCTATTTCATTATCTTCGAGGTACAATTGATTTGGGATTATTTTACGCTAAAATGCAAAACAAGCTTTGGTTGGTTATGCGAGATCTGAGTTACTTATCGATCCGCATAAAGCCGATCCTAAACTAGTTATGTATTTACGTATGGAGGCCTTTGTAATTTCTTAGCGTTCATAAAAACAAACACTTGTTGCTATTTCTTCAAATTATCTTTGAAATCATTGACTTCACGAAGCAAGCCGAGAATGTGTATGGTTAAGTCAATAATGCACCACATTTTAACAACTCAGGCTTATCGACTAACAAAGAACCAACAATCATATATGAAGACAATGCAAAGATATCGCTTAAATAAAGGAGGTTATATCAAAAGTGATAGAACCAAACATATCCTCCAAATTTTTTCAATTCACCCAAGATCTCGAAAAGAGCAAAGAAATCAACATCCAGTATATTCAATTAAGCGAAAATACTGTGGATCTTTTCACAAAGGCACTTCCTACTACACCTTTCAGGAAGCATGTCCACGAGATTGGAATGCGACATCTAAGAAATTTATGAGGAAGAGCTCATTGTGTTAATTGAGGGGGAACTTACGCAGTTGCACTCTTTTTTCCTTATCATGATTTTTATCCTACTAGGTTTTTCTTGAAAAGGTTTTTAACGAGGCAACACCAAATGAGTATCAAGGCCAGATAAAAAATAATTATATGGCACACCAAGGGGGAGTGTTATAAAAGATAGAAATAATATGGTGTGCCACTAATTGTTAATATACCACTTAATTGTTAATGCACCAAATGCACCACTTAATTGTTAGTGCACCAAATACACCACTTAATTGTTAGTGTACCACTTCTATTATCATGATAGTATTTTATTAGAAATTTTGTACTATAAATAGAAGGGTTAACTTGATGTAAGTGAAACCAATTTATAAGAAGATTTATCCTCTCCCAAATATTCTTAAATTTTAGTTTCAGTTTTATAACAAGTTTTGATAAGTTGTTAGAATTTAAAGGAATAAGATGGTGTAAGGGCGATTTAGGTAGATCACTAATGTTTTTAAGGCTTAAGGCTTTCAAGGAAGGCTATTTTGGTCCTTTAAGCTAATTAAAACAAGTAAGAAAGAAGCAAATGGGCTAGTGGCCATATGAGAGAATGAAAGTCACGCAAATTGCAAGGAAAAAGAAGAGACTTCATGAAACTACGTAGTTTTGATATAGGTTTTAAGTTAAGAAACTTTTTCCCTAAGTCTTTTAAAGGAAGACTTACGAAATTACAAGAGAAAGAAAAGAAAGGGGAGACTTTCGGTTGGAAGAAGAAGAAGAAGAAGAAGAAGAGGAAAAAGGTTAGGGCTTTGGTTTATCTTACCTTAGATAGGAAAATTGGAGAGTTTCTTTAAGGAGAAAAAGGAAGAGGAAGAGTTTAAGCTTCCATTAGAAGCAAAATCAAATTTCGTGGGAGGCTTCTAAGGTAAGGGATTTTCGAATTTCTTGATCAATTTAGATATGTTTTGCTTCAAATAGCTTAGGAAAGGCATGGGTAAGGTTATGTAGGTTTCAATTCATGATTTTCCTTTACTTAGAATTTCCAATTTTTTTTATCTCTTATTCATATGGGATAATTGTGCTTAATGAATGTCAAGAGAGGCAATTGGAGCTAGAGGATAAGCCAATTGACCAAGCACAAAGCTAAAGGAATTAAGGTGGGTGATTGTTTAATAATTAAGTTAATAAGCTACTTAATTGTCTTTCAATAAATGTCATTTAATGCTTTCCTATGACTTCCAATTTTGAATGATTGACTATTTGTGATGGTTTAAACTAGTATAAGATGTCTTTTGTTTGTGAAGACCTTGTGGAAATATGTGTATAATTGTTTGTCAAGTGAAAAAGATTCAAATATGTGATTTTCGAAAAAATGCCATTTTGGGCAATTATATGAGAATTATGTGAAAATGAATTTTGTAAGGGTCATTTGTGGCTAATGTTTATGAATTATGTGAATTAAGTGATATGTATGCTTTCTTTGGGTTTGTGGTGGTCTCTTAAGAGTCAGGTGCACCTGTCTAATTATAGGCTTCTCCCGCCTGCCCGCTAGTGGCATTGGAGCTCCTCACAGACTCCCATAAGTTCACGGCTACACATGACCGCTTCGCCGGAATGTGTAGTACATTCCGTTTCGGATCCACCCGAACCACTTTCTCTATGATTATGTGATATTTTGCTTTACAACTAGTTTGATGTGATGAATTTGTGAAGAGATTTGATAAATTGAACATGTTTTTATCAATGTGAAATTTGCTTAAAAATGATTGAATAAAGAATGTTTTTGCTTATTTCTTTATTATTAAGCTATTACCCACTGAGTCGTCGAGCTCACACCCCATTTCTCATCCACAGGCGAAGAGCGAGAAAATGAGTAATCCACATCGAGCTTGGGGCATTACTCCTATGTTTTTGCTTTTGAAGTCATCTTTTGGAAAACAAGCTTTAGATAGCATTTTGGAGAATTGATCTTCTTTGTAATTTGATTTTTGCTACTTATGATGTATCGGGCTAAAATGCCCTCTAAAACTTTGTATTAACTCATGTTCACATGTAAATGAAAAAGATTAGAGTTTTAATATATTATTGTGTATATTGTCCAAAATGTATGATTTTATGGTTTGAGAATGTATAGAGACGTGAGATTGTGGTTGCCTTATAGTTTGAGAATGATTAGATGTATAGGAGTATGTTGCTGCCATTTGAGAGTTTATATATGGATTAGTTTGTGTTTGGGGAGATTGAGGATTGTGGAGGTTGAGTTTTGTGTAGGTACTTTAAGTTTAGATTGAAGATTGAAGTTTTGGCTAGAACAATTTTAGGGGAGGTGCTGTCTAAATTTTTAAAATAGACAAAATCTTCGATTGGGGTTTTGACCCTCTTAGAGTGGGATTTGGATTGGAGGGCCTTCTTGAAGATTGTAGTCCATGTTTAGAGCTTTCCATTGGTATATAATTTATTACTTTTGGACTTAGGATGAAAAAGTTATAAGGGTTGAAAGATTGCTATTACTGTTGGATAAGGTATTGATTAGGCAGTATCTCTGGAAGGGTTTTTCATCTTCTTAGAGCCTTCAACGATTTTTGCACTCTTCATGAAAGATGTAGATGGGTTTTTAATCTTTCTATTGAGGTATAATATACAATTTTTGGAGTTAGGAATAAAAAGTTATGAGGTTAGCAAAGCTTCAGTTACTGTTCATTTAGTCAATTTTATTGTTTCATTGGTCTTTATATAGGCAGTGACTTTGAGTGAATTTTTACCTCTTTTAATGACTGAATTGGCTTTTGCATCCTTCATGAAATTTGTAAATCATCTTTTTATCTTTCCATTGAGGTAAAATGTGATATTTTTAGACTATTGTGTTAAAAGATATAAATTTTTGAATTTCTGTCATTTTGTGGGAAATTTCAAATTTGGCATAAACTTTGATGTAACTTTTGGTCCCCTTAATGGCCAAATTAGTTTTTAAATCCTTCTAGGAAGTTGTAGAGGTTTCTTTTCCCTTTTTATTGATACCAAATTTACGAATTTTGGAATTCGGTGTGAGAAATTAGAAATTTTCAAAGTTTCAGGGGTTTAAGTGAATTTTGAAAAAAAATATTTAAATTTTCGCCTCGCAGGCGCCCTCGCGAGGGCGAGCGACTCACCCTGCGAGCTTCCTCACGAGGGAGAGGTGCTCGCCCTGAGGCCTTCGCGATCATGAGAGGCATGACAATGATGCTGCTTTCTTGCGATTTGTTTCCTTTTTATTTTTCTTTTCTGATTTTTCTTATTTCCTAAATAAAACCTCCAATCACACTCTTTCGCTTATAACTTTTTTGTTTGGCCTCCGATTCATTCGGTTTTCAAAGCATTAGTTTTCAAAAAAACTTTTCTACCCCTCTTTTGCAAAATTAGAGCTTTCGGGATTAAATTGAAATTTATGGATTTTAAATCAAAGTGAGTCAATTGTGTAGAGATTTTGAACATGCATCCGTATTTCGGTGATTTCTCGATCTAGGGAACTCTGATTGAAGTAATTTTTAGTTCTAATTATTATAGAGACATGGAATTTTATTTTAGTTTAGGAATTTAATTTAATTATGGTTCCTAAGTAGATCAATTTTATTGAGGAACATTAGGGTGAATCTTACAAGAACCGTTCGGATGACATTAAAATAAGTTCGTTTTGAATTTCCTATGTGGTGAGGAATCTCTCTCTCATGGATTACATGTCCAGGTGTCACGTAGGACGTCAGACCCGTGACTCACCAGGGAGGAGTTCCAACAGTGCAGATTCATCTGAAGATGATTCAGATACTTCAAATGGTTTAACACTGTAGATGATTTCTCAGAGATGCTAGAATGCTCAGAGAGGCATTCTTCATCAGATATCTTAAGAATAGATGATGGTACAATAGTTTCTAAGTTAGAATGCTCAAAGGGGCATTCATCGTTAGATATGGTAAGAACAAATGCTAGTGCAAGAGTTGCTATGAACTCTATATGAAGAGCTTTGTCTTTCCTAATAGATGGAGGAGGTTGAGGCTTTGGTGGAGAAGAAAGTGGAGTGTGAATTTGTAAGGGTTTATTCCACGTATCAATTGGTTTAGGATATGGATCAGTAAGTTTAGTATATGAAGGTGATGGTTCAGCAGGCTTTTCAAGCTTAGGCTTTCATTTGGTCTATGTGGGCTTAGTGGTGGTAGGATGGATATACTGCCTGATCAAAGAATAATTAAACTTGAATACCTTTCCATAGTCAACTTCTTCAGGGTATGAAGGTGGAGAATAGATTGGTGGGACAGGATATGTTGGTAAAGGATAGATCGATTGGTTAACTAAAAATGATGTAGGATAGGTTTTATAAACTTAAATTGTTCTTTCCATATGTCAGCATCCATAATTTGAAGAATTTCTTTCACCTTTCTAAGTTCTTGCCTTGATAGTAAAATCAGAGCCAAAATAATGAGTATCAATATAGTGTCGATATGTTATATCAAGTTGGGCCATTTGAGGTTTGTAAGATTTATACAGTTTTTGAATCTCTTCAGAGACTATATCAACTCGTTGGTGTGTAGCTTGTGTTTGTTGAGTCAAACCATCAAGTTTAGACTTAATCCGTCGAAGGATTTTGTTCTAGGTCAAAGCATTATCAATTTGATAGTTAAGAGTTTCATCAACAAGATTTGAAAGTATTGTTCCATGAGTACTTATGCCAGAGGAACGAATATATAGGTTAGAGATAACCTTTGTTAATCATTAGAGATAACCCTTAATTGATCATCACTACATCTCTCTAGTGGAGGAAAATCTTCCTCATAAGGATTAACCATCATGCACAGAATGGTTGGAATAGGGACAACTGGAATAGAAGGAATAATTTCCCCAATCCCTCTAACCAGGGTTGGCCTAGTTGGTATTATAGCCATAAGTGTTATTGACTGTGACTATAGTATTCTTGATAAGAGTGAGTAAGGATGTATCATAAACCATGAATCTGTTACCAAGTGACCCTGTTCATCTTTCTTCAACCCTCTCTATAGCTAATCTTTCTTCTAGGATGAAATGTACTTTATCTAATTGTGTAGAATATCTTGTCAAAATAATTGATCTCTTTGAAGGCAAAGATAGTCATCTAATCCATTATTTTAAACCTGATGGAGAAGCAATTTATGTTAGTCATCATCGTAGACATTTTATTTGGAATATAGATCCCTCTATATGAAAAATAGGCTGTGAAGTATAGTTGAACCTTGAATCAGATAGTGATGATGATGATGAGCTATATAATCGACGACGAAGGAAGAAGAAGAACAAAAGAAATAAGATATTTGCTTGTCAGCCTATTCTATAAGTTCATTATATTATCACTATGACGATTATAATGATGATAAATTCAAACCCAAGACCAATAAGTATTCATGAAATGCTCAAATCTATTAATAAGGAGCCTTTGTTATAGCCAAAGTCATTCTTCAAACATCCTCAGCCAAGTATTCCTAACAGTGATGATGATGATGATGAATTGTATAATTGATAACAAAGGAAAAAGAAGAGAAAAAGAAAGGAGATCTCTACTTGTCAGCCTACTAGGATTGGTGTTATATTATCATATTCGGAATATATTGGACTGTTTAGGCCTGGTATGTCTACTTCTATTGCTTCAAGTTCACAATGAATAAATTCTTCTCTATAAGGTCAAAGAGAAGTAGAGATGATAGGTGTATGCTGAGAAAAATGGTTAATATCCTTAAAAAAACTTCGAAGAGATTTAAGGACATTTTCCTTATAACTTGACCAATAGAGTGACATGTGATGGAAAAAAGACTCGATTTTTAGAATAAATTGTACCAGTACGTGTTATATGATATAGGCAATAGAGAATAAAGAAACTTTGTGTAGATTGTTTCTTTAAAGGCACTTCCCATAATCGATGTTGTTCAATGACTATGGAAAGTTGTTTTCTCCATTGTTCCAATGGTTGATACTACTTAAGGAAAGTCTATAACAAAGAACTTTCATTGTCTTGATCATAGATATATTGGTAGACCTGTAGAGGAGATAAGGTGACAGCATAAGCAAAAAGGGCAGAGAGAGCCCAAAGATACCATAATGCATTGTCTAAGAGTGGGCCATTAAGAAAAAACACATTGAGGTATAGTGCTCCAAGGTTAAACAAAAAGGGGCTGCAAGGTGTGTTGGCTTGGATGAGGAAGAGGAGTAGGTAATAAAAAAAGGCTTAATCGGGCAAAAGATGCAACTTCTGTAACAATAGTGGGTGTACTAGCAATCGGAGGAAAGAACTCCTTTGTTTTGGCAGTAGTGGCTAGGTTAGCCATGGAAAGGAGGAGAGGGATATAGATTGAGGTAGTGATCAAACTGCTAGGAAGAGATAGGCAATCAGTTAGGATGGTTAAGTTACCTTTAGAAAGATGAATGGTGAATTTATAGGATGAGAACCATTTTTGCTATGGAAATAACTGATTGTATAATAGCATCTTCTTTTTATGTGTATGGTCGTAGTATTGATCACTTGCATTAGGTTGTAGGATTAGCTATCTTTTGTTAGGAATCTTTAAAGCTGATGGATGTTGATAGGCTTGCTTTAAATGTTGTATAGCTCTAACTTGCTCTTTTCCCTATGGTGGTAGATTCTTCTCTAGTAACTTTGACAGGGACAATGTATAATCAGCCATGTGAGGGATGAAATCTATGATATAATTGACAATTCCAAAGAATTTTTGTATATTCTTGGTTATGAAATTGTCATCAAGAAAATGCAGTAGTTCACTGGCAATATGTAGACCAAGCTAATAGAATCTATTGTGGAAATGTATACCTAAAAATTCTATTTGGACTATCTCGATATGGCTCTTTTTTACCAAAAGCATAATTCCATATTGCTCTGTGAGATCCAAGAAGGATTGGAGTAAAACTTAATGTTCTTCATAGGTTTTAAAGTATAATAAGATGCCATCAATGTAGATTAAAGCACTGTAGAGAATGGGCTATGTAGGTCCTTTATCTGTTGCTAGGCTAGCATCATCTGCGAGGAGTCTTTGTACGATCTAGTTAAGATCTTCTTCATTAGGGATGAAAATATAATCATTGGGATATTGTGCATCTTGGAAGGAGGCCAGAGGTTGTGAAGGTCCTATAGTGTTAAAGGAAACTTGGTGATCATATAGCTTGTCAAGAGAAGCTATGGTGAGTTGATAGATCTTTCTAAGAGATATATCTTTCATATCTTTTCGAAGTGCAATAATAGTTCTTTGTAACTCAGGTTGTAATTTTTCTAGAAGAGAGGAAATGAATATATAACAGAGAATAACATCATTGAATCCATTAAGTAGATAATAACGTTTTGTCATGCACTGGAAATGTTTTTGCATCTCTCTTTTGTCCAGAGAACAACACTTCATCTCAAAATATTCTTATCTAACCTATTCCTTTCTACATGTGTAATAGGTCGAACATGTAAAAAGTAATAGGTCAAACAAGAATATTGATATAGGATAGACTCTATAAACAGTCTTAGAATGTGCTTTCTTCGTGTCTCAAATATTAGTCGTGCGAAAATCGAGCTCGAAAGAAAAATTTATCAAAATATTTAAAAGAATACTTTCATTTACTTCCATATATTTGTTGTCAAAATCAGGCTCGAAAGCAAAATTAGTCAAAATATTTAAAAGAATACTTTCATTTACTTCCATATATTTGCTTTGAAATTTAAACACTGATTTCCTTATTCTCCTATAGTACTATCAAGTGCACATATATTAAAAAAAAAAAGTAAACATAAGATAAAAGTATGAAAATGCAACTCACAGAAGCAAAAGACACTCACCTCGAAAAAGGAAACTGTAAAAAAAAAGGGAAAATAAATGAGACATTAATTGTAAAATTCATACGTTGAAGAAGTGATGCAATACGAGAAATGAGTTGTGTGTATGCTGTGTCCTCCAAATCAGGACCATGTTTGTCCGTGTGATATTTCTGTTTTCAATTTCCTTGATTATGTTAAAAAAGAAAAGCTCAAAGGCATTTAAAAGCTAGAAGGAAATATGTACCTGGAAAGGAGGACGTGTCTACAGAATAATTAGACAAAGGGATAAGAAAAGATTTGATCCTTGAAGTGCAATATTTGGTCCTTGTTGCCATCCTCGAATCATTCTGGAAATATTACGAAATGAGCCATTCTAAGTATAGAATTCTTCATATTATATAATTCTTGAGGAAAGGGCTTTTAGGGGAAAAGTTACAGAAAATGAATCCTAAAGAGGCATTTCACATATTATTAACATAGTTCCTAATATTATGATTTATTTTTAAAATTGATACTTGTAAAAGCCAAAGTTAAAGTCAACGTATTTAGTGTACAAGACTCGCCGCTTTACAAGAGAAGAGTCATAATATACACAATCTTTTCTTTATATTTTTATAAAGAGTTTATTCATATAACTTGAACGTATGACCTTATGGTCACATTGGAACAACCGGTAATGCTCACCCTCTAAACTTGATACTTATAATTATCACATAATTCCTCAAAAAGCACTTTATGGGTAAAAGTTCGAAAAAAATGTATAAACATTAATATGTCCAAATCAACATATTTGAAACTATAAATTTAAATAAACAATAGACCAAATCCTTTAGGTTGAGAGGGCCTAATTAAATTAGTCCATTTGTATTTGGTTTCCAAATAAATATGTAATTGAAATTGAAATAAGGCATTGAGATAAATTAAATCAAATTAATATTTATTTTAATAAAATAAAATTCAAAATGATTTAATAATCAGTTAGATATTAATTTTATTTAAATTTGTTTTATTATAAATTAATTTATTTTTATAAAATATTTTCAATGCGAAAAGATAGTTTCATTTGAAATTTAGATTCTAGATTACTTTATTTATCATATTTTATAGATAATGATATATTTATTATTTTATGTTAACAATAAGTCACATTATCATATATTATTAATAATATATTGACATTACATACATAAAATTTTGTGCCTTTTGATATAAATAATAAGATGTAATATATTCACCAGATCAAATAATAACAGTTTTGCAATTTTATTTATTAATATAATTAATATAATTACTTGTAAGAAATTGATCATCTTATTTATTAATTTATTACATTATAAAATAAGATTTTCATGAAATAATTAATTTATTATTATATTAAATTAATAAATCAATATATATTTTCACAAATAATCCATATGGTTTGCTAATTTATAATCATCTTTCTATGACATAACTGTATAACTAGTCCGTGAATTCACGTTTGTTTATAAGCATTTAAACTAAAAACAAAGCTCCCTTGGCTACGTCCTCATCATGTGACACCTTATTTAATGATATCAGACGAATATGCTAACCTACTCTTATACTTCTTCCAAACTCAGTGAACGGAGAAGAAGAAAGAATCAGGTGTTCAATATTGATAAAGGAACGTAATTAAGAAATGATTATTCGGCGAAAGGTTTTATATGAAATACATGTTATACTTGTACCCAAGCCAGTCTGAACCCAAACACAAAGAAGGGGAACGAAAAGAATAAAGTTCCTGGACTTAGTTTCAGGTTTCAGAGAAATGCAAGAAGAGAGTACCTGGATGAGAAGGTAACTCTGGCCATCAATGAAATTCTTGATGACTTTGAAGGTTTGACCATAGTAGATATGGAAGTTCTGTGCATCCTCAACTTTTGAAATGTTGCCCACTATCGCATCTGATGAACTTGCAAGACCTGATCCATATGTACTAGTTCTGAAGAGAAGTACCAGAGACAGGAGCATGTGCAAGTTCAGCATTTTATGAAATGACAGAGGAGACATTAGTGACCGACGAATATATTGGAACAAGCTCCTTCCCTCTCTTTCTCTCAACTTAAGACTACTAATGCCAGCCCAACAATGTTACAGCTGCCTGTATTTAGAGAACAAACACATAGTGCAGTTGCCTATGTACCAAACCTACAGTAGGACACACACGCAAAGACAGAGAAAGAGAGAGGATTTGCAGCTTTAATTGGTAAGAGAGAGGATTCTAAATCTAAAGTGGGCTAGGGTCTGTAGAGTTCGAACATAAATATTGAATTATTTGGGTGAGAAAAAGTGTTGGTGAACCCGTGAACTCTATTTTGATTATTGCTTCATTTGTCATCTTCTTTTCACCACTTTGCTATCCTTTTCTATATTACCGTTATATCCACCATGTCATGTGCTGTCTTCCTTTTCTATATTACCGTTATGTGCTGTCTTCCACCTTAGCAGATCACCTGTCTAAGTTCATCGAGAGCAGATCACTTGTCCAAGTTTATCCTGTCTAACTCTGTCCAACTTTTAAACGACGTCAGTTTTGTTTCAAAATTTAAAACCATGTGGTTGGCATCAGATAGAGGAGATGAAAGGAAAAAAGTCAAGCCGCTTGACAGGCGACTTGAACAAAGAAACATCACATCAAAGTCATGTATATTTACAGAGTTGTCAAACTTCTATTGTTATAATGTTATAATAACAATAATAATAGGTTATGATAAACACGTAAATTGTTTTATTAAATTTATTGTAGAGTATTTGTGAAATTTATTATGATTATTATTATTAAAATAATAGAAGCTGATAATTATCCTGATTATTATTATTATTATTATTAGACATTATTATTAAATTTTAATAATTTAGTGTGTTTATTATAATATTATCTTATAATTATAGTTATTATTATTATTATTATTATTATTATTATTATTAGTCTTATTATTATTATTATTATCATTATTATGATCTTATTATTATTATTATTATTATTATTATTATTATTATTATTATTATTATTATTATTATTATTATTATTATTATTATTATTATTATTATTATTATTATTATTATCATTATCATTATTATTATTATTATTATTATTATTATTATTATTATTATTATTATTACTATTATTATTATTATTATTATTATTATTATTATTATTATTATTATTATTATTATTATTATTGTTGTTGTTGTTGTTGTTGTTGTTGTTGTTGTTGTTGTTGTTGTTGTTGTTGTTGTTGTTGTTGTTCTTTCTTCTTTGTTGTTGTTGTTGTTGTTGTTATTAATTTTAATTTTAATTTATTTTATTATTATTATACTTATTATCCTTATTATTATTGTTGTTATGATTATAATGATGATTATTATGACTATTATTCTTAATCTTATTCTTGAATAATATTTTATAATTTATTATAACTAATTCAACTATTGTTATTATAAGTAGTATTATCCTTATTATGATTAATGTTAGTATTATTATTACTCGATATTATGATTTTGATAATAATAATATTAATAATATTAATAATAATAATAAATAAATAAATAAAATTAATTAATTAATATTATTATTATTATTATTATTATATATTATTATTATTATTATTATTATTATGAGCCACATATTAAAAATATTAATAACAATAAAATAATAATAATAATAGCCACATAATAATAAACATAAACATAAACATAATAATAATAATAATAATAATAATAATAATAATAATGATGATGATGATGATGATGATGATGTCAATAATAATAATAATAATATAATTAATTTCGTATAATAAAATTAATAAAATAATAAATAATAATAATAAGTAGAAAATTTATAACAATAATTAATAATAATAATGATAATAAGTACAAAATTAACAATAATAATAATAATAAGATAATTAATTTCAGTATAATAAAATAAAAATACAAATAATAAGTAAAAATTTATAACAACACCAACAACAACAATAACAACAACAACAATAATAATAATAATAATAAGATAATTAATTTCGTACAATAAAATTAATAATAAAATAAAAAATAATAAATACAAAATTTATAATAATAATAATAATAATATAATTAATTTTGTATAATAAAATTAATAAAATATTATTAATAATAAAAGAATAATAATATGTAAAAATTTATAACAATAATTTATAATAATAATAATTTATAATAATAATAAAAATAATAATAATAAGTACAAAATTTATAATAATTAATAATAATAATAATAACAATAATTAATAATTAATAATAATAATAATAATAATAATAATAATAATAATAATAATAATAATAATAATAATAATAATAATAATAATAATAATAATAATAATAATAATAATAATAATAATAATAATAATAATAATAATAATAATAATAATAATTGATAAATGAGTGCATATAAACAATAATTAAAGAAATATGATAATTGAATAGTAATGCTAATCAATAAGTAATGTCATGTCTTTTGAAGTTCTATTCTATTTGCTTTTCTTGAATTATAGATTTATCTGATTGGAATAAATAATAATATCATCTATATACAAAAGTAAATTCTTCTAATCCTATGAGATTATTATCCATAAATCTTTGATAAATACTAGGTGCTTGTTTTAAACCAAATGGTAATACATTCCCTTGTTCAATATCAGTGTAGTATATGATCGTTTGACCTTATTATCTAACGTATGTTTAAAGCATTTTCATAGTATTGAAGAAAGACTCGAAGAATTAGAAGGAAAGATAAAACAAATACCTTCAAAGAAAGAGATAGCTGGGTGACCAATCTTTTTGTAGATCTAGATCATTCATCATTGCAACTCTGGCAATGTTTCCTTTTTTATTTTTACAGTCTCTAGCATAATGACCTTTTTCTCCACATGTATAACATCGACATTTATGTAGAGGAGGTTTCCTTCTTTTCATCTGAAAGATTCTGATATGTTTGTGCTATTCCCTCATCCTTTTGGCTAAAAAGAATCTGTTCTTCTTCATCACTTGTCTCTTCTTTCTGAAGTTCTTCTATGGTCGGGATTAGTTCCTGTACTTCTTGTTGCAGCCGAACTATTTCTTGATGATGATATTCAGCCATTGGTCCTTCACGAGGTTCCCCACCGATTATCTCTTATTACTACGAGGACTTTTGTACCTGCATCTTTTCGATGTAATGCAAATACTCTTATCATTATCATACCCAAATGGATATGATTTAACCCTTCGTGTAATAATTCTTGATATCTGCAATCATTCAAAAAGTATGAATGTAATGGCTATATAAGCCATAGTCTGTAACCAAAGAGGACACAACTGAGCTACACAACTCTCAGTAATCCTCCAAATCTTCCACTTGTAAAAATCATTGGATCCTAAAGATCCAAAAGCAAATCGACCACTGGATAACCTTCCATTGGATGAAAACCAGAAATGCCTTCTTGATGCGATATGGAAAGCAAATAGCAGTAAACAAAAACAAAATGTCTGCTGTGCTTTGCAGTACTATTTCAGTAAGATCATGCAACCTCCGTTAGGTAAAAGTTATTCATATTATGCATTGATCAACGGACCAGATCGAGGTATTTATGCAGAAAAGAAACGAGAAAAACGAAGAATGGTATTTTCTTGAGCAAAGTTGAATAATAGCAATAAATACCTCGATCTGGTCCGTCGATCAATGCATAATATGAATAACTTTTACCTAACAGAGGTTGCATGATCTTACTGAAATAGTATTGCAAAGCACAACAGGCATTTTTTTTTTTGTTTACTGCTATTTGCTTTCCATCCATCTTGCCCTTGATGGCTTATTTTGTGACTGTTTGTTGTAAAAGGCAATGATGGCCTGACAGTCAAACCTTAATGTTATTTCTTTTTGATCCAAATAATAGATCTTTAATTATTTTACCATATTGTAAATTTTCATTCATCATTCCTAATACTTGGTCATTGAGATTGTTCATTCTTTCATCTAGTATTGTCATTCTAATGGGAGTATCAATTCCTTCTTGGAAAGTGGATTTTAATAATATTTGTATTGTTGATAATTGAATATAACCAATTTTCTATCAACAAACTAAAAGGTCATATTTGGTTTACAACTTTAGATGCAAAATCAGGATATTGGCAATTAAGACTCCATGACAATACGAAAGCATTAACAACAGCCATTCATATTACAGGAAAAAGCAGTATTATTCACAAAAGCTTTTCAAGCAAAGCCGAAGCCAAAAAATCCTATCAAGAATTTCAGCATCCTTCTTTAAGACCACAATATGAAGGGAAGTTTTAATTCCATTTGGTATGTTAGTTATTATAATACAATTATTATTGAAAAATATAAATTTATAGTTCCTTCTATCTATCAAAAAGAATCCGGATTACCACTCATTATTGGAAATAATGTACTTTAACATTAAAAGGGTATGGTAATTTTTGAATAAATACATGAATATACATTTCTTGTTCTATTCGGTAATTTATAATAATGTCATTGGAATTCACATATAAAAGCATCTAAATAATATATATCACAAATAAATAATAATAATAAAATTAATATTTATTATTATTATTATTATTATATTATGAGCCACATATTAAAAAATTAATAACAATAAAATAATAATAATAATAATAATAATAATAATAATAGCCACATAATAATAAACATAATAATAATAATAATAATAATAATAATAATAATAAACATAATAACAATAATATTAAACATAATAATAATAATAATAATAACCATATAATAATAATAATAATAATAATAATATTGATAATAATAATAATAATAATAACAATAATAATAACATAATAATAACATATTAATAATTATAATTTTTATATTATAATATTTATAAATTTGAATAACTTGTATTAATAAATTTTAATTATAATAAATACAAATTATATTATAATAATAAAATAAAAATAATAAGATTTAGAAAATAATAATAATATAATAATAATAATAATAAAACTACATCAAGACTCTGCTTGAGTGCGACTCTTAGACTCTTCGATTGCGTAGGCGTCGCACTCAAGAGAGTGCGACTTCCATTCTGTTTTAATTTTTAAAATTATAATTATTTTTCCCTGTTTTCCTTTTTTCCAAATTCATTAATATAATGAATTTGTTTAATAATTATATCAAATAGAATAATAATAATTATAATCATAATAAAGATAATTAATGTAATGAATAACAAATTTGAATAAATAGTAATAATTAATTTCTATACTAAGAGATACAAATAAAATAAAAATAATATAATAAAATAATAAATTTATTTAATTTGATGAATAATAATAATAAGATAATAATAATAATATTATTATTAAAATAATAATAATAATAATAATAACATAATAATAATAATATTATTATTATTATTAAAATAATAATAATAATAATAATAATAACATAATAATAATATTTATGATTATCAAAAGATTTAGATAATAATAGAAATTAATATAATGATTTTATTTAATTATCATAGCGAATATAATAATAATAATAATAATAAAATTATAATTATAATTTTTTAAATTATAATTTTATAAATTTGAATAAGTTGTATTAATAAATTTTAATTATAATAAATACAAATTATATTATAATAATAAAATAAAAAATAATAAGATTTAGAAAATCATAATAATAATAATAATCTAATAATAATAAAACTAAGTCGTCGCATAATATTATAATAATAATAATAATAATAATAATAATAATAACATAATAATAACATAATAATAATATTTATGATTATCAAAAGATTTAGATAATAATAGAAATTAATATAATGATTTTATTTAATTATCATAGCGAATATAATAATAATAATAATAATAATAATAATAATAATAATAATAATAATAATATAACATAATAATAATATTTATGATTATCAAAAGATTTAGATAATAATAGAAATTAATATAATGATTTTATTTAATTATCATAGCGAATATAATAATAATAATAATAATAATAATAATAATAATAATAATAATAGTAATAATAATAATGATAATAATAATAATAATAATAATAATAATAATAATAAAATCATAACAACAATAATTATAATAATGGGAATAAAATTAATAAATAATAATAATTCTTTGAGTGAGACTAGTTAATGTGGTCATAATTTTTGAATTAAATAGGTAGATAATGTGGAAATTTGATTTTGGATTTCCTCTAATTGTCTATTTTGATTTGGTTCGGTTATTCTAATTGGTCTTTCTATATATATAGGCCTTTGATGTCTGACTGATGATGATCTAAGAAGAGGAATAGTAGTGGGTGCTGATTCAGAAAAAGAATGTCTTCTTTCGAGTAATGGTGGTTGATAAAAAGGTTGTTGTATTCCTGGAAGGGGCTGTATTTTGGGTTGTATTTTGATTCCAACTTTTGCTACTTCTTGAAATAATTGATCTAAATAAATTTGTTCAGTGTGTTTAAAATCAATACTATGATGAGAATTAGTTAAGGCATAACTAATCTGATAGGTTAATGAAAAAGGGTATTGTCCTTGAGTCATAAGATTATCTCTATAAAATTTATATGCTATAGTAATTGTTTTATACAATTCTGATGATATTAAAGGAATGCCTAATTTTAATCTAGTATTGAATTTTATTTTTCCATATTGTAAATTTCCATTCATCATTCCTAATACTTGATCATTGAGATTATTCATTCGTTCATCTAGTATAGTCATTCTAATTGGAGTGTCAATTCCTTCTTGAAAAGTGGATTTTAATAAGATTTGTATTGTGGATAATTGAATATATCCCATTTTCTTTCTTTTGGATTCAGTTAATAATTGTAATTGTCGGTTAATTTGATCAAGGTCGATTAAACTAATTCGTAAATTTCCATTGCATTGATCGATTCTAATAGGTGTTTCTTGAATTATTTTTCCAAAATAAATGAGATTTTGCCTATTAAAAATTTGTTTTAATGTTGATTTATGAATATCTTGTCCTTTCTTTAAATCTAATTGGGCTTTTGCTATTTGTTTTTGTTTTTCTTGATTAATTAATGTTGAAACTTTAAAAGTTCCTAATGATTCGATTAATTCTAAATTATCAACATCTAATATTGCTGAAGATTGGGAGGTCATATTGAATGATAACAATGATGATTATTCCAAATTTGTTCTAATTGTATTAACTGAGTGCTATATAATTGATGTAATTCTTTGACTATAGATAAGTGTTCTGTATATGGTCGTCTTTCTAATCTGTTGACTCCAATAAAAGTAAAATAATTTATCGTTCTTCATTATAAGTAATATGATCTTGATAATGGTTAATAGTTTGTTGTGTAGATTGTATTTTTTCTTCTAGATCTAAACATATAGGGCAACTCATTTAGTCCAAATCGTAATTAATATCTTCGCTCACGTTTTCAAAATCTATACTAGTAATATCGTCATCTAAATCCATATTATCGTTTTCATAACAATAAAAATTATGTGTAAAATCAAAATAATATCATCATCATTTCTTTGTACTATATATGCTATATTAGTATCTAATTGAAATATAGTTCTCCATAGATAATCTAAAGTAATATCGAGATAGTAACGGCTAACATCTAAGAAAAATATGATAATATCGAGGAATTAACATAATACTAAGAAATAAAAATAGGAATAATGGTTGCAAATAAAAATAAAACATGCATAAATTGATAATTGATAAATGAGTGTGTAGAGACAATAATTAAAGAAATAGGATAATTGTATAGTCATGCGAATCAATGAGTAATGTCATGTCATGTTGGAGTTCTATTCTATCTGCTTTTACTGAATTATAAATATATAATGTCTGATATAACAAAATGCGTGCATTAATTAAAAGTTGAGAACATTGATGTTGTTTGGCTAATTTAATATGATCCTGATATAATTGAATAAACTTCTTTTGTTCATTTTCTAATTCAATATAAAATTTTATTTGGTGCTTGAGAGATTGTCTGTAATCAAAATAAGCCATGATTTTATTAATCAATAAGAACATAAAGTTTGGATACAAGGTACTTTCGAACTAATGCTATTTCTTGCATACATTCGTCTAAAAACTTAATTAATTCTGCTGCTTGATTCTTCATTATGCTTGCTGTTTTGATAATTTGTTGGGCTTCTTCATATAATGGATGAGTAGTAGAAACTTGAAACTTGGGATCTTGACATAGATCATGTGCTTTCTTGTTGCGAGCAATATATTTTATTTTAAGTTCTTCATAATGTGCTTCCTAAGAGTCTAATCGTTTTATCTGTTGCTTGAGTTCACGCTTATAATTAAAATATGATAATGCCATGCTGATTAAAACAGAGAAAGAGTTATATATAATTGAAGTAATAAATAAAGAATTATATAAAGGATGATAATAGTAATGATAATAATGTGACAAAAAGAAATCATAAACAAATCTCTAACCTGCTATTTCTGGTAAATCGCTTAAACATCAAAGGCAGACTGGAGCGCGAAGAGAGAGTTTCAGAAAGAGAAGGTTTATATATTTCTTGTTGTGTCTAATGAAGACACCCAAGCTCTCTATTTATACATGAGAAGGAGAATAAAAAGGACAGACATGATAAAACATAAAGAAAAGTAAAACAAAGTAAAGGACTGAACTAGACATAAAGAAAAAGCAAGATGTTAAAGAAGACATCTCACAAGACATAAAGAAAAAGATTCTAAAGAAAAAAAGACATATTATGTACAGATGGACGGTCTTAATGAAAGACCTACATTATTAGATGCTTTGGTACTTTGTCCGTTTCTACCGACGGATTATTCTTCGATGATGACGAGATCGTTATCTGTGGTACTATTGGCATCTGGTACTTTTGATGATGATGGGCAATTCTTACAATGATGTGTAGGATATTCTTGAATTTGCTTGCATATTGCTTCTTTCCATGCTGAACTTAGTTCTTGAAAACATTATGATAAATCATCAAATGGTTCTCGGAACCGTTGTAAAACTTGTAGTTCATTGGATGGTGTTGGTTGTTTATATGCTGATGTCATAAGAATCTGATTTCCACGATAGTTGATTTTGACCGTTGATTCGGCTGTGATCTTGATACATTGATTATATACTCCTTCGAGACAGTTGAGATTGAACTTATTGATCAAATCCCAATTGAACTCGTACTGTGGTGCTTTATCAATAGGAGGATATTGAAGATTGCTAACTCCAATTTGGAGAAAAACAATCCTTGGTGCTTTGATAGCTACATGAACTGCTGCTTCTGCTTCTGATGCTTCAAAGATCAGATAACTGCTATATACTTTAATATAGAGTTCCCTTTCTTTGGCCATATTAACTAGTCTCACTCAACAATTAGATACAATAGTAAAAACGCAAGAATTATTAGAACAAAAGTTAGAAGCTATTGTACAAACACAAATAGAAATATTAACACTTATTCAACAAACAAACGAAAAATTAAAAGAAAAAGATCCGTCCCCGAAAATGGTATCAGAGCTAAGAATTACAAAAATACCTAGAAAACGAACGTAAATGAACAACGAAAATATCGAATCCATTGAGAAAAATATACAAGCTCAATTAATAGAAGTAATAGATTTAATTAAAAAATTACATCTCACTCCTTTAACAGATAATGAACAACTATGTCCAGTAATCCCTAACGATCATAAAGATGAAATTATTCTCGGATATGACTCCGATCAAGAAATCTATATGGATAAAGATGAAAAACCAGAAAGTAGTCGTACTCAAGAATTAAAATTAAAAGGAAAATTAACAGGCGATAAATGCAAAAAGGAATTTCAACCAACATATTACTCACGGATCCCAGAAAATCAAGACGAATTTCTAAATAAACAAGGTTATTATTACAAAGGATAAAAAATTCGCAAATATCCGTCCGAATATAAACCTAAAATTACAAAATTAGGACCAGACAGTATCTTAAATTTAGATTGCACAACAAACGCCGAAGATTTATTTTATGAATGGTATGCCCGATTACAATTAATTTTTCAAATAGAAAAACCATTTGGAGATGATGTAAATAACAAAGATTCATTATGGAAATTTGTAGTATATGAAACTTCAGGCAATGTTCAAAACTTTCTTATTGAAAACGCTCAAGCATTACAAAATACACCTCATTTTATTAGCAAAATTCAAGATACAATAATTAACATTTATACATTTCAAAAATAATAATAATAATAATAATAATAATAATAATAATAATAATAATAGCTGCAAAATAAAATAAAATTAATAACAAAAATAATAATAATAATAATAATAATAATAATAGCCACATAATAATATTCACATAATAATAATAATAATAATAATAATAATAATAATAATAATAATAATAATAATAATAATAATAATAATAATAATAATAATAATAATAATAATAATAATAATAATAATAATAAACAATAATAATAATAGCCACATAATAATAAAAATAAAAGAAAATAATAATAATAATAAATAAATAAATAAAAATAATAATAATAATAATATTATTATTATTATTATTATTATTACATTATTATTATTATTATTATTATTATTATTATTAGAATAAAATAAAATTAATAATAATAATAATTATTATTATTATATTATGAGCCACATATTAAAAATATCAATAACAACAACAACAACAACAACAACAACAACAACAACAACAACAATAATAATAATAATAATAATAACAACAACAACAACAACAACAACAACAACAACAACAACAATAATAATAATAATAATAATAATAATAATAATAATAATAATAATAATAATAATAATAATTCATTTGCATAATGTCCTTCTTCTTTACATAACCAACATTTACAATCTTTTTCTTTTGAGGACAATGCTTTTGTTTCGATTTATGTTGTGGATTATACTTATATCTTCTAAAATATTTAGGAAATCGTTTGGGTTGATATGATATTAGAATTTATATTGTGGATTATACTTATATCTTCTAAAATATTTAGGAAATCGTTTGGGTTGATATGATATTAGAATGTCATTAAAGATTCGCCCCCGAAAATGGTATCAGAGCTTAGAATTACCAAAGTACCCAGAAAAAGAACTTAGATGAATGATCAAAACATTGAAGAAATTGAGCGAAACATTCAACATCAATTAATAGAAGTAACTGAATTAATAAATAAATTACATCTTACTCCATTAGATACTCCGGAACAAATATCTCCAGTAATTTCAAACGATCATAAAGATGAAATTATCATTGGTTATGAATCAGATCAAGAAATCTATATGGAAAGAGATGAAAAACCAGAAAATAGTCATACTCAAGAAACGAAAAAAGGAATTTCAACCAACCAATTATTCATGGATTCCAGAAAATCAAGATGAATTTCTAAATAAACAAGGTTATTATTATAAAGGATCAAAAATTCGAAAATATCCTTCAAAATACAAACCTAAAATTACAAAATTAGGACCCGATAGTGTATTAAATCTAGACTGCACAACTAATGCAGAAGATTTATATTACGAATGGTATCATCGATTACAGTTAATAATTCAAATAGAAAAACCATTTGGAGATATACCATATAATAAAGATTCTCTATGGAATTTTGTAGTATATAAAACTTCAAGAAATGCTCAAAATTTTCTCATTGAAAACGCTCAAGCATTACAAAACACAACCCATTAGATTAGTAAAATACAAGATGAAGATACTTTTGAAGCAATTCGAGACGAAATCTATAAAGAATTTTTGATTAACCTATCAAATTAGTTATGCCTTAACTAATTCCCATCATAGTATCGATTTTAAACATACAAAACAAATTTATTTAGATCAATTATTTCAAGAAGTAGCAAAAGTAGGAATCAAAATACAACAAAAAAATACAACCCCTTCCAGCAATACAACAACCTTTTTATCCACTACCATTACTCGAAAGAAGACATTCTTTTTATAAATGTATAAAGAAATATCTGTATCATAATTAGATTCAATTGGCTCTAAATGATGATTGAGAGCCATCATCATATCAACCCAAACGATTTCCTAAATATTTTAGAAGATATAAGTATAATCCACAACATAAATCGAAACAAAACATTGTCCTCAAAAGAAAAAGATTGTAAATGTTGGTTATGTAAAGAAGAAGGACATTATGCAAATGAATTATTATTATTATTATTATTATTATTATTATTATTATTATTATTATTATTATTATTATTATTATTATTATTATTATTATTATTATTATTATTATTATTATTATTATTATTATTATTATTATCAATATTATTATTATTATTATTATTATTATTATGTGGCTATTATTATTATTATTATTATTATTATTATTATTATTATTATTATTATTATTATTAAAGATTGGGGCGGATCTTTAATGATTAATTTTTCATTGGTTTGTTGAATTTTCTCATTTGTTTGTTGGATTAACGTTAATATTTCTATTTGTGTTTGTACTATAGCTTCTAATTTTTGTTCCAATAATTCTTGAGCTTGTACAATTGTATCTAATTGCTGAGTGATACTAGTTAATGTAGTCATAACTTTTGAATCAGATAAGTAGATAATGTAGCTGTTTGATTTTGAATTTCATCTAATTGTCGGTTTTGATTTGGTTCGGTTATTCTAATTGGTCTTTCTATATATATAGGTCTTGGATGTTTGGTTGATGCTGATCTAAGAAGAGGAATAGTATTGGATGCTAGGTTGCCCCCACATCTCGAGTTTGAGTTGCAGCACATCCACTGCTTCCGATCCAGCGTATGAAAAATAACGCAGCGAAGCGTGGTGGGTATAAAAGATTTGATAACGCCCTACTGTCAACACGTGTTTTCAGTAGCAAAGTGGTGAACCCGACGTGAAACGAACACGCAACCTTCTGATAACGCCCTACTATCAACACGTGTTTTCAGTAGCAAAGTGGTATCAGAGCTTAGAATTACCAAAGTACCCAGAAAAAGAACTTAGATGAATGATCAAAACATTGAAGAAATTGAGCAAAACATTCAACATCAATTAATAGAAGTAACTGAATTAATAAATAAATTACATCTTACTCCATTAGATACTCCGGAACAAATATCTCTAGTAATTTCAAACGATCATAAAGACGAAATTATCATTGGTTATGAATCAGATCAAGAAATCTATATGGAAAGAGATGAAAAACCAGAAAAAAAACCAGAAAGTAGTCATACTCAAGAACTAAAATTAAAAGGGAAATTAACAGGAGATAAACGAAAAAGGAATAATAATAATTATTATATTATGAGCCACATATTAAAAATATTAATAATAAAAAAATAAAAATAATAATAATAGCCACATAATAATAAACATAAACATAAACATAATAATAATAATAATAATAATAATAATAATAATAATAATAATAATAATAATAATAATAATAATAATAATAATAATAATAATAATAATAATAATATTGATGATAATAATAATAATAATAATAATAATAATAATAATAATAATAATAATAATAATAATAATAATAATAATAATAATAACATAATAATAACATAATAATAACATATTAATAACATAATGATAACATATTAATAACATATTAATAATTATAATTTTTAAAATTATAATATTTATAAATTTGAATAAGTTGTATTAATAAATTTTAATTATAATAAATAAAAATTATATTATAATAATAAAATAAAAATAATAAGATTTAGAAAATAATAATAATATAATAATAATAAAACTAATTAAATATTATTATTATCGACTTCCATTTATATTTTTAATTTTTTAAATTATAATTATTTTTCCATATTTGTTTTCCAAATTCATTAATATAATGAATTTGTTTAATAATCATATCGAATAGAATAATAATAATTATTCACAATAAAGATAATTAATGTAATGAATAACAAATTTGAATAAATAGTAATAATTAATTTCTATACTAAGAGATAAAATAACAATAAAAATAATTATAATTTTAAAATTAAAAATATATTAAGTTACTTATTTAATTTAGTTTTATTATTATTATTATATTATTATTATTATTTTCTAAATCTTATTATTTTTATTTTATTATTATAATATAATTTGTATTTATTATAATTAAAATTTATTAATACAACTTATTCAATTTATAAATATTATAATTTAAAAATTATAATTATTAATATGTTATTATTATGTTATGCTATATTATTATTATTATTATTATTATTATTATTATTAGTATTAATTATTATTATTATTATTATTATTATTATTATTATTATTATTACTTATGATTAATAAATTTATTATATGAATTACAAATGTCTATTATTAGTTATAACATTATTAAATTTAGTATTATTATTTGCGCTTGTTGTTTATGTAATTCAATTATATAAATCAATTAATTCTTATAACTATTGCAGGAAATGAACTACGAGATTCATCACATTATATTAAGCAAATAAAACGAAAATGAATAAACATATGTAAAATTTAAAAGTTCTGTACTCATTAATTAACAATAATCATGACATGGAAAGAGTTGTCATTTCCAATTAAATGACATCAAACAACTCCCGCCACCATTCAATTACTTCGTAATATAAGTTGTTTACTGTTTAGCTAAAAAAACAGAGCTTCTTTTCCAACAACCTGCGTTATTACATACTGATCTATTAATTTTCTTCTCCTTCTCAGGTGAAAACATTTAAAGCCATTACTTAATGTTGTGCAGATACGCAGAACATGGCTGTGTTTTTATATTGTTTTTCTACAAGCTGATTGTTAAAGAAATGTATAGTCATTTATGTTCTGCATGTGATATAACTTCTCTATGTCTGTTTAACGTTTTGTTATTCATTGTGATATATCTGAAATGTTTCTGTTAAAAAATGGTTGTTGACATAACGTTAGTGGTAATTAATATGGGATAGTTGAGTTGGTTGTGTTGTATGGTTGATGGCAGTCGTATGTTTTGGTGAATAATAATGGTTTCCAACTATTTTTCCTGTGTTAACGCATCTCTGTTGTAACGTTGCCAATGGTAATAAATGTTTACACTCTGTTAACTTTTTTTTCCTGTGTTAACGCAACTTGCTATCAATGATAATAAATGTTTTACAGTTATTAAGGTTTAGTTAATGTTAAAGTAAACCTATTGGTTGTTAACTGGAAACAACTTAGCATCAATATACATATAGGTTTTTCTGATACATGAATTACATAACACATGGAAGGGTTAAAATTCAGACATGATACGTTATTGTATAAGTTGGTTTTTTGTAGTCTGAATAACCATATGTGAAAATAATGGTGCTGAATTTTATAATTTCACAGGTGTGAAAATGAAAGGTACATCAACGTCATGCCGCCGTTTAAATTATGAAAGTGATAACGAGCAACGTAATAATGATATTGCTTGTCAGATCGAGAGTTTTCATATGTACGGAAGTAATTTGGTCGGAAGAGAGATAATACCGAAAATTGGCATGCAGTTCGAGACAGAAGAAGATGTTTATCAATGTTATTTAACTTATGGGAAGTAAGTGGGATTTGGAATTAGAAGAAGCAAAAGTCACAAAGACAAAAGTGGTAAGTTGATTTGTAGGCTTTTTGTTTATAGTGCTGAAGGTAAACGGATGGCCGACAAAAGAGATTTGTATGTAAGAGCCCGACGTGCAGAAACAAGATTTGGTTGTGAAGCAAGAATGAAAGTGAATAGTTTGCATACTGGGAAATTTCAAGTCATTGATTTTGTCGAGGATCACAACCACTACCTCTCATCGCCAAACAAAACACATTTGCATAGAAGTCACAGGAAGATATCTTCAGTCGCGGCTATGCACATTGAAATGGCTAATGATGTGGGCATTCGACCGAAAGCATCTCATGATCTTTTGGTGAGACAAGCAGGTGGTAGAGATAATGTTGGATTTATCCCGGATGATTACAAGAATTATTTGAGGTCTAAACGAACTAGAGACATGAAAAGGGGAGATACACGTGAGCTGTTTGCATATTTGTATAAGATGCAGGTGGAAGATCCGAATTTCTTTTATGTCATTCAAGTGAATGAAGATGATTTGATGACTAACATATTCTGGTGTGACGGGAAAATGAGGAACGACTACTTAGATTTTGGTGATGTGGTTTGCTTCGATACGACATACAAGAAGAATAGTGAGGGCCGTCCACTGGCATTGTTTGTCGGTATCAACCATCATAAGCAAACAACAATTTTTGGTGGGGCACTCCTCTATGATGAAACTGCGCTAATATTTCAGTGGCTGTTTGAGACATTTCAGAGAGTGATGTTTGAGAAAACGCCTACCACGATTCTTACTGATCAATATGCGGCAATGGCAAAGGCATTAGCATCAACATGGCCAAATACTCATCATCGACTTTGTATTTGGCACATTTATCAAAATGCTGCCATACATTTGAGTTGTATATTCTCTAAGTTTAAAGAGTTTGCAAGGGATTTTAGTGCCTGCATCTATGAGTATGAAGAAGAAGAAGATTTTTGCATTGCATGGACGAAGATGTTGGAAAAATATGAACTTCAGGATAATGACTGGTTGAGACGTTTGTACGACATAAAGGAAAAATGGGCTTTGGTTCACGGGCGCAAAATATTTTGTGCAGACATGATGACCACACAACGAAGTGAGAGCATGAACAGTATGCTTAAAAAGTACGTTAGTTACCAACATAACTTAATACAGTTTTTTAACCACTTCCAGAGGCTTATTGATGATCAACGATATGAGGAGTTAAAAGCTGATTTTAGAATTAATGTCAGCAAGTCAACATTGTCAGCACCGGAGAAAATTTTAAAGCATGCATCAACTGTGTACACACCAGAAGTCTTTAAATGGTTTCAAGATGAATGGAATCATTGTCATGATTATAGTTTTCTTCTTAGCAATCAGGATGGAATAGTCGAGAAATACAAGATTAGTGTTGCTGGGAAGAGTTACTCTCAATTGGTCAGCTATGATTCGTGTAATGATGACGTTCATTGTAGTTGTAGAAAGTTTGAGTTTGCTGGCATTTTATGCTCTCATGTGTTGAAGGTGTATAGCTTGAAGAATATTTCGACAATCCCATGCAAGTATATTATGAAAAGATGGACAAGGAAAGCAAAAAGTTGGAAGATTGGACAAATGGAGCCAATGGCCAATGATAGTAATGTGGATTCGTGCTAGCTGTCAACTATCAGATATAAAGAATTGTGTACATTAGGCATGCGATTGGTGACAAGGGTAGCAGAGAGGGGAGATACGTATCAAGTTGTGAAAGATAATATGTTGAACATGTTGAAGATGGTTGATGAGACATTGGAAGGTGTAGAAACAGTTGATGAAGATAACCAAATACCACAAGATCATGAGTTAAGTCAACGCTCACGGTCAAATACTGAAAGGAATGTGCCGAATGATCCTGATGTTGATTTTGCCGACATGAATGAGATAAGAGGTTTGAAAATGAAGCCAAAACTGACATCAAGTAAGAGATTGAGGGGTGGACTTGAAAAAAGTTCAAAGAAGAGGAAGAATGCGAAGAATTGCAGGACTTTAACAAATGTGGCAGATTCGACCCCTATCTCCCTTTGCAGCACTCAGGTATAACGTGTCGTTATATTAGATTGAAATAACGTATATAAATTTAAGAGTTATTATGTTAAGTTAATTTGGTGTTACCGATGATATTCAGGAATCCGAAGATAATTCCCAACAACGGGAGATTATCTCCAGCAGCTGGGGTCCCATATTATATCCACATCATGTTGGTTTTTGGGTTCTTGATAATTCTTTTGTTGGCATATTTATTTGATCCTAAATTGTTTTTGATTTCTTACGAGGACAATCACAAGCAGACAGTTGCTATTTGTAAGGATTTTAGGAGTCTGGGTTCCAGTCATGACGATCGGCTACAACAATCGCAGGTTCAATTTCTAATATGATCTTAATGGTATCATGCATTTGAATCAATGTTATGTTGGCTGTACCAACAATTGGTTATGACATCACGAAATGCAGCGTTCAGGTGTTCATATGGATAAGTCAACAAGCTTATACAATCAACATCATTATGCAGCAACTCCTTTGGTATTGTGGGTTAAACTATTTGTTTCTTTGGTTTTATAGCTTGTACAAAGTTTAATGTGTTATTAAACTTTGATTCACTTATCATGTTAGGTGAATGATATAGGACGAAGTCAACAAAATGCTAGTATTGATATGCCAGCTCCAATACGCATGACCGATTTACTTATGGTAAATAGAAGAACGTGTTTTATATCATTGCAATTATGTTGTATAATTGCATTACATGTTGTATTTTGTTTAGATATTTAACCATGTATATTGATTGACAGGCGCAACAGACATTTCGAATTGCCAATTTGGAAGATATCAGCACTTCAGGAGTTGGTATTCCCATTGACAACTGTCATAGTTGCCTTCGTGCCAAAAACAATTGTATGTGTAGAAGATGATTCTGATATTAAGGTAAGGACTACGCACCATATACCAGTCTGCCATTATGTTTGTAAAAGTTGAACGATTCACCATGTGTGCGGACAGTAATTGAGGGGTTGGTCCTTTATGTCCCTGTGTAAACCCATGTTTTTATAAGTGATCTAAACTCTCATGATAAGGTATTTTCAGAAAATATAGATAGATTTTTATCTACATCAATGACAAGGTTTTGCTGCTTTCTGTATGGCTTTATTAGGAGAGCACCATTTGTATGAATGTTTTAAAAATTTATCCCCTTTTAACCTCATAAATACATTATCATAAGCATTGCATGTGTAGTATTCCCTTACTATCAGAAGAATATCTAAACAAAATTTGCTGATCATCATTCGACGTGTTATTTGTTGAAAACTATATGCAGAGTAACCCAATTGCCAGATGGCATGTTTGCCTAGGTTCAATTAATAGCATTGCATTCTCAACTGATGGGACCTACTTAGCTACTGTTGGAAGAGATGGTAAAACCTTCATCTTCTTCACTTGCAGTCAACCTTTCACATCTATTTTCTCTAAATTTGTTGAGAACCTTATTGGCCCAAGTTTCACTGAGCACAGGGTATTTACGAGTTTTTGACTATTCAAAAGAGCAACTTTTCTGTGGTGGTAAAAGTTATTACGGTGCTCTCCTATGTTGTGCTTGGAGGTGAATGACTGAACTGATTTTCAAGTCATGTCATTGATAGAAACTTGCTTCTGGTACTATGTTAGAATTTATGGTCCAAGCTTGTTGCAATTTGGAGGATGACCTAGATTATATTAATTTGATCTTCTTGTTTTAACTTCTCCCCTACTTTTGCCATTCCCTTATTGAAATTTGTATGCAATTTTTTTCTGTCAGCATGGACGGGAAGTACATATTGGCTGGAGGTGAAGATGATTTAGTTCAAGTTTGGAGTATGGAAGATCGGAAGGTTGTGGCATGGGGTGAGGGGCATAACTCGTGGGTAAGATTCTCATTAAACAATGGAATAATTGATTGTTTGTCAGGCATTAATTCGGCACTTTACTTAGTTGCTATATGATGGTGCTGGCAGGTAAGTGGAGTGGCATTTGATTCTTATTGGTCGTCACCAAACTCAGATGGCACAGGCGAGAGTGTCATGTATCGGTTTGGTTCTGTTGGTCAGGTACTTCATTTGGGTGATAAATATTGATGCTGAATTCTTAACTTGCCATCCAGGTTGAACTCTGCAATTCTGGATTTTGTGGCAGATTAAAATGTTAGCCACATGTGTAATTCCTTCTGTGGGAGAACTGTGCCTTAATTATTAACATTACAGTAGAAAGCATCTTAGCATTTTTATGATATTTTGCAAGCGTCAGAGACTTTAGCAATGAGAGAATGGACATAATTGAACATGTAATAGCATGGGCATGGGGCCTCTACATGGTAGGATAAGAAGATCTATATTATTGCCTGTAAGTGGAAAGGAGTAAAGTGGTTGGAGTTGGAATAAGGTCAACTAGGCAAATCTTATCTCGTAACCTGTTTGCTTTCAGTCTTATTGTTCTTCAATCCTGCCCTTTTTAAGCCTCAACGGTCGGTATTAAACTTGATGTGTTTGTGAACAGGATACACAATTCCTTCTGTGGGACCTGGAAATGGATGAAATTGTTGTTCCATTTCGCCGATGCCCTCCTGGTGGATCTCTGACTTTCAGCGGTGGAAGTCACTCTTCTCACTGGGATATGAGTTCTCAATTATGGTATTTTGTTATTCAGCAGCATATATTCCTTGGCCGTTAATTTAGTCCTTTCTTTTGTCCCTCAACTGTTTTGTCACCTTTTGAGGGAAGGAAGAGAAAAGTTTCTCTTGTTTATGTTTTCTGTTTAGACTGCAGATATAGACGAAAAATGTATAAGGAAAGATACAGCAGATGAATTAGTTATGGCTCTAGCTGAGGCAAAGGTTTGATTTCTTTAATACCCAACTCTTTCTCATAAAGTTTGAAATATTAGTAGTTTTGATTCAAGTCTCATCTTCTTAAGCTTTTTAAAATCAAGCTGTCTTCTGTTTGACTTCAGATGTCGACTTCATGTGCTCTTCTTTAGAGAAATTTTTGTTCTTTTGGTGGGGCAATGGTTGCTTGTGTGTGTACCTACTTGGAGTAGTGTTGCAAGAAAAAAAAAAAAAAAGAATGTCTTTTGCTTTTGTATCCGAGATTATTATGGAAGAATGTGTGGTGAAACATCATTTGTGGGTTGTGATTTTTGTTACGTTGATGTGTTTTCCTCCTAGGCAGATGCCATCATAGAGAGGCTTCAAGCTGGGCCGCAATTGGCAGAGGATTCGTGCCCAACGTTGTTGGTTACTGCACACACAGTATAGTTTGTCTCCTTTTATCTTATTCCCATGGATAGCTTCTCATTTTAAATTTATCTTTTTACATCAAGAACATATCTTTGGAACCGGTGAAGCATTGGCAACTTCCTGTATATGACTTTCCATAATGATTATGACTCACTATCTAAGTACCCGTTAAAGGAAATCCATGACTCTATATACCTGTCTACGTATCTGCTGAAACAGCCCTGAGGTTGTATTTTACTGCTAATTTCCTGAATTTTCAGGTGGTGGTGTATAAAGGAGTGGTGAGAGAAAAACCAATCAGCAAAGAGGAACCCCGGAAGTTTATCAAAGGTTTTGCTAACGGATTTATTGGCCTTCTCTACTTTCTAAATTATTCAAGTTACTCGTAGCTCATATAATTGTTTGTTGCAGACTATTCTGGGAGTCATGGAGCAGTTGTAGGGTCTGTTTTTGTGACCAACCTTGCTACAGGAACAAAGAAAGGGGAATGGGAGAGAGCAGAGGTACTGCTGGTTTGGACTAACAATTACCCCGGTTCTACTAGGTGGTAATTGTATGGAAATCACCATTCATGAAAGAAAAGCTGGCTGCGACATTGAACTCTTTAACTCTAGTTAATTACATTTCATCACTGAGTTTGAACCTGTTGAATCAAACCCTTCATGTCCTTACTTGGTTTTATAGTGAAACAGACCAGATAATTCAAACATTTTGATGCTGTCCCATAAAAAAGATATTGACCAATCTCATGTATCTGATGTTTGTCTGTATACTCGGAGTTCAAGTTTAGTTTAGTGTCAGATACACCTTCTTTTGAGAATCTGAATGACTTGTAGACCCTTCAGTAAATGCAACATTCATAAGCTTTATGTTTATTGGTTGGAAACATTAATCATGGACTAATGTTCCAGTTTTATTTCCATGATATACCAGATGAAGTCATTGATAACCTGCTAAATTTCTGTAACTAGCACTGTCATTGTCCTGCCCTAGATACTTCTTGTAACTTGTTTTGCTGGTATGGTAGCTAGATTGAGGAAGGAATTACACTTAATGTTGCTGGGGGCCTCATGCTGGAACATCCACTCACTTTTCCCTTTGTTGAAGCAGTGGTAATTTCTCTCTCAAACACTGCCTCTATACCTGGAGAGGAATATCCCTTTCTTGGGATCTTCTTTCTTCATTTTTCATAGTCTTTTCTTTTTTTATATATAAAGAAAGCTTAATGAAGAAACCAATAAGTTTACGTGTGACAGTTGCATAATGACTCCTTAATTGTGATATATCTGCAGATAGGAGATACTGACACTGTGATGGGACTTTCGAAGCCTCTTACTGAAAAACTCATGGCAGAAGTCCTATAGCAACCACATCAACAAAGAATTACAAGCACCTCAAAAATGCAAATTGGGTTACAGCCATGAAGTTGAACTTACTGTTCCTCCTGCAGTTCGAGTTTTCTGCTTCAAGAACAACGTAATTTGCTGCACCGGAATTGTCAAGCAAAGGGAACACCAGTTTGCCTCAGCAGTTCGTAGTTGCAAGCCACCTGAAGTGTACAAAGGCAAGGGCATAATGTACGTTGATGAAGTGATCAAGAAAAAGCAAGGAAAGAAGTCTAAATGATTTTGGAAAAAGGCAAGGCAAGCTGTTATATTGTCTGATGTTTTGCTGCATAGCTAGTGAACTGCTACACCTACACCTGATGATATCTTGCTTCATACTTGGAACTGCAACATCTGATCACATTTTGCTTCATGGCTATAACTACAAACCTTTTATCGTGTAGAACAGTGTTTACAATCCGATCCCAATCACATAAATATTGTATTTTGAAAGAGATTGGAATTTTTGAGGAACAGAATTAAATGCCCGGGGCATTCCTTGAAGCATTGTTTGACATGGAAAAAGTTTGGGGAGTTGTCATTTTAGTATTAAAGTGAATATTTCATAAATTACTCTGATAACGTAGCAACATTGAATTTGATGACTGTAAAAATTACTAAAATGATAATGTAAATGGATTTATATTTCATTTTTCAAGCCTAATTTTATTGAAACTTGACGCTAATAAGTAATGTGTTTGAACAAATCAAATTAGTCACAATATCTAATTTTTGTAAGTACAAAACAGTTACTGCTAGGATGTATACACATATTTAATTACTGACAGAAATAATTGGAAGTTGCCTCTCCCGGATTTGTTGGTTTTTGAGCTGCGTTTGAGTAGTAATTTGATGTTGTAGGCAATGTTCCATTGCTATGTAGTTTCTGGTGGGATATCCCTGAGCTATTATGGTGAAAAACTCATAGCTATAGGTAATAACCAGATGGAACTCACATGTCCCTTGGCTGGCTGTGTCGTTATATAATTTTTGGACATGCCTTGCTCCCGTTATATGGGATTTGGACCAAAAGTGAATTGACTATTCAGTTTTCTTGTTTTTATGTACACTTTGTCTGATCATCAGACTTAAATCTGCAATGAGGTTCTTGTAGGATGACTTGTACCGTAAATTCCATCCTACATTATCATAAAACGCGATTGTAGCAATCAAAAAACACTTGCAGAAGATTTCACCGTTCAAGATATTGATGTGCCATCGATGTTTCCCCAGTAAATTCACCTGAGGAGGTGAACTAACTGCCGGCTATTAAACCAGAAATTTTTATATTACATATACTAAATAATATGAGTCTACAGACATATTACTGGATACAGCCATTTAACTACGTAAACCACCCCATACAGGAAAAAGAAAACATCTATGTTTTATGTGATCTGCAGACTGCTCCATTAATGCATAACGATGCAGATTCAATTACCATGCACAGTTTCAGTTTCCTGGTGAGTAGAATCGGTTACAGGTTGAGGAATAGTTGCAAGTGGTTGATCTGAACGAGTCACATTTTGAGAAGCACGTTGTTCTTGTGATATGTTAAGCCATCTTCTCCTCCAACTCACTATCTCAGCTATGGCGGAACTTCCACACATTGTAACCCCGAACCCAGTGAATGATGCAAGTATAACAGATAAGACGGCTTGCAGATGTAACTGAAGAATGCAAGGAGAAATTGCAAACATCAGTGTGCACAATATGCAATTATTCGATAAGTTGTCCAATCACAAGCAGGTAACAATTCTTCGGGGTAATTTATCAGGAAACTCTGACACTCTACCCTCCCATAAGACAAAACTGAAGCACCTGATCGACTTAACATAAGTAGTTGAGGCTAATATAAACAGTTAATAATACTTACCAACTTGTGCAAGTGTGAGCAGATAGGACTACTAATCCAAATTGAACAGTAGCATAAACCCACACATGGCGTCTCCTAAATAAGCACAAATTTCAGCAGAACTGGTTAGATCATGTGAATTCTGATTACAAAAGCATTTCAACTAAGTAGAGGATCCTCACCCATTGCTGTTGACGTCATGGATGCAAGAATGCCTAATATACATGAAAAGGGGAGGGAAATGGCGATTGCACCAGAACCGAATTTGCTAATCTGCATGCATGTCAAATTCAGATCTTTGGTGACCATGAACAGAAAAATTCATAAGTTGCAGACTTACCAGAGGTTGCTGAAGAAAACAAAAGTAAGCAAGCATGCTGACAATCACCAGAATAGGAACGTCCTGCCAGACCCTGCCAAATTTTGTGCAAGCTTAAACAATCTAGCAGCATGATCCCAAATCTAATAAAAAGGAAAAAAAGAAATTGAATATGCACTAAGTTGAATCACGGGACATTGTCATCTTTTGTTACAAAATGAACTGTAACCCCAACACAAAGGGAAGAAAAGGGCAAATCATCGTTTAGATAGCTTCTAGTAACTATTGGAATTAAAATACTCTGATATAGTTGGAGAGATAGAATTATAGACCAACTGCAATAGTAACAGAGATCATTAACATTTTATTTTCCACTCTCCTATATAACATGGAGATTTTATAGAAAGGAAAAGGAAAAAGATAACACAGAAGGCATTTAAAAACCCAGAATGCAGATGAGAATAGCTCCAGTTACCTATACTGAATAGGTCCCAACACGTTGCGAACAGCGCTTCCTCAAGACTTGAGGGCCTGAGTATTTTTAACTCGTAAAAGGGTAACTGGAAGGTTCTTAACATCTTGCTTGCACACATCACATGTTTTGTTCCCTTCAATGCAAAACCAATTAATGGCACATTCTTCATGTGCTAATGCAAGTTCTCCTTTGCAACTGCATTCCATCTTGAGGGTGTCACCGCCTTCCCCCAGTTCAACCAAGCAGATGCTGCATACAGCCTCTTCTTCAGGGATGTCTTCACCACCATTGTTCTCATCTGAACCACAAGGGTAAGATAAGGGCAAGGCTGGTTATCACAAGTCACAAAATGAAAAGAAAGCTGGAGGTGAAAACTAAGTAGACAACCACTTTCTAATCTATAGTAACTAAATTGTTAATTCCAGCATGTATGTCAGCATAAAGCTCCACATCATACAGATTAAACTTTCAAAGGTTATCATTCGTTTATCAGTGGGCAATGCCCTTCAAGCACAATATGATAATACCAACCCAGTTGATCAAGGCCCCTCTTAACCAGTTCAATTAATTATTTTTCCCACAAGAAATAAACTCCAATTTACAAGTTAACGCAATGCTAGAAATTATGTAGATCAAATTCTTCCCATCCCTGTTCCCTTTTCACTCTTTCATTTTCATCTCTTCAAAGAGGGAAAGGGGGCCGCAAGAGGGGAAGGTATGCAATAGATATAAAGAGTATCAATATGAGAACATATGTACCAGTATCACCCCTAGTAGGTGTAGTTGCCATTCCCGTGACAGGAGATACCCGTGGTGTAGTTGGAACCACACGAAATCTGCCACCGAACGAATCCAAGTTCTTTATGTTTCCCTCTTTGCTCATCACAGGAACGGACAGTGATCGATGAATGGGTCGCTGGGCTTCTCCTTTCTGTGAAAAAAGAGTTTCAAACCATCAAATGGTGGCAGACTGCTGCAGCCACATTATGCATGAAAAACACAAAAATATTCAGCTAGTTACAAAAATAAATTTGAGATGTATGCCTTTTTTCAACACAAGGACTCTTAAATACATAAAGCGTGGCAGGTGTCTTGTAAATTGGAGGCATGTTTATCATTGCAAAATCATCCATGGAATCCTCAAGAGTTCTTGATGGAATTTCTAAAACTAGGTGTGATCGCCTGTGGGGTGTATCCTCTGGCATCTCCTCCATTATCTCAGTTCAACTCCCAACCTGGAGCATAAAAAAAGAGAGAATAGTAATTGGTATAAACCACTACAAAACAATATATAAACTTGTGGAAATTTGCAAATACAACTAACTTGAGTAGCAAGCAAGAAACAAGAAAGCGAAATTAACAAAACTGACAGTCAGATTGCAAAATAAATCGGTACTGAATGTAACAATGAATAAACCTGAGTCAAAATAATAGGCAGAACTTTTGATGATGGTGTCACACTATTCATAGAGAGAGAAATATTGAAGTACAGAGGATTAAATAAGGTTGCCACAAAGGTATGTTGTATTCAGTTACAGAAAAATTGATGAAGACAGCACAATTTATGAAATGAATTGTATGTATTTAGCCGATAACAGATCTTCATAAGTCCGCAAAGGTTTTCCATTAACCACTGCTTTGGAGGTTATGGAAAACAGCAAACTTGCAGGAGTAATCAAGTTTAACCACAAGGCCTTTAGAAACTTGGCGTGGGGATGACCTTTTTGAGAGAGTATAGACAAAAAAGTGCTACAAAATAACAACAATATGAGAAAATAACAACAATTCTATAGACAAGTGATTCATAAAGGTGTCAGAAAGTTATCTTACAAATTCTACGCTTATGGCATAATACAAACAGAGAGTCATAAGAATCAATATTTAGAAGATGAAAAAATGTCTTACTTCCACAATTCAGGAACAGGACCCTGCTGGAGGGTCAGTGGCATCCTGATGTGCAGTGTCATTACCAGATAGGGTTGGAGATGGCACATCCAGTCCTTGCACTTGTCAAGACTTTTCCAATTTTTCGCCCACGTATTGCAGATCCTCGGAAATACCTTGCACTAGACCATTCAGATATACCCATCGCTGATGAAGTGTATGCATCTGTTCCTTAAGTTCATCCAACTGCAGTTGTGTGCTGTTGTGGTTTTCAACCATGAGTTTTTGGTTATCAAGCAGGAGTTGGTGTATCGTGGCCAAATCAGGTTGCGACTGTTGTTGGTGTTCCTGTTGTTGTGCGAACTGATGTTGGGGTTGCTGTTGTTGCCCTGCAATGTCCGAACCATATTCAACACCATGACCTATAGAACTTGACTCTGCCACTGCCAACCTACGCTTCAATGCTGTATGGGTTGAAGGATCTCGTAGCTGCATGGTTGTCTCGTGTATAATCTCGCACCGTGTCAAGTATGGTACATCGAAAAAGTGATTTCTCATCATGTTAAGCTCACTAAGATCAATCCTAAACCACTAAGCCAATGCAGTTGCTAAATAACCCATGCCCAGGCTGTTCCCCCGTCTCCCCACTAATTCGATCAAAGTCTTAGAAACATAAGCGAACATGTTCGGCTTATGTCCATGCTGGATGCACCATAATAGGAAAAGCTCCTTGCTCGAGCATTTTGTACTTTGTCGTTTACCGAAAACAACACCACACATGAATTTATGCAACAGCTTCAATTCCGCATGAACAATTTGTGCATTGGATGCAATGTGTGGATCATACGCATCCAAGTCTGTTAAATATTTCCAGTATGAATGCACATTGAAAGCCTGATGCGCATCTTCAATATCGCTTTCGACAAACCCACATATGAACCGTAACACCCTCTCATCCATATAACACACCTGCCCTCGTAACCTAAACCACAATTTCTTCGGTCGGTTTGACACAAACCTCAAAGATGTGAAAAACTTCAGTGCCAAGTCACGGTAAACGGGGTAATTAATTCGCACAAAATAATCCCATCTACCTCTCCAACATAATGTAATAAATATGTCTGTCAACCCTATTTGATCTAGCACCTCAAAGTCAAAATAAGTTGGAACCTCAATGCTCTTACTTTGCAATTCCCTAAACCTCTCTCCTTCTGCCTCAGAATAAATGGCAAAAGGAGCATCATACACACCTGCAATGTCTGCAGCATTGTCCCCTCTCACCTCAGCTCCGATGTTTTCCTCTGACTGTCTAGCTCTTCGAGGGGGCATTGTCACGGTAGAAGCTGCATATGTGAGAAATAAAGAACCCAAATTATTACGGTTGACCCGGTGTGACGTCTAAATTACGTTAAACAAAACTTTAATGATATATAATAGTAAGGGCATGCATTAATCATAGTAACGGCTACGATTATGAAACTTGAGTGACCGGATTCAAAATTTAATTAAAATGAGAATGCAAGTAGCAAATAGATCACTTACACATCTTATAGGTAGTAATCAATAAATTTTGACTAAAGTTGATACGTCTATTTTTCACAAGCAGATAGTTATATCCTTAGCATGGAAGCAGATAATGAATCATTTCTAATCTTAGCCAGGCCTTTCTTTCCTATACTTGGAGCAATCATAAATTATAGGAAAGTTTAATCAATCCTTAAGATTAGAGAAGAATAAGGTTTGATCTCAATCTCGATCTTGGATGAAAGAAAACAACAATTTTTGCTTAATAATGAATCATTAAAGACTGCACTTTCTAATGTTTCGCATTGTTGCAGAGAGCAAGAAGTTAACGTACTAAGGCAAAGGAAATAAATGCCAGAACATGAAAGCAAGGGAAAAATTAAAATAGGAGAACCTATTTCAAGAATCAAGCAAAAGAAAGTTGCAAAGACACTACCTCATTTCGTAATCAACTTTAGGAAAGTCCACGTAACAGACTATTAAAGAAGCACTTTGTTGGGGAGGCAACCCAACCGAAATCTTCTTAAACTTCATAAATTAAACATCAATTTTCACTCAACCTTTTAGCTTTAACTCATATTTCTTCTAGCTTTTCATTAACTCGGTGGGGCATTCACCAAACAATATACATGCATTCTTTCATATTACCATTGTTAAACATACAAAGTTAACAAATTACCAAAATAAGTTTCACCAAACCGCAATCATGCTCCAAAAATCAACTATTACTAATAAATCAAATTTGAGAAGAGAGATTAACTTATTAACCAAATTTGTTTGTTTCATATGAAATTAACATTGAAGTTACAATATGAGAAGCTTCCTATACACGATGTCTAGGGGTAAAATAAAGAAGCAAAAGTAAGAACACAACATTACAAACACGTTAATAAGATTATGATCTATGTAGCACGGACACGGCAAAATGGTGCCGTGTCCGACACGTGTCCGACACTGACACGCAGTGGACACGCGGTGGACACGTGTCGGACACGTGTTAATACATGTCGGAGTAAAAACAATATTTTTATCGGCTCAGACACGTCTTAATATGGCTCTTAACATTTTTATGAATTATTCAAAATTTTATTTATTTGACATAGGTAATTTCCCTAATTAAGAAAGATACAATTGTTACAACTTCTCAAATTCTCGTGGATTTCCAGCCGTCGCTTCTCTTTGTTTTCTCACAAATCTTCTGTCACGCAACGCTCCTTGTTTTCCAGCCATCTGCTCCTTCACGTCTGCACTGATTCTCGCTCCTGCACTGGTTCTTCATACAACGCTATTCGGTAAGCTACAATCCACGTTTTATGTACTATGTGCTTCATCGCTTTCGCTTGACGTCTGTGCTAAAAATTAAAATCCACGCTTCTACGTGTGCTTTCCTTTGTGGACTGGAGATTTTTAATGGAATCCGTGTAGTGTAGAAGTATTAATAGAAAAGAGATAAAAGTTGTGTTGGGAAAGGTGAATAACATAGATAAAGCACATAAAGACAAAAGACTGAAAAGTTCTCACAATTTAACTATGCCCTTTCTTTTGTGAGATTTTTAATGGAAACCGACGGTACAAGTATTAATAATTTAATAGAAAAGACAAAAGAGATATGACCATGATTCCCGAAAACTCCAATCCTTCCAAAGCTGGCAACAGTGTTATTCATTGTTGCGTTAAGTGGTATAGAATAGAAGCCATATTTTTGTTGGTCATAAAAAAAGAAAGTAAGTTTTATATTGCCTAATCTTTTTGGTGAGTGTTTAGTTGTTGTTTTGCAATGCAATATTGAAGGTTTCATAGCTGAACTGTTGTAGGCTACAATCTTTTTTTAGAAGTAGCAATCATTTTGATATTGTTTACTTATTTTTTAATACAATTTGGTATCTTAATTAGGTATTTCAGTCCACTATTCTATTTTTTCCATGGCTTCTAGTAGTGGTGCTGAACAAGAAAATCCAGAAAAACCACTATGGAAATATGTGGTGAAGAAAAATAAAACAGAGGGTGGTGGAAACTTTGAGTTTGAGTGTAGTTTTTGCCATAGCTCATTCAGAGGTTCTTACACTAGGGTAAGGGCACACCTGTTGAAATTGCCAGGCAAGGGAATTCGAGTTTGTGGTGACATTCCATCCTCAAAGGTGACAGAACTTAAAAAAATTGACAATGAAGCTGCACTATTGATTGAAAATTCCAAGGTAAGACCTGTCCCTCTTCCACCCTTGTCTAGTCAATCTCAAAGTTTATCAACTGGTGAAGCATCATGTACTAGTAGTTTTGATTCAAGAAAGAGATGGGCAACAGCGGGATCTATAGATGACGCTTTCAACATGCAAGCTAGAGAAAATTTAGATCTTGAGATTGCTAGAATGTTTTACTCTTTAGGATTGCCTTTTCATCTTGCAAGGAATCCTCATTTCATCAGAGCTTTCTCTTTTGTCGCCAATAATTATATTAGTGGTTATGTTCCTCCAGGCTACAACAAGTTAAGAACAACTTTACTCGACAAAGAAAGAGAACATGTTGAGAAGCTTCTTCTGTAACGCCCCAAATTAGAGGTTAGCATATGAAGCAAATTTAGTCCGATTTATGTTATGTCTCTTTGACATTTTGGCATGCATTCATGGCATTTTTCGGGTACATTGGTTTAATGACACTTCGGATTGATTTGGACTATATTAAGATAATTTTAGTAATTTTTAGATACTTCGATGATTTTTAGAAATTGTTGGTGACGTATTTAGTATTTTTTGAACAATTATTTGAAAGTCATTATTTTATGACGAATTTTGGTGAATTTTGGAAGTCATTCTGGAATTCGGGTATTTGTTTGTTCTAAGAGTTCATAAGTGTGTTTTGGTTATTTAACTATTCAAAGAAATAATACTAATTTAATAAATGGACGAATGAACGTGTGGGTTGGCCTTATTTATTTTGAGACAAATGTATACCGACATAAAATCCAGAGCTCTTCGGTTTCATCATCTGCTTTCGATCGATCTGTTTTTCTGCAGCAAATAACGAGGTTAGTCCTTTAGATCATGAATCTTTTCTGGTATTGGTTGAGACATATATGTAGATATGATCTGTTAGGGATGGTTTTATGGATAAGAGAAAGGGGGAAGGAAATTTTTAGATTTATCATATTTGAAGATTTGGATGATTCTGATCGATTAGACTTGCTAAATAGGTTAGTTTTTAAGTGATGATGCTAAAAGAATTGAGAAGAATTGAGAAGAAAAGAAAGGAAAGTGAAATAAAGTAAAAAGAAAAGAAGAAAGTTTCGGAAGTCGAAGAAGATGATGAACAGTACAGCATAGTGATGAACAGTGAATAGTGAATAGTGAATAGTGAAAAGTGAAAAGTATCCGTACGTATTTGTGAACAGTAATAATACGTATTTGTGAATAGTAATACGTATTTTTTAAACAGTAGAAGAATCTCGGAAATTTGCATGAACATGCATCATACTCATTTATCATACAGTAATTATGCACAATCATAATTTGTATCTGTGTTCTCTATTATAGAGGAACGACCACTGCCAGATATTGCCGGGACTTCGAGGCAATAAATAGTAAGGGCGATTTAAGGTCGAATCGGGACTTTCAAGAATGTCAATAATTTCATAAATGTAATACAGTAACAGTCAATGTTAAGTAAGAGATCCGGACGGTCTCACTTTGATTTGTTCTGCTTCAATTGTGTCTCGGTCCCACAATGAATGTCCGAGTGCTCATATGTACTGTACTGATTGTGTACTGTTCCGGACAATGAACGTCTGAGGCAATTGTTGCATGAATATTTTATTGAAAGTGCTCATTTTATTGCACATGAATGACTGAAATGATCTCGTTCTATTGTAAAACTGTTAAGTCCTAGTTGTGGGTAAATAGGCATGCCTAGAAGGGTCTGTAGCTGCTCATGGACACATTTGTGTCGAGACTTCGGTCTCTCCTGAGATACTTCAGTGTCGAGACTTCGGTCTCTCCTCAGACACTTCGGTGTCGAGACTTCGGTCTCTCCTGAGACACTTCGGTGTCGAGACTTCGGTCTCTCCTGAGACACTTCGGTGTCGAGACTTCGGTCTCTCCTGTATAAGTCTCGTTCCCACTTCTGTTCATGGATTTATAGTTTGATTTATTCTGTATTCTGATATCTGATTGATTATTCTGATTCTGAAGGATCTCCTGTGTTTTGCCGTTCTGTTTAGTATACAAATATATTCTGAAATGCATTCTTTCTGTTTTCTGAAATCGGTTAAGATAGATTAGTTATTACTCACTAAGCTATATGCTTAGCACGGTGGATTTGCCCCGTGTAGATTCAGAGCGAAGAGTAAAGACTGGGACGAGTCAACTGCATTGGCCAAAGGAGTCTGTTTTTGTATTGTTGAACATGTTTTTAGGGAACATTTTTGGGCCTGTAATAACTTTAATTTCTGTTTCTGACAGTATGATGTGATGTATTGAAAGCACTGTTTGAGATGTTGTGTAAACTAGTTTGATTTGATTGTACTGTATTGGGTGGCATCCACATATCCTCCCAGGGGGTATTTGGGTGTTACATCTTTTGGTATCAGAGCATGGTTTAGGCGATTCTGGTTTAACTAGCGCTTAACGATTGCTTGTACTTGAATAGAAGAGTTGTGTCTGACCTAATGTGGTTTGTCCCATGTTTTGGGTCTAGAATGTCCGTATGAAAAGATTCATAAGACTGTTGATGAGGTAGTTGAGAATTTGTGATTCTGGATAAGATTATAAGAATGGGTTCGATATTAGAATGTCATGATGGTTACATGTCGTAAGTGTCTGAATTGATGCGATTCAGACATGGGAAGTTGAATAGACTGTTGAACGTGCATGTACACATGCTTATTATGGTTAGACGGAGTTAGGTCTGTAATGAATTCTATGTCAGTATGTTCAAGAAGTACGAGTTTGATTTTCGATATGTATTTTTAGCTCAGGAAGCTAAGATGTCAAATAAGCAAATAATGAGGTAATGCATTTGTATTGGTGAATGCATTGGGTATTGAGATTCGATTATAGCATTGCATTGTTTGCTGATGTTGGATTCCGGACGGGAGGTCCGATGATTCTGGTTATTGTGTGAGCATTATAAAAGTGCGTTTGATCATTGCGATTTTTGGGTTTTGGATAAAATACACCATTATCTTTTAGATTTTTTCGAAAAGAAACAAAATGGCTAAGTTAAAATAAGAATACTAGTTTGAAAGTGTGATTCTTAAGATCAATTTTGGTGCATTTTGAGATATTGGCAAATTTGTGGCAAAAGATTGGAATGGTTCGGTTTAGAATTTTATTCTGACTTGCGTGAATGTATACTTATGGAAGACGAAATAAATGACAATCGAAAGATGAGATAGAAATAAGGAACGAATAAAAGAGAAGTCTTGTCCAAGATCAATTGAGAACAAATCTTGATAAGTGAACTTGAGTGAAATCATTCATGTTTTGCGAGAATGAAGAGAAAAAAATTTGTATGCATAGAGACAAATGATGTCGCGTGAGGTGATTAGTTGATAAAACTTACTGCCATAGCTTTGAAAGCTTGGAGACACAGTAGGTGTAGTGACACATGTCGGATAGTTTGCGGTATTGATAGAATTGAATACGATCTGAGTCAATGAATAAAAGAACCAAGGTTTATGAATTGTTTGAATGAGTACTATCCTGCACGCGTTTGTGTGTATCGATCTTCATATAGAAGACACATGAGTTAATTGTATTACCACCGAATGGCGATGTGAATGTAATGTGTTGGAGGAGATGCATGTGATCGTATGTCGAAATTGGTGGAATAAGGTGACGAGTTATATGATCGATCATGAGATGATATCGATATTAGGTTTCTTTGATCACATTGTTGCGTGATTTTACAATAGGAATACGTGAAAGATGAGATTAATGATCGCAAGATATGAATTGAACCTTTAAGCGATGATTGGTTCATATGATGTTCCTTATGAAATGAGATCATTGATGGTATGATTATGTAACTATGTGAAGAAACATTGGTTTTGTGGCTATAGTGCTTTGCTATGATATTTGGTGGTATTAGATGCGTTTGGTTATATTGGCGTTATTGATTCCGAAAGTAAAAGTAAAACATTTATTTTTCCCTTATGAAAAAAAAAATTACATGCCTTGCTCAAAGGCTATGCCAATAAGTAACAGCAGGATCATAGGAAATGCTAAGAAGAAAAAAAAAGTGCGAGCTTCATTTAGCTCTACACTAACACTAAGAATGAGATAAAGATACATCATGATAAGAATTACACAAAAGCATGCGATAGAGGATAACATTTTGAAAGAAAATTTGAGGTAGGTAAGAAAGAAAGAATGTGGATGGATGAAGTAATGAGGAAGGAATAGTCTCTATTTATAGAACATTTTTGTACCGTTAACTAGCCGTTTATGACCGTTCTCTAGCCGTTACTAGCCTTTTTTTTTGTTAACCGTTACATGACCGTTACATACTAGCCTACTCAGTATCCGCAATTCTTCGGATCAGATCTGAATTTCGAGGACGAAATTCCTTAAGGAGAGAAGAATTGTAACGCCCCAAATTAGGGGTTAGCATATGAAGCAAATTTAGTCCGATTTATGTTATGTCTCTTTGACATTTTGGCATGTATTCATGGCATTTTTCGGGTACATTGGTTTAATGACACTTGGATTGATTCTGATCAGTATTAAGATAATTTTAGTAATTTTGGATACTTGATGATTTTAGAAATTGTTGGTGACGATTTAGTATTTTTTGAACAATTATTTGGAAGTCATTATTTTATGACGAAATTTTTGGTGAATTTTTGGAAGCTGTCTGGAAATTCTGGGTATTTGTTTGTTCTAAGAGTTCATAAGTGTGTTTTTGGTTATTTAACTATTCAGCAAATAATACTAATTTAATAAATGGACGAATGAACGTGTGGGTTGACCTTATTTATTTTGAGACAAATGTATACCGACATAAAATCCAGAGCTCTTCGGTTTCATCATCTGCTTTCGATCGATCTGTTTTTCTGCAGCAAATAACGAGGTTAGTCCTTTAGATCATGAATCTTTTCTGGTATTGGTTGAGACATATATGTAGATATGATCTGTTAGGGATGGTTTTATGGATAAGAGAAAGGGGGAAGGAAATTTTTAGATTTATCATATTTGAAGATTTGGATGATCCTGATCGATTAGACTTGCTAAATAGGTTAGTTTTTAAGTGATGATGCTAAAAGAATTGAGAAGAATTGAGAAGAAAAGAAAGAAAAGTGAAATAAAGTAAAAAAGAAAAGAAGAAAGTTTCGGAAGTCGAAGAAGATGATGAACAGTGCAGCATAGTGATGAACAGTGAACAATGAATTGTGAATAGTGAATAATGAACAGTATCCGTACGTATTTGTGAACAGTAATAATACGTATTTGTGAATAGTAATACGTATTTTTTAAACAGTAGAAGAATCCCGGAAATTTGCATGAACATGCATCATACTCATTTATCATACAGTAATTATGCACAATCATAATTTGTATCTGTGTTCCCTATTATAGAGGAACGACCATCATCGATATATTCTTGGGACTTGAGGCAATAAATAGTAAGGGCGATTTAAGGTCAGTAATCAGGACTTTCAGTAATGTCAATAATTTCAGTAAGTAATACAGGTAACACAGTCAATGTTAAGTAAGAGATCCGGGACGGTCTCACTTTGATTTGTTCTGTACTGAATTGTGTACTGGTCCGGACAATGAATGTCCGAGTGCTCATATGTGCTGTACTGATTGTGTACTGTTCCGGACAATGAACGTCCGAGGCAATTGTTGCATGAATATTTTATTGAAAGTGCTCATTTTATTGCACATGAATGACTGAAATGATCTCGTTCTATTGTAAAACTGTTAAGTCCTAGTTGTGGGTAAATAGGCATGCCTAGAAGGGTCTGCAGCTGCTCATGGACACATTTGTGTCGAGACTTCGGTCTCTCCTGAGACACTTCGATGTCGAGACTTGGTCTCTCTCAGTATAAGTCCCATTCCCACTTCTGTTCATGGATTTATAGTTTGATTTGTTCTGTATTCTGATATCTGATTGATTATTCTGATTCTGAAGGATCTCCTGTGTTTTGCCGTTCTATTTAGTATACAAATCTGTTCTGAAATGCATTCTTTCTGTTTTCTGAAATCGGTTAAGATAGATTAGTTATTACTCACTAAGTTATATGCTTAGCACGGTGGATTTGTCCCGTGTAGGTTCAGAGCGAAGAGTTTAAAGACTGGGACGAGTCAACTGCATTGGCCAAAGGAGTCTGTTTTTGTATTGTTGAACATGTTTTTAGGGAACATTTTTGGGCCTGTAATAACTTTAATTTATGTTTCTGACAGTATGATGTGATGTATTGGAAGCACTGTTTGAGATGTTGTGTGTAAACTAGTCTGATTTGATTGTACTGTATTGGGTGGCATCCACATATCCTTCCAGGGGGTATTTGGGTGTTACATCTTCAACCTATAAGGAATACATGGAATCAAAAAGGAGTGAGCATTGTAAGTGATGGGTGGAGTGATCCACAAAGAAGACCTCTTCTCAATTTTATGGCTGTGACTGAAAGTGGGCCAATGTTTTTTAAAGCAATTGATTGCTCTGATAATATCAAGGACAATGATTTTATAGTCAAGCAAATGAGAGATGTGATTATTGAAGTTGGTTTTTATAATGTTGTGCAAATTGTGACGGATAATGCACCAGTTTGTAGGGCTGCTGGTTTAATGATTGAGGCAGAATTTTCAACTATTTTTTGGACTCCTTGTGTCGTACACACTCTTAACCTTGCTTTGAAGAGCATTTGTGCAGCTAAGAATACAGAAAGGAACAATCTCGTGTATCAAGAATGTTCTTGGATTTCACAAATCGCTGATGATGTTTCTTTTATTAAGAACTTCATTGTCAATCACCATATGAGGTTGTCCATCTTTAATGAGTTTGCTTCATTGAAGTTACTTAATGTTGCTCCTACTCGATTTGCCTCTACAATAGTGATGTTGAAGCGGTTTAAACTTCTCAAACATGGGCTCCAAGAGATGGTGATAAGTGAAAAATGGTCTGCTTATAAGGAAGATGATGTTGGCAAAGCTGAATTTGTCAAAGAGAAGCTACTGAGTGATAGTTGGTGGCAAAAGATAGATTTCATTCTTTCTTTCACTAATCCTATTTATGATGTTTTGAGAAGCACAGATACGGATGCATCTACTCTCCATTTGGTGTATGAGATGTGAGATTCCATGATTGAAAAAGTAAGAAAGGCCATATATCTTTTTGAAAGAAAGGATGACAATGAATTTTCAACCTTTTATGAAGTGGTCCTCCAAATTTTAATTGAGCGTTGGACAAAAAGTAGTACCCCTCTTCATTGTTTAGCTCATTCTTTGAATCCCAGGTAATTATTCAAATTTTGATACTTTCTTTTCTATTAGTGATAAATAAATGGTAATTGATGATGAATAATTCATAACATTTTTTTCTTACAATTATATAGGTATTATAGCCATGAATGGTTGAGTAAAGACTCAAAACGAGTTCCACCAAATCAAGATGTGGAGCTCACCAATGAGAGATTGAAATGTTTGAAGAGATACTTTCCTGATGTAGAAGAGCGAAGAAAAGTCAACATTGAGTTTGCTAATTTTTCGGACAGTAGACAAGGGTTTGAAAATTATGACTCTATAAATGATAGAGGTATCCTTGATGCAAAATCTTGGTGGCTAGTTCATGGTGTTCATGCTCCAATTCTTCAAAAGATTGCTCTCAAGTTACTTGGACAACCATCGTCTTCATCTTGTTGTGAAAGAAATTGGAGTACTTACTCTTTTATTCACTCCCTTAAAAGAAACAAGATCAAACCTAAGCGTGCTGAAAATTTAGTATACATTCATACTAATTTGCGACTCCTTTCAAGAAAATCTTCACAATATAAACAATGAGAAGCAATGATGTGGGATATTGCAGGAGATGAGTTTTCACCAATTGATAATGATCATGGAATCCTTGAAGTTGTCAATCTTTCACTTGATGAACCGGAGTTGGAGAGTATGATCTTTACTGATGACAATGCCAATATTTGAGAGTAAAGTGATTAGAAGGTGGATACTTTAGTTAGATTTTTTGTTATAAATACCTATGTGAATGACTAATTACTTTTGGATAGAATATTGTAGACAAATTGCTTAATGAAATATATGTTCTATATTTTTTTTAGATTCTGAAATTTTGGAAGTCTTAAAATATGAATTCAAAAATTTTTTTAATTCTTAATTTTATAATTTATATATATGTCGTGTCCGTGTGCACTAAATTTTAGAAGTTGGTGTGTCCCCGTATCCGTGTCCGTGTCTGTGCTTCTTAGATTATGATTAACATGATTCATTTACAAATGCTTAATTGGAAAAAAACCGAGACTTTTCAGAAGCAAGCAAAAGAAGTGAATCCTCCCATAATCCTCCATTTCCACTTTTCTGATTCTGCCACAAAGTTCAAGATCAGATTCAAAGCTTTTACCAACCAACACTAAGCCAGAATCTGATCCCATGTTCCTGTCTGAAATACTAATCCAAAAACCCCACTCGGCATTCTAGTAATAGTAATTCCGGATGAATCTTTATTCTGTGTATGCTTTGTAACCAAACAAAGGTTTACTACTATGTTGGGAATAAGGTGGGAATAGAATACCTATTCCTTTGTACCAAACATCCTGTTAGTTTAATTGATGATAAGAAAGAATAAAAGGAAGGGAACGGTAGAATTTCACCTGGATAGAGGATAGTAGTGAAGGGCGGGTGTGGATAGAGAAAGACAGTGTTTGATCTTGTTGGAGTAAAATGGGTGTTGTGATCAAAGCTGATTTTGGTACTATTAGTATCAATTCTCCTTTCCTAAGTTGACGAACAGCACCCAGACCTCTCCTGATCAAACCCCAAACATATTCAATTCAACTATAGACAAATAATAAAACACAACGGCGGAGCCACTCACCCGCCAGCATCAGGAAAGTAAGAAACAGAAAGTGAATGGCCCAAACAAGTATTGTTTCAGATGGGAGAATCAGAAACTCCAAGTTTTGCTGCCACTCCAACAAGTCCCTCAGCTTTTCTTCTTCATCTCCTACTGCTTCTCGCTGCTGTTCCATCACAATTTTCTCCGACGCCCCATTTCAATTCAGAAAACGACACATTCTTAATTTGTGACCAAACGACTGCAAATTCATACTTGTGTTCACTATTCACTTAAAAATAAAACAAAATTTTGGCAATTGAACAAAATGATTAGGTATTGTTTCATGGAAAGAAAGAATAGGACCCAAAACTAACCTTTATTTTAACAAAACCAAAACCTACTCATAACTTCAGCCATCACAAAGACAATAAGTAGGATAGTTAGGCAGCACCATATAGTGGGTACTGGGTAGGGTTCAACCTTTATAAATGGACCATACTAAAATAATTAGGAGATAAACGTACAGTACAGATCCAAGCAAATTCGCCGCAGTGACACCAATTGCGGGTGCAGCAACAGCAGTTGTCCCGGCCTCTACCACCAAGGAGGATAAGAAGGAAGAAGCCGCCGAAGAATCAGATGAAGATATGGTGGCTGGGCTGTTCGACTGAGTGAATAATTAGTTGGATTGGAGACTTTTGAATTGAACTTTAGCCATTTCCTTGTCATGCTCTTTATCTTTTCAGTTATTATATGCATGGATGAGTTAAAATGATGTGGATTATTGTGGTATCTATCAAACTAAGAATACGTATGTGAGGGTGAAGCGCAAGTCCTTAACAAACCAGGTTGATGTTACAGCTGCTCTTTATATCAAAATACCCTCAGTAATTGTTCTTCAAATTTAAAGTAGGCATGATTAAATATCAATGAGAGACGGCTACGGATTGGGATATATTTTCTTTTAATATTAATTTATTCGTTCGAAATTCAAATACAACCAACATTCTATGTATAATAGTAAAGAACAACTGATAAGATTTACAGTTTATCAATGAATTTGTATGACTTCTTCCAAGAAAACTCTGGCATGTGGTATCCCACCCCATCCCAGGTCAATCATGTGGTTTGGGCTCTGTACTTGTTCCACTATCCCTGTATAAATTTCGGCATCTGACATTTGAAGGGAATTCAATTCAAACTAGGGGGAATCAAACCTTAAATGCCTGTTGTTGGTTCCAGAAACGACAATACTGGAGGTTGTTGAAGAGACCTGCCTTTTGTTTCATTAAAAGGATTTACTGGAGACAATTCCTAAACAAACGGACTCCCTGCCCAAATCAGGGGACTTATGGTGAGCAAAAATCAGAATAACACAAACTAGGATTTTGCTTTTGTTCTTATTCCATACCTGCAACGCAAAAGTAACATCTGCTTCATCTACTTTTAATGCCAATCTTTTTGATCTCTCATCACGAGATTGACCTAGTTTCAGAAGCCCCTGCACAGATATTTTAGCAGATAAAATGTTGAAATTCAATTAAATCATATAACTGATAAAATACTATGGATTATCATATTTGATACAAAATACGATTATATTCTATATATTTCTAGAGTAGTATTATATAGACAAGATTTTTTATCAGGTACAATATGCTAGACATCCAGATCGTTAAAATTCACCTGATCATTTAGCACTCCACACATGCTCGTAAATTCCAAAATTCCAACTGGTGGTATCATTGTGGACTTGCAGATGTCCACATAATGTTTATTGAGCTGCAACCATTTTACAATACATCAGATGCTATTTAGAGTTTCTTCACGACAACTCTTAATACAAAATTGAAAGGTACATACCTCTCCAAGTGTAGAATACTTCTTTCCTCTGCGGAAAGTTTTCACAGCAGAGCAAAGAATCATCTGACCTCACAAACAATTGAAATATTGTAAAAAACTTAAACACAAGAAGGGGATCCCAAACGGATCCGAGTCTCGACTTACTATAATTGAAAACTATGTTTTCAGGAATTAGATAAACTTACTTGTTGATGCTGAGGAAGGGATTGTATGGTATTCACTATAGGTGTCCTGTATGCCTTGGACAATGCAGCAGCCATATGATCAATTCTCACCTGCAGAGGAGTTTTAGAGAAAAATGCTGATTAACAAATACTGAGAGCCGGAAAAAGTAACAAGGATTAAGATAAAAGAGACAAAGCATAAATGAATTAAACAAAATATAACATATACTCAATATTTTTAACATTGGTATTCTTCTAGCCAATCAAGTTTTTAATTTCAAATTCCATGTTTTTGCAACAAAAAAAATGGTTATAATTCTATGGAGAAACCTCAGAAATTAAAGTGCAGAGTAATATACTCAGCTGTTTTCAATCTTGTCCTAGCTTGTAACACCATATGCTGATTTCCATATCTTACATGAAAACAAGTTGAACTTAAAGGAAGGAATAACATTGCTCCCAATTAAATGAACTATAATCTCACAAGATAGCTATAACAGTGGATTTTCCGAAGTCATTTACAAGTTTTAAGAGAACTCGTTAATTCTTTTGGCATAGAACTCATTTCATTAAGGCAAAAGAAACAAAAAAATTTCATACCATCTAATAAGCTCTTTCTTTCCCTTCCAAACGGAAAGCAGAGTATCCTCCAGTTATAGGAATAAGATCCTTATAAAGACCTTTAATTTCCACAGAATCCTAGAATTAAGGGGGGAAAGGTTGGGAAGATAGTGTACCTACAAGAATATTTTCCTGTTCTTCGTGTGATTCAAAAGCTGGCGTTGTCCGTTTCTTAGGTGACCCTTCTATCATTGAAGCCGAATTTCTGCTGGTTATAGAACCTCTCCTCTCTCCTTCTAAGATCTCAATTGCGCTCCTGAATCAAAATCAAATTTTGATTACAAAGCCTCTTCCCAGAGCTCTAACTGAAAAAAGTTCAATGAACTGTTCAATTAGACACTGACCTACAAACACAAAGAGCTTTCCGCATGTCTCCAGATGCAGCTGCAACTCTCTATTATGGGTAGAGCTCAGTATAATATAACATGTAGCTGGAGAAAGAAATTGATCAAGGAGAAAAAAGTCACCGACTTACTCTGGCACATAGTTCCAACGCTTGTGGTTGAAAAACTGTGTATGATAGTCCCTGGTGGGAAAGAAAGGAAGTCAACAAATAGTAAAGGCAATATTTCAATAAGTAGAAACTTTCATGCAATTGTATCCTTGCCTACCACGATTCAAATTCTTCATAATCAGTGAAAAATAGAAAGCAAATAGAGCATAAATCATAAATTGTGCATGTTTTAGGTCATTCCGAAGCAACACTTCCTTAAAAGTGTAAACCAAAACAGAGTAACTTTACTTGTTTATAAGCAGGATAACTTGATATGTCAAACTGTATTCCATCAAGTAGAACATCTTTTTAAAGGAAAAGGGAGCTCTACTGGCTGAGGAATTGGTAATATTATATCAATGGAATATACAATTCTTGTAGAGTTGAACTGAGAAAAAGAATTACCATGAGCCTCTCCTGGAGAATTGTCAAAATTTGATCCGCAGAATAGGCCATAAATGTTATAACGATTGGGCTGCCTATCACCAAAAAAAATTAAGTTATTAGAATATTGAACTTGGTGACAAACCCATCTCTAGTATGTAAGGTGGTGTAAAAAGATAATCTAACTGTGAAGAATATTTATAGTGTTCAATTTCAAGATATTATCTAGTTTGTCAAAGAAAGGAAGCAAAATTGTAAAGCTAACAAGCCAATTCCAGCAATGTATACTCCCTAAGTGATGTACTCACAATTCAATGACTGGAGTTTGGGAAGAAATCTATCAGCTAGGTCTATGGCGTTTGCTATGCCTGCAAAAGCAGATATGAATAATTCATATATTAGCTTGTTGTATAAATGAGCAATAATTTCTTAATCAGTACTTGCTGCAAAAAGTACCTATCAAAATACATCTAGAAAATGGTAGAGTTGTGAGCATGAATAAATCATGGAGGAGGGCCCGGTCCTTGGTAATTAAGTAATCCAGCTCATCGGCAATTATTACCCTGCAAATAAGATATATAGCATTCATAAATTGCTCTCTGCGGATTAATAAACCCACAAATGACTCATCCTATTTAACCATATTAATATTCATTTCAAAAGCTTCAACAGGTAGGTTATATTGCTAGAAGCACAAATTCTTACATCATTTTCAAACGTGAGGACTGTAGCTCTTGAGAATACAAATTCTGAAGATGCTGTAGGTGTGAGATAGATCTATTGATACTGTTCCTTGGTTCAATTTTTCCAATAATCTGAAAAAAACAATTCAGTCGGTAAATATGCATCATAATTGATAGCATAAAGTCAACAAATAAGCACATGATATTTCATACCTTGCTAAAGATTTCTGATGTCTTTGTCAGAGACGTACAATTAAGAGCCACTATATCAGGGGGCAGACAACCTGACTGGAATAGGGAAGTATGTTAACAAGTGACTCTGAACAGGTAAACATGCTACAAAAAGTTCATACACACTTTGTACCACATATATAAAAGTCTGTTGCATTTTAGACCAAATATCTACAAGGGTGTGTAAACTGCCTTATTTTGGGTCTTAATTTCATAAATAGCTAGATAATAATCCAAACCTTTTTTTTTTAAGGCATTGGAAATTCTCCATTTGTCTTTTGATCAAATGTCACAGAGAAGCAGAAAATGCAAAAAATACGATAGTGCTTGATGAATTATAATTGGCTAGAAGTACTGTGTTAATGCAAAGCATATGAAGAAGAAGGTATCTGCATGACCCAAGCACTAGTGTAATGGATGAAAATCTCTACAACCATACTCAAAAACATATCACCTGCTTGTATCATTTAAGAAACAAAATGAAGAGGTTGATTTTCACAACCCAATGTACCTCTTTTGACCAATTAAGCAAATGTTGCTTCACTTTCTCCATTGACAATGACTTTCCAGTCCCAGGGAGACCACACAAATATAAACTCCCAGCCTTTCCCTGTTCTATGCAATTTTTGCAGAAATCAAAAACCTTTTTCTGCTCATCCTCACGGCATAAAACAGTAGATGGTGCTGTTGACAAGTGCAATGCCGCTTTGACAGCACCCAAATGCTCCACATCTAAAGATGATTAAAAAAATTCAATGGATTAAAAGATAAACAAATATAGAGCAACCATCAATTATAGATTCACACAACCTTTATTCATCAAACTTTACCATTGGGTTGCCAATGTGGTTTGATTGTGAAATCACCAGACAATTTCATCACAGGTAATTGGCACCGACTTTCTAGACTTTCATCAGAGTCCCCATTTTTTCCCTGCCAAATTGCAATATCAAAAATCCAGAGATCAATGCTAAAAGTATACAAGAGAAAGATTCTGATACTAACACATCAAACACATTTGACTCTAAAAAGTTCACAAGCCAATCAGATAATTTCCATCATTCCTCAGCTATAAACCGTTCCCTTTTACATATATCACAAACAAAGAGATGCAAATACAATCTAATTGATTATGAAAAGAAAACAGAAGCTCACCTTTGAAGGAGTGCTAGGGCCAGAATCGAAGCAGCTACGAGGCGATTTTTGTTGCTTGGGCGTACAGATCGGAGCGCTCTGAAGTGACGTAGAATTAGATCTCAATTTTCGCTTCTGAGGCGTGGATTCACAGTTTGAACCGATCTCCTGGTTGGGAGAACAATTGCAGCAAGAGATTGAAGGCATTGCTTAATTAGAAGAAAGAGCAAAGAAGTGTGATTGGCGTTGTGAGAACAAAGGGTGTAGCAGAGCTGGCGATAATAAGATATGGTTTTAGCGGGAAAAAATGAGTAACCGTAGCAAAATCGTCCCGCCATAGTTTTCAGTGATTTTTCCAAAGTCCACAACCCGCCATCACCCCTACTCAGCGTGAGGCACCCATATCACTTACTAATCCTATTTGTCCTTGCGGGCATTTTTCAATCAAATAATGGACTTACACATGACCAACATCAACAATGGATGTAAGTCTATGGGCTAAACTCTGAACGGCCTAGACCACCACGATCATAACAATGAAACAAGCCGAGGAAAAGGACGAAGATTACAAAATAATTTTCCTTATTCACTCCTCCTACAATGCCCATTCTCATTTTCATTCTAAATTTTCTTGCTAAAGCCAAAATTACTCAGGTAGTTAGTAGGCACGTGATTCCTCAAGAATTTAGGCACCCCAAGTCATTCTCGTAGACCACGTAGTTACTATTCTTTTTTCTTACTTTGATAAAAAATTCATATTATTACTTCGAACAAAAATAATAAGGATGTAATCAATAATTGGGTAAATATCTTAACGACCCAGCACCATAGTTTCATCCATGTTAAGCAACAAACAAGCAATCAGCCCAGAACATCATCACTTAGATCTGTCTGGTAAGTGGGAAATGAGAAAACAAAGAAAACCAAAAACAGATACTGCAACCGAAAGCAACAAGTGCAATAATAAATACATAAATTAAACGTACACAATAAAACACTCACCTCCCATTGGGAATCCTTTTGTTGATGGAGCAACATGGTGGAAGACGATTGAGATTGTCGCTTCCTCTTTAGGGTTTTATCGGGAGGAGCTACTTTCAACAGCATCGCAATCCACAAGCATCTGGATGGCATCCCCCATAGTTCCAGAAACCCTAACACTGACACGGATCTGTAAAGATAATGAGCTGAAGAATGGAAATTGGAGGCCATCACACTCTCTACCTCACTCAGGTCGAATCAAGATCTCCGTCTCAACTCTTTTCCTAGGGTTCGATTTGCTCCGTAATCTTCGAGAGAAAGGAAACGAAAAACGGAAAAAGGCGAGGATTGTTGGGGACCTCAAAGTTTCGTTCATGGATTTTCCCGCTAAACATGTGTGTTATGCTGATAAGTAATTCGATGTTGATAGCAATCATCGAATTACTTATACACTTTAGTAATATCATTGTTTCTTTATGCAAATTGTCAACTTTTAATTAGTAGAATTTATAGTGTTCTTTGGAGTGCATTATTAAAATAGCATATATAACAAGCTACAATTAATCCTAATGATAATAGAATATTATTCTCTGCACACACCAAATTAACACGTTTTACACATAACAGTTGAAATAGGAAAGGGAAAGATCCATGGCATTTTTGGATTGAAACAGAAAAGGGAACTGAGTTCCATGGCATTTTTTGACAAGTCATACTGTTTTGGTTGCCCTCTGCTACTCATCCAGAACACTTGGAATAATTCTTGCAACATTATAAATAGAAAGTTGCTATCATATTTTATTCTACCAACGAAAAAATGTTTCAAGTGTAGTTTATTACTATTACACAACTAACGTGCATGAGCAATTACTACTCAATAACAGACATCAAGCCTAATGGGACAAAAATATGAATGGAACAAAAAGAAGAGGACAAACAAATGTATTTCAGCTAACATTATTGGTACAAATCTCTACATGCAGTCATATAATTACCAAATTCAAGCATCCAAAATATATGAAAATCATCAATCACAAGGACAAAGAGTCACAATTTGAAATGAAGCAATTCTAATAGCAATCCATACCTAAACAACGTAAAGAAGAAACACCTACGACGCTTCCACCCAAGGGAGTAACCGAATTTAATAGTCCAACCTCCTGCAATCACAATCCTAAAAATCAAAATACCATACACAGAAAACCTAGACAATTAATTCGTATTGTATTGAATCTCACATTAACATCACAAAACAACAAAACCAATCAGGATCCATATTTCAGTCACGAGAATAAGGATTTGTTAATCATTCTTCGTTTAAATAATAATCTCAGTTTGTCACTTACAGACCTCAGTAAAATTTAAAAAAAAAAAAGATAGACACTGAAGTGAACATATAATAGAACATATAAATTGAAAAGAAGCGTGAATGTTCAGCGTGAACAGTGACTGTTCAGCGTGAATCACTGTTCACGCTGAACTGTTCAGCGTTAACTGTTCACGTGAACAGTGACCACGCTGAACACTTCAGCGTTTACTGTTCACGTGAACAGTAAGCACGCTGAACTTCATTTTCTCAGTTCAGCGTCCATATTCTCATACCAGATCTGTACTTTAATCGAAGAAATCTCAAGTTTTTAATAGAAGGAGGGACTTGAAATTGGTTATTAGTCAGATCGTGAGATGGGCTTTTACGGTGATGAAATAGGTAGAGAGTGAATGTGAGTGGGACACAAAAATGGGTAAAGAGGGATTCCGACGATGTATCAACTTCAAAGAAGGAGAAGAACACACGATGTAATTCATCGAAACCCATTGAAAATATCCAGATGAAATACCGATACGAAAAACAAAACCCAAACAAATTACCCAGATGCAATTCATCGAAAATACCCAGATAAAATACCCACATGAACAACATATCCCTCACTCAATCGAAACCCATCACCCAATCAAAACAATACAAATAACTTACCTACAATCTGGTGGTAGAATGCTGGAACGTCAAGAAGAGGAAGAACTTTTGTGGAGAAGAGGAAGAACTTTTGAAGAGAGACTCCAAAATATTTCAGATGTTGAAGAAGTCGGAAGGAGGCTTGTGTATAAGGATATGTTTGTAAAAAGGAACAAGGTTAGAGGGAGAAGAAGATTATGTATTCGACGATTAAGTAATAACAAGTTTCAGTTGGTTTTAGGTGTTCTTTAAAATCGAAGAATATGTATTGACGAGGAATGACTATTATGTGTTTACTTTAAACCAAATAAGGGTTCTATAATTACCGTGGAATAGGGATACCAAACCGGCCATAATTGAAGTATATAATTGAATGACATAAACAAAAACTGTAAATAATAATACCAAATTTAATAATTTTATGACTAATAATAGACTTTTTTTTGAAACTACTAATAATAGACATTTGTAATTCATATAATAAATTTATTAATCATAAGTAATAATAATAATAATAATAATAATAATAATAATAAATAATTAATTAATTAATTAATAATAATAATAATAGTAATTATTATTATTATTATTATAACAATAATAATAATAATAATAATAATTTTAATATTATTAATAATAATAATAACCTAAATACAATCATTAACATTTATACATTTAAAAATATAATAATAATAATAATAATAGGCACATAATAAAAAAAATAATAATAATAATAATAATAATAATATTATTATTATTATTATTATTATTATTATTATTATTATTATTATTATTATTATTATTATTATATTATGAGCCACATATTAAAAATATTAATAACAATAAAACAATAATAATAATAATAATAATAATAATAGCCATAATAATAATAATAATAATAATAATAATAATAATAATAATAATAATAATAATAATAATAATAATAGCCACATAATAATATTAATAATAATAATGATAATAATAATAATATTATTATTATTATTATTATTATTGATAATAATAATAATAATAATAATAATAATAATAATAATAATAATAATAACATATTAATAATTATAAAATTTTAAATTATAATATTTATAAATTTGAATAAATTGTAATAATAAATTTTAATTATAATAAATACAAATTATATTATAATAATAAAAAAAATAAGATTTAGAAAATCATAATAATAATAATAATAATAAAACTACGTCGTCACATTCTGTTGAGTGCGACGCGTCGCACTCAGTAGAGTGTGACGACGTAGTATTTTAATTTTTTCAATTATAATTACTATTTTCCTGTTTTTCCTATTTTCCAAATTCATTAATATAATGAATTTGTTTAATACATGAATTAAATTTTATTATTACAATTTATTCAAATTTATAAATATTATAATTTAAAATTATAATTATTAATATGTTATTTTATGTTATTTTATGTTATTATTATTATTATTATTATTATTATTATTATTATTATCAATATTATTATTATTATTATATATTATTATTATTATTATTATTATATTATTATTATTATTATTATTATTATTATTATTATTATTATTATGGTTCTTTTCAAAAATGTTTGTTATTATTTATAACATATTGTTAAAATGTTATGATATTATTATTATTATCATCATCATAATTTTGCTAAGAAATAATTTAAAAAATCAGGAATTTCATGATATTATTTAATATCATTAGGAATAAATAATTTAATAAAACACAAGAATAAGAGTATTGTTAACAAATGTCATATTAATAAAAATTGATATACACTAAATTTTGCCTAAACCAATAATAATAATAATATTACTAATAATTAAACTAATAATGGACAAATTTCATGAGGGCGCGTACGTCGCTTCAGTGATCCTCTTCAAATGTCATCATGAGGATTTAATAATAAGAATAATACTAGTATTAATAATAAAAATATATAAAATATATAGTAATAAGTATATAAACTAAAGCCGGAAAATAATAATAATAATAAATACAAATTATAAGAATCATTATATTAATAAGAATACTAAATTTAATAATAATAAGGACAAAATTAATAATAATAAACAATTCTATAACATATATTACAAATAAAGATATATGCATTTAATCATTATAAGGAATTTTATAATAATAATAATAACAACAATAATAATAATACTAATACTAATACTAATATTGATAATAAATTTAATTAAATGATTAATAAGATTTATAATAATAAGTATACAAACTAAAGTCGAAAATAATAATAATAATATAAAATTATAAGCAATATAAAATTAATTAGGATAATAAAATTAATAATAATAAGATCGCCTATTGATTACTTAATTATAACAAAATTCATTATAATAATAGAAATTAAATTAATTAATAAATTTAATAATCATAACTAATATTATAATTATAATTTTAATACTAATAATAATAATAATAACTATGGGAAAATGGTTAATAAATTTATTAACAAGGAATTTAATAATAATTACAATAAATTATATAATTGCTCTACAATAAATTTAATAATAACAATAACCAATTTAATAATAATAAAAATTTAATAATAATAATACTAATGTTGATAATAAATATAATTAATAAATTAATAAGATTTATAATAATAAGTATATAAACTCAAGTCGAATATAATAATAATAATCATTAAAAATATAAGGAATATAAATTTGATCGAATAATAAAATTAATAATAATAAGAAGAAAATTACTAATTATAACAATAGAAATTAAAATAATTAATAAATTAATAATCATAAAGAAAATTATAAATTAACAATCATAAAGAAAATTATAATTATATTTATAATACTAATAATAATAATAATACATATAGCAAAAAGATTTATAAAATTATTAACAAGGAATTTAATAATAATTAAAATTAATTTAATAATTACTCTATAATAAAAAAATTTATAAAATTATTAACAAGGAATTTAATAATAATTACAATTAATTTAATAATTACTCTATAATAAATTAAATTATAACAATAAGTAATTTAATAATAATATTTAATAGTTATTATAATAATGGACATAAATTTAAATAATAATAATAATAACATTATTAATAATAATAACAATAAGTCATTTAAAAATAATTTTGATAGTCATTATAATAATGGAAATAAATTTAAATAATAATAATAATAATAATAATAATGATGATAGTAATAACAAAATAAAATTAAATAACTAAATAAAAATACATACACCTAATAATAATATCAAATTTAATAATGTTTATAAATGATAATAAACATTTTTAATAACAATCCAATAGTGCAAAAGTTCAGAAATACAAAAATTTAAAACATTAAAATCAATAGACGATCTCCTTATACACAAGTAAAAGCCTATACTTATTATTATTGTTAATAATAAGAATTTTAGTGGGTGGCTGACTGTGTCTTCCGGCTAAAAAAATGGCACCTGTGGGTGGGATCCACAGGTGCCTGTCCATTTACGAGCGCCTGTCTAATTTTTCTCTCAAACTGACGCCGTATTCTTATTAGATAGAGTAAGACACAATAAGATTGGACAGACGATCTCCTCTCCTCTTCCACTACCACTCGCCCACACTTTATGTCACCCTATCTGACAATAAAACCAATATGGTAAAGTTAATTTACAATTTAAAAAAAAAAAAGGGATAAGCTAGAGGAGAATTTGCGAGTCACCGAGTATGAACTAAGTGCTTAACCAATCCAATCCCTTACACAAGATACATAGGAGACCGTGATAGGAAAGTATAGCATCTAAAACACATAGACATTATTTATAATATAAACTACCTGCTTCATCAAATAAAAACAGGACACCCAACATATATTTGTGAGTTAATTATAACATCAAAATGGCTAGTCAATTTCTAGACGATCTATTTATATGGCCAGACAAAAAAGAAAAGAAAAGAAGAAGGTATGTTTAAACACAAAGGAGGAATGTGTGACTAAATAATTCAAAGTTACTGATGTCCCATTAAGCTTTGAAACTACTACAATGCATGTTGAACATCGTCATAACTTGAATTACCATGAATTTCTAACTATTATTTTTATTTTTTTAATGCAGACGTTAGTAAATTTTGATTATACAAAAGAAATAGGGACTATAAATATGTTGGAAAAAGATTTTAAAAAAGGGATATGGGTGTCAATAAATTATGCAGTGTTGAAGGGGTTATTAAAGGACGGAGGGCATCATGTGAAGTCAGTGTTTTACTAGCAATGAAAATGGAACAAATAGCCATCAAAATATGGATGGTGAGAATATAAGTGTTAATGAAGAAGGGTTATTTTAGGTTGAGATGGAATAAAATAAGAAAGACATCTTTGTTTTAAAGATGAGTAAATCTCAAGTATATAATCTAAAGATGAACTTTATGATAAAGCAAACACGCATAAGAGGGGATGAATTGTGTATGACAAACTTTTTTTTTTTCTGCAAGTTACTTTCAATTCATATAAAAAAAATAGATTCTAGCTAATGAATGAAAAATAGTAGGGGCCTGTTAGATAATAAAGCTTTTTAAATAATAGAAGCCTGTTAGACAATAAGAGCTTTTTGTGGGATAGGACTCTACTTAAACGAATGGAGCTTACAGAATGATGAATCCTGTTCAAACAATTTAAAAACAAAAGGTGTTTGTTAAAACTGAAAGGAACGGTCAGCAAGTTGAAACAGAAGGAACTTATTATAAAAGTGAAAGAGCCTCTGACTAAAATGAACACACACAATATAATTCGAAAATGTAAAAGATAAGAAGATAGAGAAGAAAGATGTAATCGATTTATATTGGTTCGTCTTATAACGCAACCCTACGTCCAGTTTCCAGATATCTAACTTGAGTATTTTACTATAAAATCAAGTAGTAATTTGACATGTCTCTCCAAGCTCATCATAAGTTAATATTTTTCAAGTTCTTCAACCTTCCACACTAGTAGTATTTCACTATAAACTCTCAAATAAAAATGAGGTTTGCTTGATATGAACTTTATTAATCTCTCTCAACGGAATTTCACTTTCTAATACACAAAAGAACTTTTACAAAGATATCACTTTCAAGAATGTATATGTTTTTTATGAGTTTCGATAATATAGCTTCGCAAGCTTCTGTATTATTCAGTTATTGTTCATAGTTGCATTAACTCTTCCTTAAATATTCAATTTCTTTAACTAGTCATTGCTTGACTTACATCTTTAGTCAACTAGATGGATTTAAATTTGAATAACTTTGATGTCATCTTTGCCAAAAATCTTCTAATAGTCACAAGGCTAATACACATTCTTCATAAATAGTAGGATCCTTTTGGATAGACCATTTCTAATAAGTTAATTTCATAATGAAAGTTCCTGTAAGAAAGAAAGCGTATTTCTTATGATTTTATTTCCTTTTGAGAATAAAACTGTTAATTATACAAGGAAATGAATCTAACTTGAATTTTGAAATATTATGCAGTTATCATCAAAATCATTAATTTTAAACCTTGAGTTAACAATCTCCTCCTTTTAATAATAACAAGTAATCATAGATATATTTTCCAAAATTTAAAGAGATAATAGATGATTTCAAAAATACCGTGACTTTTATATGTTTGGACACCATTAGAAAGAGTCTGTCTCTTAAGAAAAGAACCTATTGTTTATATATCACAGATTTTCACAATTTTAATAGTATAATCAATCACATATATAATTGAGGCAACATTGAGAAATATATCATCATATATGTAAAAAAATTCACATAAACGCTTCCCCTTTTTCATTATCCAAAAATAATAAAGTATCAGGAGGAAGTGAGATAAAAAGAATGAAATAGATGAAAAAATTGACACAATCAGTGAGGATTTTGCCTAAGAAGAATTTGCAAATCTATGGCTTGGTTTTGGAGGTTGTGAATTTGTTTGCATATTTGATATTGATTTGCGTGAATGTCCATCAATAGTTGCAAAATATCCATGCTGTTTATGTCCTGAGTAGGGATAGGAGCCTATTGTTTTCGAGTAAGATCTATAATTTTTCTTTCAGATTGCTGCTTTGAGATAGGACCTAAGAAGTCTACTACTCTTTTTATTTTCTTCTCCACCCAATTATTTTCTTTCAGCTTGTACCCGAACTGGGAGGGGATAGAGAAATGAAACTTGCCAGGCTTATATCGTGTTAGATTGTCAAAAAGAATACAAAAATATGTGAAGATCTTAGTTAACAACATTCTATAAGGTAGACCTCCAATAGTGTTGTTATGGCTTGCCTTTTCCACCATAAACTTCGAAGTCATTATTGTGAGATTCATTTTGTCGCCCTTCAGTAGATTGTATACTACATAGGTATCTAGAAGACTAAATATTTCTCCTAAGCTACCTTTTGGAAAAATTAAAGTAGCCAATATTAATGCGAGGCATATAGGAAGTAAGTTTAGTTTTCTACACATGGGTCTCCCTTCATAGGCATTCTCAGTCTGCAGACATATGAAGTCCATAATCTGTCCCAAATCAACATCAGTAATGTCCTACTTATTTCAAAGAATGTCAGTCTTACCTATAGGAGCCATGTTAAAAATGTTTCTGAATATGTCCTCTATTATTAAGATCTCACATTTCCGTAGCTAAGATATGATGGCTAGCTTTTCATTAATATCTTCTTTTCACTTGTGTGTGTAATAACATTTGACTAATTCATCACACTCTGTATCATCCAAATTCAAATAATTCTCCTACCCAATAATAACAAAGAAAGTAGAGAGAGGAATACCATTATCATTGAACATGTAAGGAGACATAATGCATCAAGCAACCACTTTTCTCTTCTTATACTGCATTTTATAGCGAGCTTCAAGTTCCATTGATTGAAATGATTTTATTTGTGGTGACAATTTTTTCTTAATGAGTTTCTTGGACTTTTTTACTCTAGGGATTTCTTCAAATAGATCATGTTCAATAAATAACTCATCCTAATGATGGCTTCCTCAATGTTATCTTCAACAATAGGCTCTTTGCCTTTTCTTTTCCTTTCCCTTTTCCTTTTTCTTGACTCATCTTTTTCTTTTTCTTTTGCCTCAGTAGTTTCTTTTTATAGAGCTTGTTTTTTAACACTTCCTCTAGTTTGTGGTATTTTTTTCAGCTGAGAAGGTTCTTCATCTGAACCATCGTCATTTATTGCCCAGTGCACTTTAGACACTTTCTTCTCTTTTGGATCAAGTTTAGGAATTACGGAAGTTTTTGGAGAAGGAATTGGCAGGGAGAGAATAGATAAATGGAATCTCATGTCTTTTAGTAGCTCCCCCTTAATGAAAGTCTCTTCTTCTTCTTCTTCACTTTCTTATTTCTTTTCTTCTCCCTTTTCTTTTCCTTTTTCTTCTTCTTCTGAGTCACAAGCATATCGTTTTGCGATTATTTCTTCTTTGTCATATGAAGAGGAATCAGGATAATCTAGAGATAACATAGCAACGATCTTCCTTTTCCTATTTTTTGGGGTCTCCTAACTAGGGATGCAAAGAGAATAACAGAGAAGACAAGAGAAGTTTTCTTAGGGTATACTAAGTGATTCTTGAGCATTGATCTCATGAGATGATGAGTAGACATATAGACTAGAAGAGGAAGTGTAATTAGTTGTGTATCTTTTGACAAATACATACGTAGAATTTTAAAAGTTAAAACAATGCCATTAATTACTTCCTATTTTAGGACACGTGTAATCTTGTTCTATTAAACTAAGAGGAGCCTTCTAAAATAAAGGGGTCATTTAAATTATAAGGAGTTACTAAACTAGGAGAGAGTTTCTAAGGAATCAGAATAGAAGGACCCTGCTAAGCGAAATGCAAGGATAAGTAGTAGAGAATATTCATGCAGGCAAAGAAGTTTCAGATTGAATTTCATTACCACTTCTCAAAGTCATTGCACTCACATTCTCCTTATGATTGACCACTGTTTAGGAAGGTAATTTCCCCGATGCTTGCACTTCCAATTTACTTACCGAGGTAGCTAATTGAGTGATTTGATTTCTTAAGTTTTAAAGGCTAGCCCTTGTTTCTAGTTGAAATTGTTGAGCATTATTAGCAAGCTCCTTAACAATTTCATCTAAAGACATACCTGAATTTGAAGATTAAGGTTAAACATATATAGGAGTTTGAGGTTGTTTAAAAATGTGAGGTTGATATTGTTGTTGGCTTCCTTGGTTTCCATAGCTTAAATTTGGATGATCTCTCCATCTTGGATTATAGTAATTAGAATAAGGGTGATACTTTCGTTGAGGTTGACCAAGAAAGCTCCTATTATGTTAGTTTCTTGAAGAGAGTCTTATTGTAATGTAGGGCATATATCCATAGGATGTCCACAGAATAAGCATATTCTCACACTCTTGCTGATTGCAATTGACCTATAACTATTTGACGAACTAGAGTAGTTAAAGCAGAAATTTTATCCTAAAGGTTCGTGTTACTTACCTCATTCACACACTTAATAGCTCTGTCCATCATTGTCCTAAAATTTTGAGATTTTTTTTATCATAATTGATATAAACTATCTGGCTACATCAGATGTTTTGTTTACCAGAGCTCCTCTACTAACTGCATCAACCATACTTCGACCCATTCGCAATAGTCATTCATAAGAGTATTGAATGAGAATTTGATCGGGAATTTGATGATTTGGATAGCTGGGACATAGCTTCTTAAACCTTTCCCAATATTAATATAATGTTTCTCCTGTAATTGTCTTATCCTACATATCTCCTTCATGATATTCTCTATCTTTGATGTAGGAAAGAACTTCTCCAAAAACATTCTTTTCATCTCTTTCTATGTTGTTATTGAGTTAGGTGGAAGATAATATAGCCAAGCTTTTGCCTTATCTTTTAATGAGAACAAAAAAACCCTGAGATTAATTTGTTCTTCTATCATCCCTTGTGGTTTCATTCCAGAATAGACAACATAAAATTATTTCAGGTGTTAATGCAAATCCTCATTTGCAAGACCACAAAAAATAGGCAATAAGTGAATCAAACCTGATTTTAATTTGAAATCTACCTTAGCATCTAGAAATTGAATACATAAAGATTGTGACTGATACAAATAAGGTGATAAGGGAACTTCATAAGATAAAAGATTCAAAAAATACCCTTGATTCAAATGCTCAAGCTACTACTCAACAGAAGGAAATTGACGATTCTAAAGCAAGTAGTGATGGGTATACTAAATAGGAGAAGAGCACTTTGGAAAAGGAAAAGGAAAAGGAATTTATCACTAACTCCAAAAGAAAATATGTTAAAATGAAAGGAAAAAACAAAAAGAAAGGGGATCATCCCCTTAATAAATATGACAATATTAATTTGGAATGTTAGAGGACTAAATAACCCTCTAAAAGGCAAATTGTTAGAGAGGGCATACTAGAAAAGAAGCCTTTATTTTTTAAGACTTATTGAAACTAAAATAAAGTAGTCTCATGTATATAATTGTGCCAGATTTTTGGGTGCTGAATGAAAAATCCTCTCTTGTCATGCTTACCATTATAATATAAGGATAATATGTGTGTACAATCTAAATAAAGTTATAGCTAACCTAGAAATCAGATCAAAATTTGCATCTAAAATTTCAACTTTATAAAATGCAGACTAAGTTTAAATTGACTGTATTTTATGTTTCAAACTTCTTATTTCAAAGAGCTAAACTCTGGGAAGATATTAAAACCATACATGCCAGAATAACTAATCCTTAGGTGATAATTGGGGACTTTAACTACATCTCATCTCCTTTGGAAGTAGAAGGAGGCAAAAATTATTATGTAGACATATATAAGGAGCTTATAGATTTAATGCAAAAAGTTATTCTAGTAGACCTAAGCATTACAAGTCAATTTTTCACCTAGACAAATAAATAACAATGAGATTTATTGATCAAAAAGAAGATAGATAGAGTGATGGTAAATCAATGTTAGCTTAAACAATTCTCACATTCTTATTCTCATTTTGGTGATAACATAAGTTCTGATCATTCTTGGGTAGAAATTTTGAGTTTTTATCCCTCAAAAGCATCAGGAGCTCTTTTTGGATCTTTCAATGGCTTGCTTCCAGGAATTGGTGCTTGCAAAATGGAATGAAGAAGTGAAAGGATATAAAGTTTTTTAGCTTATGATGAAACTCAAACTTGTTGAGGCTGCAATCAAGGAATTTGTTAAAGAACAGACTAAAAAAGTGTCAGCGCCTAAAAATAATATGAAACATACTTGAGAGAATTACTATAAGCGTCCTTATAACAATGTTATGAGAATAATAAAAAGTTAGAGAATGAAGGAGTGCCAAGAAGCTCTATACTTGCACAATTCAATTTTAAAACAAAAATTAAGGATCAATTAGTTAAGGGACGAAGACACTAACACAAAATTCTTCCACTCTTCCATTATAACTAGAAGAAATAGAAATAAGATAACTGAGCTACAATATAATTACGGAGTTCTACATACTAATAAGAGAAAGATGCAAGAAATAGCAGTGGATTTCTTCACTAATATGATTTGATATAAAGACAACAATATCCCTAGGGAATTTAACACCAATAGATTCTTTGAGAGATTAATTGGTCAGGAGATGAAGAAATACATGGTTCCACCCATCAAACAACAAGAGATTAAAGAAGTTCATTTGGTTTGCACCCCTCAAAAGCACCTGGACCTTATGGATATTCCACTTGTTTCTTCCAAGATATTTACGATATCACTAGTAAAGTATTCACTGAAGTTGTGTAGGAATTTTTTGCTTTATCAAACATGCTAAAAGAAATGAACAAAGCCTTTCTATGTCTTATTCCAAAGAAGTAAAATCCCTCATCCATGATGGATTACAGGCCTATATCTTATTGTAATATTGTTTATAAAGTAATCGTAAAGAGTCCAGCAAACAAATTGAAGCTACCTTTGAAGGATGGCATTAATCTAGCTCAAAGAGCATTCATAACCAGGAGATCAATAAAAGACAACATATTGCTCGTATAAAAACTAATGGAAGACTATACCTCAAAAAGAGCCATCAAAAGTTATGCATTCAAAATTGATTTCTTCAAAGCCTTTGGCACAATCAGATGGGAGTTTTATTAATTATTTCTTACTAGCTCTTGGATTCCCAGAACAGTTTTTCAAATGTATAACGGAATGCATCATAATAAATTCCTTTAGCATTTTAATAAATGGAGCTCCTATCTTTTAGCATTCTAATAACTAAAGCTCCTATTCAAATCTTTAGAAATACCAGAGGAATGAGGCAAGGGGATCCTCTTTATCTTTACTCATTCACACTGGTTATGTAAGCCTTATCTAGGATGCTCAACAAACTCATCTCTTATAATGACATCTTCTAATACCATCAAAGATGTCGAGAGTTGAGGATCACACATTTGATATTTTCTGATGATCTTAAGTTGTTATATGGTGCTAACTTCTAATCCACTGAAATAATCTTAGGTATTCTAGAGTTAATCTCAACTTGTTCTGGATTAAAGGTTAATGCTATCAAAAGTAATATGTTCATTTCTTCTTATTTGAGGAATCAATCTAAGTTAAGAAGGAGAACTAGCTATAGAATTTAAACACCACCATTAAGATATCTTATAATTCCTATTACCAATGCAAGGACAAAATTTAGAGAATACATTCCACTTATTGAATCATATAAAGCAAGAATCAATGCTTAGTAAAACATGTTTTTATCCTTTACTACTAGGTTGACTCTAATCAATTCTATCATAAATAGTACCATGTGCATTGGAGTACTCACTTAATTCTTCCTAAGAGAGTCATTAGGGAGATTGAGAGAAGTAATCCATCCTAAGGAAAATGAGCAGGGTAGAGAATTGTCCCTATCTCTCTTATGCAAAAAATCCTTTTAAGTAAAAGGATCTGGAGATTATACGTTGATAAAGGAGCATAATGGATCAAATGAATTAATGAATTTTTCCTAAAAAGTAGCTAGAAATAAACAAGGACACTCTTGTTACTTCTCACATATTTTGAAATTAAGGAACCTCTTACACCTTTGGATTAAGCATAAATTGGGGAATGGTGAAAATTTTGGTTCTAATATGACAACTAGAATGATCTCAGTCCATTAATTATGAGAAATGATCTCTTACACTTAGGGAAAAGAATTCCTTTAGATGTTAGAGTTTCTTCACTTATACAATATGAAGTTTGGCATGGCAACTTTTGAGGCTCCTCTGCATTATCAAAGTATCGACTTCAGCTTCATCATTTACATAAAGAAGACATAATCATATGGTTAGCCTAAACCAATGGGTATTTCACTAATGATGACAGAACTAACTTAGAGAATGTATTATGGTATGAAATACTATGGGAGCAAACTTTGAACCCCAAAGCTTCCTCAATCAACTAGCTAGATGTAAAAAACATAATCAAAACTAAAGATAGGTGGTTTGATTCCTATGATCCTATTTATATCTTATGCGAAGAAGAGGAGGAAAATAGGAATCATCTTCTTTTTCGATGCATGTGCTCTAAAGTTATTTGGAATAGAGTGTTGCATCTTTTAATAGAGCACTGTCAATCATATCAATTGCACAAAGTATTGACATGGGTTACCAAAAAGGCTAAAGAACTAAAACAAAATGGAGAGCTACCTAAAATTGCTTTCATTTCAATAGTCTATTCAATATAGAGAGAAAAAAAACAACAAATTATACAAAGGGGAACAACTGAAAAACATCAATTAGCTAGAAACAATCTAAACTGGATTAGAGAGATTATGATAGCAAGGAATGCACAAGGAAAGCTCACATTAGACATGAAGCTAGGATAGAATCATTAATAACTTTTAACTTTGTTCTCATGATTATTGTACTAAATAATAGCTAGTTTGTAATAGGTCTTACATTGTGCTGGTGTAATAGCTTTGTTAATATCAGTAAATATTTCATTCATCTTCCAAAATAACTTCAAGGAAAATAATTAGTTACGCTCATTTTTTAGTGAGTGTTGAATTTGAAAAGGATTTTCCAGATACCATATTGGAAACCCCTCCCCGGAGAGTTGCGTGCCCGATGTCTTACGTGACATCTGAACGCACATCTCACGAGGGAGGAATTCCTCACCACGAAAGAAACCTCAAATCGAACTTAATTTAACATCATCCGAACAAAACTTGATAAATTCACCCTAATTATCCTCCAATAAAATTGATCTGCTTAGGACCCATAACTAAATCCGATTCTTAATCTAAAATGAAATTCCATATCTCTAGGTCAATTAGAATAAAAAATCGCCTCAATCGGATCTCTGTAACTCACAAAATCACCCAAAATGGAATTATATTCAACACCGTCACGTAATTGATTCTCTTTAATATTATCTGTAAAGTCTGAATAAAACCCGACACTCTCATTTTACCAAAAAGGGGTATAAATTTTTTTTAGAAATTTAGCGCTTCAAAAATCGTGCAAATCGAAGGTCAAACGGAGGAGAGACGAATAAAATAGGAAATGGGGTTTAATTTCTCAAAACTGAAAATTCAGTTTTTAAAACTAATGAAAACTTCTCTAACTTTAAAATTTAATAACTTTTTACCCCGAAACCCAAATATCGAAAATTTGGTATCAATAAAAAGATAAAAGGAAGCTCTACAACTTCCTAGAAGGATTTAAAAACTAATTTAGCCTTTAAAAGGCTCATAAATTGCTTCAAAGTTGCTACCACTAAATTCAAATTTTCCTACACAATGCCAAGAATTTGAAAATTCATTTCTCCTCACACAAAAGTCCAAATATGGCACATTTTACCTTATTGGAAAGATAAAAAGATGGCCTACAAGTTTCATGAAGGGAGAAAAAATCAATTCAATCATTTAAAGGGGTAAAAAAATACTCAAAGTTTCAGCCTAAATGAAAACCAATGGAACAGTGAATTGTCTACATGAACAGTAACTATGATCTTCCCAACCTCATAAATTTTTATTTCTAACTCCAATAATTGCAAATTATACCTCATTGGAAAGGGGAAAAGATAATATTCATTTTATATGAAGAATGCAAAAATCAAAACAAACTCTAAAGGGGTGAAAAACCCTCCCAAAAGTTCTGTCCAAAATTGCCAAATGAACAGTAACTGAACTAGGTCTAACCCCTATAACTTTTTACTCCTAACTCCAAATAAGGATAGTATACATCAATAGAAAGAAGGAAGGGTGATCTACAAGTTTCATGAAGGGAGCAAAAATTAATTCAATCATTTAAAGGGGTAAAAACCCTCTCAAATTTACTGCCTGTATAAATCCAATAAAACAGTAACTCTACCTGAATGAATAGTAACTGTCATCTTCTTAACCTCATAACTTCTTCATCCTAAGTCCAAATTTGACCAATTATATATCATTGGAAAGCTCTAAAAAAGTACTACATTCTTCAAGAAGACCACCCAAACTAATTCAAACTCTAAAATAGTCTAAAACCTAAGTGAATTTGCTGCCCAAATTTAGAAAAATTGGACAGCACCGACAGCACCTCCCCTATTATGCAACTAACCAAAATCTTCAATTCAATTCACCCCAACTCAAGTACCTGCATAAAAACTCAATATCCAATGGCAGCAACACACTCCTAGGCTTCTAAACATTTCTCAAACCATAAGGCAATCTCACTTCTAAGCATCTACCTATTTCCCCTCCACAGGTATTGAGCGAGAAACCGAGTCAAATTGGCTCAATGGTGAGAGGCGTGTTCTTAGAAACAACAAAACCTTGAGGGGTCGCGAGTTTGATTCCCAAAGAGGACAATACTGATTAAGTTTGGATGCCGCGGTAAAACCCGCAAACACACGCCGAGGTATAACCCCCAAATACCTACGGGTGAGGTGTGGGGTCCAACATTAAAAGGAGTCTTTTAATGTTAAACCCCATACACCACCCGTAGGTATTTGCAGTTATATCATGTGTGTGTTTGCAGTGATATCATGCGCATCCAAACTTAATCAAGATTGTCCCTCCGCCTCGTGTGAGTTCTAGCCCTCGAACCCAAGACCTCTGGGTTTTGTTTCACTTTGCGTGGACGCCTCTCACCATTGAGCCAAGTATATTAGAATAGAACAATTGGAAGAAGCACATCATAAGGATACAGAAGCTTATATTCCTGCTTTGCTTAGGAAAGAGTAAATACGCGTAAAATCTGAGAAAATTTGCTGCAATTATCTCAGCTCCTAGGTGGCTTTGATCTCCGAAACAACCATGCAGAATTGAAGAGCCAGAAAGGATATTGGCAATCAAGAATTACACATATAAAAAAAGAATGGAATCCATGACAAGCTTTCATGAAACCAAAAAGAAAATTATTACTATTATTTTTAATCATTTGAATTTGTAGTTTTATTTTTATTTGTATTTTTTGGTTTTATTATTTTTCATGCCTCATTAAAGCATACTATTGCACCTTTTTGGGCCACATAATATATTGAGCGAGAGTCAAAAGATTTTCTTGCTCAAATTAGATTTTGCTTTCACTTGCATGCCTTACCAATAGAGGTGTCCTTCGATTTTCATTACTGTTTTATTTTTGTTACTATTAGTATTAGTATTATTGTTATGACTACTACAACTACTATTACTATTATTATTATTATTTTCTTTATTATTTATTACAATTATTATATTTCATTCTTACTTTATTAATTCTATTGGGGGGGTCTATTAGTTTCAACTTTTAAGAATTTCTTAGAATAGTACTTGTAGAAAATGTAAGAAGCACGAGTTAGGAGGGTAACTTCAGAAGGCGTGACTGGATTTAGTGCAAGCGGGTCAGTACGCGCAACTTGCAAGAATAAAGGCGGAGATGATCAAGAGGAGAAAAGGAAGGTCATATAAAAACTGGAGGGAAGTGATTATGAATGATATGTCAAAGTTAGCACTCACTAAGGCACTGGCTAGAATTAGAAAAGTCTAGCATGATAGAATAAAAATAAACGCCACATTTTAGATTCCTCACGCTTCATCCTTATCACATGGAAAGCCTGACCCAATTTCATTTATGCCTTTGTGGATTCTAAGTTTTCAAATATAGGGGGAAAGATTCCCACGATGGACATATAACTCAAGGTGATTCAGTGATAATTCCTAGTGTAGTACCCCCTTACCTTAGGGTATACACTGGGACGTTCGTAAGTCATTCCGATACATATCCTACGATAAGGGTGCACTACGAACGATTTCTACTTTACTTCACATGGCATCATAATAATAAAGCATCAATATGAAATTCACTAAATTTTTGAAACCATAAAATATTTCTCATTCCATTTCATAGAAATAAAAAATATATACATCAGTCAGATGTTACTGTCTGTATAACACTCCAAAAGAACTCTAATACAAACGCCTAACTAGATCATCCCCCAAAAGAACCCAGCTGACCGACCTGTGAGCCATGACTTCTCTTTCCAACACGATCTACAAGGCAGAAAAAGTCTTTCAGGAGCTAGGAGTCTACTCTCTCGATCCTGAAAAATATATTGCAATTTTGGGTTAATTTGCAAACTCAGTGAGGAACCATCATCAATGGTTCACCCAATTCATGCATAGTCAAGTAATATACAGATTATTGCACAATAGTACATTCAGAAATATCACAAGATTTCTATCACACATGTACAAGGCATTTCGCCTTTTTCCCAATCCAAATATTCAATTAAATGCAAATGAAATGCGTATGCGACATTTTCCTATTTTATTACGGTGTTATGACCGAGTGCCTAAACTGTCCCAATTTGGGCTCATTAAGCGGTGAGCCAGTGTCTCTAAATCAGTGTGGGCTCAAGGCCCCATACGTTGAGCTTTTAGCTCTCGGTGGCTGCTCCGGTCACAACTGTCATTATCTGTTTCATGCATTCATATATGAAATGCATATGTCCCATTTTCACAATAAATGCATCACAATTTGATAGTACTATGTCACAATCGAATCACGAATCACAATTTATCACATTACAGACAAGTAGGTCACAGATTCGCAAACAGGTAACACTTCTAAGTCATAATCTCCCATTACATTGGACACCTCCAGTCCGGAATTAAGGCATAAACAAACACAACAGTCCCACCATTATTTTCCACAGTGTCATAAGTACAGAATTATAAACAAATAAAGATTGAGGAACCATCTAGGTTACTCACCAAATAGCTTCTGAGCTAATGCCTGGAAGTCTCGGCAACGTCCGTAGGATGACGTTCCAAATGTGCCTCTATATCAGTCAAAAATATTCAAACATTACACATTATTCAATTAGAAACAATTTCTAAGGCACATGAAGCAATTTAAATGTGTACAATGCATGTTCGTGACATTCCCGGCACTAATTCCCAATTCTCCGACACAAAAATGTTCCTCTAAAAATTAGAAGACCATATACACAAGAATCACTCAATTTGGACCTCTATAGGTCCAATTATTAACAAAATACAGCTCAGAAAGATAATTAACTGAACCCCTCACTTCGACCTAACCAATCCCCAACAATTCCAATTCTAAAAATTCCCAATTTTATATATAATGAAATTATATGTTCTACGAATCAAATGCTTTAAGAATCAGGTCAATCGGAGTTCGGAAGAAAAAGTTATGCACAAAAGGTTGGACAGAGGTCAAAAGAAGGAAGGAAACAAAGCATAAAGCATAATCTGAAACGGCGTCGCATGCCCCGTGCGCGCCTGGGCTAGCCCTGGGCGAGCCCCTCGCTATCCCAGGCTAGCGCTGGGCGAGCGATACGGGCACTCGCTCCCACATGGGCGAGGGCGAGCAATGCGCACTTGCAGTGCCAACTCCATGCTATCCCAAGATTTTTGCAAATTTCTCATCAACCTTCCCCTCTTCCACAACACATATCTCTTAACAAACACATCCAAAAATCACTAATCTGGACTCTTTGGAAAGGTCTTGAAAAATCCTACAAGTTTCATGAAGGGCTTAAAAATTAATTTCACCCTTAAGGGTGTCAAAACTACAATCAAAGCTGCTGCCCTCACATGACCATGCAAAACAGTATCCCATTATTCTAAAACTCATATCTTTCCACCCCCTTTGTCAAAAATTCCAAACTTTATATCAATCAAAAGAGAAAAACAAGTGCTACAACTTTCAAGAACAACTTGGAAGCCAATCCCATCTCTAACTAAATCAAATTTGCAAGTAAAGCTTCTGCCTACCCAAATTAGTCACAACAATAACCCATTCTTCCAAAATTCATAACTTTCAAACCCATTGTCGAAAAATTTCATACCATACAGAAATAAAAAGATCAGACAATCTACTACAATTCTCAAGAAAAACACCAAGCCAAATTCCATCTCTACATAGGTCGGATCCTCCCATTAGTGTGGCTGACCTGTTAGACTTTATGAATTCAGCCTATAGCCTAAACTATAACAAAACTTCACAAATTTATATCTTACAATTCTTACACCCAAAATTCACATAAAATATCTCATCAGAAAGTTACAAGAATCCTCTACAACTTTCTAAAAGGTCACTTGAGCCAATTTTTTCCTTAACAGTCCAAAATAAATCTCAGAACACAGAAAGCACAAAATCTATATACTTAGAGTATTTGCACACCAAAACACCTGAACATTAGCAGACCATAACTATCAATTTACATATAAAAAAATATCATACTTAGTGGCGTTAGAAAGCTAACAAATAAATTTTCAACTTTCATGAATACCAAAATTGCAAACTCAAACTAAATCCACCTCAAAAAATTCATCAAAGTTTCAGGTCTCACAGCTTAGATTACTATTCATACAGCACCTAATAACCTACCTTCCGAGCCAAATTGAAAACCCTTAAAGTCAAAATTAGACAAAACTCCCTTCATATGAAATCTAGCCCTATTTCTTAAGTTTCATTAAAAATAAACCCAAACTCAAAAGCATAATCACATCAAAAGTTACAAGAAAAAATCTGAAACTCACACAAGTCCAATTTTTCAAATTTCATCACTAACTCAACTCCCTTCATGCATATGTCAATACTACATCAATAACCATCCTAATTAACCAAGAAATCAGCCACAAATTAATCAAGCCATACACTTAATCACGTAGACCTAAAATGGCAGCACACACACACAATTGTCTTATCTAAATTTCCATTCATCAAGCATCACAAAACCAATCCAAAACATGTTAATCATTCATCTTTCACCATTCATGAACCAATCAAAGAAACAACCTACCCATAAAATCAAACCCTAAGCTTTATGAAATTAATGCACCAATAAGCACAATAAATGCTTCAACCTACCAAGTAAGGACCACAATACAAAATACTCACCTAAACAAGTTGCAAGCTTTAATTTCTTCAAATCTTCAAAATAATACCAATTGCTACTTTACTCCTCACCTACGGTTATCACTCATCACCACACACAACTCATCATCTTCACAAGGCTTAAGGTGAGTTGTGGTTGAGAATAGAAAAGAGCAAGCAATGTAGTAAGATAAACTTTGTGTGGCAGGCGAAGAAGAAGACAATCGAAGGAGGAGAACACCAATGAAGAAGAAACAAGAGCTACGGATGAAGGAGAGGCTTTTAACTTTCAAAAAGAGTTTTAAGCCTTCCAACGAGCAAGCAATGTCGTAAAGAATGAAGGGAACAAGACAAAACCAATTAATGCAAGAGACACTTGTCACTTAAAGAAGAAAAAGACAAAAACACTAATTAATCCCATTTAATCACCTAAACATAAAACAACTTAATCATTAATCCATCCTATGCTAATGGCTCTAAAAAATCCCAAAAATCATTTATTCAAAATTTCCAGTGCCATAAAACAGAAATTTTCGGTACCAGAACCCAATCAGTCTACACTTGAAAATTTTCCGGTCCGGACATCGATTCCCAAAATTTCCAGAAAAATTTCCAAAATCCTCTAAAAATAGAAAACACACCTAGATCACTCCAAATCAATTTTTCAAACCCAAATAACACACTTTTCACAAAAGATCACATTTAGATACTTATGCCGGGAAATGTCATGAATGCATGTACAGTCATGTGCATGTACAAAAATTACCATTCATATACATATTGAGGCCCTATGATGCATATGCATGCCGAGATATAATAAAACACTCCTAACCCGTCTCAATTGACCAAATTATCCTTCCCATCGGTAATGGGATGTTACAATTCTTCCCTCCTAATAAAAATTTTGTCCTCGAAATTCTTACCTGCTTGGTCAAACAGGTGAGGATACTGTCTCCTCATATGCTCCTCAATCTCCCAAATTGCTTCCTCAGTTGAGTGGTTCCTCCATAGGACTTTCACCAATAAAATAACCCTGTTTCTCAACTGCTTAACCCGTGATCCCACAATCTGGACCGGCTCCTCAACATAACTCAAATTGCTAGCCACTTCAATCTCCTGAGCTGGTATCACATGTGTAGGGTCGGATCGATACTTTCGGAGCATACTCATATGGAAGACATTATGTAGCTGAGACATCTCACTCGGTAAAGCCAACTTATAGTCCAAAGGTCCGATCCTCTCAACGATCTCATAAGGACCAATGTACCTAGGGCTTAACTTGCCCTTCTTACCGAACCTCAGCACTCCTCTCCATGGTGACACTCGGAGGAAAACTCTGTCTCCCACATTATACTCCATCTCCCTTCGATGCTGATTCACATAGCTCTTTTGTCTATCCCGAGCCGCTTTAATGCGACTCTGAATCAGTTTTACTTTGTCTACTGTATCCTGAATCAGCTCTGGACCCTCAATCATCCTCACGCCCTCTTCATCCCAATACAGAGGCGATCGACACTGTCTCCCATATAAGGCCTCATATGGTGCCATCCCGATGCTACTGTGATAGTGATTATTTTATACAAACTCTATCAAAGCCAAATACTGGTCCCATGCTCCTCTAAACTCCAATACACACACCCGAAGCATATCCTCAACAGTCTTAATCGTCCTCTCACTCTGCCCATCTGTCTGAAGATGAAATGTTGTGCTAAAATTCAACATGATACCTATAGCAGACTGCAAACTCTTCCAGAACCTTGAAATAAATCTGGGATCCCGATCTGACACGATAGATAATGGAACCTCATGCAGTCTCACTATCTCAGTCACATACTTCTGGGCCAACTGATCAAGAGAATTGTTTTCCCGCACTGGCAAAAAATGGGCCGATTTAGTTAACCGGTCCACTATGACCCAGATAGCATCATGCTGCCTCGGTGTCCTAGGCAACCCCATAATGAAATCCATAGTAATTCGTTCTCATTTTCAATCCAGAATGGGTAATGAATGGAGCTTCCCCACTGGAGCCTGGTGCTCAGCCTTAACCTGCTGGCACGTGATACACCTGGAAACATAATCTGCCACCTGCTTCTTTATGCCAGGCCACCAGAAATGTGGCTTAAGAGTGTTATACTTGGTAGTACCAGGATACATAGCATAGGCAGCCATATGCGCCTCCTCCAGAATTTCTCGCCTAAAATTATCTACATCAGGCACACATAGTCGCTGTCCCATCTCTCAGTGCAAATTTAGAATTCGAATCAGCCTTTACTTTTTCAATCAATTTAACCATAATAGGATCCTTATCCTAAACTCTCTTGATCCTGTCATATAGCATCGATCTGAGCTTCAAAGTGGCTATCAAAGCCCCATCCTGCTCTAGATTCAACTGAACATTTAAAGCTCTCAACTGAATCAAATAAGGCAATCTCAATACCTGAATCTGAGCTGCACTCATGTGAGACTTCCTGCTCAATGCATCTGCCACTACATTAGCCTTCCCTGGGTGATACTCAATCGTACAGTCATAATCCTTTAGTAACTCAATCCATCTCCTCTGCCTCAAATTTAACTCTCTCTGACTCAGTAAATACCTCAAACTCTTATGATCAGTAAAAATATGAAAAGTCTCACCATACAAGTAGTGTCTTCAAATTTTCAGGGCAAAGACAACTGTAGCTAGCTCTAAATCATGCACTGGATAATTTACCTCGTGAGACCTCAACTGTCTCGAGGCATCTGCAATCACTCTGTCGTACTGCATCAGAACACACCCCAATCCCTGATGTGAAGCATCACTATAAAACTCAAAACCTCCAGCCCCTGATGGAATAGCTAACACCGGTGCAGTCATCAACCGATGTTTCAGCTCCTCAAAGCTCTTCTGGCACTCCTCAGTCCATCTGAATGCCACATTCTTCCTCAGAAGTTTTGTCAGAGGGGCTGAGATTAACGAGAACCCCTCGACAAACCTCCGATAATAACCTGCCAATCCTAGGAAACTCTGAATCTCGGACACATTCCTAGGAGCTTCCCACTTCATCACTGCCTCAATCTTGTTCGGATCAACCTGAATACCCTCTCCAGTCACTATATGACCCAGAAACACTAACTCATCCAGCCAAAATTCACACTTACTGAATTTGGCATAAAGTTGCTTATCCCTCATAAGCTGCAGAACCACTCTCAGATGCTCAGCATACTCCTGTCTACTCCTCAAATACACCAAAATATCATCAATAAAGATAATAACAAACTGGTTCAGGTAGGGCTGAAAGACCTTATTCATCAAGGCCATAAAAGCTACCGGGGCATTAGTCAACTCAAACGGCATCACCAGAAACTCAAAATGCCCATACCTGCTCCTGAAGGCACTCTTAGGCACATAAGCCTCTGCTATCTTTAGCTGATAATACCCTTATCTCAAATCCAGTTTAGTGAACACCTGAGCTCCCTACAACTGATCAAACAAGTCATCGATCCTAGGTAGTGGATACTTATTCTTCACTGTCACCCGATTCAGCTGCCTGTAATCGATGCACAATCTCAGAGTCCCATCTTTCTCCTTCACAAACAGTACCGGAGCTCCCCAGGGTGAGACACTGGGCCTGATAAATCCCTTCTCCAACAATTCCTGAAACTAAGCCTTCAACTCCCTCAGTTCCACAGGTGCCATCCTATATGGAGGTATAGATATAGGAGCAGTACCTAGAACTAAGTCAATAGTAAACTCTGTCTCCCGATCAGGCAGTAAACCCGGTAACTCATCAGGAAATACATCTGAAAATTTCCTAATCACGGGAATGTCCTGCAGCCTTTGCTCAACTCTGGTATCAATGACATGGGTCAGGTAGGCCTCACATCCTCCCTGCATCAATCTCAGGACACTAAGGAAAGAAATCATCTGGGCTGGCACTGCCTGACTAACACCTCTGAATACTGCTCTAGGCTGACCAGGAGACTCTAATACGACCTCCTTGGTGTAGCAGTTCATGATAGCCCTATGGACAGTAAGCCAGTCCATCCCCAAAATGACATCAATCTCCCTCAATGACAATACTATAAGGTCTGCCCTCAGCATTGCTTGATCAATCTGGATAGAACATCCATTGCAGACCTCTTCCAATGCAGTAGTACTACCTAGAGGTATACTCACCTCTAGCCCATACTGTAGTATCTCCCTATTCTTATGCAATCTACATGTCATATGTGGTGCAACAAAAGAATGCGTGGATCCTGGATCCAACAATGCAAAAGCCTCAATATCATAAATAAGAAGCATACCAGCTACAACATCAGGAGAATCCTGGGCCTCCTGCCTGGTCATGACGTAGACCCTAGCCTGGGATTGTGATCGGCTGCCTCGACCCTCAGCCCTCATAAAGGACCCCTCAGCTCTACCACGACCTCTACCTCGGCCCCTCTGCCCGGATCCACCACCTCTGCTCTGCTGCACCGTAGTATTACTGCCAAATCTCCCACTAACAGTAGACTGAGCTCCAACAGTAGCTAGGCAATCCCTGATCTGATGATCCAAGGAGCTGTTCCTAAGGCAGGCTCCAGTCAATCGCCAACACTCCCCACTATGTCTCTTCTCACAATGCTCACAGACTGGAGGAATTTGTCCTGTACCTCTACCACTGCCACTATCAGTCTGAACAAATCTCCCTCTCTGTCCAAATTCGGACTGTCTAAGTCATAATCTCGCATTACATCGGACACCTCCGATCCGGAATTAAGGTATAAATAAACGCAACAGTCTCACCATTATTCTCCACAGTGTCATAAGTATAGAATTATAAACAAATAAAGATTGAGGAACCATCTAGGTTACTCACCAAATAGCTTCCGAGCTAATGCCTGGAAGTCTCGGCAACGTCCGTAGGATGATGTTCTAAATGTGCCTCTATATCAGTCAAAAATATTCAAACATTACACATTGTTCAATTAGAAACAATTTCTAATGCACATGAAGCAATTTAAATGTGTACAATGCATGTTCGTGACATTCCCGACACTAATTCCCAATTCTCCAACACAAAAATGTTCCTCTAAAAATTAGAAGACCATAGACACAAGAATCACTCAATTTGGACCTCTATAGGTCCAATTATTAACAAAATATGACTCAGAAAGATAATTAATCGAACCCCTCACTTCGACCTAACCAATCCCCGACAATTTCAATTCTAAAAATTCCCAATTTTACATATAATGAAATTATATGTTCTACGAATCCGATGCCTCAAGAATCAGGTCAATCGGAGTTCGGACGAAAAAGTTATGCACAAAAGATTGGACAGAGGTCAAAAGAAGGAAGGAAACAAAGCATAAAGCATAATCTGAAACGGCGTCGCACGCCCCGTGCGCGCCTGGGCTAGCGCTAGGCAAGCGCCTTGCTCACCCAGCCTAGCGTTGGCCGAGCGATACGGGCGCTCGCTCGCCTGGAGAGCGATGCGTGATCGCTCGCTCGCCCGCATGGGCGAGCAACGCCAGCTCCACGTTATCCCAAGATTTTTGCAAACTTCTCATCAACCTTTCCCTCTTCCACAACACATATCTCTTAACACACACATCCAAAAATCACTAATCTAGACTCGTTGGAAAGTTCTTGAAAAATCCTACAAGTTTCATGAAGGGCTTAAAAATTAATTTCACCCCTAAGGGTGTCAAAAATACAATCAAAACTGCTACCCTCACGTGACCATGAAAAACAGTACCCCATTATTCTAAAAATCATATCTTTCCATCCCCTTTGTCAAAAATTCCAAACTTTATATCAATCAAAAGAAAAAAAACAAATGCTAAAACTTTCAAGAACAACTTGGAAGCCAATCCCATCTCTAATCAAATCAAATTCGCAAGTAAAGCTTCTGCCTACCCAAATTAGTCACAACAATAACCCAATCTTCCAAAATTCATAACTTTCAAACCCATTGTAGAAAAATTGCATACCATATAGCAATAAAAAGCTCAGAAAATCTACTACAATTCTCAATAAGAACACCGAGCAAAATTCCATCTCTACATAGGTCGGATCCTCCCATTAGTGTGGCTGACCTGTTAGACTTTATGAATTCAGCCTATAGCCTAAACCATAACAAAACTTCACAAATTTATATCTTACAATCCTTATACCCAAAATTCACATAAAATATCTCATCAGAAAGCTACAAGAATCCTCTACAACTTTGCAGAAGGTCACTTGAGCCAATTTTATCCTTAACAGTCCAAAATAAATCTCAGAACACAAAAAGTACAAAATCTATATACTTAGAGTATTTGCACACCAAAACACCTGAACATTAGCAGACCATAACTATCAATTTACACATTGAAAAATATCATACTTAGTGTCTTAGAAAGCTAACAAATAAATCTTCAACTTTCATGAAGACCAAAATTGCAAACTCAAACCAAATCCACCTCAAAAAATTCATCAAAGTTTCAGGTCTCACAGCTCAGATTACTATTCATACAGCACCTAACAACCTACATTCCGAGCCAAATTGAAAACCCTTAAAGTCAGAATTAGAAAAAACTCCCCTCATATGAAATCTAGCCTTATTTCTTAAGTTTCATTCAAAACAAACCCCAACTAAAAAACATAATCACATCAAAAGTTACAAGTAAAAAACTGAAACTCACACAAGTCCAATTTTCCAAATTTCATCACTAACTCAACTCCCTTCATGCATATATCAATACTACATCAATAACCATCCTATTTAACCAAGAAATCAGCCACAAATTAATCATGCCATACACTTAATCACTTAGCCCTAAAATGGCAGCACACACACACAATTGTCTTCTCTAAATTTTCATTCATCAGGCATCACAAAACCAATCCAAAACATGTTAATCATTCATCTTTCACCATTCATGAACCAATCAAAGAAACAACCTACCCATAAAATCAAACCCTAAGCTTTATGAAATTAATGCACCAATAAGCACAATAAATGCTTCAACCTACCAAGTAAGGACCACAATACAAAATACTCACCCAAACAAGTTGCAAGCTTTAATTTCTTCAAATCTTCAAAATAATACCAATTGCTACTTTACTCCTCACCTACGATTATCACTCATCACCACACACAACTCATCATCTTCACAAGGCTTAAGGTGAGTTGTGTTTGAGAATAGAAAAGAGCAAGTAAGGTAGTAAGAGAAACTTTGTGTGGGAGGAGAAGAAGAAGACAATCGAAGGAGGAGAACACCAATGAAGAAGAAACAAGAGCTACGGATGAAGGAGAGGCTTTTAACTTTCAAAAAGAGTTTTAAGCCTTCCAACGAGCAAGCAATGTCGTAAAGAATGAAGGGAACAAGACAAAACCAATTAATGCAAGAGACACTTGTCACTTAAAGAAGAAAAGGACAAAAACACTAATTAATCCCATTTAATCACCTAACCCTAAAACAACTTAATCATTAATCCATCCTATGCTAATGGCTCTACAAAATCCCAAAAATCATTTCTTCAAAAATTCCAATGCCATAAAAATGAAATTTTCGGTACTGGAACCCAATCAGTTTGCCACTTGAAAATTTTCGGGTCCGGACATCGATTCCTAAAATATCCAGAAAAATTTCCAAAATCTTCTAAAAATAGAAAACACACCTAGATCACTCCAAATCAATTTTTCAAACCCAAATAACACATTTTTCACAAAAGATCACATTTAGATACTTATGCCGGGAAATGTTATGAATGCATGTACAGTCATGTGCATGTGCAGAAATTACCATTCATATACATATTGAGGCCTTATGATGCATATGCATGCCGAGATATAATAAAACACTCCTAACCCGTCTCAATTGACCAAATTACCCTTCCCATCGGTAATGGGATGTTACACCTAACGCAACTAGCGACGAGACGAACCAGTATATATATATATATATAAAGAAGAAATCATTTAATTCTATTTATTTCAAAGGAACATTAATGGTTTATTAACTCAATTATAAATATGTAACCCACCTTGAATTTCCTTGCTTAAAAATTTACTTAAGGATGCCTCTCCTCTTGCTCCTCTTACCTTCCTTGATTCTCTTTAATATTGGCAAAAATTCTCATTCAATAGGAATGCAAATTGAAAACCCACAAAGCACATTCACTAAAATTGATTCTAAAATACTTAAACCTATGCATTTCCTAAGCTTTATAAACTAAAACCCTTCCAAAAATTCAAAAGATTCATAATGCACTTACCTTGAATCTCCACCAAATGAAGGGATGTTTGGCTCAAATGAAAATTCTTCCCTTCTTTATTTTTCTCTTCTTGAATAATCTCAAAATCTCTCTTGAAAACTAAGAAAAGATGAAACCCTAATTTTCTCCCTTCTTTTCTCTCCAACAATGACACTCTCTCTCCCTTTCTTTCTTATTTTTGTTAGAACAAAAAAAAACACTTTTCTTCTTCCTTTTATACCCTTAATGAGTGTAAAAAGTCCACTTTGCTTTTCCTTTAAAGCCTTATGGCTTTTAAACTTAAGTGACTTGCCAAAAATGCCATTTTCTACACTACACTTACTATTTTAATTTAATTAACCAAAGTACTAAAATCTTACCAACATTGACATACTAATTAACTCCAAAAAAATTAATCTATCAAGGCCTCATAATTTAGTTAAATCATGCTTAATAGTAATAAAAAATATTTGGGGCCAATACTTGCGACTTTATGTAAATGTAAGTTAATGGAATTGGTTAAATTTACTTACCATTACACAATTTTGTTATAAATTATATAAATCCTTAGCTACAGAGAATTGTCCCTTTAAGATTGTTTTGGGATAACAACCCCTTACTCTATTTGAGATAAAATAACAAAGTTGGGAGAAAAATGCCCAATTCCTTATCGGCTTAAGAGGCAAAAATAAGAATTATTGAACAAACTTAGGGACATTCTTCGAAAAGCTTCCAAAAGGATGAAGAAGCATGTGGACCAACTAATAATGCCATTTGAATTTGAAATTAGGGATAAGGTACTTCTTAAACTTACTCCTTATAATTGGAAGAAAATTAGTAGAAAACAATTACACTGAGGCTTCGTACCAAAGTTTGATATGCCATTTGAAATCTTTAGAAAGATTAAAAAACGACATATTGACTTAATCTACCCAAAGTGTTAAAAGTACATCTAAATTTTCATGTTAGTTTCCTTAAACCATATCATAAAGATGTTATACATTCAAGAGTCAAGTAAAAAAGGCTCCACCGATTGTAAGAACAAATTTCGATAACCAAATTGAGAAGATTTTGGATCGTCGAATAATGGGGCAATTCTAGAAGAATCAGAGAACAAAATTCTTCATTTAGTGGTAGAACAAACCAATCTTGAAAGCTGCTTGCGAGGATACAACTTTATGGCAATTCAAGGATTAGGTAAACAATTACCTTCAATTTGTTTTAACCAGGGCATCAGATTCATCTAGTGAGGTGATTTTTTATCCCCTTAACATATGAAGGACCATTTTGCTAGTCATTGGTAAGCTCCGGCCAACCTTTAGCTAAGATTAGGCGTGATGAAGGCATGTCAAAGGAACCAAGGTGACTTAGCCAGGTGAGATCAAGCATGGTTCAAGTTTTAGCTAACTTTAACTAATCATGGGGCATTGATTGGCTTAACTTGGGTAAATTGGACTTGCATTGGAAGCTCTTAGTGGGACTAAAAATGACTTTGTGCTCAAATGACGGACCATAGACGAACAGGCTAAACCATGAGCGTGCACTAGTCGAATCATGTGCATATTGGCTAGGAACTTTGTTAACTTTTACTTTTGGATGAAGATCAAGGGTGATGTGATAAGTTGATGGGTTGAATCATAAAGAAAGGAGATTATATGGCAACGAACATAGGTAATGTACCTTATCTTCATTTATCACGTGTTCTTTTACTTAGAAGTGGATAAATGGTAAGTTAACTAAACCACCCATTAAAACAATCTTTAAAGTGGTTGGTGATATTAACTACCAAGTTAGTAGCTTAGTGGCTTTTATGCCTACATTCTTATATGTATGCTCCGCAAATCTTTAAATCCCTATAAATAGCTCATTTAACAAAAGCTTCATTTATTGAGAAAGTTAGAGCTTTTGTAAATAGAAAGGATAACAATTTGCTGTAAAACATTGTGCATCTTTCTTTTCTTTCTTTTATTCATTTTCTTTTGTTAGCTTAATGAATCACGTTGGTTTGCTTCAATTTTTGTGGAAAACACTTAAAACACAAGGGAATCAATAAGATGGAGTTGAATTGGGTATGTTTTAACTGCCGTAGTTAAGACTTTAGCTCCTTTATAGTATGAATATGGAGGTCATTACAAAGTCCCAACAATTGGTATGTCTATATAATTTGCACATACTGGCCCTTGTTAGAAATAATCAATACAAGAGGATTTCAACTGAAACGTTAAACACAAAAACTGCCCTGAACTGAACATGATAATGTCCCGTTCTGGATCCGATGACCACTTATCGTCTGTTTAAAGTTTTGAAACTGTACATTGCTTACTTTTACTGTCTTTGATTATCTTAAAAACCCAATGATCGTAGGATCTTTCATGTCACCCTATTAAGTCTGGCTCTGGTTTGTGTTTGAGTATCCTTCAATCCCATATTTCTGGCACACAATAACTTGATTTTCCTCCCACCATTCTTTTGCTTGTTTATCTGAAAATCGTCTCCGGCTGCAAACCATAGTCCAAAAGTGTGAGCTAAATGAAAAGAACAAAGGATAAATGGAAGGGAAGGAATGCATCACAAGAATGTAACTGCAATTTTTTTAGCAATTTTCCTAATCATTATCAAATAACAGTAATGTCATACAAATAGTATTGGTGATAAGAAATTACCTAAATCTGACTCGCTTCAGCTCAATTGTTCCGCCTGGTGGAATTGTAAGTGTAATGTAGACACCAGGTTCATATTGCTCTACCCATTCAAGTTTTAAGGCTTTAGTCACAGTGTCCTCTTTCATTTGGGAATCTGAGTTGCCCATCGTCCTGCTGTTTTCGGTAATAGATCTTAACCTATTAGAGAACACGATTGGAGAGCTCGATAAACTATCGGCTTGTCTGTCATTTGGAATTTTAGCTCCGTGAGGCAACCGAGTCAAAGCACATGCAGCATGCCCACCTTCAAGCACAGGACTACTGTCATGTGCAGTTGTGAGGTTGGGAAAATTAGTGCATAATCCATCTTTCACTTCTCTTCCACCAGAGACCTTATCAAGCATTGTTTGGAACTCCATTAGTTCATTATTCTGATATGCCAAAAGAACCAAAAAAAAGAAAAGACTACACAATTACAGAGTCTAGAAAAGAAAAGGGAAAATCAAGAAACAGACACCATCTTATAGACCATGATCTAAGAAAAATGACAATTACATGAAAACAGTTAATCCCAAATAATGGAGAGGACATGCCAGTAAATGCAAATTGATGGACTGAGTTGGCGTAATTGAACCTACCGCCTTGGTCATACCCAGTTTCAACTTCAAACAGTAAAGTGTTAGTGCCAATATCTAGTGACACCAAGAAAGATGCATTTTATAGTTTTACAAGTTATAACAAGCATTGATGCATCTCCTTGTAGGTTCTAATTTCATATTTCTAAAATTAACAATTTAAATTTATAACGGACTTCAAACAGTCAAAGCCGCTTTATCAGAATAAGAAAACAAAGATTACCTTTGATGCTAAAAGCTTTATAATCTCATTAGCTGCTTTACGCTTAGCAGCTTCCTCCCCAGCCATGGCCCAAGCTTTTTCTATTGTTTGTTGACATTCTTGAATTTTCTGGTTTCTAGTTTCACATTGCAGTTCAAGGCTCTTAACCTATTCAAATCAAAATGGTTCGAAGTAGATGGGTGGTCAAAAAGTATATCAAATTAAAATGAATGAAGACTTGGAAATCAGACTTGAATGAATGATATGTGAATGATGATTTAAACACAGCAAGATCAGGCTAGACATTCATTTTATCATGTCCGGACCAACTATATGCCTAGTCACCAGACACCAATCAAAATTAACTGGAAGTAATTAACACCCCTGTTGTTGGACCGATTAGCAGTCATGAAATTCCTTAATAGAGTATGTTTAAATGCATTTAAGTGTCTTTTTATAAGGTCGAAACAAAACATGAGCTGCAAATGGAAAACAGCACTTCACCATGAGATATGAACAAATCCTTATTGAATGCTGTATGCAATGAAGGGACTACCTCAGCTTTCAGTTTCTTAACTTCTTCGCACAGCATCTTGTTTGATTCTGACGCACATTCCTCCAGGTTCAAGCTGCTGGAAACACTACATAATGATCCCATTGGATGCACTGAACTGTTGTCACAATATGATCTAAATACAACAGGGCAAGGGACTTGCCCCCATCGTGGTAATCCAACTGAAAACAAGTTAGTTTCCAAATGTTCTTTTTCTCCTTGATTTTTCAGGATCTTCTTTTTACTTTGTAGGATTTCTTGGTTATATTGTTGCACCATTGATAGAATATGGCCTCCTGGACTGATGGGTTCTTCGGTGTCTTGTTTGTCATCATATTTAAATTTATTTGGGGATAGCAGCTGCCCTGAACCATGACCTTCTAGCTGTAGCATCCTTTGTGAATTTGTGGCCTTCTGCAAATTCTTGAAACAGGAATCACAAACACGAGAAGGTCTCTTTTTATTGGTTGCTAAAGATGCATTTTCGGACTTCTTATTACTACAATAATGGCAAAACAAAAGACCGCAATTGTAGCAATTATGTCTCTTCCTCGCAAACCCAAACGGCATCCTACAACCACTACATGTTGATTGATCAGTGACAGAGATAGATTTGTGCAAACAGATTGCTGCAGTTAAATTTGATCCACAAGTGATACTAACAACCTGTCTATCTCGTAGAGCTTCAACAGAAGATGGTGAGTTTCTATCCTCAGTGCTGCCTAATCCTAATTGTCCATTTGCTCCCTTCCCCCATGTATATACAGTTCCATCTGCTGTCAAGGCTGCAACATGATATGCTCCTGCCGATATTTCCTTAACAAACTCCTCTATAAGCTTTCCTTCAACTGTAGTTATTGACTTGTACTTGGCCTGTGGATTACCTAACTGCCCATGGACTGCACTTCCCATTGTATAAACCTTACCAGCATTGGTAAGAGCAACCGTCAACATTCTTCCACAAGAAACTTGAACAAAATTATGGTCACCAAGTTGAGTAACACATGTTGGTAGGAGCTTCTTCCCTGAGTTTGCATGCCCCAGCCTCCCTTTATCGCCATCACCCCATGTAAATAATTTCCCACCAACAGCATTATATTTGAAGCGGTCCACAATAACATCCACGATAGCAGCGGTGTGCCACGAACTGCATGCAACAGATTTCACCCATAAACCTTTAAGAGATTCAACTTCTTTAGGATGACAATAACTTTGAAGATTCCCATGCCCAAGAACCCCAAAAGTTCCATCTCCATAAGTAAACAACTGCCCAGATGATGTCACTATTGCAGTGTGCCATTCTCCACAAGCAACGTTTACTATGCTGATACCATCCAGAGGGCCAAAAAGTCTACGTGGCAGCCATGGTGTTTTTCTTCCCACATCACCCACCAAATTAGCACCATATTTCTCATCAACCCAAGTATATAACTCACCAGAATGTGTGATAGCACATGTTTGATACTCACCACAAGCCACAGCTTTGGCGTGGTTACCAGCTAGGGACTCCACTAGTTTGGGACGAGTTACATCCATGTTAACTTTGTGTCCAAGTTTGCCCCCACCCTCACCCCAGCAGAAGACTTCCCCTGGTCTTGTGACTATGGCAGCATGTTTCCCTCCTAAAGATATATTTTGTATGTCTAGCGTAACTGTTGATTCCAACAACTGCGGCAATAAAGCGTCAACTCGCATCTCCTTGTGGTTTCCATAACCAATATTTCCTGCCCCTACACCTTCTCCCCAGATCAGAACATCCTTTAAGGTATCACTCTTTTCTATTTGTGATGAACCATAAGCAGGGGAAGTAAATCGATGAGATGCAATCATTTGGTATTCTGAGCAGGCATAACTAGATCCACACTTTTTCAGATTTGGTTCCACACAAGGAGCATTTTTCATCAGAAATTCAGCCAAATTCTGCTCAAGTGGAAGACTTAATTCTGATAAACAAAAGCTGTCCGAAGAAACAGATAGTCCATCAGAAAAACACCTTTCTGAAAGTGACAGATTAGGACTCGCACATAAGCTGCGCACCTTTAAGAAGGAAAACAGAAAAGCACAAAGAAATTGCATGAGTGCCAATATGTGAAAACTATATTTAAATCTGTTACCACAAAGAATCGACATGACAACTGACTAGATTAATAGATTATTGTAATGGATATTCGAATGTTAATCAATAATTTCTGCAATGTCTGTAACAGCAAAGTCGCATATACGTAGAAAAGTTACTGCACCAAAGACTCAACAAGTGTCTGCAACCATTGCATGATCCTCATCAGATAGCAATGAAATGCACACTGAGGAGCTTAGGTGTTGGTTCATATATGTCATAGATATCAAGAGACATATACATAAAGTAGTAGTAAGTGCATAAATGAAAATCAATTTGACTACAGTAACTTTATTTGTCCACAAACATATATTTTCAGAAAAAGCACATAAGTATACTTCCATCCGTTCCAAAAAACTGCAAAAACTGTAGCATTAGAACCTGTGAAAATTGGACGGTTTCCTCCAAAATTCCCATGTTATGTTTTCTTCTAATATAACCAGCAGGACTGTTGACACAACTTTGCACCCCTATACAGCTTCTTGGTCCAGTAAAAGGCATGGAATGTTGGCACCTGGATATTATGGCTCTTAAGCCTATAAGCCAAGAATTAGCCTGCACTTTGTCCTTGAATATCTACGTGAAACAAAATTTAATCAAAAAATGATGAAAATAATGCACAAAATGCCTCAACATATTTCTTGTTTTTGTGAGAACAATTGCTCACCAAATCTAGTGAGCCCTTGCCACCAGCGTAGATAAGCGAAAGGGACTGATGCTCCTTGTCTGGCTGAATTTGTCTTTGAAAATTAGCCTATGAAGTTCATCATTAACAAAAGGGATAGAAACAATAATTAGATACAGATTAAGCGATTTTATTCAATATCAAATGTATCCATGATTACATACTGTCCTCTGTCCAGTGATAACTTTTGTGACCAAGCTCAAGTTTAATAGTCTTTCGTCATGTCCTGAGTACCATATCAAATACTTCTCATCCTGAAATTAACAAATATGGACCAAAAGTTGGGTTATCCACCATTGCAGCAGAAAAATTAAATGGTGAAGATGTAATCAAATCAGAGTAAATATTAACAATCATAAATTTCTAATCCAGTATGCAAAGGACAACTGATTTCAAATCATTTATAACAAAATGCCAAGGGGACCAAGTTACAAATGTTAAATGAATTACCGACAAAGACATGGGAGTCAACAAAAGTAATGATAATACTTGAGAACGCTGGCCTAATAGACAACAATTCAGCTAACAGACTTGTAGTATGCTTGCGAGAATACTTGAGACGGATCTGAATTCTACACTGGAACAGCTCTAGCATGTCTTAATTGCCAAACTAAACAGTTTCCCAAATCAGAAAAGGCAGTTTTATATTGCATAGACAATGATTTGTCAATTTCAGAATCTGACAGTCAGAGAATTTGTGAAAATTGCTTGCTTTTCTTTCCACTGAGCTTCAAAACAACACTTGGCTACTGAACAGAGAGGTAATCATTATTGCATTGATAGTCATAAATGTGTGTTCATTTAACCTACCATTGAAAGCCTGAAAGGACAGACTTTTGGTTTTCCCCTTCTTCCACACTTCAAGAGATGTGCACCCTTCTTCATAGCCAAAATTGCCTGCATTTTAGTTTCTACAAGTTTCAGCAGTCTCATATATTTACACTGCCCTCAAATCCCAACATGAAACAAATATAAGTTATTCGATAAAGGAAAACAGAGATTAAAGATAACAGAACTGGTCACCGGTTTTTTTACTGTACATTTTCACGTCTTATGATGATATTACAAAGTTGATGCCGTTTAATGTAAATAATGATTTACTGGCTTTACATCAACATACATAAAAATGATCAAAGACAAGATTAAGGTGTGGACACGTGAGGCATTAAACACTTTGCTAATTTAGAAAAAGGATAAAAAGTAAAAATAAACTATCAGCTAATGAAGTAACGAGAACAGGATGACGAATTCTTATCAGAATTGAATTGCTAACTGGCAGAACAAATGAAAAGCTACGACTTTGTAAGATTCTAATAGAGATCCCATTTGCGTGTAAAGAGGTCATTAAAAACAAGTCTCGAATCAGAAAATTCTTTGTTGAATCAAGGAAAGTAGATGTACACAATGGAAATGGTTATTAAAGTGAATAGGCCACCCTCTCTTTGGCAGATAAGAACATTAACACAAGACATGTAACATGTTTCTTACTTGTCCTTGAGCAAAAAAATGTTAAAGAAAAAGGAGATTTTAGTCTACTCCACAGCATCTCTCATCGGGAGAAAAACTAAATGATCACAAGAGCAAAGAATGACTAATGCAAGCTTAATGGAACAACCCATAAACCAGCTCTTGTTCCTCGGCGTAAACCAGTCAAATTCCATAACTTCTTTGATATTCTGCTCAATAGAAACAGTTGTCAAGTGGGAAATGAATCTGACATGTATGCAATATAAAACTAAGAAGAAGAAAACGAGAATATACCTGTTCAATAGTTCTGTCAGAAGGGGATGTTGGCAAAGGTTCTTCGCACATTTTGTGAGTAGATAACAAAGCAACATACACAGACAACCGAAAGAGAAGGAAGGAGCGAAGTTGAGAAGTTGGGTATTCCCTTCCCAGGAGAGTACCAGCTTTAAGAGAGAGAAGCAAGCAGTACTTGTCTTGTAAATTGTAATACTCCTAGTAGTCCTGCTCCAGAGTAAGAGAGCATGTGGCACAGAGAAGTAAAATATACATGAAAGCTGAAACTAAAACATTCTATTCTGTATTGATCTTTGTCTTTGTGAGTAATAGTAATGTGGGTGAGTATTGTGGCGAGCTTCTGTCAGGATCTCTAAATAGCAACTAGTACTAGTAGCGTGGCAGACAGAGAGAGGAAAAGGGGTGGGGGAAGAGGTTAACGCTAGCTCTAGCTAGTGAGTGTAGGTTCACATTGTAAGTCGTGCACACAGAAAAGAAACTGGGAGACGAAGAGGGAGAGAGATAAAAGAGGCAGAGTCTCGGAAGTGAACCCACTGAGTGCACGTGTACGCCGTAACATATGCGGTTTCTTTTCTTATTTCTTTCTCTTTTCAGGTTAAGTTCACCCCATCCTATGCTGTCTTATTATTCATTTTTTAACAATGTCATAATATTTATTAAGGTATTAAGGTAATAAGGAAGGGGATAAGATCTCGTTTCTAATATTATTTTATCTTATTCTGTCTCATAAAATTTTAGTCATTTATTTTATAAGATCTACGCGAAATTTACATAAATAAATAACTAAAATTTATTGAACATAATAAGACACCATAATATTAGATAAAAAATATAGACTCACCGTGTAAAACTTCTTGTACCATTCCTAGATGTCCATCTGCACCCTAGAAACTAAATAGGAAGATCGAGACAAGCATTGGTAATAAATCTTCAAAATGATATGCCCGGCGTCTTGATAGTTTGATCGTTAAAAATCCCAATAAATCAGTTGCTTGAATCAAATCATAAATGACCATGGCAAGTTTTCGGACAATTAACCCAAAATTATTCAACACACTATATTCGATTTTACGAGATTACACCTACGCTTTCTTACGAATTTAGATTTCTTATCTAATATTACGATATTTTATTATATCTAATAAATTTCAGTCATTTATTTTATTAATCATATAAATTTCACGTAAATCTCACAAAATAAATGACTAAAATTTTATGAGATAAAATAAGATAAAATAATATTAAACAGGAAATATTTTCCCTTACATGTAGGAGGGCAGGAAAATGTCAGTAATGAAACGTAGGTGTTCTCTAGTCGCGTATCCTCAGGTCGGTTTTAATTAAAGACCTCAACAATGACAATGGACAAAACCATCTGGGTCACTGTAGTAAAACTGCATGGCCAGTGGCTACCACCATCTGTCGTTAGGCTGTTGATTTGTATAACACATACAGCTGCTACTCCTCTGTAGGTCGTCCCTCTTGCCTACGCGTAGTCTGCGTCTAGCTAGAATGACAACTATTTGCTTTCAAGATTTGTTGGATTATGTCTCGCAAATAATTAGTTAATTATAATTTTAATTATATAAAATAATGATAATTTCATAATTATAAAACCCTAGTAGATTTATGTATTGTTATTAAATTATCCTCTGTCATTATTCTATTAAAATACACAATAATATAGTATAAAAAGATTAGAACACGTTTTTTTAATAAAAGACATTATAAAGACATTTAAATAAATATGTGAATGTTTGTTAAAAAACTTTTACTAAATTGAGATATATGAGAATTTCATTTGGATCATTATTTATATGTCTATAATAATAATTATATAGATTATCATTTGACTTGGGATCTTAATACTAATGATTTATCATTGTCAAATATAGCACAATTAGTAATTATTACATATAGTATGAACTATATGAAAATAATTGAGTGATCAATAGAAAATTCATTACTCTAAAATAACTAAGAAGAATATTATATTATTATTGATTGGTATTGATTTGAGAAATGCTTGGTTAAAGTAGAATGACACTTTAAAAAACTTTTGAAATGTTATTAATATAATTAATTACTAATGGTATAAAATTAATATAATTAGACTCAAATAGAACATAAATTAAGGGTTGTAAGAATTCTAACCAAATAAAATATATTTTATTCTTATTTTAGTGTCCTTTTCCTTGTAAAAGTTTAGATATGAGACGAATTAAATATTTGGTAAAATGTTTCATTTATTTTTAGAATATGTGACAAAATACCTAAATTTATACAAAATAGTAAAGAAAATGGTCACATTTTATAAAATCAAAATAGTATAAAGAAGATTTTGGTATATTTATCCAATTCAACTATTTATCAAATAAAAGTAGTATAAAGCAAAGGTTTTTCTAATATAGAAAAATATTTTAAAATAATAATTAACGAAATTTATAATTTATGTAAAACAATGTATGTAATTAATTATTATAAAATAAAAGTACATGGGACTAGTCTAACTCCAAAAAAGATACAAATATATAACTAAAATCCACTGATTGCACTTTAAATAATATACAAGAGATATTAATAAACTAAGTTTTTCAATATTGATTTGAAAATAATTATGTATGAATACATTAAAATATGACTAAAATTAAACAATCAAAGCAATTAAAAATGTAAAACATTTATAACATTACAAAACACATATGCACATAAAAGACAAAAAACTTATCAAATATGAAAGAAAATTATTGGATTTGGTTGAGTTATTTTTATTCTTTTAGACAATTCAAACTCCTTAATATTTTTGAGCTTATTTTAAGTTAAAACACAAATATAATATTCTTAAAATATAAATCTTAAAATTTGAATTTAACCTATCAAACTTTATAAGCTAATCCACTTTATCCAAGTGTTAATGTAAACATAGATAACTTATATTCTCTTCAAAAATATCATAAATTTTGTTTTTAGTGTACTTAATTATATTGTTAGGCATAAAATTTTTAAGATAGGGAACTTTATGAGAAACCAAATCAAGTTTAAGTCATTGTAGAGAAACCAAATCAAGTTTTAAGTCATTTTACAATTTAATGATGGCATCTTTCAATCATAAACTAAAAGCAAAGACTTATGAAGAGTCTATATTTGTATATATCACCTTCTCTTTATATATATGTTTTTATGATATAACTCTTATAAAGACTTTTTAACATACCCCTTTTGCAAAATAAGTGTGATACATTGATTTAGTTCCCTTTTGACCAAAAAGTTAAGTCATTTATGCCACCTAATAAATCATAATTCATCATAATCAGTTAGACAAGTCTCTGTTTATTATGTTGTACCAACCTAACTCTTATTTTACTATTAAGTTAAGTCAATTTTCTTTCAATTAAAAACTAATAAGACACCATTGTAGCCACTTATTGAATTATCCTTTATCAAATTCAAATTCAAAAGTATCAATTTATCATATTTCACCAAGCTAAACTCTAATACTAATATTATATTATCACTCCATGAATCCTTATTTGAGTAAAAACTCTATTAATATCTATTCATTGAGTTTTGGTAAATTAAGTCTAATATTAATATTGAATTTTCAATATGCCCAAGAAGAAAATGGTTCAAGCTTCAATTTAATAATCTTAAGACATTAAATTATATGTCCTATATTTATCTATGTCAATTCCTCTTATGTTTCTTTCTAATATGGACCTCGCTAATGAATATCTAACATGTAATATAATATTCATAAGTTTATAGTTGTGTACGAAGTAATTAGTTATCAAGATTTCATAATATAAACATATAGCTAACATTACATTATGGTAAAAACAAGCAAACCTTTTGATCTATAATCTACATATACACACACTAAAGAATAACTCCTTAGATCTAAAGGAACTTAAAAGGGTTGAATTAGGTGTTGAAATGATTGATACTTTCTATAAGATATTATTCAACACTTAAAGCTCTTATATATGGGTGCAATTCTTCAGATGATGCGATTTGATGGATTTCATCTAACCAACTTGGTTCTGCCGGATTCAGGCTGAATGGTGCGTTACCGTTTGGATCCATGAGTTGACAACCTTCTGCGTTGTTCTTCGACGTGAATATACCTGCAAAACAAGGAAGGCTCGTCGGGGGTGGTGTCCCGATTAGCCCCTCCGATGCTCAAGTAAGTTTTCTTGTGAAGGTGAGGATGATCAAAGCAGAGAGAGAATTAGGTTTTTGATTGCCTACCTCTGTCATGGGAGAATAATACCTTATATACGAAGTAGTAGCCAGGTTTAGGTTTTTTACGTATCTGCATGGGGGACTTCCTTCTGCTAATGGGTCATGAATGAGTGGATCAAGCCCGGATTAAACGATGAGTATGAGACTGACCGATTGGCCTGCGTAATTGGGCTCGGGCCCAAATATAGCCGACCCGACCATAAGCCCCCCTTACTCCTCGAGTCTGAGCGAAGAGAAGGGTCGAGGGAGTATGTTGGGACGTTGTTGCTCGTCTGTTGCTTCATAGCTCGAAAGCAGGATAGCTCGTCATGTGGTCGAGCGGCGATGAATCGCCTTAGAGCTTGTTCATGGGACGGCTCGGCGCTTTCATCGGTCGGATGATTCAACCGGTCGGATACCGACCTGTTGTGCCTAACTGCTCGTATTGATATTAGTTAGCTGGGGGCCCTTGACTGATCGGTCTCGACGACTATTGCGTGATGGCTTGCGCCAAAAGCAGGTCGGGTAGTCATCATTGGCTGACACTCGGGTTTGCCTAAAGCATTTATTGTTTGACGGCGCGTGCTTCCTGACAACTGTTCAGAATCTGAAGCGTATCATCCTTGTAACCGTTGTGCGGCTGTCCCGTGCATCCTTTCAACTGTTCGCGCCCTTTCGGATTTCAATTAACCCTAATTTGTCTCCGTTCAGATCCAGCCGTGTGTCCAAGAGTGGCTCGGATTCTCTCCACGCGTCAAGTTTCTGCTGGGTCGCAATCCAAATGCTTTTCCTATAAATGTTCAGGGTCGATAGACGGTTTGCTTTTCTTTACGCTCATTTCATTCTTGCTGCCCCCTTGCTTTCCTCTGCTCTTTCTTATTCTCACTCCCGGAAGTTGTCTTCGGCGTTGCTCAAATTTCTGATTCCCTTCCATTAAATAGGTACGACCCCTTCTCTCATTCTCCTCTTCTAAATTCCTCTTAAAAAGTATGTCATCTAGCGATTCTCAGAGTGGGGTTTCTCCAAGTGATTCTGTTGACGGGAGGTCGTCGGAGGTTATGGCTGAGGTGACGGCGGTATCGAGGTTAACGGATGTTGAAGGGATTACAACAAGGGAACGAAAAGACGGGCTGATAGTAAAGGAGTTGCCCAAGGGTAAATCCAAGATGTCTGTGGCGGAGTTAAATAGGTCGATTGCTAGGAATGGTATCCCTCGGTCCTGGGGGCCTAGGCTGCCGTCGGGGGACGAAAGGATCGACAGTAGTAGAGGTGGGTGGATTGCCATCTTTAAGTATTTCTTCTCGGTCGAAGGCCTGAGGTTATCGTACGTGCCGATCGTAGACAAAGTGTGCGCTAACTATCAGTTGAGGCCGAGTCAGATCCCTCCGAATGGGTGGCGTTTCATTAATGGACTTGTGCTGTTGTGCCACCAATTCGGCTGTCCGCCCTCGGTTAACATCTTACGCCACTTCTTGAGGATGAGCCAGAGTCCGAGTTCTGGGGGTGGGATTCCTTCCCTGATATATAAGGATGCCCAGTATCGCCCAGCCGGGACGTCTGGCAAAATTACTGGCTGGAGAACAAAATACTTCTTCGTGAAGCCTTCGGGGGCTTCTTCCGAGTCCCAGCCGTGGAGGTATCCCCAGGCCGAGCGATGGAATGACTCATCAAGTCTATTCCTTTCTAGGGAGGAGCGGGAGGTAGTTAGCCGTATAAGGGAGCTCGGCCAGTATAACTTTGCTCGGCTTGTTTTGGGATATGGCGGGGGGGCCTCGGCCGACTCTCTTCTGATCGACCCCCCGCCTCAAGTTATCGGTTTAGAAGGGAGAATCGCCCCGCCTGGTTGACCCCTCATGGTTGATTTATCTTCTTTATTCGTAGGTTTTAGTTCGGTTTCTAACCTGTTTCCTTTGTTTGTGCAGCTATGGCCAAAGTTAATACTTTTCCCGGCCCCCCCAAGTCCGCCAAGGGTAAGCGTCCGGTCGCAGGGCCTTCGGGAGGAAGAGTTCAGGGAGATAGACGAGAAGTCAGTTCGATGGTCACTCGGCCAATCGCTTCCGGGCAGCGTGATGTTCCTCCTACCGTCCCCGAACCATTGGCGGCGCCTGCTGTAGTCGTCGCGCCTGGTCCAAGCATGATTGTAATTGAGGAAGAGGAGGAGGTCGAACGGCCTCTGAAGAGGAGGAGGGCCGTCAGAGTCGCCGACCAATCTCCCAGTTCCCCCGTAGCCGACCGATCTCCTTGCCCTTTGGTGGCTGCTTGTCCTTCGGTGGTCGACCAATCTCCCCGTCCTTTGGGCCAACTCAAGGGAAAGGAGAAAGCGGGTGACGTCGGGCTGTGGGAGTCTCTGATCAAGCTGCCCAGGGACTCCTCAACCACTGACGTCGGCGTTGTCCGCCATATCATGGAAATGATTACTCCTCCCGTGGACGGGGAGAAATTAGACGAGAAGAGCAATAAGGATATGTGGTCTCTACTCTTGCGTACTTGCCTGAGGAGTTCAATGATGTCGTTCGAGACGGTGCAGCGGTTGGAGGTTCTGGACCGTGAGGTTCAGGACCTTCAGGAGCAGATGCAGGCTCTGAAGGACGAGCTTTTGAAGGTAGAAGAGGAGAGAGACCTTCTCAAAGCTCAGAATTCTTCTTTAGAGAAGGAGAAGAAGATTCGGGAGGAGGCGGCAAGTATTTTGAAGGCCCAAGTTGACACGGGGGAGGAAGAGATGCGCGCCATGAGCTCGGCTCCTGAAAGGAGGAGGTCGAAAGGGTAAAGGCGATAGCAGCGAGGAGCAAGCTATCCGAGGAGTATGCAGTGTTGCGGGGGCAGTGGGAGTCGGAGAGAGTGCTAAAAGAGAAATCCCTTCGAGATCATGCCCAAACCAAGGATACGCTAAGGAGGGTACGGGCCTCGGTAAAAGAACAAAGGGTCAAGGCGATCCTTCGGTGGCAGAGGCGGTTCTTGCAGGAGGAGTGTTTGGAGTACTCCTGCGACTTGGCCCTAATGATTTTGAAGAGTTGTTATGACGCCTGCGTTCCCGAAGGGTCGGACGGTCCTTCGTTTGATGCGTTCGCCGAGCCGTTGCTTCCTGCCGCTCTTGGCCTCTCTTTGGAGGAAATGAAGGAGAGAGCCGCGGAAGACCCCCCGCCAATCCCGAATGGGGAGTTGGACCTCAGTTCTGATGAGGAGAACGAGGATACCTTCCCGGCTGCCCCCTTGGGCCCTGCTCCCGCTTCGACTTGTCCACCCACTCCCGGGTATTCTCCCGAGCATTCAGCAGATTTTTGAGGCTCACCTGGCCGGGCTTGTGGCCAGGATATTTTGACGTTAATGAAACTTTACCTTTTTCCGTATCTATGCTTTTTACTTTCGATGTGTGTTGAGTTCTGACGAAGTTGTTCGTAGTCGACCGGTTTCGAGGTCGACTTATAGTATAGTCCGAACCGAGATCCCAAAGAATGAACGTTCTCAATTACCCGAACATTATTTCGATTATCTTCCGTGTTTATATTCTTTGCTTTTGATCCATAGTAGAATTTAGCGAAGTTGGTTGGCCTTAAGATCGGTCGGTGGCCTAGACCGAGCCGTGGTCCCCAGGACCCTGTCATGGCGACCCGACCGACCGTAGTCGGTCTATGGAGATTCCGAGCGAGGTCCCAAGGATCTTGTCTTGACGACCCGACCGATCGTAGTCGATCTATGGAGAATGCCGAGCGATGGCGATGGCGAGGATCCCAAGGATCTTGTCTTGGCGACCCGACCGACCGTAGTCAATCTATGGAGAACGCCGAGCGATGGCGATGGCGAGGGTCTCAAGGATCTTGTCTTGGCGACCCGACCGACCGTAGTCGATCTATGGAGAACGCCGAGCGATGGCGATGGCGAGGGTCCTAAGGATCTTGTCTTGACGACCCGACCGACCGTAGTCGATCTATGGAGAAGCCGGGCGATGGGTTTCTATTTTTTGCCATAGATGATTGAATTCTTTATTGCCAAGAAGTCTGAAAATCCCTTTATTGATGATAATGAGGGTGTGGGCCGTTAAAAAACCTGTCTGGCAGGGACAGGAAAAAGGTACCCACGTGTATACAAAAAAGATAATAAGGAAAGATTAACTAAAATAAAACTTATCTATTGGTAGAACGCCTTTAAGTTCTGTGAGTTCCAAGGCCTCGGTAGAAACTTCCCTTTCTCATCGCTGAGGATGTAAGAACCATGCCCGACTTGCTTAACCACTCGATATGGTCCTTCCCACGTCTGTCCGAGCTTTCTGGGATGCTTCCCAGCCGCCTCGGCTTTTCGTAGGACGTACCTGCCTACCTTTACATCGCTCGGCTTGACCCTTCTGTTATAGAAATTGGTCGCCTTTTGCCTGATGGTTTCTGAGTGAGCGGCTGCCCTTTCTCTATCCTCGCTAAGGAGAACGAGCTCTGCTCTGCGGGCTTCATTATTCCGTTCTTCTTCATAGCCCGACACCCTCTGATTGTGCAATGTCGCTTCATCGAACCGTGGCTTCGCCCAAGGTCATCCTGAACGAGGTCTCCCCTGTGACTCCGTTCGGTGTGGTTCTATATGCCCACAATACTTCGTCTATTTCTTCCACCTGTGTCTTTCTACCGTCCGTGCACTTCTTAAGGGCGCTCATTATCTTTTTGTTGGTGTTCTCCGCGAGACCGTTACTTTGGGGATGGGCTACCGAAGTCAACCGCAGCTTGATCTTTAGTCGGTCGCAGAAATCTCTAAACTTGCAGTTGTCGAACTGCCGACCATTATCTGTAACCAACACCATAGGCATCCCGAAGCGGCATAGTATATTCTTCTTTATGAAACTTTCCACCTTCCTCTCGGTGATTGTAGCGACAGACTCCGCTTCTACCCACTTGGTGAAATACTCCACTGCCACTATCAGGAATTTCTTTTGCCCGGGACCGAGAGGGAAAGGCCCCAGTATATCCATTCCCTACTGAGCGAAAGGGATAGGATGGCTCACGATTTGCATTCGCTCGGTCGGCTGGTGAGACAGGCTGCTGTTTCTCTGGCAAGCCTCGCATTGATTGACCTTTTCCTGACAATCTCTTCTCATTTTTGGCCAGTAGTACCCCTGTCTGATCAATCGGTGAGCCAACATTCTGCCCCTATGTGATTTCCGCACATCCCTTCATGGACTTCAGCCATTGCCTGCTCGGCTTCTTTCTCATTCAAGCATCGAAGCAGCGGCCAGTCGTAAGACCACTTATACAGAGCGCCGTTAACTACTGCGTACTCGGCGGCCTTTATTCTTAGTTTCTTGGCTTCCAATGCGTCTTCTGGTTATTTTCCTTCTAAAAGGTACTGCGTAATTGGTTCTGTCCAACTCGACCGACCAGTACTTACGTTGAGAACTTCCCTGATTTTCTGAATGCTAGGCCGATCTAGTCGTTCGATCAAAACATTATTTATGGCATCACGGTCGGAAGCCATTTTCGAGAGCGCATCCGCTTTAACATTTTGAGCTCGTTCTATTCTGCTGATTGAGTACTGCTCGAAATTGCTCAACTCCTGTTTTACTAGCTCCAGATACTTGATCATGTTGTTCCCCTTGGCCTCATACTACCCAGTGACTTGGCCGACCACCACTTGGCTGTCACTATATATCTTCAGGTGCTTCACCTCCATCTCCTTGACGAGTTGGAGGCCGGCTATCAAAGCCTCATATTCTGCCTCGTTATTGGAGGCTTTGAATTCTAGCCGAAGGGCGTACTCCACCTTTTCTTCCAAATGCGGGCTGACCAGCACTACTCTCGCTCCGCATCCCTCGGCATTGGATGATCCATCAACAAACAAGCTCCAGGCGGGGAACTGCTAGTCCTTCGAGCTCGGTTGGCTCATCTCTGCGATGAAGTTTGCCAACACCTGCGCTTTAATGGTCGTGCAGGGCTTGTATTGTATATCGAACTCTCCCAGTTCTACCGCCCATTTTATCAGCCGACCCAAAATTTCGGGCTTTTGAAGGCACTGTCTGAGGGGTTGGTCGGTCCATACCTCAATAGTATGACTTTGGAAGTAAGGCCTCAGCTTTCTGGCTGCCATTATCAAGGAGAGGGCGAGCTTCTCTATTAGCGTATATCGCGTTTCTGGCCCGGTCAACACTTTGCTGACATAGTAGATGGGATGCTGCTCGCTTCCTTCCGATCGGATAAGTACCGCGCTGATCGACCCCTCCGTAACCGCCAAGTATAAGATTAGATTCTCCCATTCTACCGGGCTTTGCAGAATAGGCGGGCTGGACAAGTATTGCTTTAAGTGTTGGAAAGCTTTCTCGCACTCATCCAACCATTGGAACTGGGTCATGTTCGCTTTCCTCAGGACTTTGAAAAACGGGAGGCACTTGTCTCCTAGTCTGGAGATGAACCTGCTAAGCGAAACTATCCGACCTGTCAATATCTGAACATCTTTCAGGCATTGCGGCGAAGGCATCTGTATGATGGCCTCAATCTTCTCTGGATTAGCTTCGATTCCCCGCTGAGTGATCATAAACCCCAGGAATTTTCCTGATGCCACCCTAAACACGCATTTTTCTGGGTTTAGCTTCATCTGGAATTTATTCAAGGTCCGGAAGACTTCCTGGAGATCTTGTACATGCTCCGCGGACGTCTTACTTTTGACCACCATATCGTCTACATAAGCTTCCACAGTTCGGCCAATCTGTTTTTTAAAGACTTCTGTGACGAGCCGTTGATAGGTCGCCCCGACGTTTTTCAAACCGAAAGGCATTACTTGGTAGCAATATGTGCCTTGGTCGGTTATGAAGGCGGTTTTTTCTTCGTCCTTCAGGCTCATTTGGATCTGATGATAACCCGAGAAAGCATCCAGGAAGCTGAGTAGTTCATGGCCCGAGGTGGAGTCTACTAGCTGGTCGATCTTAGGCAAGGGGAAACTGTCTTTTGGACATGCTTTGTTCAAGTCGGTGAAATCTATGCACATTCTCTACTTGCCGTTCTTCTTTTTCACCAAAACAACATTGGCAAGCCATTCTGGATATTTGACCTCTCGGATGAACCCGACCTCCAGCAACTTCGCTACTTCCTTCTCGATCACTTCCTGTCGCTCCTTACTGTGCCATCGCTTCTTTTGTCTGATCGGCTTGCAGTCATGTCGAATACCGAGGGAGTACGATGCGACTGATCGAGAAATTCCGGGCATGTCGCTCGGTACCCAATTAAATCGACTGCTTTCCACCAAATATCTGTGATTCCTTTAACCAGGTCCCTCTGTAGCTCGGAACCTAGGTTTGTGAACTTAGAAGGGTCGGCTTCATCCAGTACGACCCGCTGCGTTTCTTCTACTGGGTTCAATCTCTCCGTCTCTTCGTTAGTTCTTACATCAAGAGAACTCGTCAGCACTACCGCTCCGTCTAATGTTTTAGTCTCCGCTAAATAACATTCCCTAGCGATTCTCTGTTGACCCCTGACAATGCCTACCCCGTGGGGTGTCGGAAACTTCATAACTTGGTAGTAAGTGGAGACGACCGACCTGAGGGCATTTTGAGTAGCTCGCCCGATTATTGCATTATATGCCCCTTGGAACTTTACGACCAGGAACTCGACGTCTCTTTCTATCTGGTACGGCTTCTGCCCAAACTTCACTTTCAAATTCACCCGGGCGAACGGGTAGGCTGACGTCCCGGTTACTCCTTTGATGGGGCTGTCTGTAGGTAGCAGTCGCTCTTCGGATACCTTCATCTGCTTGAAGGCCTCGTGTCTACAAGCAGTCAACCGAGCTGCCCAGACGATCATTACCGCTTTACCTCGTGAGCCGTCCATGTTCAGTTCACGACGAGGCATCATCATGAGGGTAACTTACGCCATTAAGGTCAGACTCGTCGAACGATATCGTTCCATCATTTTCCTTCGGCTTTTTGGTGGACGAGTCTCTGCCGATCTGTTTGACGTATCTTTTTCTCCCTTTAGTGGTGGATCCCCAGTCGCATTTCCACCGAATATCATATTGATGACCCCAACCGTAGGTCTTCTTGTTGCCCAAAGATTTCGTCGTTCCTTTCCTTGACCACCCTCTCTCTCTCGCTCGGTCATCCAGTATTTGTTTTCGTCGCCTTCATTTCGCATTTCGATTCCGTATGGTCGCCTATTGTTTGTTCGACTGCTCATGATCGACATTTTGTTCGTGTTTCACGAACCGGCCTAACCTTCCCTTTTGAATGAGGAGTTCGATCTCTTTTTTCAACCGCCAGTAATTTTCCGTATCGTGACCGACCTCTCTGTGGAAACGACAATATAAGTTGGGGTTCCTGTCTTTATAAGGGGTCTTCATTTTTTCAGGCTCTCGGATAGTTTCCCCATCCGCTCTCACAGCCGCCAGTACTTCTGCATATGTCTTGTTTAGTGGAGTGAACTCCTGCCGATATCCTCGTCGATCGGTACGGCCTTCTCCAAATTGATTGGATTTTTGCCACAGCGAATTGCCGCCTATCATTTGGCGAGCAATCATCTGTCCGACGCCTCGTATTTTTCAGCACTTCTTCAAGTTGAATGTACCTGTCCGCCCTGTTTCTTATTTCCTGAACAGATCGGGGCTGATCGAGGGCTAATGACTTCTTGAACTCCTCGTCCCTCGTATTGTTCATGAGCGCGGCCAGCATGGACGAGCAAGTGAGGTCGGGAACCTCGACCGCTTCGTTGTTGAACCGGGTAATGAACTCCCGCAAACTCTCATTCCTCCCTTGGGTGAGTTGCATCGCCTCCAAAGCTGTCTTCTGCGGTCGCTTACTCGTGGCGAACTGATTCAGGAATAACAGCCTGAAATCTTCGAAATAAGTGATACAGCTCGGGGGCAAGCTGTTGAACCATCGCCGAGCTCCCTCTTGGAAAGCCGTGCAGAAAGCCTTACATTGGATAGCGTCCGGGACACAATGTAGGTTCATCATGGACTGGAAGTGTTGCAGGTAGTCCAGGGGGTCGGTCTTCCCGGTGTATTTCTCAGGGGTCGGTATTTTTGTGCTGGGTACTGGGAGGCTATCCAAGATCTCCGGAGTAAAGGGAGAACTGTACTGCGCCGTCGGGCGGTCTAGACGGAAGCTCATGGCCGCGTTAATCCGATCGTCCACGATTTTTTCTAGGTTTTGTATCTGGTGGCGATCGGTCATCATGTTGGTTTGTCGCGCGGCCTGTCGCGCAGACGTCTGCTGTTGCACCGGCTGGGACTGCAGGATCTGGCGAATCAACAGATCGGCTGCTTCCTCGATCTGTTTTCTGGTCAGGACGGAGTGCACAGCCGGAATAGGTTCTGTACCCGATCGGTGTTGAAGATTCGGGTGTGTACTGGGTGCGACGTTATCCTCCACAGCCACGCTCTGCTCTTCCTGTTCCAAGGTTTGAGGTTGCTGTTGATCATTAGGGTCAGAGGATTCCGTGTGGGAGACATGCGGTGCAGGCGGCATAATTGCAGGCAGCTGCAAACCTAAACGTTGCATCGCCAGGGCCGCGACAGCGGCTACATCAGGATTCGTCGCCGCCGCCTGGCTGATTTGTGTGGTTCTGGACGTGGTGCCCGGAAGTCGAGCCCCACGGTGGGCGCCAATTGGTTCTGCCGGATTCAGGCTGAATGGTGCGTTACTGTTTGGATCCATGAGTTGGCAACCTTCTGCGTTGTTCTTCGACGTGAATATACCTGCAAAACAAGGAAGGCTCGTCGGGGGTGGTGTCCCGATTAGCCCCTCCGATGCTCAAGTAAGTTTTCTTGTGAAGGTGAGGATGATCAAAGCAGAGAGAGAATTAGGTTTTTGATTGCCTACCTCTGTCATGGGAGAATAATACCTTATATACGAAGTAGTAGCCAGGTTTAGGTTTTTTACGTATCTGCATGGGAGACTTCCTTCTGCTAATGGGTCATGAATGAGTGGATCAAGCCCGAATTAAACGATGAGTATGGGACTGACCGATTGGCCTGCGTAATTGGGCTCGGGCCCAAATATAGCCGACCCGACCACAACTCTATTAAGTATAAAAAAAAAATAAACATAAAAATGATAGAAAGAGAGAGGGATATGTTACATCCTTTTGATAATTCACACTTGATACTGAATCTATTATGTAACAAATTCAAATGATTGAAAAAGGAAAAATTACTAAGATTTTAGCAAAAACCCTCTTAAATAATTTATTCATTTCTCATGGAAACTATGTCATAATTTGGTACCGATATCTTCTTTAGTTTCCTGTTATCTAATTACAATTGACTATGTTAGATAGTGAGCCATTATAAGACTTCTAAAACCCCATCCCTCTTTCTTAATTCTTGAATTTCTCCATAACTCAATAATAATCAAGTCATGTTCTCATTTCAGAAAGATTTTTCTTATTTATATCCTTAATAATGTTTGTCATGATACTATAAGTTTTATACACTAATAAACATATCAACAATAAATTTGTTGTTATCATTAAAACATATGTTAGAGCTTCCTTAATTCAACAATATTTTTTCTTATAATGACAAAGAATTATAATATATAATTGATAATCGAATCAATAGTAAAGGAAAATATACCTAGAATAGCTCTTAAGGTTTAGGATTCTCCTCATTATGCATGGTATCATACAATGTTGCACAAGTATACTAATGCCACTCAAATTATTATATTTCAAATTATCATACTTTATCAAGATTAATTTTGTTAAAACAATATCATATTAATAAACAATATAATTAAAAATTTCACATAAAAGAAAGAAACAAAGAAATTCCATCTTAATTTTTTAAAAATAACAAACTTTTATTAATAGGAAGTAAGATACAAACAAAGTTTTACACAAGCAATACAATAAATCATAAGGAAAATGTTAGACAAATACAAGTTACTGCTAACTATGAACTAATAAAGTATCATGACAAGCAAACTTTCATTAGAAATAGTCTTCATCTCAGTTAGGGATAAGGCTGCGTACTACATGACCTCTTCAAACCCGTGTCAGTGAGATTTTTACTAGGTTGTTATTATTGACAATTGAACTTGCAACCAATATAAATATTATAAAATATGTGAATTAGGTGAGGTTATAAGCTGTTAAGTTTTGCTCAGTGATATGGTTTATCATCTCATGTATAAGCTATTGTCTGGTTCTTTACTTACCTTGAAAAATTCTCAAGCTCCTCTCTTTCCAAATAAAGTAAATGATATTACTTAAATAGATTCTAAAGTTGATGAAATTATCCCTACATCTCCATCTAAATCTAGTGATTTGACTAAAATTTACCAATAAAGAAAGATTATAAGGCATTTATATCCTTTTCCAAATAAAGCTAGTGAACTCATATTGGAAGAATAAATACCCAATGGATTTATAGTCTTTATAACAAAGTAAGCAAATGGGAGATATAATGGTTGAGCCTTGGAACTTGTTTTTAGTAGAAAGTTTCCCTATTATTGCTGGCCACAAAATGAAAGCAATTATTAAAGAAGCTTACTTGTATGAAACAAGTTGATATCAAGAAAATTTAGGAGTATTAATTCTTATTAATTTCTCGTAGGATTTTTGGTGAAGGGCCTTGAAGAACACCTTAGGCAAATAGATTTATCTTTACTACTTGAAGAGGGATTAAAGGTTAAAGCAATCCTAAGCAAATTATCCAAGCAATCCTGACTGAGTTATAAAATTTCCATGTAAAACTTCTCTAATAATGGTTAGTTTATGTACGAAGCTCCTCAAAGCTAAAAATTTTCCATTATTTACAAAAAAAACCCAAAGAACTCTAATTATCATGCCAAAAATGGATAACAGCTCCATTACATATATTTCTTTTGCTCAACAATCTTATATGCTCCCTAAGTTTAAAAATATTGAACATAACCCAAGAGTTATGTAATTTGAGTGACTTTTACTTAAAATAAAAATTTACGACATTTAAGATATGAAACAATACAATTTGTTTAATTTCAACTAACTAATATGATCTAAGGAAATAATTGAATAATATATGAAAAGAGAAAGTAAGATACATACAACATTGATTTTATATCTCCTAAACCTACATATACTATTCAAGCCGCACATAAATTTTGAAGTTACTATATAATCTGTTCTTCAATGATTAAATAGAAAATGCTACCAATAGTTTCAAGAGCTATAAAGGACTCATTAATAATGTGATCAAATTCTCATTGGGTAATTCATTGTAACTTAGGAAAGTTAGACTAATGAAAACTGTCAACAACAATTTATCTTAATTATCACATCACAATATTAATTTTACTGTTTTTTTCTTGCTTCTTCTATCTCTTTTCTCACATTGTTCCCAAAATGGCGTTCCAACCCTTGTCAACATTTTTACGTAGGTCTCACATAAATGTGTGGATGGAATTAACTGACATAAGAATAGAACTGGTTAATAGATCAGAGGATCTGATACCTTCTTTCCTTAGTATTTTTCTATATCTCTAACTCGTTAAGGGTGCAAGAGAGCATATTTATGCTTTTTTTTCCTCGCCAAAGAGTCATTACATAAAGCATGTCCTTCAATGTTTATCAAAATATGACCATATGAATCTATCTATTTAATTGATGGATACAATTTACTAATCGTCCATAAGTGTTTTGGAGTCTCTTGTGTTAGTACTTATCAGTTGATGGACTAATACCTTATTTGTTTATGTGTTCTTTTCTCCTGAATGACTAGTCTAAAACATTTAAAAGCTTTACTTTTACTTCTTAATTTTTTAAGAAGGTTTTCTTTACTTCCCATCTTCCATGACAATTAGTTTATGTCATAAAGTGATGCTTAACTTCTCATCTTGCCTTTATATCATCAACGATGTTTGTCTTGATATTCTCATTTTCTACACTCTAACAACAAGGTAATAAATATCTTATTATCTTAAAATTTTAATTTAAAACATGTTTAATTTAATAACTCTATTTAGTAACTATACATTTCTAATCAATTAAAAAAGTAGATTAAAGAACCTATACATAAATTATGATTTATAAATCTCTTTATAAACATCTAAAAACAGAAAAGAAATATACTATTTATGCTAACTTTGGAAATTAAGATAATGGAATAACTCATTTCATAATCTTTCTATTTATTCTCTTTTTGATTTTCCTATTTTAAATATTTGTATTTTCCTTGTATTGTTGAGAAAAATCAGGTAGTTAGAATAAAATAACTTTCACAAGTTTTTCTATTATTTTCTATTAAAATATCTAATTTAATACTGTTATTTTCATTATGATCCCTTTATTACTAGAAATGTTATGTTAACGTTAGATGAATGGAAAAAATTAATAGATATCTTAAGTAAATTAATAATAAAGACTTCGTTGAGACATTGAAATAATTAAAAAGATTGAAATATGTAAAATCAAAGAAAGGTTGAACGTTAACATAACTAGTAAAGTTTGCTCATTTCTAACTATAAGGTCACAAATTTGAGTCATGGAAATAAAATTTTTGTAAAAATATAAAGAAAAAGTTGTATATATTGATAACCTTTTCCCGACTTTCTCAAAACTGGGAGCCTTGTGTACTGAATTATGTTGAGTTCAGTTGAGTTGTAAAGAGATGTTACTGAAGTAAAAGGTCAGTATAATTATCACAAGAATAGTTATGGAAAATGATAGCCTAGCTAACAATAAGCAGCTAAAATTAAATTAAAGAGATGTTACTTGAAATGAAAAGGATAGTTTAAGAGATGAGTAACAAAGTTGGACCCCTTGCGAGCATAAAATTACTAGGTTTCAAGAATTCTGTATCTCGTGTATGCATTGAATTGTTCTTGCTAGATCCAAAATCTGGGAACTTATTTATTTATTTATAATGCTTATTTATTTATTTATAATATTAAGCCAGCAACTTTAGTGCTTTTAAAAGAAATATCACTCTAAATACAAAATTAAGAAAAAGAATGATACAAATTTTGTGATTTCTTAAGAATTCATTTAATAAAATCTCATATTTCATATATCAACAAGAAAACGAACGATCTATCATATTTGGGATTGACCTATATCTCACCACACACTACAAAAAAAGTAGAAATTATCGATAGAAAATAAGCCGATACAAATTAACGACAGAAATTGGGATTTTTTAACTAATCGATTAAATATAAAAACAGCATCCACAAAAGCATATGAATAAACAACGAAACATAGAACATTTAACATAGATGCGCCTAAGCTACGTATGCAAAACCCTTTTCACATGGAAGTTTGGGAGTAGACCATAGCTGTAGGTGTCTTGAGTTGGACATTTCGAGGGTATATTGAGAAGCTTATCAAAATGGTTCATGCCAAGACAGAATATTCACCTAACATACATATGTTTAGGTCGATATGTTACATCTAAAATGAAAAGCCGATGCATTTAGACACCTCAAAATTAGCAGAAATTTGAATTATTGTTCTTAACAACCATCCATATCTCTTGCTTATTCCAATAATTGATGGTTCAGTGTATAACAACTGCGTGTTTTTATGATCACTTGCAGACTTGAGGACTGACAAACAACTAATCCATACAAACTGATTCTTCTTTATAACTTCACATATTTGTCCTCTTCGCTCCTTTTACTATGAGGTTGAGTAATGAATCGGTAACAATTTTTTTGTTTTGTTTGCAATCATGAAGCGCTAATAATAATATATTAACTTCTCCGGTTTTGGGGTAAATGTAGATAAGCATAAGCTTGTTGTGGTTCTAATCATCAGCAGGATACTCAATAATGCACATTTAGGTAGTTTTGAGTTTAGATGTATCACCAAGTACGCATTTTGCAAAAGGGTTTTTACATTGATAAAGTTTGACCAATATTCTTGATCGGTGATGCAAAGCCAAAGGCATATACGACCATCATCATCATCATTAGGCCCTACAACGAATGAATAATGAATAAGTTGTTTGGACTCGCGAAGTCCTTCCCTAAATTAACTAATATGGAATACAGATACATCATCTTTGAGATGTCACCTCACTCTTAATGGACGTCGATTAAAATACTCATAGATTAAGGCAGGAGTCTTTAATCTGGACTATACAGGTAGTTTTGGAGCATGTGAATGGCCTGTTTCAGAGGAACATATGACGAGCACATTAAATAGAAGTGAGAGGGAAATCTGGGACATGTAGGTCACATTGGGATGAAGGGACTTGTCACAGCCAAAGCGCACAAGAGGACATGGGACGCATGATGTCTTACGAAATCAAAGGACTGCATGGATGTTCATGTTTGAAGGCATACGTATATCCATTTTCATTGATTTGTTTGCCTTTACAAAAACAAAGAGCTCTTCATGTCCACATGCCTTTGGAAGATGCTTACAAAACATTGGCATTTCTCTTCCTGACAAGAGGTTGGAGACATGCTCATAAAGTTGCTTCTCCTTAGCCATAATAAACCAACCTACTTAGTAGCAAGGGTAGGAGGGGGGCCATACCGCCGCTAGCTTCTTACCTCCCAACCTAGTGTAGATGCTTACTTCCATGTTCCCAGTCGTAATCATCCACTGTTATAATTTATCACTAAATGGGATACAAAGATATAATTTCTTTTCATATTCATGATTTCTAGTATTATAAAATAAAATTTTCAGTATATTTATTATAATAAATTTTGTTCATAGTTCATGATATTTTATAAAGTTTAACCATTATGAATTTAATCTACTCATGATATTATTCATTGACACGGTAGAATATATTAAAATGCATATTACATTAAATTCAGTATAAGTATTACAAATTTCTGATCTCATGGCTATGTAATAATAAAAAGTAAATATAAAAATTTTAAAGAAATTTGGATAATAAGCATTCCATAAATTTTAGTTAATAACTTCTATATTTGAGTTTGGGATTTTAAATTTGTCTAAGATTTTTAAAGTTATTTAAAGACTTTAAATTCATATGGATTTGTTTACCATTGAATTTTACAATTTTATATACAATAAAAGAGTCAGTGACATTGTCAATTATATATTTATCAAACGAATAATGTTTATGTAAGATAAATAAAAAAGTCAAGTCAACGTATTCAATGCACAAGATTTCTGTTTTCAAAGGTCTAGAAAGGGTTATTATATAAGTAACTTTTTTTTTATTTTTTTACAAAGAAACTATTTATGTCATTTAATTTTGTAAACCTAATTGATGATTTACCTTTCAAATTAATCCTAACCAAGAAAGGTATCCAGGTGTGTATTCCATTCGTCCTCTTCCTTCATACTCTCTTTCATCGTGTTCCCTTTTTTCTTTCTCCAAGTGCAATTTGTGCTTTTCCTAACTCAGTAACATTTGCACACATGATACCACTCCATATTTGGAGCAAAGTAATTATTACAGATTTGCATAACCACAAGTAGAGTGGTCCACTCAAATGACTGATTGAAGAAGATTTACGATATCTCACGCTTTGCATGGTTGGTTGACTAACCATTAAGCTTTCTTATTCAAACTTCCTTTTGGCCATTAACTCTTCCATCTTCCTTTAATTACTTTACTTTTGACATCTCAAAAGTATCTCTAAAAGGCATCTTTAACGATTCAAAAGTGATCTAATAACCTGAGTTAACACCTTACTAATAATGTCCTAAGATTAAAACCAATTGAAATAACTTGATGCAAGGCTATACTTAGGTATGTGGGGTTACAAACCAATATGAGTTATTGTTGACATTTTCCCATGTTTAAAAGAGAGATGAGATCGAATACCAAAAATAAAAGTTTGAATAAAATTGCCTCTCCAATTTATTGGCTAAAAATTGATAAAAACTTAAGGAAAATGACAATAAAGATGTTTAACTAAAAAAATTAAGTTCGCAGGCTGAATTATGAAATAAGAAAAAGTTAAATTCTTTTTATATATCTAGCTAAATGGATACTTAAGTATGAAATGTAAAATATACATATAATTTCCTTGCTTTATTTTCTACTTAAATTATCTTAGTTTACTCACTTTATGTTATATTTTTAAATAATTTTGAAGTTGTTGCCTTGTGATGAGCTTTATTAAGAATTGAAGAAGATTTCAAGTGAAAAATATCAAAAGAAAAACACAATTCTTGGTTGAACATGGCCTAATACATGGTCGTATGTCAGCCCTTATCCCTTATATAGACCATATGTAGATAAAAATATGACTTAAAATACAACTTGTAGGGAGATTGCGCAACAAAGATAATTTTTAAAAAGTAGCATAACTTGAGATACACCTGTGTATATACCTAAAAAAGTTACAGAGAATTCTACAACCTAGGATATGGGCATGTAAGAGCTCGTGTCTCTTCCTAGAAAGATACAAAGAGATCCATGACTTAGGAGTTAGGACATCGTCGTACGTGAGATCATGTCTCAGGTAGACAAAACATATTTAAAGCATTAAGACTCTAATTTTACTGAAGTTAGTCATTATTTGATGAATATTTATTTTAAATCTAGATTAGTTACCATGGGCTCCAAAAACCCTCAATAGAACAATTTCAAAGACGTTTTGATAGAGAAGAGGAATGAAAATCATCTTAATGGGGTCAAAGCTAATTGGAATAAGAAAATTTCATCTAGAATTCTTTCTACCTTGATGTCTTTTATTATCGTTGGTGTGGCTAAGTGTTTTATATGTTTAGATAAAGAAAATCTTAATTGTGGTATTTGTTAAGACTAATTTAATGTTAATTATGAAATAGAGTTTAAATTTGTGAAGTATCTTTGAATATTCTTAATATGGATTTAATTATGCTAACAATTAGATCTGATATTTAGTTGAGTATGGAAGAATTTGAGAGAACATGCATGTGAATAGACCACGAATTAAATATTAGGAGTTATATAAGGCATAGAGATAAACTTATATAAAACCATTCATGGAAAATCATAAAACATTATGCATTAATGGGGTTTCAATTGAATAAAGGTAATAGTTAATCAACTTGAAAGATAAATTAATTTTATAGTTAAGATATTTTTGGTCTAGATATAAATACCTTCTAAATTTCTTAAATCATAATTGTAAACTAAGGAAGTACTTATCTAGCCATAATTCATATTTGAATTTTTACTTGGCTACTTAACTTAATTTTTCTTCTTGGCTAATGCTTTGTTTAGGTTTCTTTTATTTTGTTTTATCAATTATCCATTAATCAATCAATCTATCTTTACTGCTTTAACTAATTAATAGTAGGAGAGTACTTTATCCTTATAGCTTCTTTGTAGGATCGATATCTCATTTATCACTATATTAGTTATCAACCATAACTACACTTGTATTAGGTTATGAGTATATATTTTATAAAAGATAAGAAATTTTAGTAGTAGTAACGCACATTAAATTTTTTGGTGACATTACTGAGGAAGTAATTAATGCTTAGGATACTCAACAATTATTTCTCCATTCATTTTATTTCTTTTTTGTTTATCTTCTTTATTTATTCTTTTTTGTTTGTTCTTTGTGTTGGTTTACTTTTATTTTAGGTGTTAATTTGGAGTATAAAAGGAGTTAAATACTAGTTTTATTAAAGAAGACCTAAAGTTCAAAAGAACACTTCATTAGAGAAAAAGTGAACCGACTAAATAAGATCTTAAGATATACAACCTAATACAATGGAAGAATAAGAAAAAACCTTGCTAGAATGTGTGAAAAGGTCTCCAGTGGGCACGTAATTCAATATTACAAGACCAAAAATAGATATAAACTACTTTGACATTAAGCCAAGACCAAATGTGTTACAAGATCCTAACACGCACATGAATAATTTCTTGGAGATTTATGACGTATTTAAGGTTAATGATGCCACTAAAAATATAAGAAGGCTAAAGTTGTTCCTATTTTTGTTAAACGATTGAGCTAAAAAAATGGTTAAAGCATTACCTGCATCCTCAATTATAACATAGGGTAGCCTAAAGAAGAAATTCTTAGCTAAATATTTTCTATTTGAAGAGATTGCAAAGCTAAGGAAAAAAAATCTCTACCTACTTGCGGTTTGATAATGAGACCCTATAAGTAAGATAGAAGAGATATAAAGATCATTGAGGGAGCTCTCATATTGTAGACTAACAATATGGATGCAGGATCATATATCATATAATAATCTAATCTATTCCACAAAGTAGATGATTGAAATAGTAGTTGGTGGAACACTTAATAACAAGACTCCAAAGGTAGTTTTTGAACTTATTGAACAAATGAATTTTAATAACTACTAGTCGGAATAACTATGCATAATATGGATACAATGACTACTTTGCTAGCTCAAGTAAAGGCCTTAACAAGAAAACTTGAGAACTTAATTATATCAATAAGACCATCTCTAGTGATGAGTTATAAGTTAAGTGAGGGATGACATCATAACAATAATTATTAAAATGAAAACCTAATGACTAAACTAATGAGGAAAGTTAACCATAAGTGGAGTTTATAGAAACAAAATAACCTATACAATAAAACTCATAATCATAGATAAAGGAATCATCCATATTTCTTTTAAAGTAATCAACATCCCAAAGGCAACCTCTACCTATATTTTAATAAACTTAGGACCATGAGAAAAAATCAAGCCTAGAGGGTTGATTACAATTTTTTTACTACATCTAAATCTTAATTACAAAATCACGAGGCTTCAAGTTAAAAATTGGGAACTTATATTGATCAATTGATAAAGTATGCAAATAAAAGACCTTAAAAGGACATTGCCTAGTGACACAGAGCCAAAACCTAGGGAACATGTGTAAGCAATCACTCTAGGGAATGGGAAGAAAAATAAAAAACAACAACAATACGCAGTGAGAGTCCTATTAAAACATGAGATTTGGGGAGGTCAATAATACATAACCTTATCCCTACCTAGTACAGATGTTGTTTCTAATAGACTCACATGCAACACAAAATAATGATAATAAAAATATAAATAAATATGATAAATAAAAATATAAAAATATAGAATACATAATACCTACACATAAAACATGGTAAAAATAAAAATAATAGGTAAAATAATTAAATAAATACACAAAAGGAAAGTACAATAGTAAGGAATGGAAAGAAGTTGACCAACAATATAAATGAAGAAGCTAACATACATTATGCAAATAAGGAAGAGACAAAGGATGAAGTTTCTAAGGAAAACTATTAAAATATAACTAGATGAAAGTGACACTAACACGCCAAGACACTCTAGCATTAAAGTTTAAAGATCTATGGAGTTTTATTATCTCTTGTTATATTATTGTCTCTTTATAAATAAGGTATAAGTGGATTTAAGGTCTAGTATTAATCTAATGTCTTATATGATGCTTAATAAATTAGTAATGGGATGATAATGTAATTTACAAATAAATTGATTTCACATCTTAAAGGTACTAGAAAGAATGCTTTGATTAAGATTGATAGGTTTACATTCCCACTTAATCTCTATATCCTTGACTTAGAAGAGGATAATGAAGAACCCCTAATCTTAGGTGGACTTGTTCTTATAATTACTATAATTATAAATTTTATGAAAGGTAAATTTTAGAGATGAAAAGGCTCTCTTCTCAATCTTGGATGATAATAAATAGTTTATGGTTAATAGTGAAACATCTGTCTAATCACTCTAATCTTAGGTAGGAAATAAAAAAATATGGAATTAAGGTTCCAAGAAAAGGATGAAAGAAAAAATGAGAAAAAATAAAGCCTTTACTTTGTATTTTCAGTGGTTATAAAGAAGGGAGCAATAAGCACATTGCTTTAATGATTAAACAAACTTAAGAATAATTTTTACTAAAAGACTTATAAAGAAGTTCTTTTCAAAAGGTAATATAACCAATTTTTTTAGAATTTTTTATATGTTGAATGATTTCACTAATGAACATTTAGGTTTGATTGTTACTTTTACTATTAGTTTATTTCATTTAGGTTATAGATTTATATTTTGTTATAGTTGTTTTTTTTTTGTAGTTTTGTGCTTGTGTTTCCATAGTTAGGAAGTAAGGCAAGGTAAACATAAGCATAAGGAGCAAATTAAAAGAGCATTGGGATTGAAAATTTAAAGACCATACCAAAGGAAAACATTTATATCAAATATATGTTGAACTTGAATGAAGGACATGGCATAGGACACGACCAAGTTCCAAATCATATTTATGTCATAATAAGAAAAATAATTATAGAAAAATCCATGGTTTGAGACAAAACCGTGTTCACATGTAAACTTTACAGAAAGATTTATAGCCTAAGATATGTCCATATCCCAGACCATGACCATAAGTAGACTTTAGAAAGATCCATTATTTGGGCATTCTTTTGTCCTAAATATAGTTAATAATACAAAATGATTTATGACCTAGGATATGACTGTGTCCTAAAAAAAATTAAAAGGCCCCATCATGCTATATCCATTTTTCACGTAACTTTTACGACTCTCTCGCATTTTCTCTCAATCTCTAACTAACCCACTCCTCAAAATCACTCTCCTTATAGAAATCATTTAATTCTTATTAGTCCCACTCCATTTTGACTAAGATCAATCCATTTTTCATCGATAAGATCTCCATTCTTTCAATCTTGTTCTCCATTCTTCATATATTTGAGTATTTTGCAATCTTAATCATTTTTTATTTTTGTAACCCCAAATCTCTATCAAAAATTGCAAATCTATCCCCAAAATGAGTTCAAAGTTTTAATGAAGCAAAAGGAAGGTCTAACCAATAGGCAATACCTCTAATAGTTTCCAATATGTTAACATTTAATGTAACATCCCATCACTGATGGGAAGGTAATTTGGTCAATTGAGACAGGCTAGTAGGTTAACTGCATAATGTGATATGATCATACATTTGGCCTCTAATTATAGAGGAATGAGTTTTTCTGCACATGCACATATAGGTACATGCATTCATGGCATTTCCCGGCATCTAATTGTGAATATGATGTGTTTCGTAAATTTTGAGATAAATGTACTTGAGAATTGGAATTGAAACTGTTTTAGAGTGATTGTCACTTGGTGGTGATCCTTGGAAATTTTTGGGATTAATTGGGAAAAACTGTCCGGACCGGAAATTTTTCGAGTGATGGACTGATTGATTGTACAGTACTTGAATAATTGTCTAAAGGCAATGAGAAAGTTTGATTTATGACTTTAGGAGTTTTGATATGTCGAGCCATTAGAATTTGGAGATGAATTGGACTGGAAATGAAATTGAAAAGAGAGAGACACTTAAGATTTGTTGAGAATGAGACAAGTGGCAAATGTTTAAAGGTTTTTAAAATAACCAAATGAGTGGAATTTTTTTTAGTGTTCATCGTTTGAAAGGCTTGAGAATTTCTTTGAGAGGGCAAACCTTTTCTTCTCCTTGCTCTCGTTGGTTTCACCTTCCATGTTTGCTTGCTTCTTCTTCCTTGCGCAAAGCCAGCCTTCATCCATGAGAAGGTGAAGATTTTTGAAGTTTTGGAGAGTTTAAGAGCTTACCGTGGGTGTTAGAGATAGGAGATAGGGTTGTGGAAGATTTGAAGATTTGAGGCTTGATTGGTAAGTAAATGGTTTAAATGTTGTTTTATTGTTGTTAAAATGCATCCATGGGTTTAATTGCTAAAGATTGAGGTAGTTGAGAGGAGTTAGTACTGGTTTTAGTGTGAGAAAAGTGAAGAATGCTGTCGGAGAAGATGGTGGGAAGTCCACACGTCGCGGCCTGCGCGAGAGCCTTGCCGCGACGAATAATCATTCGTTCGTCACGGTGAGCGCTAAACATTTGACACCGCGACGAGCTTCCTTCACGTCACAGCGAGCTCCAAAGAGATTGTTCACCGCGGCGAGCGACCCTTTGTACGCCGCGACGAGGGATTCTTGGTCGCGGCGAGGGGCATTTTTCTGAAATGAAATAGTTTCATTTTTGGGGCATAATTTGCGGTGTAGACCTCCAATTGAGGTAAAGAAAGAAAGTTTGAATCAAGTTTTTAAGATCTCAAATTGTGAATGAAAGTTGGGTTTAAATTGCTATTATAACCTAAGGGTTGTTTCTTGATAATTGGGGTATAATTGTGAGATTTCTGAATTTAAGGAAATACTATTGGAGTTTTAGAAACTGAGCATAATGGATGAGTTTTGATCTAAAAAAAATAGTGACACTAGTTTTGAGGTCTTTCTTGAGAATATCCTAGTGAGTATGAATTGGTAAATTGACTGAATGTTAGAATTGAAATTGGTGAAGTTCCGTAATATGTCATTGAAATGAAATGAGTCATTATTGATCAATTGAGTGAAAAGTTAGAATTTTGACAAAAGAAAGTGGAAATTGGGAAATAGCACCGGGAAGGTCATGAATAGGCATCGTACATCTTTTATTTAAGGCATGTGCATCATTGAATTATTTTGATTATGCATTTAGTAATGAGAAATTATTGGACCGTTATAGAGGCACCGATGGAAAGATATTCCACGGAGATTACTGGGACTTCCAAGCTGTAGCTCGGAAGTACAGGTGAGTAACCTAGTTGGTTCCTCAATCTATATGTGTTTAATATTATGCACTTATGCCATGTGGAGATAATGGAGGGTTATGTGTGTTTGCTTTTGATTGATTTCGGACCATAGGTGTCTGAAGTAATGGAAATTTGATATCGAAGTGCTATTTGTGTGTAACTGTTTATGAATGCTTCGATGAAATAAACTGTGAATGATAATTTTTTATGACTGAAATACCGGACCGAAGGTCCGAAGGAATGAGAATTGGTCATTGAAATGTAAACTGACTGTGAATGTGAATTGAGACATATGCATTCATGCATAAAGGCATGTTCAGATAATGACAGTTGTGATCGGAGTAGCCAATGTATTTCAGAGCTTGAAGCTCAACGCAACAGGGCTTTGAGCCTAACATATTCCAGAGCCACCGGCTCACCATATCAGGGCATTTCAAGCCCAACATATTTCAGAGCCACAGGCTCACCGTTAATGTGCCCATCACTGGGACAGTTCAGGCGCACGGTCACAACACCGAAATAAAATGGAAAGTGTCACATGTGCATTGCATATACAAATGATTGAATGTGAACTGTGTGAAAGGCGAAATGCCTTATATTGTTAAATGATAATGCCTGTGATGTTTCTGAATATGTTATTGTGCGATATTATGTGAAATTCTGTGAACTGTTTGTATATGCATGAGCTGAGCGAACCATCGATGATGGTTTCTCACTGAGTTCGTAAACTCACCCAACATTGCAAATATTTTTTAGGAATTAAAGAGTACCCCGTTAGACAAACGGGAGTATGATTATTGCAAGCGATTCAGAGTTTGAGGTCGGGATCAGTTCACGTCTGTATTATTGTCTTTCTGTCTTATGTAAATTGTATTTCTGCAATTTCTGTAGAATAGCGCTTTCTATTTCAGTGGGCCCTTTTTGGCTAATGTTGTATGTAACATCCCACCCCCTCCTGGAAGGGTAAAATAGTAAAATTGGCATAGGATGAGATTGATAAGGAATAATTATTACTGTTCATGCATAATAGGATTGATACACAGTATCAATTGTGTATACGGAATTACGGTAAATGCATTCATGACATTCCCGGTAATTGGGCCTAACGGTATTTTATTGTGATTAACGTGGTTATGGGATTTGAAAAATTGTTCTGAGTGCGCTATTAAGCGTTTTATATTTTTTGGGATTTATAGGAATTTTTCTGAAATTTTCCGGAGAAAATTCCCGGACCGGCAAAATCGCGATGGCAGCCTAAACTTGTTTTGGGGTGGAAAAGGTGATTTTGTGATTGAAAATTATTTGGAGTGCATTTATTACTGTTTTATAATTTTAGGAATTTCATTAATTCTCGAAAAATAATTCGAAAATTCTCGGATAGGATAAATCGCCAATTAATGAAAATTCGTTCTCGGTAGCAAAAATCGCTACCCACTGGTACTGTAATATTGGGTATTTTATTTTGGGACTGAAAGTAGGGCCATTGGAGTAAAATGGAGTAAAAGTTTGGACTGGATTAAATAAGTAATAATTTGACTTTTCTTTAAATATGTGTACCAATCATAATTTGCCATTTAAAAGGCAACATTAAATGCCTCTCTTCACTCTCTCTCGGATGTGTATGTGTTTAAAGGTAAGGAGAAGATTGATTTTTTAGGCTTTTGTAAAGCCATCCAAACACATACACACAAACACAAAACAAGCTCTTCATTTGCAACCATCGAATTTTCCCTTTTACTCATCTCTCTTTGCAACTTTAAGCTACCATCTCTTAATCCATCAAAGTTAGATGATGAGGAGATGCATGCTTGGTCTTGGTGGGATTAGTTTGAAAGCATATGAAAGAATTGAAGAGAAGAAGTGAGGATTGGAAGCTAATAGGTAAGTAAAGGAATTTAAGTTTCATATGATGTTTGATGATGTTTTACATGGAATTAAATGCCATGATAGTGAGGGTGGTTAATAAAGGGTTTAAAGCATGTATTAGGTTTATGTAGGCATTTAAAGTGATGATTATTATGATTTGAAGGAAAGGGTATGAGGTTAGGTGAAGATGCATTGAAATTAATGATATGGTTTGATTTTGAATTGAATAGGGATAATTATTTGAGTATATGAATTGAGGAATTTGATGCTACCAATTTTTCAGTATTAACCCTAGTATATGTATGACTGGAGTGATATTTAATTTGTATTTATTTTGATGTCTAGTGATGTGAAAAAGGTATTGGAAGTGGTTGAACTAAGGTTAACCTGAAATCTGGAAAGTTGGAATTATAATTGATGTTACTGTTTTATTCATAACTTATTGTGTAGAAATGCAAATGAGGTAAGGTTAGTGGCCACTGAAACTTTGGGATGTTGGCTGCAATTTAGTGTGAAATAGGTGTTGTTGAATTTCAATGATAGAGGGGTGAAGTTTTGAATGGAAAGTTACTGTTCCATTGCCTGTGAACAGTAACCGCAACCATGACATCTGAGTTTTGTTGATTTTTATGAATTAATTGAGATGGAATTAGGGAGAATGGTCTTCATGGAAGTTGTAGCATAGTTAATTATCTTTCCATTGCTACTAATCTTGCTATTTTTGGAATTATATATTGGGAGATATGAATTGATTACTAATGACTGGTTTTGAGCAGTTTGGATGAAACCTAGCTTAAGTGTGATTTTGTGAGTTTACTGATTAGATTTTAACATTTTAAGTGGACTGAACTGGTGTGAGTGAGCTTCTGAAAAGTTTTAGAGGAAAAGATTACCTTGAAAATGACATATGGTTTGTAATTTTTAGAAGTCAGAATTGGGAGTTATGATTTTTCAAAAACTGACCCTACATTAGGTTATGAATGGCTGATCATAACAGACACTTCCATAACAGTTTTGAAATTGTTAGAGATTGAATTGGATGATGAGTGCTTCATGAAAATTGAAGTTTGAGATGTTATCTTTTCAGGGATATAAAGTTCTGAATTTACTGACTTGTATATAGGGAGTTAGGCTTGTTGTAATGTTACTGCCCATATTGAAGGATTTCAGGGACAGTAACATTAGATGAATTAATTGACTGGTTTAGAAATAGAATTTGATTTTGGGTTGTTCATGAAAGTTGTAGAGGACATTGTGAACTTATTGACCATATTTTTGTGGTAATTTATTACTGAAGAATCAGTGAGTTATGAAATTGCAAATGTACTGCCCTGTGTTGAGGGAAATTGTGAAAGCAGAAGGTTTGATGGCTTATTTGATACCCTCAGGTTTGGAATTGATTTTTATGGTCTTCTAGATAATTGTAGAGCTTTTCATAAGCTTTCCAATGAGGTATAGTGGGTATTTTTCTGAATTGTGTGCTAAAAGTTAGAGTAGTTGGAAGGTAAGTTTGTAATCTGGAAAGAAGGAGGGCAAGAGAAGGGCCGTCTCGCGAGGGCGATGTTACGCCTCGCGAGGGCGAGATCCGAGGGGTCTGGTCGCGAGGGCGACGCCCCGCCCTCGCGACTGAATGAGGCGATTTCGCCTCGCGAGGGCGGCGTCTCGCCCCCGCGAGGCGGGCGCTTCCGTATATATATATATATTTATTTTATTTTTGATGATTATTTTGATATTAAATAGTACAATTGTTCTTTTGTCAATTTCTTTCCCGTCCGACGTCCGATTGACCTGATTCCAGAGGCATCGGATTCGTTGAATATTTAATTTCATTTTCTGAGAAAACGGGAATTTTTAGACGGGAATTTGACGTAGCCCCTATTGACGGATCATGTAAACACTGTTTTATTTAATTGAGGACCTATAGAGGTCCGAATTGCGCACCGTCAGCGCCTATGGATTTCAAATTTTTCATAGAATTTAATTATGGGAAAATATTGAATTAGGACCGGGAATTCATGAACATGCATATCTCATCATCATGAGCACAAATTTCATATTTAGTGACTCGTACTTTTTCTGATTCATATAGAGGTCCAATTGGAGCGTCGATTGACCGACGTCACCAGAGGTTTTCCGGCATTAGCTCGGAAGCAATAGGTGAGTAACCTAGATGGTTTCTCAATTTTTTTTATGTGTTTAATATTTCGCGATTATGCCATGTGGAGATAATGGATGGGTATATGTGTGTTTGACTTTGATTGATTTCGGACCATAGGTGTCTGAAATATTGGGAATGAGATAACGAAGTGCTACTTGTGTGTATTGTTTGTGAATGTTTACATTGGAGATCTCGGACCAAAGGTCCGAGAAATAAAGGATTGATATCGAAGTGTTAATTATCTGTCTCGATACATGGGATGTGACTGTAAATGCGATATGGTATGATTAACTGTGGATTGTATGATAGGCGATTCGCCTTACATTTGTGAAATGTGATTGTACGTATTATTTGGTATTACTTTTGTAAATCGTGATCGTATGTGATAATTGGTAAAGTGTTTGAACATGCATGAATTGAGTGAACCATCGATGATGGTTTCTCACTGAGTTCGCAAAACTCACCTAAAATTTGCATTTATTTTTTCAGGTCCTGAAGAATACCCCGGTTGACACGGGAGTATGTCTACTGTAGTCGAGTAAAGGTTAGAGATCGGGATCGATTAGGTATCGCATTAGTGTTTTAGTAAATTGTATTCCGCAATCAACGTATAACAAGGCTTTATATTTTCTTGAGCCATTGTGGTATTAATGTTTCTTGCATTGACTTATTGTAATTATCTTGAATGACCGTAATAACTGAAACTGGTTTTTATTAAACACGGATTTTATTTACTTACTGTGTTTGCCGTGTGAACGTGGAGTTAATGGCTCCAAAAAAAAAAAAAGTGTGTATCTGAATTTTAAATCGATGATGTAATCGCCACTCTCGTGGGACACGGACTCGGATATCACCAACGATATCGGGTTCGGGTCTTACGGGAGTGGGGTGTTACATTTAGGTGGTATCAGAGCCCAGTAGTACGTAATGTATCTGGGCACAGTTTGGAACATAGGTTTCATGCATTTGAGTCGCGTCGTTGCGAATCCGTGGTAATCGATCCTAGTCAAAGTCGCACGAGGATAAAGCCTAAGGGTGCATAAGTGTCAAGTGATTAAGTGCGAGAAGAGTGAGACTGGATTAGAGTGAAAATCCCTAAAAGGGGATAATCAATTAGGAAAGGATAAAGGAAAAAAAAATGGATAAGAAGGTTGAAATTGTACTGGGTTAGAAACCCTTATAAGTGATAGCCGAATGACTGTGTTGGCCGAGACTGATTAAGAATTTCCGAATTAAATTGATAATATTATGGTGACAGAAAAAAAAATGCAAATGTTGAGAACTTGGAGAGGTCCATTAGAGATATGGGAAGCATATTGGTTATAGTAGATCTAAATGAAATTAAAAGCCCGGGATAGTTAGGTAATTACAGTTCTGACTGTATATGTTATGAAAGGGGAAATATAGGAATTGAGTAAAATGTAGATGATCCAATCGGGCATATTTTGATTCACTGTATTTGAGTTAGAGATCAGTAGATATTATAGGCGAAAGATAATAGCGAGCTGGAAAGAAGCTCAATAGAGTACTGTAACGGTTTATTGAGAACTGAAAGAACCGAAAAAGTGATGCCCAGTGCCTATTAGAGTGAGGTAAAAGTGTACAGATAGACTGAAATGAATTCGGAAAATGGTTATGAACTAGACCGCATAAGTTTGAGACTGAAATTGTTAGGTGATTATGGTGCTTCGAGGTTGGAAATTCGTATGATAAAATCGTAAAGGAAAAAGACAGATGATTTCTACTGATGGTGTATCGGGAAATACTGAATTAGGTGTATATGGACACGAAAATGGTAAATGGATAGGTATATTGATAGAGATAAAATGGAGTAGTATCAACGACTTTGTCGAATATTGGGGACTGTGAACACCCGATCATAGACTGTTTGAGGAAATAGAAGATAAGTAGCAGAAAATGGAATAAAAAAATAAGAATAATGATCATGATGATAAACCAAATTGATATGACCTTATAAGGTCAAGTTGCACGTAACGGATAGGGGAATGAGACATACAGGTTAATGATATGGTGAGAATGAAATAAAGATCTTGAAAAGAATGAAACCACAATAGTGGTATATGAAAAGAGCTATTGCATTTAAGTCGATTTACTGTTAGGGATATCTATTGGACGGTAATGTTGATTGTGACTAATGAAATGTATGTGACAGATTTATGGAAATCATAGAGGAAATGAGCGGTAAATGTTTAGAGTGATTATAAGTGTGAAGTTCTTAAGAGGTTAAAGTAAGACAAAGGTGGAATGAGTGTACCTGTATGAGAGGAACTGAAAAGTGATTCTGGTATAGATTACTGAATAGATGGTAAAGAAAGTGTTTAAGTGACTGTCACAAGGAACCTTCGCGAAAGGAATGTTACGATCATTAAATGATGACATAAGAGTGTCTTGATTGAGATTGTACGTATAGTGAAGAAGGATTGAAACACAATTAGGAATACAAATTGATTGATGAGACTTTCGTGGACAGGATAAAGATGGTATCAAGACGAACGGTCAAATGGATAGAAGTAGGGACAAAATTAAAAGTGAAATTGGGTCATAGCTCATACTGCTGAGATTATCTGCATTGTATGTACAGAAATGTAAAGAATTCCATATGAGTGAGATTTTAATTTGAGGTGATTCTATTGCAATGTGAAGTAAATCGATCTCCAGTTATGATGTAAAACTGTTGAGGAATCTAGATTTGAAACGAAAAATAAAAGAGTCCCGAACTGAGAAGAGAGATACTAAAATAAAATGGAAAATTTTGGAGGTTTAAATATAGATGACAAGGTATTAACATATGTTGATAGGAATGATATGAAAACAAATGAGAAGAGAAAATGATAAAGAATAACTGAATAGAGACAAGAGTGTCAAAAAGGGAAACTGACAATGAGGTGATGTAGTGACACCTTCATAAAGAAATTGTAGATACACTCATTGTAGACTCAATGAAAAGGGTAAAAGATATACGGTAACGTCAATAAGACCCTAATAGGGAATTATGCGAGGTAAACAATGGTAGTAACTGTGATTAGAGACAGAATGTGTTGAGAAGTGTTGAACAGTGAAAAGTGAAAAGAACGATAAGATTAATTGAGGAATCTGATACTGATGATATACATACACTGGGAAGAGTGGGCAGTGAGTATTGAACTGCGACAATATGTTGAACGAGTATGAAATAAATTGAACTGACTGTGATAAATGGTACTGGTGTCATGCTCGTGATTAAAAGCCTTGGAGACTGTAGATTCCTATAAGGATACACTGGGTTAATTTGAGGAAAGATACGACAATGCTAGAATGAACAAACAATTCTGCCTACTACCCTTAACTAGTGAACAGATAATGCTGCAATGAACAAATCAATTACAGATATTGGGATTGTCAATGATTGTCAAGCAGATTATGGGTTATTGTGAGGAGTTTCTGGAAAATTGAAGTTGTAAAAATAGTGATAAGAAAGGTTAAGAGTGCAGAAAGTAAAGGGGGAAGTTTTTATGATGAGTTTGAATATACAAATGGAATTGGAAAACTATAGTGAACAAAAGTCGAAGGAGAAATAAGTGTACCCAATAAAAAGGTATTAGAACAAGAAAGTGATCAGTCAAAGTTAGACATTCTAGTCAGCATATTTGAAAAGTGAAATTGAGTAATTGTAGTTATAAAATAAAGTGATTCTTGGCTCAAGTGTTTATAGGTTGAATGTCCAATAGGAAAAAGGTTTGATTATGGTCGTGTTATAGAGTTTTGATTCACTGGAGAATATATCTTGTTACCTTTGCATGATTACTCTTGGGAGTTAAAGACCATAATGGGTTTGAGACTAAAATGTGTGAGAAAAGGAAAGTGGTGAGAAAACTGCATGGTTAGCTAAAGTAGAATTGGATCGGACAAATGAGGCGAGTAAATCAGATATCCGGATAAAGTGTGTGAACACTATTGAATAGTGATTTGTCTTACGAGAATCGATTTTAAATATAAAGTGAATGACATATGATAAATGACTGCATTAGGTACATTGTTACTGATTATAATGAAGTGGAGTTAAATGTCACTGTATGAGTACCAAAGGAATGTAAATCGTCCCTGACGTGATAAAGAGAGGTATCACAGAAATGGAGATGTACTTAAGGGAATACACATTGGACTTTATGGCACTTGGGGAAAAAGGTATTAGAGGGATAAAATGTGATCAGTGAATAGATTCGAAAATACTGAACTGCGTTATATATCGGAACCAAAGGTAATGACTATTCTAGAAATGGCAAGTGAGATAGCTAAGAAAATGAGATCGCCAACTGATAGTTTTATCAAATCCGTTTACTGTACTAAGTGATAACGAGTTAGCCAAATCGATGGCGAACCACGCATCGAGAGTGGTTATAGTGATCACTCGATAAGTGAATTATTAAGTGGAAAAGTGTATGAGATATGTAGAATCATATGATTCTTGTCATAGTGAATGGTTGATTTGAGAATTTCGAGGACGAAATTCTTATAAGGAGGGGAGAATTGTAACATCCCACCCCCTCCTGGAAGGGTAAAATAGTAAAATTGGCATAGGATGGGATTGATAAGGAATAATTATTACTGTTCATGCATAATAGGATTGATACACAGTATCAATTGTGTATACGAAATTACGGTAAATGCATTCATGACATTCCCGGTAATTGGGCCTAACGGTATTTTATTGTGATTAACGTGGTTATGGGATTTGAAAAATTGTTACGAGTGCGCTATTAAGCGTTTTACATTTTGGGATTTATAGAATTTTTCTGGAATTTTCGGAGAAAATTCCTGACCGCAAAATCGCCAGATGGCAGCCTAAACTTGTTTTGGGGTGGAAAAGGTGATTTTGTGATTGAAAAATTATTTGGAGTGCATCACACTGTTTTATAATTTTAGGAATTTCATTAATTCTCAGAAAAATAATTCGGGAAAATTCTCGGACCGGATAAATCGCCAATTGGCGAACCGGTCGTTTCTCGGTAGCAAAAATCGCTACCCACTGGTACTGTAATATTGGGTATTTTATTTTGGGACTGAAAGTAGGGCCATTGGAGTAAAATGGAGTAAAAGTTTGGACTGGATTAAATAAGTAATAATTTGACTTTTCTTTAAATATGTGGACCAATCATAATTTGCCATTTAAAAGGCAACATTAAATGCCTCTCTTCACTCTCTCTCGGATGTGTATGTGTTTAAAGGTAAGGAGAAGATTGATTTTTTTTAGGCTTTTGTAAAAGCCATCCGAAACACATACACACAAACACAAAACAAGCTCTTCATTTGCAACCATCGAATTTTCCCTTTTACTCATCTCTCTTTGCAACTTTAAGCTACCATCTCTTAATCCATCAAAGTTAGATGATGAGGAGATGCATGCTTGGTCTTGGTGGGATTAGTTTGAAAGCATATGAAAGAATTGAAGAGAAGAAGTGAGGATTGGAAGCTAATAGGTAAGTAAAGGAATTTAAGTTTCATATGATGTTTGATGATGTTTTTACATGGAATTAAATGCCATGATAGTGAGGGGTGGTTAATAAAAGGGTTTAAAGCATGTATTAGGTTTATATAGGCATTTAAAGTGATGATTATTATGATTTGAAGGAAAGGGTATGAGGTTAGGTGAAGATGCATTGAAATTAATGATATGGTTTGATTTTGAATTGAATAGGGATAATTATTTGAGTATATGAATTGATGAATTTGATGCTACCAATTTTTCAGTATTAACCCTAGTATATGTATGACTGGAGTGATATTTAATTTGTATTTATTTTGATGTCTAGTGATGTGAAAAAGGTATTGGAAGTGGTTGAACTAAGGTTAACCTGAAATCTGGAAAGTTGGAATTATAATTGATGTTACTGTTTTATTCATAACTTATTTTGTAGAAATGCAAATGAGGTAAGGTTAGTGGCCACTGAAACTTTGGGATGTTGGCTGCAATTTAGTGTGAAATAGGTGTTGTTGAATTTCAATGATAGAGGGGTGAATTTTTGAATGGAAAGTTACTGTTCCATTGCCTGTGAACAGTAACCGCAACCATGACATCTGAGTTTTGTTGATTTTTATGAATTAATTGAGATGGAATTAGGGAGAATGGTCTTCATGGAAGTTGTAGCATAGTTAATTATCTTTCCATTGCTACTAATCTTGCTATTTTTGGAATTATATATTGGGAGATATGAATTGATTACTAATGACTGGTTTTGAGCAGTTTGGATGAAACCTAGCTTAAGTGTGATTTTGTGAGTTTACTGATTAGATTTTAACATTTTAAGTGGACTGAACTGGTGTGAGTGAGCTTCTGAAAAGTTTTAGAGGAAAATATTACCTTGAAAATGACATATGGTTTGTAATTTTTAGAAGTCAGAATTGGGAGTTATGATTTTTCAAAAACTGACCCTACATTAGGTTATGAATGGCTGATCATAACAGACACTTCCATAACAGTTTTGAAATTGTTAGAGATTGAATTGGATGATGAGTGCTTCATGAAAATTGAAGTTTGAGATGTTATCTTTTCAGGGATATAAAGTTCTGAATTTACTGACTTGTATATAGGGAGTTAGGCTTGTTGTAATGTTACTGCCCATATTGAAGGATTTCAGGGACAGTAACATTAGATGAATTAATTGACTGGTTTAGAAATAGAATTTGATTTTGGGTTGTTCATGAAAGTTGTAGAGGACATTGTGAACTTATTGACCATATTTTTGTGGTAATTTATTACTGAAGAATCAGTGAGTTATGAAATTGCAAATGTACTGCCCTGTGTTGAGGGAAATTGTGAAGGCAGAAGGTTTGATGGCTTATTTGATACCCTTAGGGTTGGAATTGATTTTTATGGTCTTCTAGAGAATTGTAGAGCTTTTCATAAGCTTTCCAATGAGGTATAGTGGGTATTTTCTGAATTGTGTGCTAAAAGTTAGAGTAGTTGGAAGGTAAGTTTGTAATCTGGAAATAAGGAGGGCAAGAGAGGGCCGTCTCGCGAGGCGATGTTACGCCTCATGGCGAGATCCGAGGTCTGTCGCGAGGCGCCGCCCTCGCGACTGAATGAGGCGATTTAAGCCTCAGGACGGCGTCTCGCCCCATGAGGCGGGCGCTTCGTATATATATATATATATTTATTTTATTTTGATGATTATTTTGATATTAAATGGTACAATTGTTCTTTTGTCAATTTCTTTCCGTCCGACGTCCGATTGACCTGATTCCAGAGGCATCGGATTCGTTGAATATTTAATTTCATTTTCTGAAAAACGGAATTTTAGGCGGAATTTGACGTAGCCCTATTGACGGATCATGTAAACACTTTGTTTTATTTAATTAAGGACCTATAGAGGTCCGAATCATGCACTGCCGTCGGCGCTATGGATTTCAAATTTTCATAGAATTTAATTATGGGAAAATATTGAATTAGGACCGGAATTCATGAACATGCATATCTCATCATCATGAGCACAAATTTCATATTTAGTGACTCGTACTTTTTCGATTCATATAGAGGTCCAATTGGGCGTCGATTGGCCAACGTCACAGAGGTTTTCCGGCATTAGCTCGGAAGCAATAGGTGAGTAACCTAGATGGTTTCTCAATTTTTTTATGTGTTTAATATTTCGCGATTATGCCATGTGGAGATAATGGATGGGTATATGTGTGTTTGACTTTGATTGATTTCGGACCATAGGTGTCTGAAATATTGGGAATGAGATAACGAAGTGCTACTTGTGTGTGACTGTTTGTGAATGTTTACATTGGAGATCTCGGACCAAAGGTCCGAGGAAATATGGATTGATATCGAAGTGTTAATTATCTGTCTCGATACATGGGATGTGACTGTAAATGCGATATGGTATGATTAACTGTGGATTGTATAATAGGCGATTCGCCTTACATTTGTGAAATGTGATTGTACGTATTATTTGGTATTACTTTTGTAAATCGTGATCGTATGTGATAATTGATAAAGTGTTTGAACATGCATGAATTGAGTGAACCATCGATGATGGTTTCTCACTGAGTTCGCAAAACTCACCCAAAATTTGCATTTATTTTTTCAGGTCCTGAAGAATACCCCGGTTGACACGGGAGTATGTCTACTGTAGTCGAGTAAAGGTTAGAGATCGGGATCAGTTCGTGTCTGCATTAGTGTTTTAGTAAATTGTATTCCACAATCACTGTATAACAAGGCTTTATATTTTTACTGAGCCATTGTGGTATTAATGTTTACTGCATTGACTTATTGTAATTAATACTGAATGACTGTAATAACTGAAACTGGTTTTTATTAAACACGGATTTTATTTACTTACTGTGTTTGCCGTGTGAACGTGGAGTTAATGGCTCCAAAAAGAAAAAAAAAAGAAGTGTGTACTGAATTTTAAATCGACTGATGTAGTACGCCACTCTCGTGGGACACGGACTCGGATATCACCAACGATATCGGGTTCGGGTCTTACGGGAGTGGGGTGTTACATTGTATCTGTATTGCGATTACTGAAAGTGTTCAGGAATAGCATTGGGCCCAATTTGAGTATGGATTTCTGTATATGAAACGGTTAAATACTGTTGAGTGTCCTTATGACTGAAATTGTATTATGATTGGAAATGGTTTCGTATTAAAGCGGGCCCAAATTATTTACTGATTTCCGTGCATGTGATTGTTTTTTTTTAAAGAAGAAAAATGTCTTACTGAGTTTTTAAACTGCTTTGACTGCTCTAGCATACCACCCTCGTGGGGCACAGGCTCGGATATCACCCTCGATGTCAAGTTTGGGTCTTGCGGGAGTGGGATGCTACATTTGTGGTATCAGAGCCCAGAAGTACTATCTTATATGGGCTGTTTTTGAAATATGGGTCAAGTTACATGCATTTAAGTCATGTCTCGTGACAAGGACAAGCGATCCCGATCCTATATGAGTCACATGCATGAGCATGTATCAGTTGTTTAAGCGGTTAGAAATAGTGAGGGAAATGATGATATGCTAGAATGTGATAAATGGAAGTTGTGGATATCTTGGAATAAGAAAAAGTGTATGATACGATTTGACAAATGAAGATTTAGAGTATTGGTATTGGTGATATATTTGAAAGGCAACATTAGTGTTATACCCCGGTATATCCTTGAATGTGGGATAGATATGAATTTATATACTTGTGGATTGATAGAGGAAAATAGAGATAGGTTAAAATTGACAAGATTGAAAGTGTATAAACAAAGTGGATGAAAATAAAATGTTTTATGATCTAGAGAGGCTACAATTGGGTTTAATTACCGTGATGGGAGTTTATGAATAAGGGTTCATGACTAGAATATGTTAGTGGGAAAGCGAGAATGACTATACATCTATGATATTGATTTGAGCGTGAACATACATGGGTATGATGAAATAGTGAAAAGATTGAAACGTAAAACAATGAAAATGGTAGATGAAAAAGTTGTCGAGGTTTAGTTGATTTGACTCTGTGAACGCACATTTGATAATGTGAGTACCATGGAAAGTGAAAATATTAAGTTTATTTGTCTCATAGGTGTGGAAATGACATCGGAAGCAATCAGTAAGTTAGTGGATAATTGTTAGTCATAGTTCTGACAGTTTAAAGTTCAATTTAAGTTAGAATAAGAAATGAAAGTGCTTATAATGATCAATTGGGAATGAATTGAGATTGTAATATGTTTAAAAAGAAAAGGACATGATCATGACATAATCCTCATGAATGAGGACAAGTGCGAAAAGGGAAGTGTTGTCAAAATCAAATGAGATTAAGGTATCCTTAGTGTAAGTGACTAATCGGTGAATTGTCCTACATCTGTCTCTCGATAAGATGTAATGATTTTGATGGTATATACTTCAATGAATTTTATTGAAAAGGATATCCTGATTATATGAATTGAGGCATAATTGATCTTCATGGGATATTATGAATAGTTAAAATTGATTTCTTAAGGCATTGAGAATGGTTGACAAGAAATGCGACGACTGTCGATGATTAGGAATTCCATGAGCGGTATTGATGAAAGTAGTAAGAAATCTTCTTTTAAAGAAGAATTTCCCTGAATTGGGTTAAGTCGATCAGATGAGTTAATTGAAAGAATTATTAATGAAAGAACAAATCTGAGATTAATCTGAAAAGAATTAAAAGTCATTATTAGGAGTCCAAATCCTAGCGGAGACTCAAGTGTAAGAGATAGAATCTGCTACTAAAAAGGTATGCACTATGTTACTGTAAAGAATTCGACTGTGTAATAGGATTATTGAACATTAAGGAAACATTATTTGCGAAATTGAGGAGAATATTGGTTCACGAATATTTTGTGTAAAAATGTTCGAGAAGTACAAAGTCGATAGGATGAATGTGTTATCAACCCATGGAGTAAGATGGTGAATAAATTGAAGTATGTGGAGAAACTAGTATAAAGGAACATATGTTAGCACACGTTTTTTTTTTGAAACTGAGAAAATCATAAGAGAATTATTCCTCATTGGAGAAATTCGACGTTTAAAGAGTTATAAGAATCAATCATGGGTATAAGGAGTTTATTATGCTACTGAAGAGTGAAGTGTCTCAATTGTAATTAGAATGGATAGTGACTATGATCATTAACGATATATCAAATGCTTTTGAAAGGTGAAGAAAAATAGTTGGCATAGTTGAGGAAATTTTATATCATGCAAATTTCATAAGAGTGAATCTTAGCTTGATCAAATAAATTGGGGATGAATTAGTATTCGAAATTGCCACATTGGGAGACTTAATGACGATAGAGGTGATGATAAAATGCGAAATTGCAAGGGACATATGTATACAAGATTTGGAGTTATTCAGAATTAGTTATATGCTGGATACGTCCAGAAATTGTTAAAGATTCTCTGGCCTTAGCTCTTTGACAAGATGTTTAAGGAAAAACATATGAATCGTATGACTGATGATTATAAAAAGAGACATATTGAGAAATTTTCAATTCGATATTGATCGTATCACTTTAATTTGGAGATTTTGCAATATTTAACGAAATGTCTCAGTAAAGGTTACGGGTGCAATCTGTTGATATAGAGGGAAGTGGTTTTATGTACATAGGGACAAGAATAATCTCATGGGCTATATTGTGATTGATGATTTGAAACTTGTTGTACTGAGTATTGCTTTGAAAGTTTGGAGATTCTATTCGTACAGAAACATTTTTGGACATGCCAATGAATATGTAAATCGTTAACGGTCAAGATATTTCGGGAATTTGAAAGATTTGAAAAAGATTGAGTAATTTAAAATTTAGATAGTGATGGGATTTAAAGTATTGAGTAGAAAAATGCAATGGCAGAAGATAAATTTTTGGGTGATAAGGTTATTAAACCTAGTGTAATATTGAGTGTAAACTGTTGAGTTAGCAAAGGGGCAAAATGAAAGTATTATTAACTATTGGATCTCCAAATCAGATATGTATACAAAGGTTTGGCAAAACCCGAAGTGAGGATTTAGGAAATGCAGACCTTACCGAGGGATTGAAATGAATCCAACTTTTGAGAAAATGATATTTATGACTGGATTAAGAAATATGGGTATTACCCACTAAAGAAACTGTTAGAGAAATCACGAGGAATGATCGAAGCCTTATGTTCTAGTAAGAGCACATTGAAAGAGTGATTGATGGTTTAGAATATGAAATCGAATGATTATATGTGTAAATAACCAACAAACTTAACTGTCGGAGATAAATGTGAAACTGATAATTGTGGAATTATTGGGACATGAGATTTAATGTATAATCCAGATTTATTGTGGGTATATCAATTGTTTTATTGGTGATACCATTAGATAGTCGAAGGACAAGATTGATTCGAGACAAAGTTGATAAGTGAAATGAATCTGTAATAGGGGCTAAGTAATCCGAGTTAATGACAATGATTCGAGTTGATGAATATTGAGGTTGTGGAACCTATCGAGATTAGTGTTTTGACACTAAAGAGATGTAATCTGATAAGTGACAAATGAAATGCTTCGAAGTGTATCGCCTCTGCCAAGATACACTTAGATGGAGGTAAAAGTGCAATTAGGAAAAATTGAATTCGTTGTGAAGTGGCCTCTATGTGAATGTGATGTGAATAGAGCTATGGATTGGTAAGTCAGTTTAAAACCTAAAAGATGATTCGGAGTCACAAAGTGTTATATGGACAAGATTAGGAAATATTGTTATGATCTGATATGGGTGTTATTGATACCGAAAGTGAAGAATTGTGAGTAATCATAAGGAATCAGTTAAGATAGTGTAAAGATTGAGAAAGGAAAAAGAGTGATCGATTGTATTGATTCAGTATAATTGACAGAAATTGGTCATGTAGTGAAATAAGTGGGAAACAGTATATCAGTAATCTAAACAATTTTCCCCCTATCTTTCTGATCAATCGTATATGAAATTTCGAGGACGAAATTTTTTTATTAGGAGGGGAGAATTGTAACATCCCATCACTGATGGGAGGGTAATTTGGTCAATTGAGACAGGCTAGTAGGTTAACTGCATAATGTGATATGATCATACATTTGGCCTCTAATTATAAAGGAATGAGTTTTTCTGCACATGCACATATAGGTACATGCATTCATGGCATTTCCCGGCATCTAATTGTGAATATGATATGTTTCGTAAATTTTGAGATAAATGTACTTGAGAATTGGAATTGAAACTATTTTAGAGTGATTGTCACTTGGTGGTGATCCTTGGAAATTTTCGGGATTAATTGGGAAAAACTGTCCGGACCGGAAATTTTTCGAGTGATAGACTGATTGATTGTACAGTACTTGAATAATTGTCTAAAGGCAATAGGAAAGTTTGATTTATGACTTTAGGAGTTTTGATATGTCGAGCCATTAGAATTTGGAGACGAATTGGACTGGAAATGAAATTGAAAAGAGAGAGACACTTAAGATTTGTTGAGAATGAGACAAGTGGCAAATGTTTAAAGGTTTTTAAAATAACCAAAGGAGTGGAATTTTTTTTAGTGTTCATCATTTGAAAGGCTTGAGAATTTCTTTGAGAGGGCAAACCTTTTCTTCTCCTTGCTCTCGTTGGTTTCACCTTCCATGTTTGCTTGCTTCTTCTTCCTTGCGCAAAGCCAGCCTTCATCCATGAGAAGGTGAAGATTTTTGAAGTTTTGGAGAGTTTAAGAGCTTACCGTGGGTGTTAGAGATAGGAGATAGGGTTGTGGAAGATTTGAAGATTTGAGGCTTGATTGGTAAGTAAATGGTTTAAATGTTGTTTTATTGTTGTTAAAATGCATCCATGGGTTTAATTACTAAAGATTGAGGTAGTTGAGAGGAGTTAGTACTGGTTTTCGTGTGAGAAAAGTGAAGAATGCTGTCGGAGAAGATGGTGGGAAGTCCACACGTCGCGGCCTGCGCGAGAGCCTTGCCGCGACGAATAATCATTCGTTCGTCGCGGCGAGCGCTAAACATTTGACGCCGCGACGAGCTTCCTTCACGTCACGGCGAGCCCCGAAGAGATTGTTCGTCGCGGCGAGCATCTCTTCCTGCCATGACGACGACCACTTTATGCTTGTGACGAGGATCCTTAGTCATGGCGAGGGCATTTTCTAAAATGAAATAGTTTAGTTTTTGGGGCATAATTTGCGGTGTAGACCTCCATTTGAGGTAAAGAAAGAAAGTTTGAATCAAGTTTTTAAGATCTCAAATTGTGAATGAAAGTTGGGTTTAAATTGCTATTACAACCTAAGGGTTGTTTCTTGATAATTGGGGTATAATTGTGAGATTTCTGAATTTAAGGAAATACTATTGGAGTTTTAGAAACTGAGCATAATGGATGAGTTTTGATCTAAAAAAAATAGTGACACTGGTTTTGAGGTCTTTCTTGAGAATATCCTAGTGAGTATGACTTGGTAAATTGACTGAATGTTAGAATTGAAATTGGTGAAGTTCCGTAATATGTCATTGAAATGAAATGAGTCATTATTGATCAATTGAGTGAAAAGTTAGAATTTTGACAAAAGAAAGTGGAAATTGGGAAATAGCGCCGGGAAGGTCATGAATAGGCATCGTACATCTTTTATTTAAGGCATGTGCATCATTGAATTATTTTGATTATGCATTTAGTAATGAGAAATTATTGAATTTATTATAGAGGCACCGATGGAAAGATATTCCACGGAGATTCTTTGAGACTTCAAGTCAGAGCTCGAATGCAATGAGTAACCTAGTTGGTTCCTCAATCTATATGTGTTTAATATTATGCATTTATGCCATGTGGAGATAATGAAGGGTTATGTGTGTTTGCTTTTGATTGATTTCGGACCATAGGTGTCCGAAGTAATGAAAATTTGATATCGAAGTGCTATTTGTGTGTAACTGTTTATGAATGCTTCGATGAAATAAACTGTGAATGATAATTGTTTATGACTGAAATACCGGACCGAAGGTTCGAAGGAATGAGAATTGGTCATTGAAATGTAAACTGACTGTGAATGTGAATTGAGACATATGCATTCATGCATAAAGGCATGTTCAGATAATGACAGTTGTGACCGGAGCAGCCAACGTATTTCAGAGCTTGAAGCTCAACGCAACAGGGCTTCGAGCCCAACATATTCCAGAGCCACCGGCTCACCGTATCAGGGCATTTCAAGCCCAACATATTTCAGAGCCAAAGGCTCACCGTTAATGTGCCCGTCACTGGGACAGTTCAGGCGCACGGTCACAACACCGAAATAAAATAGAAAGTGTCACATGTGCATTGCATATACAAATGATTGAATGTGAACTGTGTGAAAGGAGAAATGCCTTATATTGTTAAATGATAATGCATGTGATGTTTCTGAATATGTTATTGTGCGATATTATGTGAAATTCTGTGAACTGTTTGTATATGCATGAGTTGAGCGAATCATCGATGATGGTTTCTCACTGAGTTCGCAAACTCACCCAACATTGCAAATATTTTTCAGGAATTGAAGAGTACCCCGTTAGACAAACGGGAGTATGATTATTGCAAGCGAGTCAGAGTTTGAGGTCGGGATCAGTTCACGTCTGCATTAGTGTCTTTCTGTCTTATGTAAATTGTATTTCTGTAATTTCTGTAGAATAACGCTTTCTATTTTAGTGGGCCCTTTTTGGCTAATTTTGTATCTGAATTGCGATTACTGAAAGCGTTCAGGAATAGCATTGGGCCCAATTTGGGTATGGATTTCTGTATATGAAACGGTTAAATACTGTTGAGTGTCCTTATGACTGAAATTGTATTATGATTGGAAATGGTTTCGTATTAAAGCGGGCCCAAATTATTTACTAATTTTCGTGCATGTGATTGTTTTTTTTTAAAGAAGAAAAGTGTCTTACTGAGTTTTTGAACTGCTTTGACTGCTCTAGCATACCACCCTCGTGGGGCACATGCTCGGATATCACCCTCGATGTCGAGTTTGGGTCTTGCGGAAGTGGGATGCTACATTTAATCCTAAACTGAATACTTCGTGCTTGTTTTAACTTCACCTAAACCATTGCAAAAGGTATGCATAAATTAAATCTCGTGCTTATGCTTTTAATATATGTGTTAACTGGTTTGGATTAGATATGATAGGATTGGAAGAAGACGTTTGGATGTACATAAAGAATGTATGATGGATAATATTTTTTTAAGTTAGCAAATGTGCCTATAAGGAACCTATTTTATAAATCTTAACTATTTTAAGGTCATTATGGATGCTAAATTAGATAATGAGAATGTCATTTAATTTAGACTTGGAGGGAATAAAGTAGAATTATCTTTTGATAATTTTAGAGTATAATGGGTGTTCTGTACTCCAAAGTATATAGAGATAAAATAGTAAAGAAACACCATATTAAAATTCCCGTTGAGTTAATTGTTTGTTCCCTTAAGGAAATTTAGAGATCTATATCAGAGAGGATAAACTATGGCCCTTAAAAGATTAAGAATACCCGTATTATATCCCCATCCCTTTTATATTTACATAAGGTAATTGCCTATATAATTTTAAGAAAGAAGGAGAGCAAATGTGTGGTTACACTTAAGGGTCTATTCTATCTCTAGTATATAGTAGTGAAGAGATTATATAACCTAGGTTAGTGTTTTATCATATACTTAGAGATGGTAGGTATAAGGAAAAAGAAATCCATTTATGGAGGATCATGTTTAACAAGGTTAGCAAAGAACTTAGGTGTATTCCCCATACCCCTAGGCTTTACATTAGGTTTTGTTCCCATACCCCTAGGCTTGACATTAGGTTTTGTTATGTATATTGTCAACCTTGATATGATATAATATATGGAATTAGTTATAGAAGTGATCGAAGCATATGTTTTGGTAGGAGAGTGAAAGACCATGTAGGGGATGATGCCCCTATAGAAGAGGCAAATATATATATATATATATATAGAAAAGCCACTTATAATAGGTGAACCTCAAGCAAAGCCAATGATTGAGGAGAATAAGGAAGTAAAATTGTACCTCAATATCTCATGAGGGAACGAATTTGAATAGAGAGGCAACATATACCTTTGCATAATATGTAACATGAGCACTTTCAATAAATGAAATAGATAGAAGATATCATAGTTCTATATTTTTATCATATTGTATTCATCACACTACTCAGACCCTTGCCACCACGTTGTTCATTACATCAACCACTAATGGTGCCTATTGCTTACAGCGATGATGAAGAGGCTTACAATTGAGCTTGTGATTTTTCTCATTAGCACCTATATCATTTTTATTAGTTTTTCTTTTTCATTTGTACTTTATGATCTTTATTTTATTTCACTCTTAATTTTTTTTACCTCTACTAAATACTTGTTAAGTTTCATTTTGATTTCAGTTCTCTTTGCATTTTATACTTTTGTTTTTGTTAGCATTTATGAAATGTACAATTGACTTCTATATGTCTATCATATTGGCATTGCACAATAGACAACAAGCTAACAAAATTTATCTTTCATATTTAATTTCACTTTATCTTTCACTATTTTAATGTACCTTATATTTTGCATTATGCTTATCATTGGTAAACTGAGTATAATTTGTAACTCAAGTGTAGTGAGGGATTACTTTTATTATATTTCAAGATTAGTTTTAAAGAACTTGATCTAATTTAAATTAGCTTAATAGGTGAAGAGTTCAAAAATTAAATAAGGAAAGAAAGATGATTAAGAAGAATAGAAGTTCAATTTCATTATGAGTTAACTAGGTTAAATAAATAATGTAACAATTGATAAATATTTTTACTATAATTTAATAATTTAAAGATCAAATCCTTGTCTCTTATTTTAACCTAAATTAGGTTAGATTTAAAATCATCAAGTAACTTCACATTCTAATTTATTTATGTGAAAGAAGTGAAAATAAAGGAAGCATAAATAAATTCATCATATTAACTTTAACTTACATAAAAGGTAAGTTAAGAGTGGTGCTATTAGTCACATGAAATGGAGACCTAACTAAGTGGGGTATTAAACAAACCTCTAATGCTTCATAAAATACTTAAAATAAGTATTTTAATTTATCTTTGATATTGTTTTTAAGTGCTTAAAAGGAATGCATGTTACTCATTTATGTTCATTCAATATAAAGGGTTAAATTCTTTGAATTATTTAGAGATATAAATAGTTGGTTAACAATTTAGTTAGGCATATGATGAGAACTCTTTATTAGCTTGACTGATTTGTGAACTTCCCTAAAGGTAAACTTATTTAAGTTAAAAGTGATTGAGACCAATTTGCTTAAGAATAAGCACAAGTTTAAGAGTAAGGATATTATATATGCATCTATATATATATATGTAGATGTGTATATACATATATATATATATATATGTAGATGTGTATAGATATATTTCCATGAGGCAGTGAGTTCTTCAAAAATATCTCCAATAGTTAAAAATGGTGTCTTGAACTTTTGAATGATCTGCAATTGTTCTGGAGAAATTGTTCATCAATTTTTACTTGAAAATACAACTGGAATACAAACAACAACAAACTATCAAGAAGCTAATACAGATACATCCACATTTTATGCTGTTGCAGCTGAAATTTATAAGGAATTTACAGGCAAAGATATTATAACTTATAACGAAGAAACTAGAGAACAAGAAAGAAAACAAGCAATATGGCATTTAACAAACATTAAAATCTGTGACCCTTGTTACCTTAACATCTTTGCCTGTAAATTCCTTATAAATTTCAGCTGCAACAGCATAAAATGTGGATGTATCTGTATTAACTTCTTGATAGTTTGTTGTTGTTTAATATTATTTTCGATATTTTCTATTGAATTTGTTGTATTTGAAGAGTCTAATTCTTCCATAATTTATTACGAGCTAATTTTGTTGATTTGGGATATTCTAGCTCTGATACCACTTTGAGACTTTGTTCGCTTTTATTTAATTTGTGTTGTATTTGTGTTAATTGTTCTAATATTTCTTTTAATACTAGATTTTGTTTTTCAAATAATTCATTGATATTTGTTTTGAAC